>CM059780.1:35780345-36980345 GCA_030435695.1 Brachymystax lenok tsinlingensis
GCTTATTGAAATTTCCGGTGGTGACAGTGTTACCTAGCCTCGGTGCAGTGGGCAGCTGGGAGGAGGTGCTCTTGTTCTCCATGGACTTGACAGTATCCCCAAACTTTTTGGAGTGATAGCTACAGGGTGCAAATTTCTGTTTGAAAAAGCTAGCCTTTGCTTTCCTGACTGACTGCGTGTATTGGTTCCTGACTTCCCTGAACAGTTGCATATCACGGGGACTATTCGATGCTATTGAAGTCCGCCACAGGATGTTTATTACCGGATGTTTTTTTTTTCAAGGGCAGTTAGATCTGGAGTGAACCAAGGGCTATATCTGTTCTTAGTTCTACATTTTTTGAAAGGGGCATGCTTATTTAAGATGGTGAGGAAATTACTTTTAAAGAACGACCAGGCATCCTCTACTGACGGGATGAGGTCAATATCTTTCCAGGATACCCAGGCCAGGTCGATTTAGAAAGGCCTGCTCGCAAAAGTGTTTTCGGGAGCGTTTGACAGTGATGAGGGGTGGTTGTTTGACCTCGAACCCATAGGGGATGCAGGCAATGAGGCAGTGATCGCTGAGATCCTGATTGAAAACAGAAGAGGTGTATTTGGAGGGCAAGTTGGTCATGATAACATGTATGAGGGTGCCCTTTTTTTGGATTTAGGGTTGTACCTGGTGGGTTCCTTAATGATTTGTGAGAGATTGAGGGCATCTAGCTTAGATTGTAGGACTGCCGGGGTGTTAAGCATATCTCAGTTTAGGTCACCTAACAGAACAAACTCTGAAGATAGATGGGGGGCAATCAATTCACATATGGTGTCCAGGGCACAGCTGGGAGCTGAGGGGGGTCTATAACAGGCGGCAACAGTGAGAGACTTATTTCTGGAGATGTACATTTTTTTTATTAGAAGTTCGAACTGTTTGGGCATAGACCTGGAAAGTATGACAGAACTATGCAGGCTATCTCTGCAGTAGATTGCAACTCCTCCCCCTTTGGCAGTTCTATCTTGACAGAACATGTTGTAGTTGGGTATGGAAATCTCAGAATTTTTGGTGGCCTTCCTAAGCCAGGATTCAGACACGGCAAGGACATCAGGGTTATGATGTCTCTGAATTTCCACTTTTTTCCAAAATTTTCATTAGACAAACTAGAGGCATGCAGTCATAACATTCTCTCTCTCTCTTCCTCTAGTGGAACTAGCTATGATCATGGACAGGCTGTATGGGGGTGTGTGCTACGCCGGGATTGACACTGACCCGGAGCTCAAGTACCCCAAGGGGGCGGGCCGTGTGGCCTTCTCCAATCAGCAGAGCTACATCGCCGCCATCAGCGCCCGATTTGTTCAATTGCAGCACAACGACATTGACAAACGGGTGAGTGAGACCAAACACTGTATTCATAATCAATAGTTCTTCAGGAGTTGCCCTAAAAGTTGGATAACAGGGAGATATCTTTAGCAGATGAAGAATGACTGGGTTGCGTTCATTAGGGCACGCAGCAGAAAAGGTTTTGCAACAGGGAACAAAAAGGAGTGTTTCTCATTGTACAAGTCCAGGTAGTCCCTCCCTGTTTGTCAGTTTTCTTCCGTTTGGTGCCTAATGAACACAACCCTTGTGTAACCTCCCAGTAGGGCCTAGTGTAGGCTTTTATTGAACCTTTTATTTAAACTTTTTTAGCTAGGAAAGTCAGTTAAGAACCAATTCTTATTTACAATGACGGCCTACCCCAGCCAAACCCGGACGACGCTGGGCCAATTGTGTGCCGCCCTATGGGACTCCCAATCACGGCCGGATGTGATGCAGCCTGAATTCAAACCAGAGACTGCAGTGATGCCTCTTGCGCTGAGATGCGGTACCTTAGACTGCTGCACCACTCGGGAGCCCAATGGTGTGCTGCTGTGGATCTGAACTCTTTAACTCTCATTCAGACCCTATACATAAGAGCTGTCATTATATGCTGGTATCCAACCGACAGTTAAGCGCAGCCTACAATACAGGGAGCCCCGGTTAGGTCTGTGGAATAGAGTTGGCTGTGTAATCACCCTGGCCTTCGGCTGCTGGAGGGCTGACCGATATTTGAAGTCCCAGACGTGGGGAAGGTTTAATTATAGGACTTCCTTATACATGAATATTCACTTTAGCCGTTGCCAGGTTATTTTGAGCGAGCTAGCCCTATAGAGCATGGCCTATCATGACCATCCGAGACTGGTCGTCTGCCAGCCCAGAGAGGCTAGTCTCAGTGGGGGCTGCTCGTTCCACACTCCCTCTGTGCTGCCATAATCCAATATCCAACCCCAGTGGCTGGTTGAGCAGGCAGTGTCTTTATTCAGATTACTGCCCTGGGTTGGCTCTACTGTCTGACCCAGTGCCGTATTCAGTGTCCAACAGTAGGAGTGATAATCTAGGATCAGGACCCCCCCCCATAGCAATTATTACTTAAAAGGTAAAACTGATCCTAGATCAGCACCCCTAACTCTGAGGCGCTTTTTGAATATGGGCCCAGATCACTAGGCCTAGCTGCCACTAACGAGGCACATAATGGCATGTAGATGAGATCTCTGCACTGCAAACCCTTAGCCATATTTGGCTGAGGCCAAGGAAAGCCTGGCTGGGGGATACATTGTTGGAGGCTCTACCCAGAAAAGCCCCTCTCCCTGCCTTCCCCTCCAAAAGATTGGTCAACCACCACCGCGCCACACCCAAGTTCTCTCAGGGTTAGTTAATGTTCATTCTTGTGGTTGAGGCCTAAGGCCTAGTTCACTGGTGTCCATCCACAACACTTTTGTTTGCATGTTTTATTTCTGTTCCGTCTGGCAACACAATCATTCCGTTAACTGTAAATGGCCTCTTGGAATTGTCTTAATGATATGTCAGAATGGTTAAATTACTGTACCTCAGAACAGCTTCATTGTTGTACTCACTGAGGTGATACTGGTATTTATTAGTCGTATTCATTAGGGCACACCATAGCAAAACATTTTGCAACGGAAAACAAAAACAAGCTTTGTTGGACACGCTCAGGTAGTCCCTCCCTTTTTTTCCTACTGTTTGGTGCCAAATGAAAATGAGCCTGGTTGCCAGTCTGTTTCTGGCTTTCGCCATTGCTAGTTGTTGTCTAACAGGGCTGGGGGTTTAAAGAGAACCCTTCATTACACTGGCAGGCTGTAGTGGAGGGAGCGCTGTATGTAACCAGGGCCTGTTCACACACTGTGTCATCTCCATGGAGACGCAGATTGGGTAGTCTGTCCCTCAGCAACGGTCAACAGACTCCAATTCTCTTGTGTGTGTGTGTGTAGAAGTATACCTGCTTCAGTGCATAAAGCGTACCAGACAGTGGCAACACTTGGACACATGAGTCATTTTGGCTCTAAAATATTCACCACATCTGCTTTTACAGTGCTTTACCCACAGAGAGGAAAATAGGAACAACTAGAGACAGAAACATATTTGAGAAGTTGATATTTGTAGCCTTTGGGCAAATAATACATTCACAGAAATATACATTTCAGAACTCAGGAGCTAACAGCAATGTCTTGCACTTCGTCAAACATTTAGCATAAAGCATATAGACTCTGTTTACATTCTGACAATAGAGATTCAAGTTTGAGTTCAATCTACACCTCATGCCAAGAAGATAATAAGCCAGTGTCTCCTTTCTCTGACTTTCCCTCAGGTGGAGGTGAAGCCGTACGTCCTGGACGATCAGATGTGTGACGAGTGCCAGGGGGCGGCGCGCTGTGGGGGGAAGTTTGCCCCCTTCTTCTGTGCCAACGTCACCTGCCTGCAGTACTACTGTGAGTACTGCTGGGCCAGTATCCACTCCCGGGCGGGCCGAGAGTTCCACAAGCCACTTGTGAAGGAGGGGGGCGACCGCCCTCGACACGTGTCCTTCCGCTGGAGCTGAGAGGGTCGAGATGATAAGCCCTGCCCCGCGGCCCCAACCCCAACAGCCCCTCAACCCCCTTAACCCGGGACAGCGCTACACCCCCCTCACCACCCCTGCTTTGCACCCCCTCCCCACCACCTCAACATCAGTGAAGAGGATAACTACAAATACATGGGTCTTTCTTTTTCAAACTACACCGCTTGATTACGAACTCATTGTCCAGTGTACCCTTATGATGACAATAGGGTGAAAAAAAATGAATCGCAAAAGTCTATCTGCTTAGAATTTGCACTTTGGCTCAAAACTCACTAAGCACACATGGGATGTTAGCAAAAAACATATTGTGTTCAAGTCCCCCTGTTTCATGACTTGGTGGGTCAGGGTCTCCTGATTATACAGTTACAGTACATATATATTTAAAAAGTATATATATATTTTTTTGTTTTAAATATATCTATAACATATAAAGATAATTCAATTCTATGGGAAAGGAGCATGCACTTATTTAAAACATGTTTTAGGATATTGCCCCTTATATTACCAAAGGCAAAAATGAAATCCATGCATTCAGAAAAACTAAATAGGTGGCATAAGATGTAGCAAGACTAAACAATTATCCAGTAGTCTGGGCCATAGAAGCCCAGATATAAAAAAGAAACATGGCTATATTTGCTCTCCATTTTGACTCTGAAAATAGTAAAATGAATACCTCATGAGACGCAATCAGATTTTGTTTTGCTTTTGATTTGTAGCTCTTTATTTTTGGCGGACTTTATTTTCGAGTGTTATGTTGATGTAATGCTGCAATAGCTTTTTCTGCTGAATAGTACGTAATTCAGGCTAGGGTGTTATAACAACTGATGGCACCTGGTGTTAAGGATGATGACAGGCTGTCATAGGGCGAGGGGCGTCCCTTATGACGCCTAGTATGATCTGGGGTAAAGGGGGCGTCGCCCCTAACTGCATGTTCTTTTCAATCAGGTTGCTGCATGCAATAGAGTTTCCGTATCATGTCTACTATTCAATTCTGCCCATGTTTGCACAACACAATGTAGATGTACGTACAACTAGCATGAAACTGGACGCAACAGGGAAGACAGACTGGTAAACGAATCCAACACCTCCAGTGTGATAAGTTAACAGCCACAGGGGCAGTATGAGCAGACTGCTTCTGCACAAGGTGGCTAACATAACCAGATGACGAAACCTTAATATTAATCATGAATCCAAGTAGATGTAGGATATATCATTTAAAACTGTCTATGATCGGTGAAGTACTTTTTTGCAGTGATTTGTTAATATAATTGTGCAATTTTTTTATACCGTATGTAGTTGGGTCTGAGTATGCCTATAGAACTGTGATTCGCTTTAAGTGTTGTTAATGTCCGACATAGAAGTCCTGTGAAACTTCATGAACTAGTGTATGCACAGTATATACGTTCTCTCGTACACACATACACACTCACATTACACAGATGGTTCTCTTTCTCTTAAACATACATACATACATACATACATGTACATATACGGACCTAGTACGCACACAAAGTTTGACCTAAATACACAGAACATATGACACACAGACTAAAGTGAGCTTGAATCTGAGAAACACAGAACTGCTGTCTGTACTGTTGACAGGATCATGTCCCCAAAAAACCAAAGAGCTCACATATGTTCAACTTAAACCACCAACACATACGGAGACCACAGATGATACTGTGCGAAGCATCAAGCCCTATACCTGTGGGTTTAAAGGTGCAAGTTAGAAACATTTGTGCTGTTGTGGTGACAAGGCATACGAGACAGTGATGAGAAGACATACAGAACATTGAAGCTACTGGAGACTTGTGGTTTAGTAAACGGAGCTCCTTCTCAGCCTGCACATAAAGTTCTCTGGCTACGGGGTTGTAATAACATTGTCAGAACATTGTGTGCTAGCTGGGATTTACCATATTTCTCCAGATTTTCCTGCAAAGCTTGAAGTAGAATAATGACCTGCTAAAATGGTGGACGTTTTTTTTATTTTATTTTTTTATTTATTTTTTATCAAAAGGCTACGGTATGGGGTGCAGTTGAATAGGATGGGAGGGGGTGGGGTGGGAGGTATTGGGTAGTTATAAATGCAGGACAAATAAACAAAGTATTGGCTGCTGGGGTTGGTTTGGGTTTGAGCGGTGGAGTTTGGGGCTAAGTTACACTGGTTTTAGCAGTTTTGTGGACAATCCAGTCTGGATCCTACAACATTGCGAGTTGATGTGTTGTCTCCTTTTCTGTGTGTCGCGATTGTCCCGTGCTGGCACCCCCGCCGTCCTCTCTCGGTTTTAGTCGCAAAACGGTTTGCTTTAGGACAAACCATTTTGTTTGTTTCTTGTAAAAGTAAACTAATCTAAACCGAAGATACTTTTTTATTGATAGAAAAAAGTCAACAACAAAAAAAAAAGAGGCTAACCATGAGTAATAATAAGTCTCCCTATTTAAGTGAATTCTGGGTGTTTTTGTGAGATGTCTTTCCCCGCCCAGAAGGGTTTTCTATGTTTGTTCCTTCTCTATAATAGACGTGTTATGCACTACTCTTTGTATCTGGACAGTTTAACAGTCAGCAATTGTTTTTGTTGGGAGAAAAACAAAAAATGTGCTTTCTGACTGACATGATCTTTTGCAATACCTCAATTTTGAAATATATTAGGAGAGAAATTGATATTTTCTAAGTAAGTTTATTCAAATAAAAAAATATATATTAATTTAATTTCTGCCAGAGATGATTTAACAGGTGGTTGATTTTATTTTTGTCATGCTTATTTGCTTTTATTTTAAATTTTATTTTTTGAAAAATAACTGAAGGAGCTAGAGCTTTATAACTTTAATATAATGACGTAGTTAGCTGAAGTACAGAGTCTACCTTATTACAGAGGAGGTTAGAGTGAGTTTCCCACTGGTCTGATACCCGTGGAAGCACGGTGTCACCAAGACAAATATAACATGAGTGGTAGTGTTCCAAGGAAAACATTAGTTCTAAAAAAAATGTTGTTCTATAGACTTTTATTTCTATCAGGTTAACTGAAGATACTTCCCTTATTTTGTATATTTATAATCAGTCATTTACTATGCTGACCAGAATTGTGAAAGAGATCTTCTGTTCATGTTATTTTTTAAGAAAACTTTTTTATGTTTCCTAAAAGTATGTGCTTCATTTTGTTTTGTAAAAGCAACACCCTGATTTTGTTAGCCTGAGATTGTTTAAAAAAGAGACTAAGCAGATGAGGTGGAGAGAAAGGAATGTTTTTTTTATTATTATTAAGAGATACAAGTGTTTCAACTGTAACTTGTTCGAAAGCCCCCAAGGTGCATCAATTGACTGGTAGCCTTCTATTCACGCAAGACTTGAATTAGTCCCATTTTTTAAGGCTAAGAACCTTGATTCTTTGTTGTAATGTGCAATACTGTTTGTACTGTTTGTAAAAAAAAAAATAAGAAAAAAGAAAAAGAGGCAAATCTTTATTGCAGATTTATTTTCATTGCAAGCATTGTGATTCACTAAAATCATTTTCTACTGTGTATTTACCTACTCTACATGCTAGTACCTTCCAGTAGTAATGTAGCCTTTGTACTGAGAAATTTTTCATTATTTTTAGAGATTTTTGCTAAAAAAGAAAATAATTTAAACATTTACGTATTTTTATTTTGTGTTTTCTTTACAGACTTATTTCTCAACCATTAATAGTTATTTCTGGGGGAGACTTTCATATCTGGTCAATGTCATTAATATTATTTTATATTTTTACCTGGAATAAATTCATTTTATGATGCTAATTCTTTAAAGTTACTTTTTTCATTTGTTCACTATTTTATTTTTGGAAGCTGAAAAACCTTTGTAATATTGTTACTTAAGTGTGTAGATTTTTTAAATGCAAAGCTTAATGTGTTAACTCGCTGATGTTGCTTACATTAGTGTGACGATGATTTAAGAAGAGAAAAAAAAAATATGAAAAAAAAAAATACAATGACGGTTGGTATTGTTAAGTGATTGGCAATGTAAAGCAAATGAACGGGCAATAAAATAACAAGGCAGAATGTGGTATGTTGTGATGTTGTGGAAGCTGGACAATGCTACTTACCACTCCTACTGCTTCTGCTACTACGCTATAACTCCACCTTGTATAGTCAATAACATTACTGTCAATAACATTGTATGGCCAAGATGTCACAACACTTCCAATTATGTGAAACATCACATTAATACCTTTAAAACGTTAGTCATGTTACATGACCCTTCCTTTAGTTTCAGATGGTGGGTAAACCCCTGTAGGAACCTGACAAGTGGCAATGTGTACCAGTGAGATTGTATTTAAGAATGAATGTAAATGTTAAGATGAACTGTATAATTAAGTGGAGGGTGTGACTTGTTGGAATTTATTCACCATAATAGGAGTCATCATACATCTAAATCTTTGACATGTTTTCTTTCTGTCCCCAAACCACCTAGATTTCTTTAGTCACAGTTTAGTGTATGTGTACGAACTGGCCTTAGATTTAAATTTGATACACTTTAACATTATGTAATGCGTTCTTCGGGGATGGCATTAACCTGATTTTGCCCTCATATCCATAGACTATTGTTCCATATGAAGTGTTGTGACATCACCACGTCCTGTACTATAGTATTGTCATCAATAATTGGAAAAAAACACCAATGCAAATGCTGGTCTGAGAATGTTATTTCTAGCTTGCCTTTTCTACCAGTTTGTACAGGTGGTGTTCTGCTAATTAACCTAATCTCGTACTAACCCAGTGCTTTCTCCCAAGGGTCAGTATTAGTCATTCCACCAAGTATTTGTCTAGTATTTATTATTACATTTTATTTATTTGTTAAGCAAACACTATACCCTGACAATATTAAACTACTATGTGCAACTGAAAGGGACAGTTTTGGCTAAGATTTGGTAGGATGGAAATCATGTGATGGAGGAAATTTCATATAATCCTATCGAAATATCCCTATATATTTCATATAACACTAGATTTGGATAGTATATTCACTTATGCTTCATGAATGTTCTCTCAGTAGGCCCTTCATCATTTTGTGATCTAAAAAAAAAGATTAAAATCTTGATGAATAGTTTTTTTTCTCAGACAAAATCACTACTTTTAAAATGTATTTTTTAAAAGTGAAGTGTTTGTTCATTAATTTTTCAAAGTTATACTTATTTTTTGTTTGATTACTGGTTCTCTTGTCGAGGCTTTGAAATTGTTGACTTGGACCTATGCTTGTCTGAATTTGCAGTATAACTGTAATTTAAAAAAACATGGAGCTCTATGCTGCTAATGCTTACTACTACTGCTTCAAGTTTGTAGTTCCCACCTTTTCCCTTTTCTGTACTAATAACAAGCAAGTCTTATTAAATCTAGTTGTATGACGCTGTGAAATATTGTCGTCTTTTGCATGGCCTCCTTTTCCACCTCTTTCTCTCATCCCTTGATGTTCTGCCTGGAGTAAGGTGCTTGACTGGTGTGTGACTGGAATGGAAAAATGTGAAGTGTGAAAATAAATCTCAAAAGAACTGAAATACATTTCTAAGACCTGTGTGTTACATTAGGGGTTACTGAAGCAATGTAGGTTTATCAGTTTTACTTAAAGGAGAGGGATTATGTTTAAGTCGTAGGGGTTTAGCAGCATTTTGAATTTGCATGTAAGTTAAACATTGCTTTGTGGCAAAGACACAACTATCGTTAATCTCTAAGCTTTTTCCCAAAAGCATTGTTACTAAAGTTGTACTTCAGAACGCTTGTTATTTACCGACTGCCTCAGACCACTCGCAGAACTGCGCTTGTTCGATGCTTTTTTGCTCTTCCGCGTCACTTTATACACCAAGATCTTCGCTATACATAGTCAATATGTTTATCTGTCTCTTTAGTCTTGTTTATACCTGGCACTAAGGGAAGGTTTGGAATTTGATTGTGCCCACATTTTCAGAAATGCATCTCTAATCTGTCCACTGCGTCGGGATTGTGAACATATTTCCTGGTTCTTTCCTGTATGCATATTATTTGACCGCTATTCTTTCAAGATATTAATAATAATAATGATATTTATTTTAAGACTCATATTGATGACATAAGTCAAAGGTGCCACCTGTCAGTGATTTTAGAGGGCAGTATAATTATGATTTAAATGGCTTCACTGTCCAGGTCTGTCTACACTTGTAAGATATCCAGACACAATGTGTGCCTGACTGCCTCAGGGGTGGGCAGAAAAATATGATTACAATTGGATCCCAAATGAGTCTTAATTTTCTACACCTGTCAAAAGATGTGGGCACAATTTGGATGTGTACAAGACCAGGACAATGGAGGCATGTTAGAACCAATTGCCAACGGGTCCTGTGTGACCGCAAAACTAAGTTGATTACAAAGTTGCCAATGTCTTTGCAATTGTTATAAACAAGGGAAGGATAAAAACATGCTTCAAATGAAAACCAAGATGACTGCATTAAAATATAAATACAGTAGGCCTATAGGCTACATATGATCGTAATATATTGGTCTATTAAAATTAATTTCATGATCGAGTTTTAATTTGATAATTGTCAGCATTCCATTTACCTCTTTACCACATCTATCCCCATTACCTCCACGATCTCTTCCCTTCGGTTCAAACTTGTTTTCGTGTCTTTGAAATCCCTACACGACATACACTAAATGGTCAAAAGTACAAGGACACTTGCTCGTCCAAACATCTCATTCCAAAATCATGGGCATTAATATGGAGTGCTAAACAGCCTCCACTCTTCTTGGAAGGCTTTCCACTAGATGTTGGAACATTGCTGCGGGGACTTGCTACTATTCAGCTGCGAGCATTAGTGAGGTCGGGCATGATGTTGGGCGATTAGGCCTGGCTAGCAGTCGGCGTTCCAATTCATCCCAAAGGTGTTGGATGGGGTTGAGGTCAGGGCTCTGTGCAGGTCAGTCAAGTTCTTCCACACCGATCTCGACAAACAATTTCTGTATGGACCTCGCTTTGTGCACGGGGGCATTATCATGCTGAAACTGGAAAGGGCCTTCCCCAAACTCTTGCCACAAAGTTGGAAGCACAGAATCGTCTAGAACACAATTGTATGCTGTAGTGTTATGTTTCCCTTCACTGGAACAAAGGGGCCTAGCCCGAACCATAAAAAACAGCACCAGACCATTATTCTCTTCCACAACCAAACTTTACAGTTGGCACTATGCATTCGGGCAGGTAGCGTTGGCATCCGCCAAACCCAGATTTGTCCTGCCAGATGGTGAAGCGTGATTCATCACTCGAGAATGCATCCAATGATGGCGAGCTTTACACCACTCCAGCCGACGCTTGGCATTGTGCATGGTGATCTTAGGCTTGTGTGCGGCTGCTCCGCCATGGAAACCAATTTCATGAAGGTTCCGACGAGCAGTTTTTGTGCTGACGTTCCTTCCAGAGGCAGTTTGGAACACTAGTGAGTGTTGCAACAGATGATTTTTAGGTCTTCAATGGCTGTGCAAAGTTGCTGGACACTGGTGGTAACTGGAAAACACGGTCGTACACGTCAATCCAGAGCATCCCAAACATGATCATTGGGTGACATGTCTGGTGAGTATGCAGGCACTGGAAGAACTGGGACATTTTCAGCATCCAAGAATGGTGTACAGATCCTTGCGACGTGGCTGTGCATTATCATGCTGAAACATATGGTGGTGGCAGAGGATGAATGGCACGACAATGGGCCTTACGATCTCATCACGGTTTCTCTGTGCATTGAAATTGCCATCGATAAAATGCAATTCTGTAGTTTGTGCCTGCCCGTTGCATAACCCCACCGCAACGCTCTCCTATGTGACACCAAATTTGTGAGAAAAGATTTGTGCGTATGGATGTTTTGGGGGAAACCTTTAATTTCAGCACATGATACATGGGACCAACACTTGACATGTTGCATTTATATTTTTGTTCAGTGTAGTTTGTGTTCTTCCTACCAGAGGGGTATACTCATGGCCGGCTCTAGCCTTCTGTGGGCCCTGAAAGAAAAATCTGTGACTAACAAAACCAACAGGTACACCCTGGCAGTTGGGCACATGCCCTGAATGCCCAGTTGGTACTCAACCAGGATTACAAGTTAGATAATTGGCTAGACTAATTTACAAATTGACTGACAAAAGAAAAACTGCTGGTGCAACAACCAAATTTCAAACCTTGTATATTCAACTTACTGTTAAGAGTTATAGAGAGCCAGCCCTGGAAATACAATGAAAGAAGTGATATCTACTCAGGGTTTTCGAAAGCTAGGCAGCTTCAGTTCGCTTCATATTCCAGCTCAGGCTTCGTCCGACCTATGACCGTGGCTCTTGCACATCTGCCTGCCACCAAATCTATCATGCTTGGAACTGCACGTGCATGTCCCACGTGGCTAGTCCAACGCAAACTCATTGAAACAATGCGGAAACATCAATACATGGGCAAGTCAGTGCCCCACTTTAATTACGTATCGTTAATGCGGTCTGGTGAGCACAAGCAACTTTGTCCCCACTCAAAATTGATACAACTTTTTAAACGAAAGTTTGTGCATGACGTTTCAAATGCATATTACTGTGTAATGTGATCAGTTTTTTTTTTACATTTTATATAGAGTTCACCCAGGTTAGCTTAGTAATGCCTCAAACCGGATTCCTAGTTTAGTGCTCATATGTGCAGCAGCAAGATGACTAGTTAGCCCATCTCCTGCTCAAACTAAAG
Source organism: Brachymystax lenok tsinlingensis (assembly GCA_030435695.1). Classification (NCBI taxonomy): domain Eukaryota; kingdom Metazoa; phylum Chordata; class Actinopteri; order Salmoniformes; family Salmonidae; genus Brachymystax; species Brachymystax lenok. The sequence continues at coordinate 35,792,964 of CM059780.1, forward strand.
CTCCAGTATCACTGAATATGTATAGTCATCTTTACTTTAAAGCAACATTTACCTTCTCTTGCTTTTCAACATCACGCACCTCTAAAATTGTTCCCATAAACTGTTCATTCAGAGCTAATCTGTGCCATCATTCCTAAATGCAAGAACACGCCATGTTCACAGTTATATACAGTTCTTCAATCCACAACACGGGAATGCAGACTATGGGGACAAGACAGAGCACACACACAAAACAGGACGCACACTGAAAGGTCTGTAGAATTTATTATAATTCTATTAGTTTAAACAAAAAGCAGCAATTACAGAAATATTTACAGGTCTGCATTTTCTTCTTAAAACTCTGACAAGTCCTCTTGGGGGGGCCCATTTCAGTTTGGCCCTGCAGTATAAGTCCCTGCAGTGCCATTCAGAGTAACATTTTACAAGGTTGGGGAGGAGCAGCACTGGCCATGACCATAGCTTGTCCAATCCTGTGCCAGGTCAGTCGACAGAGTTCTGTGGTGAGAAAGGTGAAATGAATGTGCTTACACAGGACATCTGTGGGGAGGCGAGCGCCACCTGGGGATGAGAGTCATCTATAGTCACAGGTCTACAACACAAAACACCCCCACTAGCCAGCAGCTGCAGCACAATCCAGTAGCCCGCTATAAAGAGACAGCACACTGGGGTGTTTTCCTATAGGTCAGCTCACAACAATCCCTGCCTCCCCCTCTTTCTATCGATCACACCTTGTTTTTAGCCATATGTCAATAGAGCATTGGTAGTCCTCCAAGAGGGTGACAAAGTGCTTTAAGCCTGCCGATTACAAGGAGAACCACCACAGGCAGTCCCAAGGACAGACTAGAAGGCCCTCCTCCCCTGTCCCCCTGGGAAAAGAGGGCACAGGGCAGACCGGTCTGAAGGTGGGAAGGCTTTTAGGTGGTGAAGTCATTAGGCCTTTGGGTGGTAGAATACAGAGGGAGCCATAGGGATAACCAGGATCAGACTGGCAGTGAACCCTGGATGTGGTGGGGGATTTGAAAACAGAACCCTTGGGGCTTGGGCGAATGTCAATGTGGCTAAACTTGTGCGTGTGAAGGGGGATCCCATTCTGAGATTAGCATCCTGAGGGCTGTGTAGAATGACCCTGCTAAACTGGAGGTGGATGAACATTGTTTAGTCTGGCTGGGTAAGAGAGGCTAGTGGAGCGTGTGCATGAAGCTGTCCAGGTTGTACTCTGTGTCATACTGCTGCTGATCCCACAGGTCCCCCAGACCGTCCAGCACGTTCTGAATGGAGGCTTTCCCTCCGGAGGACGACGACTCGCCCTTATCATCCTTCCCATCCTAGACAGAGAGACAAGTTAGAGAGATGGAAACACACACGTTGGACAGGCAATACTGGTTAAATGGATGTGTGAGTGAAAGAGTAGCATAACCATGAAAATGACCAAGAAGACGAGGCAAGAGTGCACATGCTTAAGTGTGTGTACCGAAGGGAGAGCTACTGACCTTGTCCAGGGTGAAGAGGTTGAGGAGCTGGTCGGTCCCCATGCTCTGCAGGCTGGCGTTCTCTTGGCTGATGACCGCGTTGGCGATGTTCATCTTGAACTTCTGCAGGCCCATGATCTTCTCTTCCAGAGTGCCCCGAGTGATCAGACGATACACATTCACCACGCGTTTCTGCAACAACAAAAAAAGACATTACAAATGTTACCTTTCACTACATAGACTGCCAAGCCGGTGCGCATGTTTGAGATGCACAGAATCAAGATGAGCGATTCTGCGTCTCGGCTTGCTCAAACTGATCCCCTCAAACACGCCATTGCCTGATTCACACTATAGGGCCGACCCAAACCGCACTGTGTTGGGCCTGGATATTTTCCTTTGTCGTTGTCCTTTCTAGCACGGTTCCAGCAACTACGATGGGTGATTAACCAGGCCAGCCAGGTACAGCTCGGCTTGGCTCAGTAGTGTGAAAAGGGGTGTGGGTGTGTGTCCGTGGAGAGGCAGTAGTGTACCTGTCCTATCCTGTGGGCGCGGTCCATGGCCTGTAGGTCTCTCATGGGGTTCCAGTCGTGTTCCACAAACACCACCGTGTCAGCACCAGTCAGGTTCAAACCCAGACCACCCACGTGAGTGGTGAGCAGCAGCACGTCAATGGAAGGGTCATTGTTGAACCTGAAAGCGAGCGTGACAGAGCACAGGAGATAGCAAGAGATAGCAAGAGATAGCAAGAGGGAGAATGAGGGGATGAGGGCAAGAGCACGTGAGATGAGGCTGAGAGAAGGACAGCGCCTTTAAATTCAGATAGACAATGGGTGACGTTAAAGCAAAGGCACTGACTGTGCCAGAGTCTGCTGTAGTAATCTATGCTCCTGACTAAGGACACCCGCTGGCGACGTGGGTTCAAGCCTCGGCTCTGCCTACTGTCTGTGCCAAATACCGGTCTTTTAAACTACTAAAGTGTCCTGTCATAAAAACAATAAATCACATGGAAGGAGATGGGAGTTTAAAATAAATATTTTTTAAATGCTGGCGACACTACTAATCAGAGTATTCCATTATTCCAAAACACCATTTATTTGCGTCGCCCAAAGACCATGCTCCTCCTTTATTTACCTGGAGACGATGGAGTGGCGCAGGCTGGCCTGCACGCTGCCGTCAAGTCGCAGGTAGGTGACGGTGGGCAGCTGGGGCTTGAGCAGGTCGTGCTCCACGATGTCCAGCATGCTTTTCAGCTGACAGAAGATCAGCACTCTGTGTTGGGCCACCACCGCCTCTGTGCCCTCCGCTGAGCCGCTGCTTCCCAGACCACAGTCCAACAACAACTGGAGGGGGGAAGAGGGGGAAAAAAGCTCAGTATTACAACTTACTCACTGAGTGTTTTGATCTGTAGGTGTTAAGTAGTACGGAGCTCAGAGTGTAGGCAATAGACCGATATCTGCACCTCACCCCACTATTATCCCGGTAACTGCCACTTCTTAAGCAGTGGAGAAGGAGGGGGGGGGGTAGAATGGTACCTGTGAAGGCTGAGAGGGGGTAGGGGGCTAGATTGGCTTAAAGGTGTCAGCATGCTTCAGAAGCAAGCAGAACTCTGCTAGGCAAAAAACTAAACAAGTGTGCTCGCATACTCCCTTTAACAGTCGCTTAAAAATGAGAAAATAGCGGCAATAAAACTGTTTGTCCATTTTGAGACGCCGTAGCCAGTATACTATTCCACAAAATAGTCTGAATTAAGCCAACTCAATAAATCGTATTCTTCATTGAAGAATCCCTAATGTTGACCAATCACAGAGGAAGGGGCGTAGACTTCAGGTTGCACTGAGAAAATTATTTTGTGCACAAACCCGAAAAAAAAAAACCTTGCTGAAGACCAAAACGTCATAATATATACACAAACTGTTTCAGCTGGGAAGCATGCAGACGCCTTTAGTGTAGTGCAGTGTTTCTTAATCCTGGTCCTTGGGACCAAGGTTTTGGTTTTTGCCCTAGTACTACACAGCTGATACAAAATGATCAACTCATCATCAAGCTTTGAATCAGGTGCGTAGTGCTAAGGAAAAAAACAGAACTGTGCACCCCTTTGGATGCCAGGACCAGGATTAAGAAACACAGGTGTAAGGAATTAGTGGTACCCAGAGGTAAGGTAGAGGAAGAGTGGAACCTGTTTGAGGGCTGAGAGTTTAGGCGAATGCTGGATGTCTCGAAGGCTGGAGTGTTGTGCTGCCAGCTGGTCTGTGATGCGCTTGTACTCAGGGTGCTGTGGCAACAGTACCAGGCCTGGGTGGTTACACAGCTTCCTCAAGTACTGCAGAGCCTGGAGAGGGAAGAGGACATTAATAACATAAATAGCAAGTATGGTATACACAGACTTAACACTTGAATGCAGGTCACATTCACATGTGTGAGAAGCTGTGGAGAAAATACCCCTTTCATGGTCAGGGACAATCCAAAAACATCAAAGGCAGTCACATATATTGACCTAATGTGTGTGTGTACCTGGAACACGTGGCCCGTGGCCTTCAGCTTGGGCTTCTCCTCCTCCTGGGTGGTGGCTGTGGAGATGGTGTCCTCCACACCGACCTTGGCCCGGGACTTGGCAAAGTCCTCATACAGCTGAACCTGCAGACAGAGACAGAATGTTTGAGGGGATCAGTTTGAGCAATGGCAGGCACAGAATTGGTCACCTAAAAATCACATAATGAGTAGTTATTTGGGATGAACTGTGATTTGTAGATCAGTGATTCTACACAGTCTGTCTACAATAAGGGTCAATATCAAACACGCACACAGATTAGATTTGTAGCAGCCTCAGCTTCTATGGTGACTAGAATGTGGAAAATACACAAGTGAATGCTCTTCTCTCCAAATGAAGACGGTATCCATAGTACCAGTCAAAGGTTGACACCTACTCAGTCAAGGGTTTTTCGTTACATTGTAGAATAATAGTGAAAACATCTAAACTTTTAACATATGGAATCATGTAGTAACCAAAAAAAGTGTTAAACAAATCAAAATATATTTTAGATTCTTCAAAGTAGCCACCCTTTGCCTTGACAGCTTTGCACTCTTGGCATTCTCTCAACCAGCTTCATGAGGTAGTCACCTGGAATGCCTTTTAATTAACAGGTGTGCCTTGTTAATTTGTGCAATTTCTTTCCTTCTTAATGCGTTTGAGCCAATCAGTTGTGCTGTGACAAGGTAGGGTTGGTATACAGAAGATAGCCCTATTTGGTAAAAGACTATTGTGGCAAGAACAGCTCAAGTAATCAAAGAGAAATGACAGTCCATCATTACTTTAAGACATGAAGGTCAGTCAATCTAGAAAATGTCAAGTACTATGAAAGTTTCTTCAAGTGCAGTCGCAAAAACCATCAAGTGCTACAATGAAACTCTCATGAGGACCACCACAGGAAATAAAAACCCAGTTACTTCGGCAATTGACTGCACCTCAGATTGCAGCCCAAATAAATGCTTCAGAGTTCAAGTAAGCGACATCAACTGTTCAGAGGAGACTGCGTGAATAAGGCCTTCATGGTCAAATTACTGCAAAGAAACCACTACTAAAGGACACCAATAAGAAGAGACTTTCTTGGGCAAAGAAACACGAGCAATGGACATTAGACTGGTGGAAATCTGTCCTTTGGTCTGATGAGTCCAAATGAGATGTTTGGTTCCAACCGCCGTGTCTTTGAGACGCAGTGTGGGTGAACGGATGATCTCCGCATGTGTATTTCCCACCGTGAAGCATGGAGGTGGTGTGATGGTGCTTTGCTGGTGACACGGTCAGTGATTTATTTAGAATTCAAGGCACACTTAACCAGCATGGCTACCACAGCATTCTGCAGCGATACGCCATCACATCTGGTTTGCTCTTAGTGGGACTATTATTTGTTTTTAACAGGACAATGACCCAAAACACACCTCCAGGCTGTGTAAGGGCTATTTGACCAAGATGGAGAGTGATGAGAGCTGCATCAGATGACCTAGCCTCCACATTCACCCGAATTCCCAAACCATCTCAATTGGGTTGATGAGCTAGACCGCAGAGTGAAGGAAAAGCAGCCAACAAGTACTTAGCATATGTGGGAACTCCTTCAAGACTGTCGGAAAAGCTTTCAAGGCAAAGGGTAGCTACTTTGAAGAATCTCAAATATATTTTGATTTGTTTAACACTTTTTTGGTTACGACATGATTCCATGTGTTATTTCACAGTTTTTCTATAATGTAGAAAATAGTAAAAATAAAGAAAAGCCCTTGAATGAGTAGGTGTGTCTGGTACTGTATGTGGCGTTGTGTTTCAAGGTGGGTCCTCCATGTGGTGTACCTGTAGAGGGCTGAGGTTGCAGTAGTAGTCCTGGATGATCTTGGGGGGCAGATCCTGCAGCACGTCCTTTTTCATCCTCCTCAGGAGGAAGGGCAGAACCTGGCGGTGCAGCGCCTCCATGGCCAGCACCCCTGAAGGGGAACACCGTCATTACAAGATACTAACACCACTGTCAGTGTGAGTGTCAGACAGTTTCTTCAGGGTCATGTTTATTAGGGCACACCGTATGCTACGGAAACCAACAAGGCTTTCTAGAGTACAGTTAGTACCTCGCCGTTTCACTCAAGTTTTAGAGCATTTCTTCAGTTTAGTGCTAGAATATAACACCTTAGATCTGGTAAAATGTTGCTTTTTTTACCATAATCTTTGAAATGCAAGAGAAAAACCATAATGTATTATTCCAGCCCAGGCGTAATTTAGATTTTGGGCACTAGATGGCAGCAGTGTATGTGCAAAGTTTTAGATCGATCCAATGAATCATTGCATATCTGTTCAAAATGTTGTATCAAGACTGCCCAAATGTGCCTAATTGGTTTATTAATACATTTTAAAGTTCATAATTGTGCACTCAATAGCATGGTATTCTTTCACTAATAGCTACTGTAAATTGGACAGTGCTGTTAGATTAACAAGATTTGAAGCTTTCTGCCCATATCAGATATGTCTATGTCCTGGGATTTTCTTTTGTAACTTACAACCTCGTGCTAATCAGATTAGCTCAACTGTCCCTTGTGGGGCACACGATCCCATAGAGATTAAGGGAAAAAGTTCATAAGATAGTTCGGAAGTGCAATTCTTCAACAATATTTTAAGATTGAGAAGTTCGTAAGAAAATCACTCAAATAGCTTCTTAATCTTAAGATATGTTGACAGGCAACCGATTTAGCTAGCAATGGCAAACATGTTAGCATATTTCATACTGCGATTACAGTTCTAAAACATGTTCTTGGGTTTAAAATAATCAATACTGAAACTTTCAGATTAAGTTTGAGTGAATTAAACATGTTCAATTGCTTTCATGAGTTTATTCTCTCACTGCCCTGAGTTTAAGACAAGGGTTTAGCCATCTTGGGAATTAAAAACAGTTCCAATAAATGTATTTAAGAATCTAAATTTGTTCTTAAGTTTTTGCTCAAGGAGAAACATAAGAAATAGCGCAAGACATTTTTCAAGAACCATTGAGGAATAGCAACTTTGCTTAACTTTCTTAAGGTCTATCGTTAAGAAAAAAATGGCAGTTAAGTAATTTCTTCTTAAGGTTTTGTGAATCTAGGCCCAGGGCTGTACCTTTCAAATTAAGAGTTTAACAGGTTAAAGGAGTAAAGAGTCATCTGCGTTGGGTTAATTTTTGCCATGGAAAATAGAGTATTGCATTTTCCTCACAACCTATTTCTAGTGCCAAATGAACATGATCCAGCGTCCGTGCACTCATTGTTAGGCACTCAGGGCTGATGACCACACCAAAATCAGATCTTACCGGCCTCCTGCTCGCGTGACGAGCTCTTGGCATCACGGCTGGCCAGGATGGGCTTGCCGTAGCGGGCAGCAAACTGGCGTTCTGTGCCCAGGAAGCCGGGCATGAGGAAGTCAAAGAGCGACCACAGCTCCAGAACATTATTCTGAGGAGAGGTGGGAGAAGGAGAGAAAAAGAGCGAGTTGTATTAGACTGAAATAAACACTAAGATTTACGAGTACTCAATGCTTGGGCTGAACTAATCTAAAATAGGTCTGCAGCAGCAGAGTAGACAATAAGCATTCACAATCTAGCCTACATCACCATTAATGTCACAGGCTTGGCATAAAGTCCTTACTTCATGTCATCCACTAATACACCTGTCAATGTAAAACTAATACATCCAAACACCCCACAGAGTGGAGGAACTGGAATCAGACCAGAATAGAGAAATTATTAGGCAACAGTCATCTAATGCAGTGAGGATCATGGTTTAAAATCAGATGCATTTCCACTGCAGAAGCCTTTGCTCATTCTTCACTGACTAAAATCTTAAGTGTCATGCCCCCACCTGGATGGGCGTTCCTGATAGGATAACTCGGAAGTTGGCGGCCAACTGCTTTATGGCTTTTGAGAGCTTGGTCTTCCCGTTCTTGATCACATGGCCCTCGTCAAGGATACAGTAATTGAATTTTATATTCCTAAAACAAAAATTAAACATGTTATTTATAAAATCACTTATCCAGGCTTCCAAATAAGATGGAGAATTATATATAAATAAATCACCTAAAAAAGTCAATGTCGTTCCGTACAACATCGTAAGAGGCTACTACCAGGTTGTGCTTTTTCACTTGATGCTGTAACCTGCAATACAAGAATTGATTAAATATTTTAACGTGAATAATTGAAACAAATGATGCTGTGTTCTTCTACTCAATCTGTGGTGGAATCATGTGTGGGTCAGTACAGGAGTCTTACCGTGCTCGCTCTGTAGGGGGTCCAGTGTAGTGCAGGGGGTTCAGGTACTCTTTGGTGCAGAACTTGCCCACCTCGTCCACCCAGTGACCTGTCAGGGTGGGGGGGCACACCACCAGAGAGGGCAGGGGGGTGCTGTCTGCCGCCTTGGTTTTGGCATACTCCTGTGCCCTGTACACAATGTAACAATTAATATGACAACTCCTTTTACATTGGACCCTATCCAATGTGCTGACGGTGTACATTTGAAATTCAAACTGTGGGCGCGTTCCAGGACTACTACATTGGATAGGGTCCTGGTTGCCTGCCAGATTTCACAATGCCTGGATTTGTATTTAGTAGGGATGTAACAATTTAGTGATATAATTGCATCGAGGACCAATGCGTATCTTAAACATTTCAAAAATCGGTCCGTGAACCCCAAACCGATCCAAATGTAGCATGCATCGGTCAGAAAATTTATTCAAAACGTTACGAATTGCCAGATCAAATTATTTATTTCTCATATTACATTCTTTCTACCCTCCAAAAATACTGTTAATCTTTAGTCAAAACTGATGTGTCCTCTCCTTCAGGGTCAAACTGCATGTAACCAGGAATCCAAATAAAACAAAAACATTTAAAATGGTAGCACAAGTCAGGAGCACCACATGAAATTAAAGAGCACCAGAAAATATTTAAGTAACTAACAAATATATAAAGCTAACTTTATTCCATTACTCAATATGAAAGCAAGTCTAATTAAATATAATAATCTTACAGGTAGAATAAACCTCTGAAATGGCATGGCTGCCAAAGTTTTTGTATACTTAAGTATACTGTCAGACTTGGGCAAATAACATTTATAGAATATAAGGGAACATTTTACATCTTCCTAAGTCACAGGGTGGTTTTAACCTTCCAGACTTGTAATTGTATCAACTAGCTACCCAAGGCTTTAACTTGCGACATCTAGTTAAAACGCATTAAAAGAGCAACAATGGGTACATATTGAAGATGCACATGCTCATCTCTAGAATCTAAACCAATATCACTCCCTAAAAACACAACCTTATGGAACAATCCTTGGATAGCTTTTTATTAAAATTTTCCATGTGGACCAATTTAAGGCATAGAAAACATAAATGACTTGGTAACAGGAAATACATTTATTTCCATGACAAAATTAAAACTCAATTTGACTGACCAATGTAGATTTTGTTAAACATTACATATCAAGAAATTCAGAGCAACCTAGTGCGAATCTTGTTTGAGTCAGAAAAGGCTGTTCATATGATAGTGAAGCTATACAAAACCTTGCAGAGAGCATATCCAACTAACAATCTCTCGGTTCCAATAGTTTATATTTTTTATCGAAGACTTAAAAAAGAACTGATGATGGCACAAGGAGGGAAAGTTTAAGCATAATTGATGATATTAAAGTTAAAGAAAATGTAGACTTCATCCAATATAAACTAATGTATCGAATTTATTATACAAGAGATAATTCACATTCTACAGCACAATGTCAGAGTCATGTCTTAAACGAAACCCAAACCGTCTGCGCGCGTGCGCCATCGTGCATACCTTTATTTTGTCCCCCTCACACCAAACGCGATCACAACACACAGGTTAAAATATCAAAAACAAACTCTGAACCAATTACATTAATTTGGGGACAGGTCAAAAAGCATTAAACCTTTATGGCAATTTAGCTAGCTTGGACTTGCTAGCTAATTTGTCCTGGGATATAAACATTGAGTTGTTACTTTACCTGAAATGCACAAGGTACTCTACTGCGATAATTAATCCACACATAAAACGGTCAACCGAATCGTTTCTAGTTCTCTCCTCCTAGGCCTTTCCTTCTCTGGACTTTATATTGCGATTGGCAACTTTCATAAAATTATGTGCATTACCGCCACCAACCTCGTTCGTATTTCAGTCACCCACATGGGTATAACCAATGAGGAGATGGCACGTGGGTACCTGCTTCTATAAACCAATGAGGAGATGGGAGGGGCAGAACTTGCAGCGCGATCTATGTCAGAAATAGAACTGACTTCTATTTAAGCCCTTGGCAACGCAGATGCTCATTGGTGCGCACGAGCAATGTGGGTGCATTAATTGAATAATATAGATTTACAAAATGTATTTTGCAACGCGAGCGGTTACAGTGCATTCGGAAAGTATTTAGACGCCTTCCTCCACATTTTGTTAAAAACATTTATTTTTTAAATACCTTATTTACATAAGTATTCATAAGATCCTTTGGTATGAGACTCTAAATTGAGCTCAGGGTTCCATTCATCATCCTTCAGATGTTTCTACAACTTGGAGTCAACCTGTGGTAAAATTCAGAGCAAAAACCAAGCCATGAGGTTGAAGGAATTGTCCGTAGAGCTCCGAGACAGGATTGTGTCGAGGCACAGATCTGGGGAAGGGTAACAAAAAAAATGTCTGCAGCATTTAAGGTCCAAGAACACAGTGGCCTCCATTCTTAAATGAAGATTGGAACCACCATGACTCTTCTCTAGAGCTGGCCGCCCGACCAAACTGCTCAATCGGGGGAGAAGGGCCTTGGTCAAGGAGGTGACCAAGAACCTGATGGTCACTGACAGCTCCTCTGTGGAGATGGGAGAACGTTCCAGAAGGACATCCATCTCTGTAGCACTCCACCAAATCAGGCATTTATGGTAGAGTGGCCAGAAGGATGCCACTCAGTTAAAGGCACATGACAGCCCCCTTGGAGTTTGCCAAAGGGCATCTAAAGGACTCCGGCCATGAGAAACGATTGAACTCTTTGGCCTGAATGCCAAGCATCACAGAGGAAACCTGGCACCATCACTACGGGGAAGCATGGTGGTGCCAGTATCATGCTGTGGGGATGTTTTTCAGAGGCAGGGACTGGTAGACTAGTCAGGATCTAGGGAAAGACGAACGGAGCAAAGTACAGAGAGATGAAAGTCCTTGAAGAAAACCTGCTCCGGAGCGCTCATGACCTCAGACTGGAACAAATGTTCACCTTCCAACAGGACAACAAACCTAAGCACACAGCCAAGACAACGCAGGAGTGGCATCGGGACAAGTCTCTGAACGTCCTTGAGTGGCCCAGCCAGAGCCTGGACTTGAACATCGAGAGACCTGAAAATATCTGTGCAGCAACACTCCCTATCCAACCTGACAGAGCTTGAGAGGATCTGCAGAGAAGAATGGGAGAAACTCCAAATACAGGTGTGCCAAGCTTGTAGAGTCATACCCAGGAAGACTCAAGGCTGTAACCACTGTCAAAGGTGCTTCAACAAAGTACTGAGTAAAGGGTCTGAATACATATGCGATTTCATAATTTAACTTTTAATACATTTGCAAAAATGCTTTTGCTTTGTCATTATGGGGCATTGTGTGTATATTGTTTTTTCCTCAATTGAATCCATTTTAGACTGAGGCTGTAACGTAACAAAATGAAGAAAGTAAGGGGTCTGAATATTTTCCAAATGCAATGTAAGTGTAAAACTAAAACGACTCAATCCATGCTTTTTGGGAATGCTATAAAGTCTAGAAGTTGTGGGCCGAGCTAGAAAGTTGGCTGTCAGAAGTATAAAAATGTAAACTTAATTAAAATCAGTCTGCCTGCATATTTCAAGGCATGGCATATGGGGGAGTAGTGATAGGCTGGACGATTCTCATCTTCATCCATCTTAAAGTAAACTAAAAACTTGGAAGTTAATCGCCATCATTGACACAATAGAAAAATCAAATGACTTATCATTCAAAATATAAAAAAATGGCATGGGTGACTGAGAAACAAAATGTGTACAATTCAAGGCCAAGTGGAAAACAATGCAGGCACTATGATGGGGGTGTGAGCATGCAGGTCTAGGCAGCTGAGATGTAGTCATTGTGTCTAAGATGTTTGTATAAGTTTATCAGGAGTGTAAAAATTATGAATTATGAATTCTAGCTACTTTTGAAACACATGTGCCCTAGATGCTAATATGTAACACTTAACAGTTCATTAGAAAAGCTAAAATGTTGATATGAATACCTGTCATTGGAATATTCGTTTTCTACATTGCGTAAAAGCACAGTTTTCCTATTGAGATAAATTAAATTGAAAACTGTAGTCTTGAAAAACATCCGGTTTGTAATGACCACATGCAAGAGAGCTGTGATTTATTCACTGCTATGATCATTGATCTCCTTTAGAATCTATCCCTTTTCTTTCTGTGCCACCAAATATTTGGATATACTGGTAAAGTTACAAGGTTGTCAGCTAGCTAACCAATTAGGTAACAAAGTCTAAACAATTGTTTAACGACGTTGACTCGCGAGTAGTTTTACAACGGCCAACGACATGCTTTATGAATGTAAAAGACAGTCCCGGGGATCTGCTATAGGAAGAAAAACGTTGCGCCGGTAATATGGATCAGATCTTTTGACCTGGTTGGGCTACACACAAGCCGTTTACACTGTAGCAATGGTGCAACTATGACGCTAACAAATCTGCACTCACTTGTTTCTCCAGGGCCCTCGGAAACAATGGTACAGGGGAAGCCTCAATTATAAACCCCTTAACATAATTATCTAGGAGATTTATTTTCATAGTAACAGTGCTCCAAAAATGAAACTGCTAAATATTTTATTGCATATGCAACCAAAATTGTTGCACTTTAGAGACCTGCAAATAATTGTGTTGACAATCATTAAATCTACCAGTCATTTTGCATGCCAAACAACCCAAGGCAATATCAGTAGCCTAGTCAAACTGCTCGCTGTGCCCAGCTTCGCATGCTGACCAAAGCAAGGTAAGCAACCTACAGCATTCAAATGCAAAAATGGCTTGTGTAATATTCAGCTTTATTAGTTGAGTGAAAACTAGGGCTGTGGTGGTCATGAAATTGTCAGCCGGTGCTTGTCCAGCAAATAACTACCGGTCTCACACTAATTGACAATTAAACACGTTCAGCATCTTCCCTTCTCCCGGCTGCGTGCTCCCAAGCTCCTCTCACGCATATGGCTCTCAGATATCTCAATTCTTACTAGCCAATGCCCGGCATGTAATCGGGTCCTTCTCACAGGTGACAAGTGAAGACAGATATGTTGGGGATGCAACTGCGTGCGTTATTATCCAATTACGAGGCGCATATTGAAGACGTAAGAACTGTCCAGATTTACTTTGTCAGCCAACAAGAAGAGTAGGCCTAACAAACAGCAAAAGCACTAGCCTATGTCAATCTATTATCCCCATAGTACAAAAGTGAACCTATTCTATTGGGCAACTTGTCCTACTGTGCGAGAAATAAATATTCCAAAACATAGTCTGGGACAGTTGTGGGATGCGATAGATGCCAAGTTACCAACCACTAGCATCAAAATACCTTTAAAAGCAAATGAGGCTGATGCAACAGTGCAGAACATTTAGCTTAAAATGTTGATAAACTATTAGGCTATTTCGTCACATAAGCGCAGCAATGCTCACAAGGCAGTAGGCAAAACAACATTCTCAAAAGTGACGACAAAATCTATTATGCATGTAATGTTTTATTTTTTTTAAAAAGGTACATTATGGTGAAAGTTCTTCCCCAAACTTTAAACTCGCGCGCCACCTATGTTTGCCAGTCTTCACACGTTAAAGTGGATTAATGTGCTTACATTAAGTTATTTGGCAACTTTAGTTATGATACAAGCCTCATCAAAACATATAGGCCTATGGGCTAGGCTACATGAGGTGTGTGACTAGGATTTGAAAAAGGTTGCAAAAGGCATGCACAGTTTCTTGCCTTACTACACACAAGCTGGGCATCATTCACAAGTGATATGCAAATACTGGTCACCCATCAGACTATTCTTGATTTAATCTCTTCTTTACATATTATTTAGTATATGTGTGAAATTTGTTTTGATTTAGAATGGACCAGTAACATGCACCTGTCTTGGAACAGGGGCAAACAACAAATGTCATCTATGCACTTAAATAGGAAAATCATCCTCCATTTGCTATGGTTAATTTTCATGCCAGATAGGCTATACTCATTGCTTCACTTTGTAACATGTGCTTAATATTGGGAAAGTTGATAAATATAGTAGGCCTAGCCTATAGAAGGCTGATGGGATCCAGTTTTTTTTATAGGGGCGATCAAAACTGTTCACAAAATTGCATAGCCTATAGAAATGTTGTGCAACATGAGCTCATGGGCTCTCATGAAGTGTTTGATTAGATTTGATTAAATTTGCATTGATGTCAGAGTGATTAGAGGGACAATAGCGTGCTGACTACCAGGCAGTAGGCTACTGATCAGCAGCAGAATCCACGCTTGGAGAAGCCTAGTTACCATGACTCAACGGTGTGGCGGTTTTACAGTCACCGCAACAGCCCTAGTGACAACCTACGTAATTTACAATGCCTTCAGAAAGTATTCACAACCCTATACTTTTTCCACATTTTTTACAATCTACACAAAATACTCAGTGGAAGAAAAATGCTAACATTTGTAAAAAATTTAAGAAAACAATATCTTGATTTGGTAAGTATTCAACCCAGAGTCAATACATGTTTGAAATGATTACAGCTTTGAGTCTTTCTGGGTAAGTCTCCAAGAGCTTTCCACACCTGGATTGTGCAACATTAGCCCATTATTATTTTGAAAATTCTTCAAGCTCTGTGAAATTGGTTGATCACTGCTAGACAACAATTTCAGGTTTTGCCATAGATTCAAGCAGATTAAAGTCAACTGCCACTTAATTCACCATCTTCTTGGTAAGCAACTCACTCCTGTGTAGAGTTGGCCTTGTGTTTTAGGTAGTTATCCTGCTGAAAGAAGAATTCATTTCACAGTGTCTGGTTGAAAGCAGACAACCAGATTTTCCCTCTAGGATTTTGCCTGTGCTAACTCCCCAGTCCTTAACAAGTACAAGGATACCCATAACATGATGCAGCCAGCACTATGCTTGAAAATATGGAGAGTGGTACTGTTGTATTGGATTTAACCCAAACATAATTAGTATTCAGGACAAAAAGTTAATGCTTTGCCACATTTTTTTACTTTAGTGCCTTGTTGCAAACAGGATGCAGGAAGTGTTTCTGTACAGACTTCTTTTCACTGTCAATGAGGTTAGTATTGTAGAGTAACAATGTTGTTGAGCCATCCTCAGTTTCCTCCTATCTACCAATAGGTACTCTTCTTTGCAAGGCATTGGAAAACCTCCCTGGTCTTTGTGGTTGAAACAATTTGAAATTCACTGGTCGACTAACAGACCTTACAGATAATTGTATGTGTGGGGTACAGAGATGTAGTCATTCAAATATCATGTTAAACACCATTATTGCACACAGAGCGAGTTCATGCAACTTGTGACTTGTTAAGAAAATGTTTAGGCTTGCCTTAAGGGGTTGATGGCGCCAAAGAGGATGGCTGACGTTTTACATGCTCCTAACCAACAGATTCAATATGGAAGTGGTCAGATGACACGGATGCTATGCTACAGGACTGTTTTGCTAGCACAGAGAGGAATAGGTTCCGGGATTCATCCAATGGCATTGAGTATACCACCTCAGTCATAGGCTTCATCAATAAGTACATCAACGACGTCGTCCCAACAGTGACCGTATGTACATATCCCAATCAAAAGCCATGGATTACAGGCAACATCAGCATCGAGCTAAAGGCTAGAGCTGCCGCTTTCAAGGAGCCCAGTGTCGTCCGGGTCAGAGGAAGGTTTGGCCGGGGTAGGCTGTCATTGTAAGTAAGAATGTGTTAACAGACTTCCCTAGTTAAATACAAATGTTTCTTTTTTGTAAGAATAATAAATGTTACTTAATCTGCTAAAAGTACAAGTTAATTAGTGGGGGGACTTAAACCATGGGCTACATTGACCCCCTAATCTGGTAGAGGGGTGATAGATGCCTAGTCTCCCTTGACTCAGCTCCCTACATAGTCCATACACCATAGACATTCATAATTCCCACACGAAACACAATGGCCCAGCTCATGAGCTCCACATCAGCAGCAGATTTGAATTTATAATGGAAAATGAATGTGGTTATTCAACAAATGTTAGTGTATTGAATCGTATCGCATCGTTCTCTAATCAAACCGAATCGCTTCAAACTAAAAAAAAAAAAAAAAAAAAACAGTTCCTGTATCGTATTGGAGCCCATGTATCTAGACACGCATTGAATTGTCTTGAAAAGGAAAGATGCACATCCCTAGTACTTAGCAGACCACCTTACCACATTCTGACATAGCAATCTGATGCCCGACTGCACAGTTGATGACATGCAACCATTTGTTGATAACTGCAGCACAACTGCAATATAGTCGGCCTAGAACGTGACTAGTGTGTGGTCATGCAGTTCGGTACCTGAGGTAGTGGTCCCCAGCCAGGATGCAGATGGACTGCAGGGTCTTGCCCAGGCCCATGTCATCACAGAGAATACCGTGGAGCTTGTACTTGTTCAGGAAGGACAGCCAGTTCACTCCGTCCTGGAGAGATCAAAGTTGTTGAAACTGTCCATCAACAACTCATTTTAATAACCTTGTCAATCACATTTTACATACTAGCTATGACAGAGCAGACAATGATGGGATGCAATGAGCTGTTGCACTGCGTTTATGCGTTAAAGAACACAGGCAAATATCTTTACCGTGCTTATATTGAGTGTATGAGATGGATTACATAGAAGTCGGACAGTACAAATCACTGTCTCCCAAACAACTAATCAAACACTCTGAATGTCACAGTGGCATGCTTATTCTGAACCAGTCTAGTCGAGTTTATGCTGGGGTATAAAAGCCGAGCGTAGTCCTATCCTTTGTTGACCAGCAGAGGTTTTATTCCAAAACTCTGCAGGGTTCCATTCACTAGCGAGATGGATGTTGGTCTCAGCAGGATACCAGCTGCCAACCAGCCCATCAACTCCACCATTTTTTATTTGTTCTGTCCAAAAGTAATTTGTCAGCAGCAGCCAACCTCCCTGCAGCACTTAAAAGCAACTCCTTTTTGTAGAGCTTGGCAAAAAACAATTACACTAAAAATGAAGTGGAAAGTGCTGAATATATAACACATTTACCATAAATTTGTATTGTGCACAAAATGAATTGCAAATACATCGAGATTACCGTCGCACGTTCATCCAAAATAAATCAGTGCCTTCGGAAAGTATTCAGACCCCTTGACTTATTCTAATAAGGATAAAAAAATATATCCAGTTTCCATTGATTATCCTTGAGATGTTTCTACAACTTGATTGGCGTTAATCTGTGGTAAATTCAATTGATTGGACATGATTTGGAAATGCACACACACCCATCTATTTAAAAAAGGTCCCAGGTGACAGTGCATGTTGGAGCAAAAACAAACCCATGAGGTCGAAAGAATTGTCTGTAGATCTGAGACAGGATTGTGTTGAGGCACAGATCTGGGGAAGGGTACCAAAAGATTTCTGCATCCTTGAAGGTCCAGGGATAGTGGCCTTCATCATTCTTAAATGGAAGAAGTTTTGAACCACCAAGACTCTTCCTAGAGCTGGCTGCCCAGCCAAACTGACCAAATCGGGGAAGAAGGGCCTTGTCAGGGAGGTGACCAAGAACCCGATGGTCACTGACAGAGCTCTAGAGTTCCTCTGCGGAGATGGGAGAACCTTCCAGAAGGACAACCATCTCTGCAGCCCTCCACCAATCAGGCCTTTATGGTAGAGTGGCCAGACAGAAGCCACTCAGTAAAAGGCACAACAGCCTGCTTGGAGTTTGCCAAAAAGGTACCTAATGGACTCTCAGAAGATAAGAAACAAGATTCTCTGGTCTGATTAAACCAAGATTGAACTCATGAGCCTGAATGGCAAGCGTCACATCTGGAGGAAACCAGGCACCGCTCATCACCTGGCCAATACCATCCCTACGGTGAAGCATGGTGGTGGCAGTATCATGCTGTGGAGATGTTTTTCTAGTCAGGATTGAGGGAAAGATGAACGGAGCTAAGTACAGAGAGACTCTTGATGAAAACCTGCTCCAGAGCGCTCAGGACCTCAGACTGGGGCGAAGGTTCACCTTCCAACAGGACAACAACCCTAAGAACACAGGAGTGGCTTCGAGACAAGTCTCTGAATATCCTTGAGTGGCCCAGCCAGAGCCCGGACTTGAAACACGATCGCACATTGGAGAGACCTGAAAATAGCTGTGCTATAGCTCCCCATCCAACCTGACAGACCTTGCGAGGATCTTCAGAGATGAATGGGAGAAACTCCAAATACAGGTGTGCCAAGCTTGTAGCATCAAACCCAAGAAGACTCCAGGCTGTAATCGCTGCTAAAATGTGTGTGTACTAAGTAAAGGGCCTGAATACATAGATACATGTTAAAAAAAAAAAAAAAGATATTTATTTTCAGCAAACTTAACATAAAAATATTTGTATGACCATAACAAGATTCAACAACGTGTCCCTGAAAAAAAACTGTCGGTATCTGGTGTGGCCACCAGCTGCATTAAGTACTGCAGTGCATCTCCTCAAGGACTGCACCAGATTTGCCAGATCTTGCTGTGAGATGTTACCCCAGTCTTTCACCAAGGCACCTGCAAGTTCCTGGACATTTCTGGGAGGATGGCCTAGCCCTCACCCTCCGATCCAACAAGTCCCAGACGTGCTCAGTGGGATTGAGAGCTGGGCTCTTCGCTGGCCATGGCAGAACACTGACATTCCTGTCTTGCAGGAAATCACGCACAGAACGAGCAGTATGGCTGGAGGGTCATGTCAGAATGAGCCTGCAGGAAGGGTACCACATGAAGGAGGTCTTCCCAATTTAACGCACAGCGTTGAGATTGCCTGCAAAGACAAGAAGCTCAGTCCGATGATGCTGACACACCACCCCAGACCATGACAGACCCTCCACCTCGATCCCGCTCCAGAGTATAGGCCTCGATGTAACGCTCATTCCTTCGACGATAAACGTGAATCCGACCATCACCCCTGGTGAGACAAAACCGTGACTCAGTGAAGAGCACTTTTTGCCAGTCCTGTCTGGTCCAGCGACGGTGGGTTTGTGCCCATAGGCGACGTTGCCCGTGATGTCTGGTGAGGACCTGCCTTACAACAGGCCTACAAGCCCTCAGTCCAGCCTCTCTCAGCCTATTGCAGACAGTGAGCACTGATGGAGGGATTGTGTGTTCCTGGTGTAACTCGGGCAGTTGTCACCATCTTGTACCTGTCCCGCAGGTGTGATGTTCGGATGTACCGATCCTGTGCAGGTGTTACACGTGATCTGCCATTGCGAGGACGATCAGCTGTCCATCCTGTCTCCCTGTAGCGCTGGCTTAGGCGTCTCAGTACGGATATCGCAATTTATTGCCCTGGCCACATCTGCAGTCCTCATGCCTCCTTGCAGCATGCCTAAGGCACGTTCACACAGATGAGCAGGGACCCTGGGAATCTATCTTTTGGTGTTTTTCAGAGTCAGTAGAAATGCCTCTTTAGTGTTCTACGTTTTCAGAACTGTGACTTTAATTGCCTACTGTCTAAGCTGTTAGTGTCTTAACGACCGTTCCACAGGTGCATTAATTGTTTATGGTTCATTGAACAAGCATGGGAACAAGTGTTTAAACCCTTTACAATGAAGATCAGTGTCCTGAAAAAGGGACGTTTCTTTTTTTTGCACACACAAAAATCTCTGCTTTGTCAAGTGTAGTCCTTCCACTACAACTTGTCAGGAAAGCATACAGATTACACTATAGATGAAATAAATAATAAAGTGCAAGGTGATGAGATTGATGCAGCTTTCCAATAAATATTGAGGGTCTTATTCTGGTGACGTGGAAGATGCTTGGCTGCCGTTTGACACAAATTCTCGCTCTTTGGTCCATATACAAAATCTCAATGTAAACTGTACTCTAGCCAACAGCGTGCTCCAATACCAACAACACGTGCCAATACCAGAGTGGGCACACTCGCTATGTAAAATAAAATCATAAGTACAGTTGAAAATGCAGTATATTGGAATTTAACTGCAAAAAAAAAAAATAGTATTTATGTGCACTACGTAAACACGCACAGACCTTTAACCACAACAAGTCATTTTAATGGAAAAGCACACATTTACCGAAAGATGGCGCCGAAGACCATGGCTGACGTTTTACATTCTCCCATCCAATTGTGCTATTTTGATAGTTTTTTTGCATAACTATTTTTTTTACTTATTGTGTACATTATGTTGCTGCTGCTACTGTCTGTTATGACCAAAAATAACTTCTGGATATCAGAACAGCGATTACTCACTGCAGACTGGAAGAAACATTTTCCTTTAACGAGTCAGACGAGAAGGATATCCTGCGTTCACTGGAACAGGCCCAGATCTGCCTTTTGCGAGAAGAAAAAACGCAGGAAAAGGGGCCGCAGATCGGGCAGCCTTCTGAGAATCCGTAGGCGAGCAAGTAAACTCCAACTGCCATCCATTCTTCTTGCTAACGTGCAATCATTGGGAGAATTTTTTTTTGATGACCTACGATTAAGATTATCCTACCAACGGGACACTGAAAACTAACATCTTATGTTTTACCAAGACGTGGCTGAACGACGATATGGACAATAAGAGCTAGCGGGATTTTCCATGCACCGGCAGAACAGAGACGCTACCTCTGGTAAGACAAGGGGTGGGGGTGTGTGTCTATTTGTCAATAACAGCTGGTGCGCGATGTCTAATAAGTCTTGAGGTATTGCTCGCCTGAGGTAGAGTACCTTATGATAGTGTGGTCTACAGCCTATCTACCAAGAGAGATCTCATCTATATTATTCGTAGCAGTCTATTTACCACCGCAGAACGAAGCTGGCACTAAGACTGCTCTCAACCAACAATATAAGGCCATAAGCAAAGAAGAAAAATGCTCACTCAGAAGCGGCACTCCTAGTGGCCGGGGACTTTAACGCAGGCAAACAAATCAGTTTTACCGAATTCTTACCAGCATGTCACATGTGCAAACAGAGAAAAATAAAATAGCCGAAGTGAACAAAACTTTTAAACAGGTCAACATTCAAAGCCGCTGAGCCAGATGGATAAGCAGAATGTGTACTCAAAGCATGCGCGGACCAACTGTCAAGTGTCTCACTGACATTTTCAACCTCTTCCTGACAGAGTCTGTAATACCTACATGTTTCAAGCAGACCACCATAGTCCCTGTGCCCAAGGAAGCAAAGGTAACCTGCATAAATGACTACCGCCCCGTGGCACTCACGTCGGTAGCCATGAAGTGCTTTGAAAAGGCTTGTCATGGTTCACATCAACATCCTCCCGGACACCCTAGACCCACCTCAATTTGCATACCGCCCCAACAGATGACGCAATCAATCCACACTGCACTTTCCCCAATCGACAAAAGGAACACCTATGTGAGAACGCTATTCATTGACTACAGCTCAGTGTTCAACACCATAGTGCCCACAAAGTTTATCACTAAGCTAAGGACTCTGGGACTAAACACCTCCCTCTGCAACTGGATCCTGGACTTCCTGACAGGCCACCCCCAGGTTGTAAGAGTAGGCAACATGTCTGCCACGCTGATCCTTAACACTGGGGCCCCTCGGGGGTGTGTACTTAATCCCTCCTGTATTCCCTGGTCACCCACGAGCGCGTGGCCAAACACGACGCCAACACCTCATTAAGTTTGCGAACGACAGTGGTAGGCCTGATCACCGACAACGATGAGACAGCCTATAGGGAGGTCGTCAGAAACTGGCAGTGTGGTGCCAGGACAACAACCTATCCCTCAAATTGAGCAAGACAAAGGAGATGATCGTGGACTACAGGATAAGGCGGGCCGATGGGGCTGTAGTGGAGCGGGTCGAGAGTTAAGTTCCTTGTTGTCCACATCACCAATGAACTATCATGGTCCAAACATACCAAGACAGTTGTGAAGAGGGCACGACAAAGCTTATTCCCCCTCAGGAGACTGAAAAGACTTGGCATAGGTCCCCAGATCCTCAAAAGGTTCTACAGCCGCACCACCGAGAGCATCACTGCCTGGTATGGCAAACTGCTCGGCATCTGACCGTAAGGCGCTACAGCGGGTAGTGCGAATGGCCCAGTACATCACTGGGGCAAAGCTTTCTGCCATCCAGGACCTATATTATAGGCGGTGTCAGAGGAAAGCCCATAAAATTGTCAGAGACTCGTCACCCAAGTTAGACTTCTCTGCTACTGCACGGCAAGCGGTACCGGGAACGCCAAGTCTAGGACCAAAAGGCTCCTCAACAGCTTCTACCCCCAATCCATAAAATCACCATCGGACAATTTACATTGACCCCTCCCTTTTGTACACTGCTGCTACTCGCTGTTGATTAACTACACATAGTCACTTCACCCCCACCTATATGTACAAATTACCTCAACTAACCTGTACGCCCGCACACTGACTCTGTACCGGTGCCCCCTGTATATAGCCTCGTTATTCTTATTGTGTTAATTTTTATTTTAGTCTACTTGGTAAATGTTTTCTTAACTCTTCTTGAACTGCACTGTTGGTTAAGGGCTTGTAAGTAAGAATTTCATGGTCAAGTCTACACGTGTTGTATTCAGCGCCCGCATGTGACAAATAAAGTTTGAATTTATGTTATGCAGATTTTGTTATATTAGCATTAAATTCTGTCACCAATTGGATGGCGATTGACATGTTGGCAGTTCGGCAAGGGAATGATAAGTTATTTACCCCAGTGAAATCAGCATATGGTTTGCAATATCACAAATAAAGGTCTGGGGTAGAGTACTGACGTTAGCGTCAGCTATAAGCTAGCTAACTAAAATTACATTCAGCATTCACAGAAAACAAACTAGCAAGCTACCGGTATCTTTCTTTGTAAAGTGCTGTATCATGTCAGGACATCATTTTGCTGAACAGTAAATTAAGAGTTCAAAATGTATTTGCAACCATAAACAACTTGCATTATTCAAGTGTGTTAAATTTGTGCAGCATGAGTGGGTAGGAAGCAAGACGCAGCCTATAGGTTCCTCAGGGACAGGCTAACTCGCAATGAGTAAGTTGCGCCGGCTGTAGCTTGCAGTAGTTTGACACACTGCACATATAGTCAAGGGCTAACAGTGGTTCTACAGATTATTGATCCATCTCTAACACACATAAACAAACAGACAAGTAAAAAGACAGACGTGTAAACATAGATTTGTAAACACACCTGCTGATACTTGCGGAGCTCGGCCTGGATGGGCACAGGGATCTTGTAGTTCTCCAGCTTCCTGCAGTCAAGCAGCTGCTCCAGAAAGTGACGCTCTCTGGCCTTCTGGCGAATCAGATCGTCCGACATGGTGGGAGGGTCCGGAATACCAGCCTAAAAAAAAATAACAATCGGACTCAAAACTCATACCCTTTTCACACCCCTAAGCCAAACTGTACTTCGCTAGCCTGGTTTAGAATCCACCATAGCTGCTGGAACCTTGCTGGAAAGAACAGTGAGAAAAGAAAATATCTGAGCGCAATACGAATTGGCTCAGCACGATAGTGCGAAAAGGCTGCAAGATATCAACAAATATTAAATCAGGTGCAAAGGTCTTGCCTCTTAAATATTACTTATGAGAGTAGATGTACATCTTGGTATGGAAAATAATGACCTTGAGTTGTCTGGTTCTGCAGTGAGCCTGATTCATTACTCCCACTTAAATCGCTCTGATTGAGCAGAACAAATGAACTGACAACACTAAACTGCTGTCAGAGGTCCAAGTTGCCATCAATCAAAACGGAAGGAGAACACATCCTCCAAATGACGTCACATAAAATATAGCCCCACTATTCAGCGTAGGACAACGATGAGATATACTGCCTTCTACAGGGCAAAATATATAATTTACCATATTGTGCAGTAGGAAATAACATTGTAGATCAGGGGTTCTAAAACTGTCAGGGGCCGGCATTGTAGTGACAATTTTGAAGTGTTCAAATAAACTTTAAAACTAATATCCTGCAATATTACAAATTTTTCCACGAGGCAGGGATAACACTGCAGTATAAGCTTCCATTTTTACATAAATGCACTGTAATTTAAGTATCGAGTTAAAAAAATATATATAATTGGTTGGTACTGTGGATACAAATATCCATGTGAACCTCCCAGGCCGATGTTGCCCATTATACAGTGCATTTGGAAAGTGTTCAGACCCCTTGACTTTCTCAATTTTGTTACAGCCTTATTCTAAACTGAAAAAAATTTGATCACAAATATACACTCAATACCCCATAATGACAAAGCAAATGTTTAGCAAATGTATTTTTTTATAACATAAATACCTTATACAACTTGGGAGTTGCTACAACTTGGGAGTCCAACTGTGGTAAATTCAAATGGACATGATTTGAGAAAGCACAACTGTCTATATAAAAAAGGTCCCACAGTTGACAGTGCATCTCAGAGCAAAAACCAAGCCATGAGGTGGAAAGGGGTTGTCCGTAGAGCTCAGAGACAGGATTTCTGCAGCGTCGAAGGTCCAAGAACACAGTGGCCTCGATCATTCTTAAACTGAAGATGTTTGGAACCACCAAGACTTCCTAGAGCTGGCCGCCTGGCCAAACTGAGCAATCGGTGGAGAAGGGTCTTGGTCAGGGAAGTCACTAAGAACCCAATGGTCACTGACAGAGCTCCGGAGTTCCTCTGTGGAGAACCTTCCAGAAGGACAACCATCCTGCAGCACTCCACAAATCAGGCCTTTATGGTAGAGTGGCCAGACGGAGGACACTCCTCAGGCACGACAGCCCGCTTGGAGTATGCCAAAAGGCACCTATGGACTGTCAGACTGAGAATAAAGATTCTCTGGTCTGTTGAAACCAAGATTAAACTCTTTGGACTGAACAGCAAGCGTCTCTTTTAGAGGAAACGTTGCACCATCCCTACGGTGAAGAATGGTGGTGGCAGCCTCATGCTGTGGGGATGTTTTTCAGCAGCAGGGAGTGGGAGACCAGTCAGGATCGAGGGAAAGATGAATGGAGCAAAGTACAGAGAGATCCTTGATGAAGTCCTGAGTGCTGTGGAACAGGTTCTCAGACTGGGGCGAAGGTTTACCTACCAACAGGACAACGGCCCTAAGGACACAGCCAAGACAACGCTGGAGTGGCGTCGGGAAAAGTCCCGAAATACAGGTGTGCCAAACTTGTAGCGTCATACCCAAGAAGATTTGAGGCTGTAATCACTGCCAAAAGGTGCATCAAAGTACAGAGTAAAGGGTCTGAATTTTTTTATTTATTTAACTAGACAAGTCAGTTAAGAACAAATTCTTATTCACAATGACAACCGATTTACTGTACCAGTCAAAAAAGTTGACACACCTACTCATTCAAGGGTTTTTCTTTATTTTGACTCTTTCTACATTGTAGAATAACAGTTAAGACATCAAAACAATGAAATAACATGGAATCATGTAGTAACCAATAAAAGTGTTAAAATCAAAATATATTTTAGATTCTTCAAAGTAGCCACCCTTTGCCTTGACAGCTTTGCACTCTTGGCATTCTCTCAAAGTTGTCACCTGGAAAGAATTTAAATTAACAGGTGTGCCTTGTTAAGTTAACTTTGTGGAATTTCTTTCCTTAATGCGAGCCAATTAGTTGTGTTGTGACAAGGTAGGGGTGGTATAAAGAAAATAGCCCTATTTGGTAAAAGACCAAGTCCATATTATGGCAAGAACAGCTCAAATAAGTCCATCCTTACTTTAAGACATGAAGGTCAGTCGATCTGGAAAATAAAAAAAACGTTGAACGTTTCTTCAAGTACAGTCGCAAAAACCATTAAGCGCTATGATGCAACTGGCTCTCATGGAGGACTGCCACAGGAAAGGAAGATCCAGCGTTACCTCTGCTACAGAGGATAAGTTCATTAGAGTTACCAGCCTCAGAAAATCGGTAATTAACTGCACCTCAGATTGTAGCCCAAATAAATGCTTCAGAGTTCAAGTAACAAACATCAACTGTTCAGAGGAGACCGAATCAGGCCTTCATGGTCAAATTGCTGCAAAGAATCCACTAGAGACTTTCTTGGGACAAGAAACATGCTCAATGGACATTAGACCGGTGGAAATCTGTCCTTTGGTCTGAGGAGTGCAAATTAGAAAATGTTTGGTTCAACTGCTGTGTCTTTATAAGACGCAGAGTAGGTGAACAGATTCTCTGCATGTGTGGTTCCCACCATGAAGCATGGAGGTGGTGGTGTGATGGTGCTTTCCTGGTGACACTGATTTTATTTAGAATTCAAGGCACACTTAAGCAGCATGGCTACCACAGCATTCTGCAGCGATACGTCATCCTATCTGGCTTGCGCTTAGTGGGACTATCATTTGTTTTTCAACAGGACAATGACCCAACACACATCCAGGCTGTGTAAGGGCTATTTGACCAAGAAGGAGAGTGATGGAGTGCTGCATCAGATGACCTGGCCTCCACAATCACCCGACCTCAACCCATTTGAGATGGTTTGGGATGAGTTGGAACGCAGAGTGAATGAAAAGCAGCCAAGTGCTCAGCATATGTGGGAACGCCTTAAAGACAGTTGGAAAAGCATTCCAGGTTACTGCCTCATGAAGCTGGTTGAGAGAATGTCAAAATTGTGCAAAGCTGTTAAGGCAAAGGGTGGCTTCTTTGAAGAATCTCAAATATATTTTGATTTGTTTAACACTTTTTTGGTTACTACATGATTCCATACATCTTCACTATTATTCTATAATGTAGAAAATAGTACAAAAATAACCCTTGAGTAGGTGTGTCCAAACCTTTGACTGGTACTGTAGGTAAATTTGATATTTCCATTTTAAATACCTTTGCAAAAACTTCTAAAAAGCTGGTTTTGCATTGTCATTATGGGGTATTGTGCGTAGCTTGATGAGATCTTTTTTTTAACTTGTCAATTTTAGAATAAGACTAACGTAATAAAATGTGGAAAACGTCAAGGGGTCTGAATACTTACCAGAATGCACTGTATACAGCAGATCTAGTGAATGTTTGAAATTGACTACATTGCGTCGGACTGCGCAGAATCACAAATCACCTGGCATCCCAAAAAAGCAAATAACTACTCCTAAATAAATACTGTACATTGAGTGCATACACTTTAAATACTTGCTCAAACAAATCTCCTTAAACATACTGACTGTTCTGTATTGGTTTGTGTACCTCCAGGGGTAGCAAGCGGATGAGGGTGGCGAAGCACTGCGTGGCCATGAAACGGACGCTGTCACTGGGGTCACTCATGCGGCCCAACACCGGCACCACCAGCAGCACAATGTAAGGCACGATGTCAACATCCAACTGCTCCATCACACCTGCAGTAGCCAAGGGGTCAAGGACAACAAACCACACAACAATGACACCTACTCCCCTGGTGTCATTACACCCATAGTGAACCCCGAACACTTTCAGTTACATCAGGTCTTGGGTGGTCATGGGTCGATTCCCGCTGGGGTCACATTTACTTAAAAAGTGTATGCACTCAATGTACTGTTAGTCACTTTCGATAAAAGTAGGGCCAAGACGATACCAGTGTAGCAATATTTTTCCATGGCAAAAATGAATACACAAAGCAAAACCCAACTCTTTGGTCCTTTAAAAAAACAAGGGTGACTCTGGATGAACAACATAATGTTTGTTTCCAACAGAGCTCTTTTCCTAAAGAAGTTAAAACACGAAGCGGAGTTGTTTCCTTGCCACGATACTAACCAGAATCGCGATACTGGTATCGTCTCTGCCCTAGATAAGTGTCTGCTACATGGCATATAATATTCCAACATTATTTATAAAAATCATATTGGTTGGTTGCCTGTACACGTATTATTGGATCATGTCTAACAGCGTGACAGCGTATGAAAGATACAGGCCATGGCCTCGATGGCCCCCTCCTGCTTAGTGCTGTCCTCGATGCACCCCAACCATGGAAGCACACGCTCCAGGAACAGGTGCATGGTCTCCATGGTAGCGATCTTACTGAGCACACCCACGCAGCGCGCCGCCATGTGACGAACGGCCGTGTATGGATGCTGCAGACAGGTGAACAGGTGGGGCAGGTGCTCCAACAACTGAAATACACAGAGGGGGAGAAATGACCATTAAATATAATTTTATTGGTCACATACACATGGTTAGCAGATGCTATTGAGAGTGTAGCGAAATGCAAACAATACAGTAAATGCATTCCAAAATCAGTTTGTCCGATGTTTCCATGTCAAAGTCTTCTGTCGAGACAAAGCCATGTCGCTGGCCACCTGTTTTGTAGAGCAATCTCTATGGCACAATTCAAAACACCACCACATTATTTCCAGATACTGGAGCTCTTCATTCATTTGGGCTTGAGGCATATAGTTAGAACTACACAGCAGATGGCAAGGGATGTGGACTCATCTTGAAAGACTAATTTTGAGGTCTGAAAACAAGTTTTGTAATTTCCCTTTGAATGAAAACAAGAACTTTGATAAGTCCATCTTCCACTGTGGTTTGGTAAATAGGGCTAGGTGGTGTTTCTACTGGGGAGACTCCTGCATGTTCTATTACCAGAGGTTTGAGCTCGGGGGCCATGGCCCCAGCAGTGACCTCCAGGACCTGCAGTGAGTTGACCAGATCCTGGGCCGCAGCATCCCCCCTCTCCATCTGGAGCTTCCAATCTACAACACGAGAGAGAAATAATATACGTCAATCTCTCTTCATTGATGATACACAGCAGGTAGCAAACAGCAATACATCTGGGTCATTATGCACCAAATGGACTGAAACAGGGAAGGGCTACCTGTACTTGTCAATAAGATACACTCGCTTTCAGTTTGGGTTTTAAAAGGTTTTCCTACAGTGATCCCAAAGAGCATAACCCATATGATCTAACTAAGTCGCTCTGGATAAGAGTCTGCTAAAAAAACTAAAATGTAATTCTAATGAGTGTAGCATACCAATGCCTTCGTTGTCCACCACAGCACTCAGAGAGCCCACCATGGACTCCCACAGGTAGGGCAGTGACCCTGTCAGCTCCTGGCCAAAGTGCCTGGCAACCGTCATCAGAGAGAACTCTGCTCCTCTTCTCTGGACGAGACAGGTTTTTTTATTCTGAAACAGCAAAAATAAGTAATTAAAACAGTCACAGGTTAATGTTCATGTAACTGTTCACTCCCTCTCAGTTACCCACCTCATCAGTGTCTGTTGTGATAGTGCTGCCAGGGGGAAGTTCAGTGGTGGGTGTCTTGGGGGCTTTGGGGGTGGGGCCCCTTTTGCTGGTGATGGCAAATGCTGCCCTCTGGTGGCGGTACAGGGTGATGATGCCCTTGGTCTTATTGACCACGTGGTGCATGCATTCTTTCTCCGACATGCCAGCTAGAAGTGGTAGAGAAAACAGCAAAGTGAGTAAGAGGGTTTTATGTAATGTAATCACTTTTCTGGCTGCTACTACCTCATTAGGGTTTAATCTGGGTTGTGTTCATCGGGTGGGACTACAAGAACAGTTTTTGTTCAAAAAACATTTGGGTCAACAGTAATAGCCTATGCATCATGTTGATTCCTGCTATGAAAGTATAGTATCTGCCCGTCCCCATTTTGCTGGCGGCTGCTGTGTGAGTGAGCCACTCCCTCCCTCCCTCCCTCCCTCCCCTCCCACTGTGCAAATGGAGTAGAGAGAGATGCATTCAGATAAGCACAAGCATATGACAGTTGCTCAAAAATGCAATTGAGGGAGAAAAGAAATTCAAAACAACTCTTGTTCTAGTTACGGAGAGGAGAGTCACAGCTTTTATTTCTCGCCTCTAATTGAGTTCATGGTACCACTTTACAACCGGGGAAAGCTACGTAGTATGGTTTTGATGTGCCCACGGAGCAGCGCCGAGCGGAGCACGCCATTGTCGCGGATTAGGCCAACATCATGTAGCCTAGGCCTAGCACGGTTTTGTAGGACATGACATTTACTGATTGATTGATCAATTAGCCAACATGGCTATCGAGCAACAAGATCATAGAGTTAAAAATCTAGCTAAGTGTTTAGAGTTCACACTTCCTCAGGTGGTGGATAATATTACAACGCTCCAGACTAACATTTCCCCCCTTTGGTGGCACCTGCCCATTATTTGGTCACACACACACACAGGGGGAAAAAAGTATTTGATCCCCTGTTGATTTTGTACATTTGCCCAATGACAAAGAAAGGATCAAGTCTATAATTTTAATGGTAGGTTTATTTGAACAGTGAGAGACAGAATAACAAAAAAAATCCAGAAAAACGCACGTGAAAAATGTTATAAATTGATTTGCATTTTAATGAGGGAAATAAGTATTTGACCCCCCTCTCAATCAGAAAGATTTCTGGCTCCCAGGTGTCTTTTATACAGGTAATGAGTTGAGATTAGGAGCACACTCATAAAGGGAGTGCTCCTAATCTCAGCTTGTTACCTGTATAAAAGACACCTGTCCACAGAAGCAATCAGATTCCAAACTCTCCACCATGGCCAAGAACAAAGAGCTCTCCAAGGATGTCAGGGACAAGATTGTAGACCTACACAAGGCTGGAATGGGCTACAAGACCATCGCCAAGCAGCTTGGCGAGAAGGTAACAGTTGGTGCGATTATTCGCAAATGGAAGAAACACAAAAGAACTGTCAATCTCCCTCGGCCTGGGGCTCCATGCAAGATCTCACCTCGTGGAGTTGCAATGATCATGAGAACGGTGAGGAATCAGCCCAGAACTACACAGGAGGATCTTGTCAATGATCTCAAGGCAGCTGGGACCATAGTCACCAAGAAAACAAACACACTACGCCGTGAAGGACAAATCCTGCAGCGCCCGCAAGGTCCCCCTGCTCAAGAAAGCACATATACATGCCCGTCTGAAGTTTGCCATTGAACATCTGAATGATTCAGAGGACAACTGGGTGAAAGTGTTGTGGTCAGATGAGACCAAAATGGAGCTCTTTGGCATCAACCCAACTCGCAGTGTTTGGAGGAGGAGTGCTGCCTATGACCCCAAGAACACCATCCCCACCGTCAAACATGGAGGTGGAAACATTATGCTTTGGGGGTGTTTTTCTGCTAAGGGGACAGGACAACTTCACATCAAAGGGACGATGGACTGGGCCATGTACCGTCAAATCTTGGGTGAGAACCTCCTTCCCTCAGCCAGGGCATAGAAAATGGGTCGTGGATGGATATTCCAGCATGACAATGACCCAAAACACACGGCCAAGGCAACAAAACAGTGGCTCAAGAAGAAGCACATTAAGGTCCTGGAGTGGCCTAGCCAGTCTCCAGACCTTAATCCCATGGAAAATCTGTGGAGGGAGCTGAAGGTTCGAGTTGCCAAACGTCAGCCTCGAAACCTTAATGACTTGGAGAAGATCTACAAAGAGGAGTGAGACAAAATCCCTCCTGAGATGTGGGCAAACCTGTTGGCCAACTACAAGAAACGTCTGACCTCTGTCAACAAGGGTTTTGCCACCAAGTACTAAGTCATGTTTTGCAGAGGGGTCAAATACTTATTTCCCTCATTAAAATGCAAATCAATTTATAACATTTTTCACATGCGTTTTTTCTGGATTTTTGTTGTTGTTATTCTGTCTCTCACTGTTCAAATAAACCTACCATTAAAATTATAGACTGATCATTTCTTTGTCAGTGGGCAAACGTACAAAATCAGCAGGGGGGCAAACACTTTTTTCCCCTCACTGTACATACATTTTTTTACAGAACCACACTAGACAATTTGTATCCTCTTATAAAGTCAGAGTTCTTTATTAAAATGTGTAATATACTATTGAGATGAAATAACTAATTTATTTCAATTACATCAGGCATTTGGGCTGTGTTATATTTTACTGTTAAAATAAGCTCCAGAATGGTCCGATTTATTAATATTTTTTCAATATAGATTGCCTGCATCTGTGTACAAATATCATAGGCCAATTTATCACCCAAGTAAGTGGAAAGAAAACACATTAGGTAAATCGCAAACTAAAACATAATACCCACTGCTAGTAGCTATGTATTAAACAGTAACTGTAAAGTCCCAAAACATATTGCAGTTGTAGCCTCCCTCCCAATGAGGCCTATGCAAATCACCAATGCGCAATACGCATGTGCTGCATTTTAAAGCCATATCAAATATATCTTGGTTGTAAAATGGTAGCATTTGAGCTCAAAATGTAGAGCTTGGAAATAAATTATACCTACAGAAAACCTCCTCTCTTCAACTAAGTCAAATTGATTTTTTAAAACATTATACAAATCATAACACTTTTCTTCCTCCCCCGGGAAAGGAGGCTCGCTTGACAGCAGCAGGCCCCAGAGAAAACAGGTACACTCATTACATGAATCATAAGGATAAATGTACTTTACCGTTTAAACAAATCATGGTTTTAGCCTTCAAGTTTTTGTAGAATAATAGTGAAGACAACAAAACTATGAAATAACACATGGAATCATGTAGTAACCAAAGTGTTAAAACAAATCAAAATATTGAGATTGTTCAAAGTAGCCACCCTATGCCTTGATGACAGCTTTGCATTCTCTCAACCAGCTTCACCTGGAATGCTTTTCCAACAGCCTTGGAGTACCCACATATGCTGATCTCGTGTTGGCTGCTTTTCCTTCACTCTGCGGTCCATCTCATCCCAAACCATCTCAATTGGGTTGAGGTTGGGTGATTGTGGAGGCCAGGTCATCTGATGCAGCACTTCATCACTCTCCTTCTTGGTCAAATAGCCCTTACACAGCCTGGAGGTGTGTTGGATCATAGTCCCACTAAGCCCAGATGGGATGGTGTATCACTGCAGAATGCTGTGGTAGCCATGCTGGTTATCTGCGCCTTAAATTCTAAAAATCCCTGACGGCATCTCCAGCAAAGCATCCCCACACCATCACACCTCCTCCATGCTTCTCGGTGGGAACCACACATTCGGAGATCCGTCTCACAAAGACACGCGGTTGGAACCAAAAATCTCAAAGGTAACTCAGGGTCTTCCTTTCCTGTGGCGGTCCTCATAGCGCGATGTTTGTGACTACACTTGAAGAAAGTTATTGAAATTTTACACATTGACTGACCATGTCTTAAAGTAATGGACTGTCGTTTCTCTTTGCTTATTTGAGCTGTGCTTGGCATAATATGGACTTGGTCTTTTACCAAATAGGGCCATCTTCTGTATACCAGCCCTACCTTGGTCACAACTGATTGGCTCAAACGCATTAAGGAAAGAAATTCCACAAATTAACTTTCAACAAGGCACACCTGATAATTGAAAGGCATTCCAGGTGACTACCTCATGAAGCTGGTTGAGAGAATGCCAAGATTGTGCAAAGCTGTTATCAAGGAAAAGGGTGGCTACTTTGAAGAAAATCAAATACATATTTATTTGTGTAACACTTTGTTACTACAAGATTCCAAAATAAAGAAAAACCCTGGAATTTGTAGGTGCTGTACTTTTGGCTGGTACTGTACATACAGTGCATTTCGAAAATAATTCAGACCCCTTGACTTTCCACATTGTTAGTCTTATTTTAAAATGGGGAAACAAATCAATTTAGTCCAATCTACACACAATAACAAAGCAAAAACTGGATTAGACATTTTGAGCAAATTTATGTACTGCCAAATTCTCAAAAATGAGTGAGGCGGCATATGGTAGAGAAATGACCATTCAATTCTCTGGCAACAGCTCTGGTGGACATGCCTGCAGTCAGCATGCCAATTGCACACCCTCAACTTGAGACATCTGTGGTATTGTGGTGTGACAAAACTGCACATTTTAGAGTGGCCTTTTATTGTCCCAGCACAAGGTGCACCTGTGTAATGATCATGCTGTTTAATCAGATTTTTGACATGCCACACCTGTCAAGTGGATGGATCATCTTGGACAAGGAGAAATGCTCACTAGCAGGGATGTAAACATTTGTGCACAAAATCTAAGAAAAAAAAGCTTTGTGTATGCAACATTTCTGGCCTCTAAATTCTTAGGGCTAGGGGGCAGTATTTTGAAATTCAGATGAAAAACATGCCCAAAGTAAACTGCCTGTTACTCTGAAGTTTCTAAAACTGTTAAAATGTGTGAGTATAACAGAACTGATATGGCAGGCAAAATCCCGAGCAAAATCCATCCGGGATGTCTGAATCAGTCATGTCACACGGTTTTCAATAGGCCAGCTATTCAAAGCCTCAGTTTAACCCCCAGATTGCAGTTCCTATGGCTTCCCTTAGATGTCAACAGTCTTTAGAAAAAGGTTGGAAGCTTCAATCATGAAAATCAAGGGAGTAAGACCACTTGTTCCTGAGTTCACGTCAAGTGTCTTGTTTTAAATTTTGCGGGTAACAGGGAATGCGCGCTCAGTTCTTTTTCTCTTCTATTCAGCAGGTTATATTCCGTCTGAAATATGAACGTTTAGGGTATCTGAGTATTGATTAGAAATGCTGTTTGACTTGTTTCAACGAACTTTACCGGTACTTTTGGGATATCGTTTGTCTGCATGGATGAAAGCCTTTGGGCAGGTGGATTACTGAACAAAATGCGGCAACCAAACGGAGCTAAATGGATATAAAGAGGAACTTTATCGAACAAAAAGGACCTTTTATTCTGTAACCTGGACGCTTGGGTATGCCATCAGAGGAATATCAAAGGTAAGCGATTTTATGCTATTTTTGAGTTGACACCTCTCAAATGTCTTGCTTTCGCCGTAAAGACTTTTTGAAATCTGACAATGCTGTTAGATTAACAAGAGTCTAAGCTTTTGAAGGGTGTGCAGCATTTGTATTTTCATGAATGTTTGAAATTAGTATTTTTGTAATTTGAATTTGGCGCTCTGCATTTCACCGGATGTTGTCAAAATCGATCCCAGTCACAGGATTGGATCCGTAACAGGTTAATTTCAGGGCTTGAAACAAGGGACGAACAAACATGGTGCGCAGTGCTTCCAAATTAAAACTCCAGGTCGCACAGCAAAATTATTCTTTGCATAAGTGAACAAAAATGGGCGCAATTTAGAGCCCTGCCTGCCGCTACTGGAAAGTATGCCCAACTGTCCACACATTTTTTTTATTGTTCGAGCAAAATTAATACATTTATCGCAATATGACTTTGTATCACCCAGCTCTACTATCCCATACCTTTAGCAGTCTCCTGAGTCGTAGACACAGGACAGGCAGAGGAGGGAGTGAGCAGGGGGTCCACACAGACCGATGAACACAGGTTCTTGACGATCTTGGAATTGGGACATGGCTGCCTACCAGCACACTGCTGCAGCAGCTTCGCAATGAAGGAGGCGGCATAGCCCTGCACCAGGGTATTTTCCTCCCGCTTAGCCGCCTCCATCAGCGGACGCACCACCGGGTTCAGCTTGTCTGGCAGCGCCTGCGGGTTGGGATGTGAGAAAACAAAATGTGTGTTATTGGACTACCCCAGTCTCCGTTTCAGTCCGCTTGGTGCCTAATGAACACAAGCCAAATTTATAACGCGGTAAATTCCAATTTCCATATGATACCATCATCTCCGGCAGTGTTTCCGTTAGCCGGTAATAGCCGGCTTTTGTCAGATAAAAATGATAAACAATAAATCCAGACGGTCAATTTGTAAAAAATCTTTTCTACAATCAAATTTTAATTGGTCACACATATTAAGCAGATGTTAAGGAGAAATGCTTGTGTTCCTAGCTCCAACAGTGCAGAAGTATCTAACAATTCACATATTAAGAAATACATAAATATTAGGCCAAGCAATGTCGGAGTGGCATTGACTAAATACACTAGAAAACAGTACATACAGTTGAAGTCGGTAGTTCACATACACCTTAGCCAAATACATTTAAACTCAGTTTCACAATTCCTGACATTTAATCCTAAAAATTACCTGTTAGGATCACCACTTTATTTTAAGAATGTGAAATGTCAGAATAATAGTAGAGTAGTAGGGAATCACATTCCCAGTGGGTCAGAAGTGTACATACACTCAATTCATATTTGGTAGCATTGCCTTTACATTTTTTTTTAACTTGGGTCAAACGTTTCAGGTAGCTATCCACAAGCTTCCCACAATAAGTTGGGTGAATGTTGGCCATTCCTCCTGACAGTGCTGGTGTAACTGAGTCAGGTTTGTAGGCCTCCTTGCTCGCACACTTTTTCAGTTCTGCCCACAAATTTTCTATGATTGAGGTCACGGCTTTGTGATAGCCACTCCAATACCTTGTTGTCCTTAAGCCATTTTGCCACAACTTTGGAAGTATGCTTGGGGTCAGTGTCCATTTGGAAGACCCATTTTACGACCAAGCTTTAACTTCCTGATCGGTGTCTTGAGATGTTCCTTCAATATATCCACAACTTTACTCCCTCATGATGCCATCTATTTTGTGAAGTGCACCAGTCCCTGCAGCAAAGCACCCCCACAACATGATGCTGCCACCCCCATGCTTGCATCCAAGTTGCATGTTCTGTTAAGATTAATTACCATAAACTAAATGTGATTTCTGGCATTCTGAGCACCGTGGGTGGACGCCCTAATTAGGTTGCACAACCAATGCATATGGATCTGGAAAATGTCTTAAAATGTGCAGTAAATTTAAAATGCTGCCGGTAAAAAGTCCAGAAACCCTGATCTGTTGTTTAATGCATATGGTATTGCTCATGTTGCCGGTATCAGCAGTATTGATGACATTTGTGTCGACACACCCATCCCTACCTGCAAGTTGACCACGGCGCAGGCGGTGAACATGTGGACTCGCAGGTGCAGCTGCTGCCACTCCACACTGGTCTCGCCCACCGTGGACTGGGCCTGCTGACGCTTGCCATCCAGTGGTTGAAACTGTTTGGACTTCATGTTCAGACCCACGGTGGACTCAGAGAAGATGGTGGTCACCTTTAGATTATAGGGAAGAGCAGAGGATGGAGAAGAGTAATAACATTCATGGGTTTGTCATAGTTCTATAAAATATAGTTTAGCCTCTATTAACCTCAATAGCGTCTACAGTCCATTTAGAATCCTGGGGTTTAGGGAAATGGAACTGACCCGAAGTCTAATAGAGAATGGACGGACTGAGGCAAATAAAATGAATCTCCTTACAAAATTCAATCAAGAAACAAAATAGGATGGGAAAATGTAATATTTCATTTTTTACAACATGAATGTAATGACTACAGAGTCCAACTTTGATGCTACATTTAATCTGTATTGAGAATGTAGCCTGTGAAACAATATAGACTGCATTCGGAAAGTATTTAAACCCCTTCCCCTTTTCCACTGTTACGTTACAGCCTTATTCTAAAATGGATTACATTTATTTCCCTCAATCTACACACAATATCCTATAAACAAAGTGAAATCAGGTTTATTTGTGTGTGCAAATGTATTAAAAAACCAAGAACCCGATAGTCACTCGGACAGAGCTCCAGAGTGCCTCTGGAGATGGGAGAACCTTTATGAAGGACTCTCTGCAGCACTCCACCAATCAGGGCTGTATGGTAGAGTGGCCAGACGGAAGCCACTCCTCAGTAAAAAAGGCACATCACAACCCGCTTTGAGTTTATCAGACTATGAGAAACAAGATTATCTGGTCTGATTAAACCAGGATTGAACTCTTTGGCCTGAACGCGAAGCGTCACTTCTAGAGGAAACTTTGCACCACCCCTACGGTGAAGAATGGTGGTGGCAGCGTCATGGTGTGGGGATGTTTTTCAACGGCAGGGACTGGGAGACTAGTCAGGGAAAGATGGAGCAAAGTACAGAGAGATCCTTGATGAAAACCTCCTCCAGACCGCTCAGGGACCTCAGACTGGGGCAAAGGTTCACCTTCCAACTGGACAACATCCCTAAGGACACAGCCAAGACAACGTAGGAGTGGCTTCGGGACAAGTCTCTGAATGTCCTTGAGTGGCCCAGCCAGAGCACGGACTTGAACTTGATCGAACAACTCTGTAGAGACCTGATAGCTGTGCAGCGACACTCCCCATCCAACCTGATAGAGCTTAAGATCTGCAGAGAAGAATGGGAGAAATTCCCCAAATACAGGTGTGCCAAACTTGTAGTGTCATACCCAAGAAGACTCGAGGCTGTAATCGCTGCCAAAGCTGCTTCAAAGTAAAGGGTCTGAATACTCATATGTAAATGTGCTAGTTACACACACGGCCTGGGCAAAGGCTGGCCTGGTATGCGGCCTTTAATCTGATTCAATACGGAATCATGCTCAGATCACATGAAGAATTTGCAAGTCATGTTTTGAAAAACTTATTTGATATTCAAATTAAAAGCCCAATGAATACTCACCTTTGTGTAATGATTTAACAACCGCATGTGGGACATTTATTTTGAAGGCACGCATAAATAACTGCACGAGGACAGACAGTGACTGACGTCACAGTTACAAATAGTAGCTAGCTAGAAATTGCGCAAAAATTAGTTACTATTTCAAAGAAAAAAAGGATAGACAATGAACGTAGGGTGTTCCAGCAAGAGTGGGCATCGAATTATTTATTTGGTATCAGTGAAAGCTGTGTGCAGAGAGCATCCATGTCTTGAAAGACTACAACTTGTCACGACACTTCCAGACAAAGCTTGCAGAGAAATAGGAATAATGTCTGAGCAGAGGGCAAGTGCATCGAAAGAGTTGCAAAAGCATTAAAGACTTTTCACAAAACTGCATTCAGCAAACAACGGAATTGCGAGAGCGAGCTATGTACTGATGTGTGCCTAAATTTGATAGGAAAAAACCATTGGCCTTTTGAAAAGGATACAAGATCAAGTAGCTGAGCTGAACCCAGATCAGAAAAGTATTTTCCTGCATTGTTCATCAGGAGGTGGTCTGTAAATGTGTTCTGAAAATGAGCCATGTTGTGGATACAGTCACTAAAGTTGGACGAGACAGTTGGGTTATGCAGATCTCCCCTACCACACAAACGTGAGATGGGCGAGCTGGGGGAAGGTGCGGGACCTGAAGTCAGAGATTGGTGAGTTTTCGCAAATGAAAGGAAAATGTGGAATTCCCTCAACTGCAAGATAAAAAAATGGTTGGCTGATTTTGCCTTCACAGTGGACATCATGGCCCTCATTAAATTAACTGAATTCCAAAACTACAAGGGCCTTTTTGCACATCAGATGTACAGCCTTGTCAAAGTCTTCAAGGGAAAATTACTCTTCCTGACCCGCAAAGCAGAAGCCAACAATCTCACCCAAAATTCCGACACTAGCCTGTTTCCTATCAGATAACCAGCGGGAGAAGTATACAAATCGCTGCTGCGTGCTTTGAGCGAACGGTGAGATCTCGTTGAGGATTTCTAAGTGTTGGAAAATGACATAGCGTTGGTTTCCTCTCCTTTCACCTTCAATAACGCTCCCACTGACCTGCAACTTGAGCTTATCGATCTTCAGTCTGATGCAGTGATTGTTTTGAATAATTCTCCAATGTCACTGACGAGGTTCTATGCATCTCTTGATGAACAAAACTTTCCAAAGATTAGGAGTCATGCACAGAAGATGTTTGTACTGTTTGGGTCAACCTATGTATATGGACATACATTTTCAGTGATGAAATAACAAGGCACAGATCATCTCTTACTGACTCAACTCTCAGCAATCCTGCGCATAGTGACGTCAGAAACTATTCCTGACTTCACTGCTTACCAAAAGGAGAACATGGATGTGGTTATTTCTGTGCATGTTAAAGTAAAATAAGTAGCATATCTGGACGTGATTTACAGTAGATATATCAGTCACACACACACAATGTATTATCCTGTAATATGATTCTAGCCCACGATGGCAAAAATATATTGTGGCCCTCCATGGTGGCCCTCCATGGAAAATGTGGCCCTCCATGGAAAATAATTGCCCAGGCCTACATATTTGCAAACATTTAAAAAAATCTGTTTTTGCTTTGTCATAATGGGTAGTGCGTAGATTGATGACAGAAATATATATTTTTTTACATACATTGTAGAATAAGGCTGTAATGTAACAAATGTGGAAAGAGTGAAGGGGTTTGAATACTTTCCGAATGCACTGTAACCAATGTGGTAGAAACATGAGTACGCTTCACAATAAAATAAAAATAAACACTTGCCAGACCGATTAGCGGTCTGTACAGTAGGGGGCTGTTCATTCACGTGGTGTGTTAGAGACCACCCGCCCGCCGGTGGGCGGGGAAAGCAACGGTTTGGCGCGTCAGCCACGCCCCACAACCAGCATTGTAGGCTGCAGGGCTACGCCCACACCGGAGGCCACTCAGCCTTGTTAGGCTGCAAAGCACCTGGGAAATTTAAGGTGCTGCTTTAGTTCAGCACGGGAGAGCTCCTGGCTGGACGCCGGAGGCTGATCTCTACAGATAATTGTAGAGATCATTGTGTTCTCCACAGGAAGTAGTGACCGGACTACAAGTGAAGCTGGTAAGCAGACCAACTAGTTCTCATTAAAAGTTAAGTATAACTATTGGTTTTGCTAACCTGGCTAAAGCCGCTCCGGTGTGTTGGACTTCTGTCATTGTTGCTATCCTACCAGCCACGCCTAGCGAGTTGTTACAACATGTAGAATCTGTTTGTACTTGGATTGAAAATTACGGCAGACACTCGACAATCCTACTCGTCGGTCAATACCTTTAGTATTAGCAGCAACCTTATAGGCTAGGTTTGTTTTTGCACCCAACCAGTGGAACAGGAACAGTGAGTGAGAAAGGACCAGAGTCAATATTAGCACACTGCCATCTGTCTTTCTAACATGGTGTCATCCGAACCCTTATGACTCCGTGGCAGACGGGCACAGGGCCATGGCCTTCTACCCAGACAAGCAAACACGCCACAGACCACACAAAGCACTAAAGTAACCTAATACAGAGTGCTCCTTTCAGTCTAAATAGTGCCATCGTCAACTTTGCTAAAAGAGAGCATAAGGTGCTGCAGTTCTGTCCAATATAATAAGTTATAACTTCATCCCCACTGAGCTTAAACTGAACCGTAGAGTCCTGCATTGGGTCAGATACCCACGGTTCCCTGCGGGTGACCTGTACAAAAATCAGCTGGCGGATGATATGAAAACATTTCTACCTGTGGGTAGTCCCGCAGTTCAGAACAATTATATTGCAGGTCGGAAAACGTTTTAAAATCAAGATAAAACATTTTTACAAAACGCAGGAGCTTGTGTTGAGAATTACATTATGCGAGCGGTGAGGCAGACATGGCCTAGGCTAGCAGCCACATATGCAGTGAGAGAATGGAGCAGGGAACGCTCTGTTGTGTGGTGCTGAAATATTCCTAATTTGTCCATGTGCAGAGCTTATGTTTGCTCCCACCACACGATACATTGAGTGTACAAAACACTAGGAACACATGCTCTTTCCATGAGGCTGACCAGGTGAATGCTATGATCCCTTATTGATGTCACATGTTAAACCCACTTAAAATCAGTGTAGATGAAGGGGAGGAGACCAGTTAAAGAAGGATTTAAGCATCGAGACATGGATTGTGTATGCCATTCAGAGGGTGAATGGGCAAGAAAAAAATATTTTTAATGGGGTATGATATTAAGTGCCAGGCGCGTCAAGAACTGCAACGCTGCTGGCCCCCCCCCGCTGCTTTGCCCCTACATGTAACCACAACTAACCTGTTCCCCAGCACATCCTGTAGCCTCGTTATTGTATTACTTTAGTCAATATTTTCTAAACTCTATTTTTCTTAACTGCATTGTTGGTTAAGGGTTTGTAACTAAGTATTTCACGGTAAGGTCTGCATCTGTTTTTTCAGTGCATGTGACAAATACATTTTGATTTGATTAAATTTTAAATGATTTATACTTCAGTACATTTTTGCAATTACATTTATTTTTGATACTTAAGTACATTTAAAACCAAATACTTTTACTCTAGTAGTATTTTACTAGCCGACTTTCACTTGAGTAACTTTCTATTAAAAAGGCATCTATACTTTTACTCAAGTATGACCATTGAGTACTTTTTTCCCCCACCACTGAATGTAGGTCCATTATCATTTCTACACAGACATTACATTTTTTACTCAAACCACCTGCGGGCCGGATTGGACCGCCACGAGGGCCAGATCCGGCCCACATTTGACATCCCTGATTTAGACCATATCAAGTTTAAACCTGTGCGACTGGTAAGTTTGCGTAGCCAATCGCCTACTAAATCAGTGCAGCCCATTCGATTCTAGGAATTGTTTTAGTTTGAATTTAACTATGATTATCCAAACAATTTTGAATATAAAAAAAAAGGTATTGTTTTGTCATGTCAGCTATAGCCTTATTAGGTAATGCGGCAGCTAACTAGAAGGCTCTTTTTCAAAGCGATGAGTTGTCAATGTGCCGCATCACATTGTAAAAATACTATTTGGCATGGTTTCCTTTTATCCAAATGTTGATTAGACATGCAGACACATTCATACAGGGAAGGTGAATAACCTACGACTGGAGTCATAAAATCGATTA
This sequence comes from Brachymystax lenok tsinlingensis, assembly GCA_030435695.1. NCBI lineage: Eukaryota > Metazoa > Chordata > Actinopteri > Salmoniformes > Salmonidae > Brachymystax > Brachymystax lenok. Next base: position 35,835,569 of record CM059780.1, read on the forward strand.
AATAAAGTGATGTTTTTTTGGTTGCCTAACGATTGCTCTGTTCCCTACATACTTCAGTCGGAGACTGCCATCGTTGAAGTCATCTGTGACGTCAAAATGAGGGATGTACAAAACAAAGTCATCAGCAATGATCTCTAACCAATCAGAGTATCACAGCGAATGACAATTTAACACTGCATTACCACGCGTGTCTGAGTCTGGCCCAACCCATCGGTTTCTGGGACCAATCAATGACTCATTGCGTGGCGTTTGGCCAGAGCAACAAGATTGGCTATTTATTTAACTAGGCAAGTCAGTTAAGAACAAATTCGTATTTACAATGACGGCCTACCAAAAGGCCTCCTGTGGGGATGGGGGCTGGAATAAAATAAAAGTCTAGGACAAAAACACACATCACGACAAGAGACCTAAGACAACATAGCATGGCAGCAACACCATGATCATGCCGTAATGATCATGCCGTAATGATCATGCCGTAATGATCATGCCGTAATGATCATGCCGTAATGATCATGCCGTAATGATCATGCCGTAATGATCATGCCGTAATGATCATGCCGTAATGATCATGCCGTAATGATCATGCCGTAATGATCATGCCGTAATGATCATGCCGTAATGATCATGCCGTAATGATCATGCCGTAATGATCATGCCGTAATGATCATGCCGTAATGATCATGCCGTAATGATCATGCCGTAATGATCATGCCGTAATGATCATGCCGTAATGATCATGCCGTAATGATCATGCGTAATGATCATGCCGTAATGATCATGCCGTCATGCCGTAATGATCATGCCGTAATGATCATGCCGTAATGATCATGCCGTAATGATCATGCCGTAATGATCATGCCGTAATGATCATGCCGTAATGATCATGCCGTAATGATCATGCCGTAATGATCATGCCGTAATGATCATGCCGTAATGATCATGCCGTAATGATCATGCCGTAATGATCATGCCGTAATGATCATGCCGTTTAAATCAGATTCTTGATATGCCACACCTGTCAGTTGCTCACTAACAGAAACAAATTTGTGCCCAGAGATTGAGAGAAATAAGCTTTTCGTGCGTATGGAACATTTCTGGGGTCTTTAATTTCAGATCATGAAACCAACCCTTTACATTTTGTGTTTTATATTTTTGTTCAGTATATAAAGTGACAGCCAAATCCAGTGTTTGACTGACATTGCTGATTTTCAGTTTTCAGCTCTGCCTCTAACCTCTGGGCCATCCACTGGCACAAAACAAAAATATGAACATGTAAAGTGTTAGTTAGGGCTGTTGCGGTGACCGTATTACCGCCACCCCGGCGGTCACAAGTTATTAAGGCAGTCAAATTCCAGCATTTCCAAGATAATACATCCAACTGACAGGTGTGGCATATCAATAAGCTGACTAAACAGCATGATCACCACAGGTGCACCTTGCGCTGGGGACAATAAAAGGCCACTTAAAAATGTGCAGTCTCAAGTTGAGGGAGCGTGCAATTGGCATGCTGACTCCAGGAATGTCCACCAGAGCGTTTGCCAGAGAATTTTATGTTTTTCTCTACCATAAGCTGCCTCAATTGTTGTTTTAGAGAATTTGGCAGTACGTCCAACCGACCTCACAACCACGCCATGCTCTACCAACTGAGAGACCACTTTAGAGGACACTATTTTATACAGAATGTTCTCACCAGTTCGCTGGCCTGGTCGATGGTGAAAACACTGCAGTTGAGGCGGTCGCTCACATCGATCTGAGCGTCGGCCAGCAGGGAGATGAGCTGCTTACACTCGTTCTGCATGCGTGTGAAGGGAATGGCGATTTCATCGTAGTACAGCTGCTCTGACAGGATGGCTAAGAGGCGAGGCTGGACCAAGACTGACACCACCTGACACTCCTGAGGAGAGAAGTTGGGGGGAGACTAGGTTTAATGTCACATCGGCCAGGACTCAATGAAACAGTTTTCTGATATCAGGCTGGCTATACACACACAACCTTGAAACGTCGGCTCAAGCAGAAATTTGTAAAATCGCCCTACACGGGAAGTTTATATGCTTTTGTTCGAATCTCGGACATAAAAGCCTTTCTGAAATAAATCCTGACAGCATTATGGTGAACACCTATCCAAACAAACAGATTACAAAAACGTAAAACAGACTCAGGTTCTACCTTCTGCACGGCGGCCCACTCACAGAGGACCAGGGCCACAGCGATGCGCTGCAGGGCAGACTTGGAGTTGAGGTGGAAGAGGAGCAGCTGGCCCAGCGACTCAGCCGGCCGGATGTCCTGGGAGGACGAGTTGACCTGCGGGTCGCACATACACCGACACAAGGCCCCCAACAGTCTGAATAGAAAAATAAATTGTTAGGAATTTATAGTAACAGTGCAAATGTAACTAGATTTGTTGCAATTCCACAATCGTGTTTCTTTTTTTTGTCAAGAGAAAACAAGTTTCAGTTTGCATACTGGTTTGTTCAATGAGGAGAACAAATATTTCACACATTCCAGCATTGGATCACCATACCAGGACTCCAGGCACTAAAGCCTTGTTCACATTGGCAGTGACTCAAATAAAAAAAAATGCATTTCCAATTCAAATATTTAATAAATAAAAAAAACAAGGCTTAAGAAGCCTGGAGACCAACGATGCCAGATGCAGAGTTGCCCTTGCCCTCCAACCAGAGTAGGAGCTGGCTGCAGAAACCACAGTGTTGCATTGAGTTTTTAAATCTTAGTCTCTCAGGATCCAACCACTGCCAACAATAGTCCCAATTCCAACATGAATAGTTTTTCTTCAATATCGCAAGGGATCAAAATTAGATGCAGAGTAATAGAAAGAGGGACTAACTTTGCGGCCATGAGGCGAGCCCGTGTCACCACATAGTCCCGCGTAATTGGGTCCTCGGTCACAGTTTCCGCCCCAGCGATATACTCCTGAACAGTCTCCTTAACCTGAACCAAGGCTCCCTGGCGAGGCTTACCTCCAGCCTTCTCCTGTTAAATCACAGAGAACACATGCATCAAAGCCTGGGTAGCGTACAGTAGGCACAAAACAAAAAAAAATAACTGTCCGGAAGAGACTTGTACCATCGGAGGTTGTCCTATACGAAACACATTTTTGTTTTCCGTTGCAAAACATTTAGAAAAAAATGTTAATGTGGCCTAATGAGCCTGACCTTAGACAACTGGATCACTGCCTCATGCCAGAGAAAATACCTAAACCTATCCCATAAAGAAGCCCTGTGTAACATTAGTACAAGGACACTTGCGAATACAACACTGACGGTTACTGATGTAAGTCAGTCCTAACTGAGTAACCACCCTCTCACCTTGCAGCGAGCTTTGACTTCCAGCAGCATGTTGATGTCTATGGGAATGTGAGAGGCTTGCATCATCAGGCAGAGCCAGGCGCCCATCCAGGGACAGCTGGCTGCCACCACGTACTGCTGAGGGGCCTGGCGCAGCAGCTCTGTCCACACCTACAAGACATACACTTACTAAAAACATCAGCCAGGATATAGGACCTCCTGGATAGATTGTGTGTGAGACAAACCTTTTGGATGAGGTCCAGGATCTCCTGATTGCTCTCCAGGATGCAAGACTGGAAGATGTGTCGGAGCATGTCTTGCAGGACCTGGTTGAGCCATAGCGCACAGCTCTGCAACGCCACAGAACAGACTTCAGTGATGAAATCAGCCAAATTGTATAAACAGTAGTAGTCATAGCTTAGCATTTCAATCATTGGCCCAATCTCAAATGGACTCCTACTTGTTGAAATCTGAGAGGATTTGATTGGTATAAGCAATCTGTTGAAACTTCCACCTAGCCTATCAGAGGGGCAAGGCGGAGCAATTACCTTATTGCTTACACCCGTCCAATCCTCTCAGATCTAGACTAGTGCATAAGGCTCTATTTAAGACTGGGCCATTGGCATCTTTCCCTTACAAACCCACCTGGTCAGCTTTGGATAGTAAGGTAAAGAGGGTCTCTAATGCGGCCCGTCTGACTGATGATATGGTGTGTCTAAGGAACGGCCAGACCCGAGGGACAAGGACCGTTAGGGACTGCTGCATGCTGAAGGGACAAAATATAAAATTGTTGGGCCTGTTAACCCTTGCACAAGTTGTCCTCTGAAACATCTAGTGTGATTTGCATGTACCATTACTCCCCCCCCAAAAAAACTTGTACAACTTTCTACACTGTCATGTTCTTAAACAAAAGAACCCAGAATTATTAAATAAAATAAAAAACTGGTGAGAACGTTGCACAACCATGCCCAAGACTTGACAAGACAACTGTTCTTGAACACAACTACGTTTTGTACTCGAGCTCTTCATTGGAATTCCCCTTCGAGATGTTCGCGATGAAGCAGGAGAAGAGGTCATAGCCGTTAGACAGGAGAGGAGACACTCACCTGCACTGTCGGACCTGGGGGTAGGTGAGCAGCGAGGACAGTAGGGTCATGATGCTGTTGGTGGAGGCCGTCAGGTCATCCAGCTCCAGGAGAGCATCCCACAGGGTGTTCACGATGAACGGGACCTGAGCAACAAAGAAAAACACGGTCAGGATTTACACAACGGAGAAGAAAAAAAAAGAATGCTACAGTTAGCGCAGTACTGGAAGAAAAAAAAAAAAAATCTGCAAATGAACTGCCTGGGTTGTGTTCATGTTTTCCTTTGCATTCTCTAATGAGCATTTACTGGACAAGCCCAGGTATCCATATGGTGCTTACTGAACACAATCCTACTGCGCCATGAAGTAATATGTACGAAGGTAAATACACAACGCAGAGGACGAAAAGTCAATAGAGTACTAACGACCAATGAAAAATAGAGAATGTGCAATGGGAGGAATTTGTCTTCTGAAATAGGATACTTGCCATTGGCCCAGTTTTATTGCAAGGAATTCTAATTGGTCAACCACAGGCTAGGGCTGGGTTATAAAACTACAAACTGTCCCTTTGTTCTGTGGAGAGAATCAGAGGACAGGGGAGCATGAACGTCTCCCTCCCCGCATGATTTGTTCTCTTTGAATAAACCCATTTTCCTCCCCCTGATTTGCTTGGAGGTCTGTGTTATTGGAAGAATAACATCAACTGCTGACATACACAACGCCAAGAAGGCAAGCCATGAGATGGATAGGACTATGTGAGGGGTGAGGTTGGAGAGAGGCTAAAGGGCAGATAAGGTGACCAGACGTGGAGAGGGACCGTGGTGAGATGCTCCCGTCTGACCTTGTTGGGGAGTAGCTGTACAAAGCCGTCCACCACAGGGATGAGGACCGCGGCTGCCACCGCTCTGACATCATCATCCAGGTCCTGCAGCCCCTCTGTGATGGCAGGGAGCACCCGCGGAAGCATAGCGGAGATCAGGTCCTGAGTGGGAGAAAGAGGGGGCAAAAGAAAAGATTGAGAGAAAGAGGTTATAGAAAGACAGAGTCCCGTCTATACATGTATAAAACACTTGTTTCACGGACTTAAAACTGGATAACGCATCATGCTTGGTGGGCATCAGACAGGAGCAGGTAGTTATTGGTACCTTTCGGACAGCCAGGGCATACTTTATGCCCAGAAGACCTCCGTGCCGGACCTCCCACTGGTCCTCCGTCAGCAGCTTCAGCAAGATGTCTACAGTCATGGCAACGCCGCTGTCATTCATGTGGCGCAAGGCCACGCCCAGTGTCTGGGCACAAGTCTCTCTGACCGGAGCCACCACCTGACCAGAAAGGAGAGACGGCATGTTAGACATACAGCAACGCCTGACTCATAAGCGCCCGTAAGTAGGCTAGCAAAATTCTGTAAACTGGCATTTTAGAACGTTTTCGGAGTTTTCAAACATTACGCCAGAGGGAGTAAATAACAAATGTAATTCAGCCATCCCATTCAATACCATGGTATGCTACAAGACACACCTCATCAGAGACAAAGTCTCCAAAACGGTCCAGAGCAAAGACACAGAGCAGCCTGATAACCACGTCCTCCAGCCACTCCTGGTGCTGCCGCGCCATCTGGGAAAGGTCAAAGGTCAGACATCTATTGTGGTCATACCTAGAGGTAAACTGAACTATTCATGTTTGGAGGTTGCATAGAGCAGGGTTTCCCCAAACTCGGTCCTGCCCCCGGACACAGTCGATTCAAATAACCAACTCATTATCAAGCTTTGATTATTTCAATCCACTGTGTAGTGCTCGGGCAAAACTTAAAAAGTGCACCCGGGGCCTAGCACATAGAAGTCAGATACAGTACCTGTTCTGCAGTGCATTCCACCAGCTTCCCTCCTCCAGCACCTTGAGACTTGAGGATCTCCCTGAGGCCTGTGCCTGCACCGTGACGAATCTGGATACACAATCAGAGCACTAGTAGCGTCACATATCAGTCTATATGCTGCTTGTTATGTGTTATACAATGGATCCTTATAGGACAACTGCATAAGGAGCTGTAGGATTACAGATGACGTGAACAGGTCTGCTAGGACTCGGAAGGTCATTACCTCCCATGAGGGGTTGAAGAGGTCGTTACAGAGCTCATCACAGAAGCTCTCCAGGGGCCACTCCTGGGTCTGAAAATAAAGCGCAAGACGAATCAGAACTGTTCAACGTTTGGACAAAGACACTGATTTTATAAGAGTTCAACTATACCGTCTGTTTCTCCAGACACCTAGTCAATTGATTCTCAAGTTCTGTGTAAAATGGTTTACTTTGATTGTATTCTTTATAAGAGCTTTATCGTTGGTGACCCATTTCTTACCTCTTCTAAGAGGTTGGTGTTGTCTGGAACATTATCGATTAAGACTTTATGCTCCATTGCCGGTTGATCGATGACTACATTTGTAGTTTTCCTGCGCTTCTCCTCGGGCTCCCCTTCAAAACTGTCATTACTACAGAAAGAAGAACGGAAATCAAATCACAGATAAATAAACTCAGGTCATCCAATTCAGAAAGACCCATCTCCTACATTATACAATGCAGATGGAAACCAAAGACAGAAAGACCTGGGTTATGTTCATTTGGGCAAACATAGCTATCTGTACTGGTCCAATAAGAAATGCTCCTTTACACCGTCCACTCAGTTTCAAAAATATTTGTTCAGTTTGGTGCCTAATGAACACAACCCTGTCTAAAAAGCTTTGGAAGAAATAGGACATACCTTCTCTCGTTGGGATCCATGTCTTTGGATCGCTGCTTGGCCACTAGCTTGGCCATCCTCTTAGCCTTGTTCTTCTGTCGGTTGCTCATGCCTGGTCGAAACTCCGAGTCTATTATCTCTGCCGCCTGCATGGGCTGAAAACGGAACAATTCCAATTGAACATTAGTCTCTAGTGATGGAACAAAACAATTGCTAACTTATTTTTCAGACAAAGTAATAAGCTACAGACACCTTAACTTGTTAGGGAGTGGCAGCTGAGGGGTCGGTTTTGGAGAGCCTGGCGTGCCCACAGTAAAATGCCTCCTATTCAGGCCCAGAAAATAGGATATGCATATATTTGGTACCATTGGATAGGAAACACTCTGAATTTTCCAAAACTGTTAACAATTGGTCTGTGAGTAAAAGAGAACGCATATAGCAGGCGAAACCGAGGAATTTCTGTCCTGGAAAAAGTGATTTTGACACATTGCTCATTTGGGCACCCCTCCCTCATGAAAATGACCATATAAGGGCATATGAATGCAGTACCCATCGCTTCCTTTAGATGTCAACAGTCACGAGACAGTGTATTTTTTTCATTTTGGATGAATAAGACCAGAGAAGAAGAGAAAACAAGGAAGTCACTCTGTCATGTAAAGAGTACCCAGCGCGCGTGCCCGAGAAGTCACGCAGTGTCTTTTTTACCGTCGTTATCGATCAGTTTATATTCCGGCTGATTTATAATAGTAAATATACGTAAGTGTTCCTAAGGATACATTTAAAACTAATGTTTGAATGTTCTTGGACAAGTTTATAGGTATAAGATGAACGAGTTCGCGTCACGTTTTAATGGAGTAGTGGAAGCTGTCGTTTCTGATAACGTGCGAACCAAATGGAGGATTTATGGTTAAAATACATTACTTTTTCTAACAAAAGAACCATGGATTGTCTTCGTTGGACACTTAGGATGACCTCAGCAGAAGTTCTTCAACAGGTAATTGATTTGTTTTCGCTGTGAAATGTGTTGTGTGTGCCATGATGGCTAATCGATTCATGGCTATGGGAAAAATATGTGAGGTGCTACTCTCAAACAATCAAATGTGCTGCTTTCGCCGTAAAGCCTTTTTGAAATCTGACAACGCTGTGATATTGCCAAGAAACAGAGCTTTTGATGAGTATGGAACACTTGTATATTGGTGGATGTTTAATAATTCAACTTTTGGATTTTGAATTTGGCGCCTTACATTTTACCTGGTAGTGTCGGGAGCAGCCCGCTAGCGCCCCAGTGATCCCTGAGAAGTTAAGATGGGAGTCATTCATTTCTCTGGCCAAAGAGACGGTCCTCAGACAGGGAGCATAATGTTGTGTTCTCTTCACATCATAAAGCGAAGACAACACATGCACACTGAAAGGGGCAGATCAGATAAGAAGTGGGGTGGACCGGGACCTCTGCCATCTTGGCTTTGCATCTGGTCTAGTTGATCATTAGGATAGACCCAGAAATAGTTATGACACTTTGCACCCCCCCTCGGTTTCCTGCACTCCAACTCAGATGGAAAGATGTCAATGAAAGAAGGCTTGCTTTCTGCAATTTCTGATGTTTATCCCCAGACTATAGCCGCGTCTGAAAACGTTACTAGCTGTCAAGTCCTTGCTTCCGCAATGCCTTCCTCAATTTTCTGAGGGACCTTTAGCCTCTCCTCCAATGAGCTTTGAGAAGCATTGAGGAAACAAGGACACCGTAAACAAGGATTTGACAGCTAGTAACATTTTCAAACAGTCAGCCAAACCACATTATGTCAGGACCTACTCCAAGGTCTTCTTACCAGAAGTCCCAATCATGGTTGGACAAGTTACAGCATGCCTCAGTCCAGATTTGGTTACACATAGCCAGGTTGACTGAAGGGTCCAAAATATACCTAGCAACGATTTGAGGTGCTGAAAGAAGCGCCAAGCTTCTAAGCCCAGCCTCACACCCTGTCTGCCACTGTTGTGACCAGATGAACCCAGACTTAGAAAGGATAGTAGCCTGCACTTGATGCTACCTGGGTGGAGTTCAGTAGGCTTTGAAATGGAGGGACTACCTGGACTTATCCAATAACACATTTTTTGTTTTCGTTATAAAATGTTCTAGAAGATTTTTCGTAGCATGGCCTAATGAACACAACCCTCAGGTGTTAAGCTTCGTAAGATGCTGTTCAAAATTGAACGGAATTACCGACTCAATAACAGCCTAAAGGAGAGTTGGAAATGGACTGTGTGACTGACTCACCACGTGGTTGTGGGAGCTGGAGCAGGGTCCAGAGCCCTTCCCTCCCTGTCCCTTAGGGCCACTGGGCGTGGAGATGTACTGGGTGTCCAGGTCCTCATCATTGAACAGCTCCATTGTGTCCATGCCGATTGCAGCACCTATGTCCAGTCCCAGCTTCCTCTGCAGCAGCTTCCTCTGTCGGGTGAGACGCTCCTTAGGGTCCACTTCACCTGGCATGGGAGAGCAAAGAGACGGGGTATGAAGCTTGTAGAAAATACCAACTATGGAAAAACAAAAGTATGTTGTGAATACATGGACACATATGGCTGGTTTCCTGAACACAGATTAAGCCTCTAGTCCTGGTGAAATTGTTTCCCTCAATGCAGAATCTCCATTGAAATGTGCATTTTAGTCCAGGACTAATGTTCACGTCCCTGAAACCATCCCTTACGGCAGGGATGGGCAACTTCGATGGGGGCCACAAAATCTGAACTCATGAGGGGCCGCAGTTGCTCGCAGGTCTGGTACCCCACCCCCAAAAGTATATAAATTCTACACATTTTGCCATGGGGCAGAAATACATTTGTAGTGTCTAATATGATAGCTGATTTAGACCAAAAAAAAAACAAACAAAAAAAAAAAGGTAATTCAATCATGAAAACAAGTTTAGATAGCTGGCCACTAAACAAACTAAGCGATTTAAAATAGTTCTTAGCTGACATGGGTTAATTGACTGAATATCAGTGACTGGCATTAGAGACACTGCTGATGCACAACCACATTCCGAAATTGCACCTTGTGTGTTCTACTATTCTAACTCAACAGAAAGTTGAGAACGCGACTGATCGAAGGGCCTTCAAAAAGGGGGGACAGCGGGCCTCCAGTTGCCCATCTCTGCCTTAGGGTAGAAATATAGGCTTCATTCTGCATCTTTCTGTGGTTACGGGAAATAAGTAAGGAGGCATACTGACAGGTAAGGAAGTAAACTACAGATCAGGCAGTTGATTCACAGCAGAGTTCAGGTAAACTGTACTTTCACAGGCTGCAGCCACAAAATATCAAAAGAGCCATGAAAGTCACTCTGGACTGGTGTAGCAAAGCACTAAAACATGAGCTGTCCCACAAAGTCTTGACCAGATGAAATATAATCAGAGTAATGACTACAGGATGCTGGGGGGGAACACAGCCAAGCTAAGTCATTACTATGAAGTTGAGAGAGGACAAAAAGGTTAGAGCAGTTTTAATTAAAATTGTATTCAAACTCATCACATGGTTCATAACATTGTCATGGAAAAGCAAACGAGAGCACACAGATCCAATGGGCTAAAGGAAAATAATATGGGCCCTGGTTCAAAAGTGACTTTATAGGGACTACAGTGTATGGTGCCATTTGGGTCCCAGCCATGCTCTGAACTGTGGTCACTGACACCAAGGGCCGAGCACTGCAAATGTGAGATGCAGATGCGACAAATAAATCCTGACACCCTACAGCAGGCATAGTCACTGCGCATCTCGAGAGACGAGTTTCTCGGTAACGTCATTGGCGGCTCGTGGCAATCGGAATGAATGAGTTTTCCTCAGCTGAACGTGCCACTTACTACATAGAACAGTGGTTACATGAGTAACATTCGATATCCGCTATAGCGGCTGGAGCAAACAGACGGGTAAGTGGTTTCTAGCTCATATCAAAATGGTTTTCCTACAAATGTCTCTCTTTTGAACAGTTGGAGCTATCAGCAACTATGACCCCATGCCTGAAAGCGAAGACTCAGGAACACTTGACATCTGTTTCCATCTATGACAAGCTGGGCAGGACTCTTTAGAAGGCAGAGTGATGGATCTGAACAGAATTATATAAATGTATTCTCTACAGAAGATCAGGCCAGGCAGTGTTGCTGCCCGAGACGGGATATAGATTTGTATTTCTTCGTGCGATTAGAAGCTATGAAACAAAAATTGTTTGAACAGCTAATGCAGCATTTCTGCTATAAATCACAACTCATACATGCGCTCATACTTGACTTTTATTTGCAAAAGCAAAGCTTGCACTGCAGAACCCTGCAAATTGGCCACCCGTCTACGTGGCTGGTGAGACGTTAAGGTGCTTAAGCATGCTTATTCTCCCTTCAAAGACCTTCACTTGAAAAACTAGAAAAAAGCAGCAATAGTTCTGTTTGTCCATTTTGAGACACCTTAGCCAGTATACACTTCCTCAAAATAGTCGGAATTAATCTAAGATAACTCAAGAAATCTGTCATTCAATTTTGACGTTTTTGCCAGAGATCATAGTCGCGCAATTTCACATTAACTAAGATGTTTGGTGCAGTATTTTGCAATGAAAGAAATTAGTATGAAAATGAGTCGTCTCTCGTTGAACGCCAAAGTCTATTGAAGAATCCCTACTGTTCACCGACGTAGAGGCGTAAACTTCAACTCCGAACTTTGGCTTGCCTCCAGAAAGTGTGCCCGAACAGCCCAAAAAACCCTCACCAAGTCCAAAACGTCTTCGTAATAATATATGCAAACTCTACCGAACTGTTTCAGCTGGGAAGCATGTGGATGCCTTTACCCGCCAATACCTAAATCTACCTGCATTTGGCAGGTGTTAATTATATACCCTGTTGATGATCATCCCTGATTTTTCCAATGCCTTTGATGCATTTCCATCACAACAAAACATATTTCCTTCAGACTGAAATTTGGCATTACCTGATTTGACACATCTTTGTGCTATTATAAAGCCATATTAAAAAGTTGATTTCTGATACCCCCAAGTGTCCTTAAAAATTGAGAATGAAATAGCTTGATGGTCCATGTTAATAGTATTTAAAATGGCATTTATATTAATCAATTTGATATCATTTAACTTTATGACCCCCCCAAACCCTGTTCTCTGAGGCTATGGTGGCTTGCCCAGTGTTGTCTGGAACATTATCGATTAAGACTTTATGCTCCATTGCCGGTTGTTTCACAAAAGAGAACGAAAACAGCCTAGCAATGTGGTCACATACCAGATTCCCCCATAACATTCCTTTAACTTGATAACAGACAAACCCACCTATTAGGAGCCTCACATTACTGAGCACAGGTGTTCGTAGGACAAGTTAAGAGTTAAAAAAAACAGATATATACCAGACTTGTCATCCTGGACCTCAAACTCAGCGCCGGCGGAACCCAGTAGAGAAGCACCATGTTTGAGCAGGCGGGAGATGTCGAAACGGTAGAAACTCAAACGGTCAGAGTTGGAGTCCTCCGGGGAAAAGTCTGCACATGACTCTGGGAGAGACAAGAATCCCCACAGCACCGTAAGTTACAACATCAATCAAAAGTGAAGGTTATCTTACATTCAGAATGGGAACCATACTTTTCGCTGTCGAGTGGGAAATATTAGATAAAGAAAAAGTTAAACCTGCACACTGCACTTGCCGGTATCACTTGTTTATTTAAGCTTACATGTCACCCTCCCAGCCTTCGTCAGAGCTTTGTTAATGAGCGGTTGATTGCTGATGAAATGTTAAGTGTTTCTTTTCAATGTTAGAACATAAGCCTACACACAACTCATCCCCAACTCATCATCGTTCTGCCCCTGAACAAGGCAGTTAACCCATTGTTCCTAGGCCATCATTGAAAATAAGAATTTGTTCTTAACTGACTTGCCTAGTTAAGGTTAAAAAAAAGTATTAAAAGCAGCTCTGACATCAGTTGTATAACACCTAGAGCAAACATTTGCCACTGTGTTCACACATACCTACTCAAACCGATTCCTGGTGGCAAAAACAAAGCTAGAGGCCATAGTCACAGGTTCCACAAAGGCTATTTAAATGCTAATCTTGTGAGTAAGGGAACGTTAAGGCTTTATTTGTTTCCTACCGTCAGGAGTGTAACAAAACAGAGGCACTTGGCTGTGAATAACGTGGCAAGTTAAGGTTGGTTCACCTTCTTTGGGCTTGGGTGATGGGTTCCACTCTGGGATATTCTTCACAATGGCCTCCACTGCTTGACCTGCAGCAATACGTGTGTCCCAGTTTGGACTTCTCAGGTATGTCAATACCTGTAGGTTATGGGTGAGCAAGAAAACACAGGACTCGTAGGATGTAACGTGTTAGATCAGATGGTGGGAACGTATGCACTACTCCAGTTCAAACAGTCCACTTTAATAAATCACCTCAATATGCCGAGGAAACGAAGACAGTGGGCAGTCTATGACCTTTATGGGCCTCCATTTAGATTTTTTCCAGACGAGGTAAAGAGGGGTTTGCAAATCTGTGTGGGCGGTTAAAGTATGGAAGCCCTTTTGGCTGCACTACAAGCAGGGGGGTAGGGAGCTGACAACAGTGTGGGCTCCCTTGATCATATTCATTAACACATACTGTAGCAAAATGAAAACAAACATTTCTCAGACAAGTTCAAGTAGTCCCTCCCATTTTTCAGTCTTTTGTTCCTTTTGGTGCCAAATGAATACAACCCTGGTGTAGATGGGGACCTAACTGTGGGCAATCATGAGGAAGAGGACCAGCCCAGACATACCTTCGACAACAGGTTGTTGAGCTCATGCGGGTGGAGTTTGACCACATCTCCCAGCTGTTGGGCAGCAGCCTTCCTCGTCACCGGAGTAGTTCCAGTGTCAAGCAGGATAAAAAGACGATCAAGCCTGGAGGACGAGAGAGTGGGAGAAAAACAGTAGATACAAAATATACTATGCATGCATTGATCTCCATTGCATAGGAGTATTGAACACAAATAAAACCAAGGGCCATTTAAAAAAAAAAAAAAAAAAAAAAAAAAAAGAGTGATTCTGTGCAGTGGCAACATGCCCAACCACTCAGTAAAAGAAATCCAACATCTCTTGGCTACCCATTAATACAGTTCTGGTTGAGGTACATCTTCTTGGGATTAGGAATAGTTTAGGCAGGGCAAAAAAATATATTTTACTCTTTGAGCACTCAAATGATCCTGGTGGAAATGTTTTGATTTGCTTCTCAATTTCTTTCTCTACCATATCAAAATAAGCAGATGTTCAGATACAAAGCGCATATCCTTGAAATTCAAGATCCAGAAGTTGTCTGGAGCCTGGCTAACAGTCAATGGATCATTGCATCCAGGTAGCCTTCAGGTCACCTCAGGTCAGGTTTATGGATATAGTCACCGGACAGTTTATTAGGTACACCACCCCGTTCACAAAAATGTATCCATTCGACAGACAGTGAGTCATGTGAACGTTAGAATAAGCAAAACGAGTGACCTAAGCGATTGAGCGTGGTATGCTCGTCGGTGCCAGGCATGCCAGATCCAGTGTCACAGAAACGGTTGGCATCCTGGACAGTGTCAATGATTTATAGAGAATGGTGCGACAAATTAAAAACATCCAGTCAGTCAGTGACAGTGGGCAAAAACAGCTCGTTCAGAGAGGTCAAAGGAGAATGGCAAGAATCATGCAAGCTAAAACAGGCAGGCCACAAACAGATAAATAACAGTGTAGTACAACAGTGGTGTGCAGATCGGTATCTCAGAGTGCACAACTTGTTGATCCTTGTCACAAATGGGCTATTGCAGCAGACAACCACACCAGGTTCCACTCCTGTCAGCTAAAAACAATAAAGGGGCTCCAGTGGGCAGGCGATCACCAACACTAGTCAATAGAGGAGTGGAAAAATATTGCCTGGAACATGACAGCAAGTTCAGTTTTCTTGAGTTGCCATCGCAGTCCAGAGACCTCAACCCAATAGAGCATCTTTGGGATGAGTTGGAACTGGCTGTGCGCAGCATGAATGCACCGTGTCCAAACTGCAGCAACTGCGTGATGCCATCGCGTCAGCATGGACCAATCAAATGCATTTATAAATCCCTTTTTACATCAGCCGATGTCACAAAGTGCTGTACAGAAACCCAGCCTAAAACCCCAAACAGCAAGCAATGCATGTGTATAAGCATGGTGGCTAGGAAAAACTGCCTAGAAAGGCCGGAACCTAGGAAGAAACGAAGAGTGGAACCAGGCTCAGAGGGGTTCCACTTCTGGCTGTGGAACATATCTGAAGAATTCAGGCTGTTTTGGAGGCGGGGGGGTTGGGGGTCCGACTAGATGGGTGGTACTTATAAACTGCCAAGTGAGTGTATAGCCTATAATTAGCGTGTGGATTGTGACTGCAGGGGGTAACCAGAGGAAAATCCACCACTAATGCATTAGCTGAAGGCTTCAAATATGCCTCCTCTTGCAAACCCGACTAAAACAAACTAGTTCGGGAAAGGGGGTCAGTTGTACAACTGAATGCCTTCAACTAAAATGTGTCTTCCGCATTTAACCCAACCCCTCTGAAGGTGTGGGGGCTGACTTAGTCGACATCCAGCCCGGGGAACAGCGGGTTAACTGCCTTGCTCACGGGCAGAACGACAGTTCTACCTTGTCAGCTCAGGGATTCGATCCAGCAACCTTTCGGTTACTGGCCCAACGCTCTAACCACTAGGCTGCCTGCCGCTATCTTGCCACATGCGATTAATATCAGAAACCATTGCCCATGTTATTTTAGAGCCAACTCATTTACACATGCTGTATACGACACGCGTGAAACAAACCACCCTACAATAATCATACGTCTGGGAAACTAATCTCATCAAAATAAATATCTGGATGAAACATGAGCGATAATCTAATTCACAAGATGACAGACTGGCACGTTTGCAAGCAGATGGCACATCCAGTAACAGCTAAAAGGGAACATGTCTTTAAGACCATATTATCATGATCAATTTCATGCGACAGGTCTGCTGGCAACTAACTAAAATTAGCTACTTAACGTTAACTAATTAGGAATTCCTCTCGTTTTTGAGCTAGTAGCTCAGTAGTGAACTGGCTGGCTACACTTGCTATATAACTTAGGTAGTTAAAATTGTTGTTTAGCTAGAACTACCTAGTTGTAAAACACATGCCATGAACCCAAGCGCGGTTAGCCCGATATCATGAACCACCACCGGCCGTTGCGTGTTAGGCTAGCTAGCCATCAACACCACGCAATTGCCTGTTCATGCTAACTAGCTAGATAACTTGTGGCTAAGTTAATAATATTGGATATTAAACACATAGTTAGGGAATCTCACCTTGAAACGGCCATGAAGATTAATTTAATGTGTAAATGTGCTCTTTTGTGATCCGTATTGAACAGAAACGATCATTTATTTAAAGTTATCCGCTTTACTTGACGCTAATCCAATGCGCTAGCTAGCCTAGCAAGGGAGGCCGCTAGTGTGTCTCTTCTCACAGCTCACCACCCGAAACCTGTCGAAATGAGTTCATCAAATCAGGTCTTCAAAGTAGCTCCCTCTTTTCTCTTCAATAATTTCTTCCTCGGAAAAACGTAATTTATTAAACGTATATCACCTTAAACCTTGTATTAACCTTCTGAACTACTCCCAGATAAGTACTTTAATCGAATAAGATTTAAAGAGTAATTTTTGTGTTCGCTAAAGGGAACCCAGGAGGCTGATTTTATATGAGGAGCCATCTTGCATTTATTCCTTTCTCCATAGCAGGCGCCAGCTGATTGGTTACAAGCCATTTCAGCGACCAATCGAAAAGCACATTAAAGAGGAAGTGCACAAAGCGGCAAAAAAAAAACTCCTCGCAGGAATTACTTGTTTCCCCTTTTGAAATGACAAAAGCCATCCCACGCGCCTGTCATTCAACAGAGAACCTTTACAAACAGTGCCTCGTCAACCTCAGGAGGCTGAAGAAATTTGACTTGGCCCCTAAATCCCTCACAAACTCTTACAGATGCACAGTTGAGAGCATCCTGTCGGGCTGTATCATCGCCTGGTATGGCAACTGCAATGCCCGCAAACCGCAGGGCTCTCCAAAGGGCGATGTGGTCTGCCCAATGCATCACCGGGGGCAAACTACCTGCCTTCAAGGACACCTACAGCACCCAATGTCACAGTTCTGCCTGTTTTATGAACATTTTAAAATCTTGTCCATGTTCTGTTATAATCTGCACCCGGCACAGCCAGAAGAGGACTGGCCACCCCTCACAGCCTGGTTCCTCTCTAGGTTTCTTCCTAGGTTTTGGCCTTTCTAGGGAGTTTTTCCTAGCCACCGTGCTTTTACACCTGCATTGCTTGCTGTTTGGGGTTTTAGGCTGGGTTTCTGTACAGCACTCTGTGACATCAGCTGATGTAAGGGGGGCTTTATAAATAAATTTGATTTGATGATTTGATTTGAAGGCCAAAAAGATCATCAAGGACATCAACCACCCGAACCACGGCCTGTTCACTGCGCTATCATCCAGAAGGCGAGGTCAGTACAGGTGCATCAAAGCTGGGACCGAGAGACTGAAAAACAGCTTCAATCTCAAGGCCATCTGACTGTTAAATAGCCATCACTAGCCGGCTTCCACCCGGTTAGGCAACCCTGTACCTTAGAGGCTGCTGCCCATAGACTTGGAATCACTGGCCACTTTAATAATGGAATACTAGTCACTTTAATAATGTTTAAATAATGTTTACATACTGCTTTACTCAGCTCATATGCATACTGTATTCTATTCTACTGTATTTTTGTCAATGCCACTCTGACATTGCTCAATCTAATATTTATATATTTCTTCATTCCATTCTTTTACTTTTAGATTTGTGTGTATTGTTGTGAATCGTTTTTAGATACTACTGCACTGGTGGAGCTAGGAACACAAGCATTTCGCTACACCCGCACTAACATCTGCTAAATATGAGTATGTGACCAATAACATTTGATTTGATTTGAAAAGGTACAGTATGTTACTCACTCTGTGAAACCAACCTGTTGCAACTCAAACCTCATGGTGATAAAATAAGTAATACAATTAATGTAACTGTCCATCAAAGCTTCATCACCAATAAAGTCTTTAAAACGTTTCTTCTGAGTCACAAAGTCGCATCTGTAAAAAATTGTCTAGCTCAAATGTTTTCATTTTTGTAGTGTCCAGCTGCTAAATTTGTAAATTTCACAAAAAGTATTATTTCTGCAAGCAGCCACCAGCTGTCATAGCTGAGTTTCAGAATCAGGAGCTGACCAGTGCTGAAACTGTCAGTGCCAGGCTCATGCAAAGAGGATAATGTTTATTTAGCGCACACTGTCTGGTCTGGCAATAGATGGCCATAGCTAGCTAACACAGTGGAGCAGTGAAATTATGGCGAAGTGGAATTATGGGGAAGAAATCTCCGACTTTTGTTGGCTGCTATCTACCAACAGTGAGGGAGCTGTCTGAAGAAAAGCCTATCAAGTTCTAGCTAGCTAACATTATGCATTTGGCAGGAATCTAACTAGCAAACTAGCTAGCTATACTGAGACAAATATGATAACTAGCTAGCTAACTAACCCCTTTCATCTGTGTTGAGAGTCTAGCTAGCTACTTATTTTCCTACAATTTAACCATGATTGTATTACTGGTATTTTGTCAGAGTTTGTTTAAGTGTTTGTTCTAGTTTGTTTTAGTTTGGCCACCATGGTGACTTGGTGGCCAGGTCTCACTAGAAGAGGTTTGTGGGTGTTTAACTGAATTTAAGAAATGCCTATCTCTTTTTTGCTCAAATTCAAGGTGACGATTCAGGAAATCGGATTTGCTAACACACCGTGCCATTGGAACACAGGAGTGATGGTTGCTGATAATGGGCCTCTGTACGCCAATGTAGATATTCCGTAAAAAATCAATAGTCATTTACAACATTAACAATGTCTACACTGTATTTCTGATCAATTTCTTGTTATTTTAATGGACAAAAATGTGATTTTCTTTCAAAAACAAGGGAATTTCTAAGTAACCCCAAACTTTTGAACAGTAGTATAACTGTAGTATGAAGTTGCTGCTACAATTTATTAGTATGCAGCCTTTATTGAAACATGTTTATTTTGTTTCCATGATAGAGTGGGATTGATACTGTCATCGACATTGAGGATGTGGATGAGTGTCATAATCCTCTTGTTCCTGGTGAAATTGAGACACTTGAACGATTGTATGTCTGTAAGAGGCCCTGAGTACCTAGGAAGATGATAAACAAAATGGACAACCAGCTGGTTGAAGAAAAAAAGGGGTTGATTTAACGTTAGATTGATAATAAGTATATTCTGCCACATAATCACAATATTTTCCAGTTTGTATCACAGTATGTTTAGGGAATAACAGTTGACTCACTAAGTGTAAAACGCATTTGGAATATGTTAATCGCATCACATAAGCAGCCTTTTCAAGTTTATAAAACATGTCTTATGTAAAATAAGAAACAGGAATCAGGGTTATTCATGTTTACATTCAGATTTCAACAAATGGTGCCTTATGGCAATATGGAATCTTATCTGATTAAACATGTTATGCTATGTACTGTATACTGCTTAGCCGATATAAAGGGAACCGGGTACATTACATTATATCTGGTTTTATGTACACTATTAGAAAAAAGGTGCTATCTAGAACGTAATAGAATCCTTCGGCTGTCCCCATAGGAGAACCCTTTGAAGAATCTTTTTTGGTTTCAGGTAAAACCCTTTTGGTTCCAGTTAAGACCTTTTTCCACAGAGGGTTCTACGTGGAATCAAAAAGGGTTCTCCTATGGGGACAGCCGAAGAACCATTTTGGAACCCTTTTTTCTAAGAGTATACATTTTATCAGCAAAGTAACACACTTGTGGAGGGTAAGCAAAAGTAAAGATAGATGCTCTGTGTTTGTCGTCGATCAGGGACAGTCCTGGTTTGGAGAGAATGGTTGCATGATTGCTCTCCCAGACCCAAACCAGAAGTACTGACATTGTTCAAGTAGATTTCCTATTCTCATGCCAGTCTCCTTGTCTGGCCATGGTGTACATGAGGGTGAGTCTGTTTTTGAATGTTACCATACTGTGTGTGTAATTTTGTAATGTCTTATGGGTGGAATGGCTTGTTTACATATAAAACCTCTCTTTTCATTGATGCAATACCCTTTTCAAAGACACTTGACATAATCCCGCCTGTCATTAATACCATGGTTGATGCACCCATAGCCTGTCAATAATACCATGCCCCCTGACAGCCTGAGAAACTGCGAAGGGCAGGATCTGTTCTAATGCAGAGGGCAGTGCAGGGATGGGGCAGCTTGATCTGAACCTAGCCAGGCTTTTTTTCACCTATCATCCCCTCTTCAGCACAGAGCATGTGTTGGCTCAGAGACTGTATGAGCTCTATGAGCATTATGAAACCCATGAGATGAAAGGTGCAACACCATCATAAGACTTACGATCAAAATCATTTGGGCAAGGTGATGCAGTCATACAGTAGTATATTGTTTATCCTAAAGCTTTATTTAATACCTCACACTGGTAGCTAAGGGGACTGAAGAAGTCAGAAACAGCCTTGACCACAACTGAAACTGCTCCTGGCTCAAAGTTACGGGATCTGAGACGGATTTATGTTCTAAGAAATAAGATGATACAGTATAATGTACACTACCGTTCAAAAGTTTGGGGTTTGAAAGAAAAGCAATTTTTTTGTCCATTTAAAATAACATCAAATTGATCAGAAATACAGTGTAGACATTGTTAATGTTTTAATTGACTATTGTAGCTGGAAACGGCAGATTTTTTTATGGAATATCCACATAGGCATACAGAGGCCCATTATCAGCAACCATCACTCCTGTGTTCCAATGGCACGTTGTGTTAGCAATTCTTTTTATTTTATTTTTTTATTTCACCTTTATTTAACCAGGTAGGCAAGTTGAGAACAAGTTCTCATTTACAACTGCGACCTGGCCAAGATAAAGCAAAGCAGTTCGACACATACAACAACACAGAGTTACACATGGAGTAAAACAAACATACAGTCAACAATACATTAGAAAAAAAACAAATCTATACAAAGAGTGCAAATGAGGTAAGATAAGGAAGGTAAGGCAATAAATAGGCCATTGTGGCAAAGTAATTACAATATAGCATTTAAACACTGGAATGGTAGATGTGCAGTAGATGAATGTGCAATGTAGAAAAACTGGGGTGCAAAGGAACAAGATAAATAAATAAATACGGTAGGGGATGAGGTGGTTGGTTGGGCTACTTACAGATGGTCTATATACAGGTGCAGGGGTCTGTGAGCTGCTCTGACAACTGGTGCTTAAAGCTGGTGAGGGAGATATGTGTCTCCAGTTTCAGAGATTTTTGTAGTTCGTTCCAGTCATTGGCAGCAGAGAACTGGAAGGAAAGTTGGCCAAAGGAGGAATTGGCTTTGGGGGTGACCAGTGAGATATACCTGCTGGAGCGCGTGCTACGGGTTGGTGCAACTATGGTGACCAGCGAGCTGAGATAAGGCGGGGCTTTACCTAGCAGGGACTTGTAGATGACCTGGAGTCAGTGGGTATGGCGACGAGTGTGAAGCGAGGGCCAGCCAACGAGAGCGTACAGGTCGCAGTGGTGGGTGGTATATGGGGCTTTGGTGACAAAACGGATGGCACTGTGATAGACTGCATCCAATTTGTTGAGTAGAGTATTGGAGGCTATTTTGTAAATGACATCAAGTCGAGGATCGGTAGGATAGTCAGTTTTACAAGGGTATGTTTGGCAGCATGAGTGAAGCATGCTTTGTTGCGAAATAGGAAGCCAATTCTAGATTTAATTTTGGATTGGAGATGTTTGATGTGAGTCTGGAAGGAGAGTTTACAGTCTAACCAGACACCTAGATATTTGTAGTTGTCCACATAATCTAAGACAGAACCGTCCAGACCGCAGCTGCTTTCCAATCTTTGGGAATCTCAGACGACACGAAAGAGAGGTTGAACAGGCGAGTAATAGGGGTTGCAACAATTTCGGCAGATAATTTTAGAAAGAAAGGGTCCAGATTGTCTAGCCCGGCTGATTTGTAGGGGTCCAGATTTTGCAGCTCTTTCAGAACATCAGCTAACTGGATTTGGGAGAAAGAGAAATGGGGGAAGCTTGGGCGAGTTACTGAGGGGGTGCAGGGCTGTTGACCGGGGTAGGGGTAGCCAGGTGGAAAGCATGGCCAGCTGTAGAAAAATTCTTATTGAAATTCTCAATTATTGTGGGTTTATCGGTGGTGACAGTGTTTCCTATCCTCAGTGCAGTGGGCAGCTGGGAGGAGGTGCTCTTATTCTCCATGGACTTTACAGTGTCCCAGAACTGTTTTGAGTTTGTGTTACAGGAAGCAAATTTCTGCTTGAAAAAGCTAGCTTTGGCTTTCCTAACTGCCAGTGTATATTGGTTCCTGACTTCCCTGAAAAGTTGCATATCACGGGGGCTGTTCGATGCTAATGCAGAACGCCACAGGATGTTTTTGTGCTGGTCAAGGGCAGTCAGGTCTGGAGAGAACCAAGGGCTATATCTGTTCCTGGTTCTAAATTTCTTGAATGGGGCATGCTTATTTAAGATGGTGAGGAAGGCACTTTTAAAGAATAACCAGGCATCCTCTACTGATGGGTTAGTTAGTTAGGATGACATCTATGAGGGTGCCGGTGTTTACGGCTTTGGGGTTGTACCTAGTAGGTTCATTGATGATTTGTGTGAGGTTTAGGGCATCAAGCTTAGATTGTGGGATGGCCGGGGTGTTAAGCATGTCCCAGTTTAGGTCACCTAGCAGCACGAACTCTGAAGATAGATGGGGGGCAATCAATTCACATATGGTGTCCAGAGCACAGCTGGGGGCAGATGGTGGTCTATAACAAGCGGCAACAGTGAGAGACTTGTTTCTAGAAAGGTGGATTTTTTAAAGTAAAAGTTCAAATTGTTTGGGTACTCTGCAGTAGATTGCAACACCGCCCCCTTTGGCCGTTCTATCTTGTCTGAAGATGTTATAGTTAGGGATGGAAATTTCAGCGTTATTGGTGGTCTTCCTAAGCCAGGATTCAGACACGGCTAGGACATCCGGGTTGGCAGAGTGTGTTAAAGCAGTGAATAAAACAACATTAGGGAGGAGGCTTCTAATGTTAACATGCATGAAACCAAGGCTTTTACGGTTGCAGAAGTCAACAAATGGGGAATAGGAGTGGGGCTAGGC
Organism: Brachymystax lenok tsinlingensis; assembly: GCA_030435695.1. Taxonomy (NCBI): domain Eukaryota; kingdom Metazoa; phylum Chordata; class Actinopteri; order Salmoniformes; family Salmonidae; genus Brachymystax; species Brachymystax lenok. The sequence goes on from CM059780.1 coordinate 35,858,936, forward strand.
ACTGCAGCTCCTGGATTAACCTCTATATCACCAGAGGAACAGAGGAGGAGTAGGATAAGGGTACGGCTAAAGGCTATAACGACTGGTCGCCTAGGACGTCCTGAACAGAGAGTAAAAAGAACAGGTTTCAGGGGGCGATAAAATAGATTAAAGGCATAATGTACAGACAAAGGTATGGTAGGACGTAAATACAGTGGAGGTAAACCTAGGCATTGAGTGGTGATGAAAGAGATATTGTCTCTAGAAACATTTAAACCAGGTGATGTCATCGCATGTGTGGCTGGTGAAACTGAAGGGTTGGATAAGGTATATTGAGCAGAGCTAGAGGCTCTACAGTGAAATAAGACAATAAACACTAACCAGAACAGCAATGGACAAGGCATTTTGACATTGAGGAGAGGCATGCTTAGCCGAGTGATCATAAGGGTCCCGTTAGTAGTGAGGCTGGTTGGGGACACGGCGATTCAGACAGCTAGCCGGGGGTAGCAAGCTAGCAAAGGCTAGCAGGCCGGCTAACAAAGACGGAGGAAGTCTATATTGTAACCTCCCCTCTCAGGACTGGGAGGGTTTAACTCACTGCAGAAAATCATTCACTGGGCAGAGTTTCAGTGGGGCAAACTTAGGTTTCTTTATTTCTCAAAAGGAGGGGAAAGGGAAAAGGGAGGAAACTGTAACTCAGGTCACTCTTCTTTCTGCCGGCTGCTCCTTCTGGCGTCCGTCTACTTCTGGAAGGGAGGCAGAAGAGGTGTAGAATTAGACAAGGTGGATTTATTCTACTCACGTCCTCCACTAGGCCTCTATCTCCAAGAGGGTGGTTGGGTTCTGACTGGTCCAAAGCCTGGGCTGGGATACCTCCAACAATCCGTGTCCGCTCTCTCCTCCTGCCTCTCCTTTCCCTCACTGTGGCTTCTTTGTCCTCTTTAATGTGGCTACTAATTGGGCCCAACAGCCTGCAGCCGAGGCTCCCTGTCAAAGGGGAAATTGTGCACACCTGGGTTAGGGCTGTCCTTGGTCCTGAACATCTCTGCTTAGCCCAGACCTTGTGTCGACCTCTGATGGTGCTCTCCATGGTGCTGCAGGTGACTGTGCTGTGTGGCGAGGACTGTGTTTCCTTCTGGCCACCACATACCCCTTTCCCAGCTCCAAGCGCCTGTTTGGGCCTGCGCCCAAAAGCAGTCATGCCTCCTGGACATGGCATCAGCATGAGACTTCCCAGCCCGGTGTTCCACTTTAAACTGGAAGTCCTGCAACTGAAGAAACCAGCGTGTGATTCGTGCATTTTTCCCTTTGTTTTGAGACATCCATTTAAGCGGGGCATGATCAGTTACCAAGACAAATTCTCGACCCAACAGGTAATATCTCAATTTTTCAATCGCCCATTTTACAGCAAGACATTCCATTTCAACCGTGGCATAATTCTTCTCTGGGGGCAGCAACTTACGGCTAATGAACATGACTGGGTGTTCCATACCGTCCTGCAACTGAGACAGTACAGCGCCGACCCCTACTTCAGAGGCGTCTGTGTGTAGAACAAACGGTTTGTCGAAGTTTGGGGCTTGCAGGACTGGTTCACCACAGAGGGCTTGCTTAAGCTCGATGAAGGCCAGTTCTGCTTCTTCGGTCCATCTCACCTGGTTTGGGAGGTACTTGCGGGTCAGTTCATTTAGGGGGGCTGCTTTTGTGGCGAAGCCAGGTATGAATGTTCGGTAGTAACAAAGTAGCCCCAGGAAGGTCCTTACCTGCTTCTTGGTTTGCGGCCGGGGCCAGGTGAGTATGGAACCAACCTTCTTAAGTTGGGGTTTCACATTTCCTCTTTCATTCTGAAAGGTTCTCCCTCCTCTTTCAATGTGACAGCCTCCTCTTCCTCTTTCATTCTGAAAGGTTCTACCTCCTCTTTCAATGTGACAGCCTCCTCTTCCTCTTTCATTCTGAAAGGTTCTACCGCCTCTTCCTCTTTCATCATGGAGGGGCTCTTCAGGGCTAGTTGCATTGGCCTGGATTAGAGCAGCGCCCGTGATTTGCTAGACGGTCTCCTCTTCTGCGCCGGGTAGGTCTCTTCACCTTTGTAGCTCGGTTGGTCCAGTAGGCAGAAAATGCTTGACAGTCTCGGCCGACCAGGACAGGCACTGGCAAGTGTTCCACGACCCCTGCTTGTACTCGGAACTGTCCCCGTGGGGTGACCATGTTTAGTTCTGCAGTTGGGTAGTTCCTGGTGTCCCCATGAATACAGGACACAGAGATCTCTCTTCCCAGGCTAGGCCCTGCAAACTCTGGTCGGATTAGTGTTACCATACTGCCTGAGTCTATAAGGGCTTCTGTGTCTTTGCCCCCAATCTTAACAGGGACTTTAGGAGTGGCTGCCCCCTCATGAGCCCAGCAGGTGGTAAGAAAATGGCATGGGAACCTTGTTTCTGAGGTACTGGCCGTGGGCATTAGCTCCTCTCGGCCTGGGCAATCCCGGGCTAGGTGTCCCTCCTTCCCACATGTGAAGCATTGGAATGGAGCAGGGTTTCTCAGAGGCCTTTCATCCTTCCAGTTTCCGTGGGCTTTTAGGGGTCTTGTTTGGACTGCTTCGGGGTGTTTCTTAGGAGGCTCTCGCTCTTGCCTCGGTTTCCAAGAGGGGGTTTTGGGTACTTCAGGCTCCAACAAGCTCACAGTCACCTGGTGGTTTTCTAGGAGTGCAATCAAGGCACCTACGCTTTGTGGTCCTTGTTGAGCCACATATCTTTTTGCATCTGCCCGGCAGGTCACGTGTGCATCGATCAATAACTACTCTTTCTACAGCAGGTGGCGCATCTCCTTCCTCTAGCCAGCTTCTCACCAGGCGAGTTAACGTGGTTACTTGAGCCCGCTGGAAGTGACGGATGGTATTCCCAGCTATGGACACGCTGGGCCTTGGCAGGCAGACTGAGCCCATATTGTGCGAGGATCGATCTCTTGACCACTTCATAATTGGTTACCTCATCAACGGTGAGGTCGGCAGGCCTTCTGTGCTTCCCCCGTTAGCAGAGGGAGTATCAGGTTCGCCCAGTCTGTCCTGGGCCATCTCTCCCTTTGGGCAGTTTTTTCAAAGAGATCGAGGTAGGTTTCAACATCATCTTCTCCAGTCATTTTGGTCAGATAATCTTGGGGTCTCCTACCATGTGCCTCAGTCCTTCGGCAAAGCTCGGTGACCGCTGCGTTCAGTGTGGTTTGAGCCTGCAGAATGGCGGTCAGGGCTTCCTCCATTTTCTTGGTGTTTCTCTTCACTGTCTGAATCCTAAGTGAGGCTTAACTCCTCCCTGCATCCTCCACCATATGTAACCTCCCCTCTCAGGACTGGGAGGGTTTAACTCTGGGGGTTGCAGAAAATCATTCACTGGGCAGAGTTTCAGTGGGGCAAACTTAGGTTTCTTTATTTCTCAAAAGGAGGGGAAAGGGAAAAGGGAGGAAACTGTAACTCAGGTCACTCTTCTTTCTGCCGGCTGCTCCTTCTGGCGTCCGTCTACTTCTGGAAGGGAGGCAGAAGAGGTGTAGAATTAGACAAGGTGGATTTATTCTACTCATGTCCTCCACTAGGCCTCTATCTCCAAGAGGGTGGTTGGGTTCTGACTGGTCCAAAGCCTGGGCTGGGATACCTCCAACAATCCGTGTCCGCTCTCTCCTCCTGCCTCTCCTTTCCCTCACTGTGGCTTCTTTGTCCTCTTTAATGTGGCTACTAATTGGGCCCAACAGCCTGCAGCCGAGGCTCCCTGTCAAAGGGGAAATTGTGCACACCTGGGTTAGGGCTGTCCTTGGTCCTGAACATCTCTGCTTAGCCCAGACCTTGTGTCGACCTCTGATGGTGCTCTCCATGGTGCTGCAGGTGACTGTGCTGTGTGGTGAGGGACTGTGTTTCCTTCTGGCCACCACAATATGTTTATAGCCTCCTCGTGCATTTCCGTCGGTAGACCAGTCGTGATGGATTAGTGGGTTCCGTGTGGCAAAGGGGACCAGGCCAATTGGTAGGTAATAGTGGCCCAAGAAATTGTCCGATGGACCTGTTTAGCTAGCAGCCGAGACAGCTAACGATTAGCAGGCCGCAGTTAGCTGATGGGTGTTCAGGTGACATCGCAACGGAGGCCGGTTGAATATCCCCCTCGGGCAGATAACGTCGGTAGTCCAGTCGTGAAGGCCTGGTGGTGCTCCGCACCAGCAGTAAAAACGGGTCCGGATAGGTGTTGTAGCCCAGGAGTGGCTGATGGGATTCTTCAGCCAGCCGGAAGGTGGGCTTAGCATAGGCTAGCTTCAGGCTAATTGGTGCTTGCTCCGGGACCAACGTTAGCCAATAGTCACTCGGATAGCAGCTAGCTAGCTGCAAGATCCATGTGAAAATGTCCAGAGTTTGCGGTAGGAACCCGGGGATATGGAGAGAAAATAGGTCTGGTATGCTCTGGTTTGAGTCGCGTTATACGAACGGCGAGAGCTTTTCCGAGCTAAAGGTTAGCTGCTGCTGTCCGCTAGCAATAGTAAGCTAAATACTAACGTTAGCTAGTGAGCTGGTTAGCTTCTGTTAGGGAATTCCGGATTCAAGGTGGATAATACTTGAAAAAAAAAACAGATCCGTACCACATTGGGTGAGGCGGGTTGCAGGAGAGTGTTTTGAATTTGAGTTTTAGAAAAAAATATATAAAATGATATGCGAAGAAAATACAGTATATCACAAAAGTGAGTACACCCCTCACATTTTTGTAAATATTTGAGTATATCTTTTCATGTGACAACACTGAAGAAAGGACACTTTGCTACAATGTAAAGTAGTGAGTGTACAGCTTGTATAACAGTGTAAATTTGCTGTCCCCTCAAAATAACTCAACACACAGCCATTAATGTTTAAACCGCTGGCAACAAAAGTGAGTACACCCCTAAGTGAAAATGTCTAAATTGGGCCCAATTAGCCATTTTCCCTTCCAGGTGTCATGTGACTCGTTAGTGTTACAAGGTCTCAGGTGTGAATGGGGAGCAGGTGTGTTAAATTTGGTGTCATCACTCTCACACTTCCTCATACTGACTGGTCACTGGAAGTTCAACATGGCACCTCATGGCAAAGAACTCTCTGAGGATCTGAAAAAAAGAATTGTTGCTCTACATAAAGATGGCCTGGGCTATAAGAAGATTGCCAAGACCCTGAAACTGAGCTGCAGCACGGTGGCCAAGACCATACAGCGGTTTAACTGGACAGGTTCCACTCCAGAACAGGCCTCGCCATGGTCGACCAAAGAAGTTGAGTGCACGTGCTCAGCGTCATATCCAGAGGTTGTCTTTGGGAAATAGACGTATGAGTGCTGCCAGCATTGCTGCAGAGGTTGAAGGGGTGGGGGTCAGCCTGGCAGTGCTCAGACCATACGCCGTACACTGCATCAAATTGGTCTGCATGGCTGTCGTCCCAGAAGGAAGCCTCTTCTAAAGATGATGCACAAGAAAGCCCGCAAACAGTTTGCTGAAGACAAGCAGACTAAGGACATGGATTACTGGAACCATGTCCTGTGGTCTGATGAGACCAAGATAAACTTATTTGGTTCAGATGGTGTCAAGCGTGTGTGGCGGCAACCAGGTGAGGAGTACAAAGACAAGTGTGTCTTGCCTACAGTCAAGCATGGTGGTGGGAGTGTCATGGTCTGGGGCTGCATGAGTGCTGCCGGCACTGGGGAGCTACAGTTCATTGAGGGAACCATGAATGCCAATATGTACTGTGACATACTGAAGCAGAGCATGATCCCCTCCCTTCGGAGACTGGGCCGCAGGGCAGTATTCCAACATGATAACGACCCCAAACACACCTCCAAGACGACCACTGCCTTGCTAAAGAAGCTGAGGATAAAGGTGATGGACTGGCCATGCATGTCTCCAGACCTAAACCCTATTGAGCATCTGTGGGGCATCCTCAAACGGAAGCTAGAGGAGTGCAAGGTCTCTAACATCCACCAGCTCCGTGATGTTGTCATGGAGGAGTGGAAGAGGACTCCAGTGGCAACCTGTGAAGCTCTGGTGAACTCCATGCCCAAGAGGGTTAAGGCAGTCCTGGAACATGATGGTGGCCACACAAAATATTGACACTTTGGGCCCAATTTGGACATTTTCACTTAGGGGTGTACTCACTTTTGTTGCCAGCGGTTTAGACATTAATGCCTGTGTGTTGAAGTTATTTTGAGGGACAGCAAATTTACACTGTTATACAAGCTGTACACTCACTACTTTACATTGTAGCAAAGTGTCATTTCTTCAGTGTTGTCACATGAAAAGATATACTCAAATATTTACAAAAATGTGAGGGGTGTACTCACTTGTGATATACTGTATATAAAAATATATACACACTGGACCCGACAGGACGAGGACAAAAGACGTCTGACTGCTACGACATCTTGGATTTGAATCCAAGTTGATCATTTTAAAAAGCTAATTGAACATTAGAAAACCCTTTTGCAATTATGTTAGCACAGCTGAAAAATGTTGTTCTGATTAAAGAAGCAATAAAACTGGCCTTCTTTAGACTAGTTGAGTATCTAGAGCATCAGCATTTGTGGGCTTGATTACAGGCTCAAAATGGCCAGAAACAAAGAACTTTGTTCTGAAACTCGTCAGTCTATTCTTGTTCTGAGAAATGAAGGCTATTCCATGCGAGAAATTGCGAAGAAACTGAAGATCTCGTACAACTCTGTGTACTACTCCGTTCACTGAACAGCGCAAACTGTCTCTAACCAGAATAGAAAGAGGAGATAGTGGACAGAGGAACTCTGCCTAGAAGGCCAGCATCCCGGAGTCGCCTCTTTACTGTTGACGTAGAGACTGGTGTTTTGCGGGTACTATTTAATGAAGCTGCCAGTTGAGGACTTGTGAGGCGTCTGTTTCTCAAACTAGACACCCTAGTGTACTTGTCCTCTTGCTCAGTTGTGCATAGGGGCCTCCCACTCCTCCTTCTATGCTGGTTAGAGCCAATTTGCGCTGGGGGTGGGGGGGGCTCTGTTACCTTTTGAGTTGAAGGCTTTTCTTTAGGCTGACTTGCAATAGAAACCCTAGCCATGTTACATTACATGTAGACCCATGGCCAGCGGTCCCAATGCGAGGAGGCTTGAATGGATCAGGGACCTTCAGTTTGACCCCAACTACCCTGCTAACACGGAACTCACAGAACTCATTAGGGTGAGTGGTAACACTGTTATCAGAACATACACTTGTATTCTATCAAAATAAACCCAACACTGTGTTGTTAATACAAAACACTCAGTAGTTGCTATGGATTCGAATCAGGAAACGTCTAGATTGCTGAAACATGAAAGCTTGCACTTGGTTTGAAGTGGACGTTTGAAGTGAACATTTCATATTGTTTGACCAATAGCAGGCCTGTGAGCAGAGAGACAGAGCCACGGATCACTTCCGCCTGCATGACCTGGAGGAGGAGTTGGACTTCACCACAGAGGAGCAGCTGGAGAAGTCCAGACACTTTGGTCTTCCGCACTTGTGGAGCTCTCATGCTATGGATGTCAGCCCCTCAAACCCCATCCCTCTCCACAACAGAGACATCACTGAACCCATGTTCATTGTAATGCCCTTCTCATTATTAGCTTTGTTCCAGATTAGTTTGTGCTGTCTTGCCAACTCCTACAGCATGGTCATTGTCATGCAAATGTTTGACTATACAGCACAAACAGATCTGGGGCCAGACACCTTCATCAAATCAAATGTAATTTGTCACATGCGCTGAATGCAACAGGTGTAGACCTTACAGTGAAATGCTTACTTACAAGTCCTTAACCAACAATGCAGTTTTAGGTTAAAAAAGTGTTAAAGTATTTACTAAAATAAACTGAAGTAAAAAATAAATATAATAAGGTAAATAGAAAAATAACTATTCATTAAGGACCAATAATAAAATAACAGTAGGGAGGCTATATACAGAGGGTACCGGTACAGAGTCAATGTGCAGGGGCACCGGTTAGTTGAGATAATTGAGGTAATATGCACATGTAGTTATCCCTATATAGGAATGTACATGTACATGTTTTGGCTTGGTTTCAAAAATAGTTTCATAGATAGTTGCATATAGGTACATACTTTACTCTCTTCCTGCAATAATCTTGTGAGATAAGTTTTGAACAAAAGTGGACTTTTGTTGCTTTGTTGTTACTCAGGATTACAGTGCATCCCCAAGTCTGTCCCTTATGAATGAAGACCCTATCACAATGCAGAGAGCACGCTCTATCCACTACATCCAAAAGGTACTCTACTTCCTTCTTTTGATTCTTGAATAAATCTGAAATTAGTTAGCATCTCATCATGTACAGTTGAAATCGGAAGTTTACATACACTTAGGTTGGAGTCATTAAAACTTGTTTTTCAACCACTCCACAAATTTCTTGTTAACAAACTATAGTTTTGGCAAGTCGGTTAGGACATCTACTTTGTGCTTGACACAAGTAATTTTTCCAACAATTGTTTACAGACAGATTATTTCACTTATAATTCACTGTATCACAATTCCAGTGGGTCAGAAGTTTACATACACTAAGTTGACTGTGCCTTTAAACAGCTTGGAAAATACCAGAGAATGATGTCATGGCTTTAGAAGCTTCCGTTGACATAATTTGAAGCTAATTGACATAATTTGAGTCAATTGGAGGTGTACCTGTGGATGTATTTCAAGGCCTACCTTCAAACTCAGTGCCTCTTTGCTTGACATCATGGAAAAATCTAAAGAAATCAGCCAAGACCTCAGAAAAAGTTGTTTAGACCTCCACAAGCCTGGTTCATCATTGGGAGCAATTTCCAAACGCCTGAAGGTACCACGTTCATCTGTACAAACAACAGTATGCAAGTATAAACACCATGGGACCACGCATCCGTCATACCGCTCAGGAAGGAGACGCGTTCTGTCTCCTAGAGATGAACGTACTTTGGTACGAAAAGTGCAAATCAATCCCAGAACAACAGCAAAGGAACTTGTGAAGATGCTGGAGGAAACAGGTACAAAAGTATCTATATTCACAGTAAAACGAGTCCTACATCGACATAACCTGAAAGGCCGCTCAGCAAGGAGAAGCTACTGCTCCAAAAGCGCCATAAAAAAGCCAGACTACAGTTTGCAACTGCACATGGAGACAAAGATCATACTTTTTGGAGAAATGTCCTCTGGTCTGATGAAACAAAAATATAATTGTTTGGCCATAATGATCATTATTATGTTTGGAGAAAAAAGGGGGAGGCTTGCAAGCTGAAGAACACCATCCCAACCATGAAGCACGGGGGTGGCAGCGTCATGTTGTAGGGGTGCTTTACTGCAGGATGGACTGGTGCACTTCACAAAATAGATGGCATCATGAGAAGGAAAATTATGTGGATATATTGAAGCAACATCTCAAGACATCAGTCAGGAAGTTAAAGCTTGGTCGCATATGGGTCTTCCAAATGGACAATGACCCCAAGCATACTTCCGAAGTTGTGGCAAAATGGCTTAAGGACAGCAAAGTCAAGGTATTGGAGTGGCCATCAAAGCCCTGACCTCAATCCTATAGAAGATGTGTGGGCAGAACTGAAAAAGCGTGTGCCAGCAAGGAGGCCTACAAACCTGACTCAGTTACACCAGCTCTGTCAGGAGGAATGGGCCAAAATACACCCAACTTATTGTGGGAAGCTTGTGGAAGGCTACTCGAAACGTTTGACCCAAGTTAAAGAATGTAAAGGCAATGCTACCAAATACTAATTGAGTGTATGTAAACTTGACCCACTGGGAATGTGATGAAAGAAATAAAAGCTGAAATAAATCTCTCTCTACTATTATTCTGACATTTCACATTCCTAAAATAAAGTGGTGATCCTAACTGACCTAAGACAGGGAATGTTGATTAAATGTCAGGAATTGTGAAAAACTGAGTTTAAATGTATTTGACTAAGGTATATGTAAACTTCCGACTTCAACTGTATATGCAGACAGCAGATGGAGGTGGATGTGTTTGGCGTGGAGAGGACAGTGAATTCAGTGGAGGACATCCCAGCCACTTGACAGTGTTGGCACTGTTACTTCCTACCTGACGAATAAGTGGACATCACTTCTACTTGTGATGTCATATCCTGTTAAGGTACGTTGCCAGCCGAGTGCAGGTGGACTCTCCCCTCAACATGAAGCTCCTGCTGCTCTCACCCCAAATACACACACACACACAGGTACACATACACACATTATTAAGAGTGTTCCCCTATTTACATGTTTGTGTATCAGCTGAGGGATGATAAACCAGTGATTGAGAAGAGGTGTCTGGTGTGGGAGGACATGCAGATTCCCTCAAAGTTGACATATTAGTCTTTCCCTCCAAGCCATCCGTTACCCCCTACTCTCACCCTAGCCCCTTACTCTTAAATCACTAACTTCTAAGTTTCCAACTAGACCAGACTTGTGTGTATGTTATAGGAGGAGTTGAAGGCGGAGCATGCTTAGTACCTGCGGCAACACCCAGAGCTCTGCGCCATGATGTGTGACTTCTTGCAGTTTCTGTTACTACAAAAACCAAGCAACGTCTTCACGTTCGTTTGTGTGTGTGTGTAGGAGGTGAGGAGGCAGACTGTGTCGTACCCTCTGTCCTCTCTGAAGGGGTTAGTGTGAGGGCTCTGCTGCTGCCGAGGCTGCTCCCTCTGAGGAAGAATGTTCTGCAAAACATGACCTTCCTCTTCTTTAATTTGAACACACACTTCTCCGTGTGTGCTTGCATGTGTGTGCTCTGTGTGTGCGTCAGTTGTTTTAGTCTGCCCTACTGATATAAGTGCGTGTTTCTTTTGTGAGAGATACAGTAAGTGTGTTCACAGTTCTATGAAGTTTGTGTGTTCTCAGTTGTGTTTGATTTGATTGTGTATTGACCATGTTGTGTAGTTAATGTTTGGTCTATCTGTCTTCAGAGGGATTTGGGGTGCAGACAGCAGATGGTGGTGAAGGTGTTTGGGGTGGAGAGGACAGTGGAGGACATCCCAGACACTTGGCAGTGTTGGCACTGCTACTTCCTACCTGACGGGTAAGGGGTCACTCTACTTATACAATCAATAAATCAAGCAAATGTAATTTACATACAGGACACCACTGCTCCATTCATCTCTTTCTCTCTTTGTCAAGTCATATCCTTTTCCTGTTTAGGCACCTGGCCAGCAGGTGGGCTCTCTGTCAACACGAGGCTCTTACTGGTCCTACCCCAAGTACACACAGGTACACTCATACACAGGTACACACACAAACCACAAACCCCTAAGTTTCAAACATGACCTGACGTGTGTGTTACAGGAGGAGTTGAAGGTGGAGCATGCCTTGTGCCTGCGGCAGCGCCCAGAGCTCCAAGCCATGATGGGCAACTTCTTGCAGTTCCTGCTACTACGAAAACCGAGCGAGGTCATCATGTTCGCCCGCAAGGCATTCTTCAGCTCCCGCCGACCCCCGGAGGGCACCTTCAACACCTCCTCACCTTAAGGACCCACACTGTCTGTGTCTCAATAGTCTAGTAGCTTTCTTTGACTGGCACTTTAGTGAGGACAATACTATTCTGGTTAGCACTTGTCACCAGTATGTACAGAGGCCCTCGATATCTAGAGTATTGATAAAATATGAATGCTTTTATGGATGTTTTTTATTTTGTGATGATTTTACTGTCTTTTGTTTGTATGATTCCAATCAACTCTGTTGATATGGCAATCGCATGAGGTCCGGTTATGTCAGTTATGAATGAAAATGAAAATAAAATGATTTCATGTCTTGTATGTTTCCCATGCTTAATTTCTGTTGCGTAATTCCAGTAACTGCTACTTTGCTTTGGCTCTAATCTGATCAACCAATAATTTTTTTGAGAATAAAGTTGATGCTCATGCTTGTCTGACTCAACAAGTAATGCTATTGTTTGTATAAAGTCGCTGCCCTGATTTCCTAGAAATGTGACAGCCTTTGAATAACACAATTATGTGTGTGTATTAATACTCTAGACCATATTGCAAGGCAGACTGAGAAAGCATTGACTTGACATACCAAACTGTCTCTACTTTACAGTGCATTCGGAAAGTATTCAGACCCCCTGACTTTTTCCACATTGTGTTACGTTACAGCCTTATTCTAAAATTGATTAAATTGTTTTTTTCCCCTCATCAATCTACACATAATACCTCATAATGACGAAGCAAAAACAGTTTTTTTTTAAGGAAACTGAAATATCCCATTTACATAAATATTCAAACCCTTTACTCAGTATTTTGTTGAAGCACCTTTGCAGATCCTCTCAAGCTCTGTCAGGTTGGATGGGAAGTGTCGCTAGACAGATATTTTCAGGTCTCTCGAGAGATGTTCGATCGGGTTCAAGTCCGGGCTCTGGCTGGGCCACTGAAGGACATTCAAAGACTTGTCACTTCTGCGTTGTATTGGCTGTGTGCTTAGAGTCGTTGTCCAGTTGGAAGGTGAACCTTCGCCCCAGTCTGAGGTCCTGAGCACTCTGGAGCAGGTTTTCATCAAGGATCTCTCTGTACTTTGCTTCGTTCACCTTTCCCTTGATCCTGACTAGTCTCCCAGTCCGCTGAAAAATATCCCCACAGCATGATGCTGACACCACCATGCTTCACCGTAGGGATGGTGCCAGGTTTCTTCCAGACGTGACGCTTGGCATTCAGGCCAAAGAGTTCAGTCTTTGTTTAATCAGACCAGAGAATATTATTTCTCATGGTCTGAGAGTCCTTTAGGTGCCTTTTGGCAAACTCCAAGCAGGCTGTCTTATGCCTTTTACTCCGTCTGGCCACTCTACCATAAGGCCTCGGGTTCGTGCCGTGAGGGAGATCTTCGTGGGCTATACTCGGCCTCAGGGTAATAAGTTGGTGGTTTGAATATATCCCTCTAGTGGTATGGGGGCTGTGCTTTGGCAAAGTGGGTGGGTTTATATCCTGCCTGGTTGGCCCTGTCCGGGGGTATCGTCGGACGGGGCCACAGTGTCTCCCGACCCCTCCTGTCTCAGCCTCCAGTATTTATGCTGCAATAGTTTGTGTCGGGGGGCTAGGATCAGGCTGTTATATCTGGAGTATTTCTCCTGTCTTATTCTGTGTCCTGTGTGAATTTAAGTTTGCTCCCTTTAACTCTCTCTCTTTCTCTCTTTTCTCTCTTCTCTCGGAGCACCTGAGCCCTAGGACAATGCCTCAGGACTATCTGGCCTGATGACTCCTTGCTGTCCCCAGTCCACCTGGTTGTGCTGCTGCTCTAGTTTCAACTGTTCTGCCTGCGGCTTTGGTACCCTGACCTATTCACCGGACATGCTACCTTGTCCCGAGACCTGCTGTTTTTGACTCTCTCTCTACCGCACCTGCTGTCTCTAACTCTGAATGATTGGCTATGAAAAACCAACTCAAATTTACTCCTGAGGTGCGGACTTGTTGCACACTCTACAACCACTGTGATTATTATTATTTGACCCTGCTGGTCATCTATGAACGTTTGAACATCTTGGCCATGTACTGTTATAATCTCCACCCGGCACAGCCAGAAAAGGACTGGCCACCCCTCAGAGCCTGGTTCCTCTCTAGGTTTCATCCTAGGTTCCTGCCTTTCTAGGGAGTTTTTCCTAGCCACCGTGCTTCTACATTTTCATTGCCTGCTGTTTGGGGTTTTAGGCTGGGTTTCTGTATAGCACTTTGTGGCATCGGCTGATGTAAAAAGGGTTTAATAAATACATTTGATTGATTGGTGGAGTGCTACAGAGATGGTTGTCCTTCTGGAAGGTTCTCCCATCTCCACAGAGGAACTATGGAGCTCTGTCATAGTGACCATTTGGTTCTTGGTCAACTCCCTGACCAAGGCCCTTCTCCCCCGATTTTGCAGTTTGGCTCGGCAGCCAGCTTTAGGATGTCTTGGTGGTTCCAAACTTCTTCCATTTAAGAATGAGGGAGGCCACTGTGTTCTTGGGGACCTTCAATGCTCCGTCCTGTTGGAAGTAGAACCTTTGCCCCAGTCTGAGGTCCTGAGCGCTCTGGAGTAGGTTTTCATCAAGGATCTCTCTGTACAGTACTTTTCTCCATTTATCTTTCTTTCGATTATGACTAGTCTCCTTGTCCCTGCCGCTGAAAAAGATCCCAGAGCATGCTGCTGCCACAACCATGCTTCACCGTAGAGATGGTGCCAGGTTTCCTCCAGACGTGACACTTGGCATTCAGGCCAAAGAGTTCAATCTTGGTTTCTTGTCTCTCATGGTCTCAGAGTCCTTTAGGCAAACTCCAAGTAGGCAGTCATGCGTCTTTTACTGATGAGTGGCTTCTGTCTGGCCACTCTACTCTTAAGGCCTGATTGGTTGAGTGCTACAGAGATAGTTGTCCTTCTGGAAGGTTCTCCCATCTCCACAGATGAACTCTGGAGCTCTGTCAGAGTGACAACCGGATTCTTGGTCACCTCCAAGGCCCTTCTCCTCCGATTGCTCAGTTTGGCCGGGCGGCCAGTTCTAGGAAGAGTCTTGGCGGTTCCAAACTTCTTCCATTGAAGAATGATGGAGGCCACTGTGTTCTTGGGGACCTTCAATGTTGCAGAAATGTTTTGGTGCCCTTCCCCAGATCTGTGCCTCAACACAATCCTGTCTCGAAGCTCTACAGAAAATTCCTTCGACCCCATGGCTTGGTTTTTGCTCTGTCATGCACTATCAACTGTGGGACCTTATATAGACGGGTGTGTGCCTTTGCAAATGATGTCTAATCAATTTAATTTAACATATCAAATTGTAGAAACAGGATGCACCTGAGCATCTGATATACATGTAGCTATCTTGGCACTTTAACTGTAGACTCTTACCGGTGTATGGATTGCGATGATTCACAGCAGACTGAAACACTTTCTAAATATTCCTTCACACTCGGCTTCAACCAGTCCAGACTGATTTAGCCACAGAAGACAGAGCTGTGTCGATAAGATACCAGCAGCTGTATTCAGGACAACACTGGTATTGAAAGCTGTAGCTACACTTTGCATGTAGTCCATGATGAAAATATTAGTAAATGGATCTTTCAAATATCCGCGGTAGCAGAGAGCAGGATGTGCCCTTTGACAGAGAAGCCTTGAGTGACGGAATGGACTCTTTTTCTCATGAATATCCCATCCCCTTCTTTATCTCAACCAATCATAGCTAGGCAAGATTCTGTATTTTCTCCATGTCTAAACAACTTTGTAATTTCACATTTTATTTATAGATTACATTAGAGTTTTTATTAAGGCACATGAAAGTTCACATATTCAAGAAGGCATTTCAGCAAAAAAAGCGCATATTGATGACAATACGTTTGAATGCCTCTCCTGTGAAGTAGTAACATGCATCACATGCCCCGCTTTCTGTATGGGTCACATAGTTATACGTCAAAACATATTCAGACAGATCTAGAATAAAGTTTGATGGGTATTCGTTGGTATCTCGGTCTCTCAGGTAGTGAGCTAGGGCAGTGTTTGGGGAATTCTGGTGTACAGCCTCTAATGAAGAAAGGTGCCCCATGAGTAATATCAGCTATTACATCAAAACAGTAAATGTCGATTTCAGAATTAATAAACTTCATGTCTGAAATTAATGGCTGGGAATGTACTGTACTGTGTAGCCTATACCATGATATTTACCCCATCCTAAGATACAATATCAGGTAGACCTATTTCTAATTTGATGGATACTAGCATAGTCATTTTAAATTCATGTCTCCCATTCAAATACAAAAAAAGCTGGAGTTGTTTCAGCTGGATGGTGGTAGATAGGCCTAAGATGTAGCGTCCTACGTCATGATCTGGTGGATTTACACAGCAGTATAGGAGGAATCAGTTTAGGCTTAGGTCAATATCAGACACCTCTGAGTGTGCATTGTGCAGTGTTGAAGAACGACTTTCCATTTGGGCTGATCTGTGACGCGCTAGCACCTCCCCCGGTAAGAGGGGAATGAAGCAACCTCAGAGTTACACACAAGGATACTTTATTGACATACAACAGACATTGTATGGAAATGATAGGGATGGTAGTGGTTTTTAAACATGCCCACCATTGGTCCAGAGATAAAATGTTGATGTTGCTGTCCAGGACAGAGGTGAGCTTGCTGCTCTCTCTGCCACTGCTTGGAGGAGACTGCAAGAAGAGTGTGACCTGCAGAGTCAGGCCGATGGGCCGATGACTAGACCCCTGGGAATAGCCCCTAGCGACCAACCAGTGGCCAGTGTCATAGACGTGAAGGGCCAGTTTATGACCCCCTAGCATGCTAGGCTTCTGCCGGGGAAGGGGTGCCTACTGAAGAGTCAGAAAGTCAGAAAGTTTGTGTCTCTGAGAGAGGACTGTGAGATTGTGTTAGAGTCACTGGCAGGGAATTTGTAACATCCAGTGTGATAATAAAATGCCTTTAATAAATCCATGAGCTGACTGGTGTCTGATTTCGAGGACTAAGCTGTTTTTATTTCAGCTGTTGTTCGACTTTATCAAACTATATCTGACCGTATCAACCAGGTACCATTGGAAGCACCTGGAACCTGTGCTTCGAATGAG
Organism: Brachymystax lenok tsinlingensis; assembly: GCA_030435695.1. Taxonomy (NCBI): domain Eukaryota; kingdom Metazoa; phylum Chordata; class Actinopteri; order Salmoniformes; family Salmonidae; genus Brachymystax; species Brachymystax lenok. Next base: position 35,875,447 of record CM059780.1, read on the forward strand.
TACAGCTTTGCTCCCCTCCAGTGGATAGTAGTGGTACTGCACCCAAAAATGACAAACCTTCCTTTTTGAATTTGGCTCATGAGATTTAAAGGAAAGTTAACCAAATCTATATTTTTTAATGTAAATAGAATGTTATAGAAGTGTCCAGACACTTTTTTTTCTTAGAGTTCACTTGGTTTTGAGAAACACCAGCAATTGACTTCCTCATTGCTCGTTCTGCAGTATGGGACATGGATAAACATGAACAAAAGGCTCCAAAAACAACCATATACGTATTTTTCGAAATGGCAAACATCTCAGTATAGTGATGCAGGTCTTTAAACGTTCCAAACTTTATCCGCAACGTTATATTCCTGTCATTATAGAACTATACATCAGCCCCCCAGACCTCCTGAAGGCTACAAACAAGAAAAATGCGAATGGGCTGCTCAATATGGATTGTTTGGTGTAGGCCTTGTCTGACGCTGGTCATCTGAATTAACGTTACAAGTGAAATGAATGGAAGTACTGTTAGTACCACAGAAATTGTTAAATTTTGTGATTTTGTAACCATTACTCATAACTTATTACTATGTTTGAACAGTATAAGACAAGTAATCCTACATGTACTTTCATGCAACCTCCTTCTAAAACGATATCTGGAAAGGATTGAAAGGGTGAAAAGACAAATACATTCACATTTAAAATGTTAATACATTTTTTATTTGAGCCTGTGCTGTGCCAATTGAGTAAGTCTCACACAAATATGTCTCAGTCCACTCTATTCTACAGCTCTACAGCTTTCTGTGGATATAAGGGTTTACTAGTCTTTATGGCCCTCTCTGTATTGAGTTTTATCCGGGCATAGCAAATATAGGCGAAAAATCGCTCCAAGGTGGTCATCTGAATTAAAAAGAGATGGACAACAATGTTACAGCCAAAAACCCAGCACAGGCTATGAGACTTCTTGAAAAATATCTGCCAAATTAGGAGTCATTTGTGTAACACTTGCCAGTAATGCATTATGATGCGGTTATTATGCATTGTAAGACTTGTCTTAAGCATGTATTACCCCTTATGTCTCATTATAATTTCATAATGATCTTCACTAAATAACAACTATTTTGAGTCAGTTGAAAATGTCATACATAGAGACAACTTATTATAAGGCTATTATAAGACATTATAACTCATACATGCTTGTAACAAATAATAAATCATTACCATAGGCTTTAGGTAAAGTATTGCCATAATTTCAAGGAGCTAAATTAATATCATCACGGATTACAAAAGACGACTAAATGCTCTGTTGAAAATATTTCAATTAGCGCCAGTAGGGGTTAAAATCACTGGGAAGCCAAGACCCCCCCAAAAAAATACATTTTACAACCTATGTGTTGTGATAATTGCATTGTTTGCTCTATAACCCGTTAATTCATATGCCTTGCGACCGTGATTTATATATGTAACCAGTGTGAAATGGCTCGTTAACAGCGTTTCAATCGGTGACGTCACTCGCTCTGAGACCTTGAAGTAGTTGTTCCCCTTGCTCTGCAAGGGCCACGGCTTTTGTGGAGATATGGGTAACACTGCTTCGTGGGAGGCAGTTGTTGATGTGTGCAGAGGGTCCCTGGTTCGAGCCCAGGTAAGGGTGAGGAGAGGGACAGAAGCTATACTGTTACATATAAGCCTGAAAGTCAAGACAATAAGAAGACAGTGGCAGAATAAATTCAACCATATCTTTGTTTTATCACAAAACAGGATAGCAACCTCTGTCCAGTGAAGTCCACAAAACCTATTGCATGTACAGTAACAGACAGTTACATGACCTACAGCATGGTCAAGCAAGTTAATGTTTCCAACATTTTCAGACCACTAATCAACTATTAAAACACAGAGGGTTACAGCAAGTCACAAAGAAAACAGGAGCTGGCTAAATTATTCCAGCACCATTTCAACTTCCACATTTCAAAATACAAAAGACACTGGCACATTTGAGCTATCTTTTTTTTGCAGGTGCATGGTAACAGTTGAATAACATGAGCAAAAATAAGAAACCTACACACTCCTCTTCATAGTAATACTGCTCTTTAATAAGCTTTACGTATCGGCCTCATGGCCATCGTCAGAGCTTTTGTGAGTACTTTAATTAGCACCCTTGTGTAGACATAGCCCCACCCGCATCCGTTCCGCGCATCGAATGTGGTTGGAGGCAAGTGAAAACAAATAAGTGCTACCAAATATAACAATGTGCTTTTCATAAATATTCAAATAAAGTGTCTACATAAAACGTATTAAACACGTCTGTAAAACCACAATGAGGACATCGACCTACCAAGCAAGTGTTCATAAATCATTGGGTACAGCGCAAGAAAAACATCAGAGTAATCTGAAATGGGGGCATAATTCATATTCACATTTACAACATAGCATACATAGACATTTCTGTCTGGAGGGTGAAAATCCCAAAACATTCTCTTTTGCTCAGAGTATTATTTATATCACATCCACTGTCTGATATACTAACTTTTTCTATGCCACAAAATCTAAAGGTAGAAATGTCATGTTTCAGGTCATTAAAATGTTTTGCGACTGGATAATCCCTGTCGTTTCTCCTGATTGAATTTTTATGTTCACAACATCTGTTTGAGAGAACTAGAGGTTTTACCTACATAACTCAGCCCACATGGATATTTAATCATGTGGATAACATGGGGGGGGTGTAGCACGTAATAGTGTCATTTATTTGGAACCGTTTTCCTGTATGTGGGTGCCAGAATTATTCACACTTCATTTTGTTGCACTGTGCGCAACCTCTGCATTTATAGCTACCATTCCGAAGAGGGTGTAAAAGAGCCTGGCTGATTTTATTTTGCGGCTGGCAGTTGGCATGGAGCAATTTATCGCGTAAATTGCGACCTCTCCTATATACAGTTAGTGGTGGATTCCTAAATTCAGCTGGCAAAGATGGGTCCGATGATAAAACATGCCTGTGTTTCTCCCACTTTTCGAGAGTTCAACATTACAGAGTGTTCTTTAGCTCTAGTGGTCTTTTTTTTGTAGCAGTTAAGTTAATCTAGTGTTTTCCCCCAATACCACACATTGTGGAGAGTAGCCTCTTCTTAGAAACCTAGTATGCATCTCCGCTTCTTTTTCTAGATAGTCCTCTGTGGAGCGGCATATCCGGCGCAGTCTGTTTTCCCTCGACTCCAACCCGATTCGATGCGTGGAACGGATGTGGGTGGGGCTATGTCTACACAAGGGTGCCAATTTAAAAAACTCACAAAAGCTCTGACGAAGGCCGCGAGGCCGAAACGTAAAGCGTATTAAAGAGCAGTGTTACTATCAAGAGCAGTGTGCGGGTTTCCTCTTTTTCCTCAACTTCCAACACTTCAATCACCTCTGCTTAGTCTAATACAGTGACAACTAAAAGATACCAAAAACAATTTAGTTCAATTAGAAAAACATGTTAACTCACCCTACCTGTAGAGAAACGCCAATGCTATCCTCTTTCGTTTGGACGAAACGGTCTCTCACTGTCATACAGTGCACGCTTTTATTTGTTGATGTCCTAGGCTAACGGACCTGGCTAAAATCCTTAATCGCTAACTTCTCTTCATGGGCAACGTCAGCTAGATATTTGTCTGCTGGGCCTACGTCTAGCTACATATTGAACTTCCATCCTCTCAGGCCAGGGGCACAACAATATATGAGTTGCTGTTTGGATCAGAATCGCCGTTATAATTATTGGAGAATTAAGTAAAAACAGCCCAAATCCCTATCACCTCCGTGGCTAATTTAGGAAAGGGACACTTTTAGCTAGCTGGCTAGCTAGCCACCGGAAGACAACAACACAACGAGATGTAGCAATTCAAGTTTGTCTGTCAATGACATGCTCTCAATTGGATTTGATTGGAGTGACGCCAAAATCCAAACATGCTTCACTTCACACTTTCTTTTTTGGTGCGCCAGGACCATTCATAGTTGAGCTCGCTCATTTTAGCTCAACCTGATTGGCACATTTGTTATACTTATTTTTGTCAAGGTAGGCCAGATGCTCGCTGGCTTCTCTTGCCTTCAGTGCTACGGACGGCAACAGTGTCATACTCGTTTGGACCAGACAGCGTCAGACACGAAGAGACCAGAGGGGCGCTGTTTCGCTCGCTCGGATGCTTTCTCATGTAAGATACATTCAGCCTCTTGCGAATTGAAGGACAATTATGAAACACAGAGACGAAATATATATTTTTGTAGTTTTTTTTTCTTCATTTTTGGGGGAAGCCTAGTTGCCCTTGGCATTCATGCATACACGCCACTGATTAGCGCTGTATCCCAAGCATGTCTTCAACCCAAATCCCTGATCTGTTAGTCCAACACCTTATCCATTGCGCAAGCAGCAAAGGACATGGGCACATAGCCTCCTGCTTCCTCCCTCCAGAATCTCTAGTCTCTCATGTGACTTTATCAGCAGGCTTCTTTGGTCTGATTGAGGCACCGACCCACCCCTAGCAAAGTGGTCAAAAGGGGATTCTTCCCTTCCTTTGCTAACAAATATATTACCCAAATAGCCTATCACATACAATTGAACATTTACCCAGCAGTAATTACCTTACATTGTATTATTCCTATTTTTAAGGGTGCAATCAACATTTTTGTATTTCTTTTTCAAAATAATCTTCTCACTGACAGCTGACAGAACAAAATACCAGGAAGAGATGGTTCAGTGAACAGTTGGCTATTTGGAAGGGAAAAGGAAGTGTAATCTTGTTATGACTCCCTCGAACAGTTATAACACTGTTATAAACTATGGAGCTGCACGTACTGAAAGGAACAGTAAAAAAAAAGCGATATAATAAAGCGATATAATACTAGCGATATAATAAAACACTTTTGGATAGTATACTTAAACCGTGTCTCTGTCATGTAGCCTAAACGGTGCATGAGCCATTATTCATCCGGTCTGGTAGGCTACTCTGTTGAACAGCTCTCGCTCAACTCTGCGTAATCCCCGGATGAAGCTGTCATGGCTGCCATTCGCTGAGCTGTCAAGCCTACAAAACAAAGGTAAAAGCCAACCGAAGTCTCGAATTATGTCATCCTTGTCAATTATATCGGAGTTTTACTCAGCGGTAAATACATTTTGGTTGAGATACATTGATGATGTTAACTTTTTGTCGTGCAATTGTTCTGTGCACTTTGTCACAACCTAAGCTTGTCATGTGTATTTAATTCAAATCAATCAACTGGCAAATCAGGCAGCCGTTCGAAAGCTCATACTTCAGAGTAAATGTTTTACAACGCAGTGAGGTAAAGGTGATGATGAGTGACGGTCGAAGCAAAAATATGAATTGCTTTAAAACAATAAATTAACGCGTTTGTTTGTTACATGTTAATGAACCTTCTCAGTATGTTTGTTTTGACCAAGTCAAATAGCACAATAGAAATGGCTGACAGCTTTGACCTGATGCAAAGTTGACATTCTGTAATCATTTTTGGCGGCCAGCAACCAATTTATTATATAATATCTTCTTCTACTGAGACCTATTCGGATATAATCTGAACAGGTGTGCTTTAGCATATAATATTTTATTGTACTGAGATCCATTACAAATGCAATTTTGGTCAAATTTGGTGAATTATTGCAAGTCCTTTGGTCAGTCACATTGAGAAATTTACATGGCACATAATTTGAGTAAAAAATGATAGAGTATGACATTTCAACTATAGTAAATAGTCTGAAATGTAATTACATTGAATCTGCAACAGGTGGATCAGGTTGACCCATGATGTTGGTTATGTTGTGAGAACATGCACTACTCAGGCAATACACCACGCAGGTATGCTGCAGAGTAGTTTTGAATTTAGAATATTGTAGGCTACTAGCCTTATAGTGAAGACTACTGCACTACAAGAGTTTGCAATAATGTGCACTTATTGACTGTGGTAGTAGCAAAGGCAAACACAGCATCATTCTTGTTTAAATGATTGCAGATCAGGATAATTTTATCCCCATTTCAAACATACATCCTAATATGGTATTTTCTCAGGTCAGGTCTCTGTGTGGGCTGTAGACCAGATTCCGAGGGGACATTTGCGTATGAAATTTGATGGTTGCCAGTTTATAGACCAGGAAATTGTTAAATTGGTGAAAATATTTTGTGCTGGGCTATTTACACATCTTCTCTAAAAAATATAAAACCAAGTTAAATCAATATTGTTGACTGTTTATGTTTGTACAATGAGGTCAGAAGTTTAATGTCTGTAATGAATTTCTGGCTTGCAAATCAATTGTTGATTGTTTCTTTTAACTCTGTTACAGAGGCCTGAATTGATATGGATCCAGCACACTCTGAATTAGATGTCCCTCCTAGAGGTAATATAAAAGTTGTCGATGATGACAGAAACTGGAACAAACGACTCCGTCTCAGGAAAACTGCCGTTCAGCCCCCAGCCATGCAAAGTAAAGATAAGCACGGGCCAAAGAAGATAACAGAGGACATGGAGAAAAGCACAGAGCAGACATATTTGAAGAAGACGCCCCTTAAAGCACAAGAGGGTCAACATGTGACAAAGGTTTCTGGAAATATACTTGGGTTTAGATGCTCTGAATGCAAGGACAGCACAGAATTCAGCCCTAATGACTTACTGAGGCACTTTCAGGAGAATCACCCAGGAAGCCAACCAATTTTTCCTTGTGACATGTGCAGTTTTATTACACATGAATTCTCCCGCCTTAAAGTCCACCAGTTAGGCCACAGAGACACTTTTGTCAGCTGCAACATATGCAATGACAATGTCCAGCACACTCTCTTGCAGCTCACCACACATTTAAACATGCACCACAGCTTGAACGGCCACTACTGTTGTGAGAAGTGCAAGTTCTCCACAAGAGATGTAGGAGCGTTTTTGGAGCACCTGTATCTACATAACATTGTGCCTCAAGCAGGTCCTGCTGACCAGGATTTGCTGAGACATCTCATGGCCAAAACAGCACAATTCCCCTTCAGTTGCCAGTTCTGTGACTATAAATCTCATCGGAAAGATATCATCACAAAGCACATGGCCACCATTCATGGTGATGGGAAGAGCCAGAAAAACAAGCCGAAAATGAAAGATGTTGGTCCTAAAACAGTAGATAACTCATCTCCAAGACTGAAGCACACAGTGACAAGGAGTACAGTGAGGGAAAATAACTGGATGTCACAAGGCTGTCTTTCTCTGCCGGGGGAAGGATTCCTGGATAAATATTGCAGATTGTCAAATCCAGAGAGGGCTTTGGAGGAGACCAAGCAATTTTTAGAGAAGTCTGCTGAAACAGGTGGGCAGACATGGAACGAAGCTCTTAAGACTGTACTTGCAAATGTGCCCCAAGCTATCACATCCTTTTCAAATTCAGAAAACTGCATGATATCCAATCCTGGATTCACAAACACAGACAAAGACCTCACTGTCCTCATGCTCAAAAACAAGATTTCAGTTCCTCCGGATGTCACTACTGAAGCCATTGGTTTCCAAATGGTGGAAGGCAGAAAACATTTGGTTCTCAAGGTTACACCAGCAGCAAAGCAAGAGACCTCTGACACAAGGTCTTCATTGTGTGTCACTGAGCAGGAATCAGAGAAGATTGCTTGTCAAACTAGTGCCTCTGACTCCAATGCAAACGGATGCCAATCGAATTCGACTATCCCTCCAAAGACCACGCCACCCAGTTGTCCAGAATCATTCTTGACACAAAATGATGTTGCCACTATTTCAACCCTAAAGTTAGTAGAATATGATAAAACTCGAGAAAATAGAGAGAACCAGGAAACAAGGGTTGGCCAGGAACACCAGAGAAATTACGCAGAACCCAAAGATGTGAATCACTGTGAAGATACGGCAGAGGACATGAAAGTGCCGAAGTTGACAATGGAGAAAAGTGAGAAAAGGCTAAAATCCTTTCCTGAAGCTCTGTGCTCTTCCAAGACTATGGGGGACAAAAAAAGGGGGAGAACGAAAGTGGTCAGCCCTAAAACTGTAGAGAAAAAATCATCACCAGCATTAAAGCTCCTCCTGAAGAAGAACCCAATTAAGGAAATGCAGTGGATGTCCCAAGGTCCTCTTCCCATGTTAGGAGGAGGTTTGCTCAATAATTACCACAGACTAGAGCACCCACAGAAAACTTTGGAGGAGACGCAACAATTTCTTAAAAGAGCACTGTCAGTGGAAAATGGCAAAAATAAACATACCAACTCCAAAGTGGTCACTAGGTCGTCAAAGTCAGAGGGAGGCTTTATTCCAAACCTTGGACATTTCAGCCCCAGAGTTAACAACCTTAGTCCCCTCATGGTAAAAAATACGATTTTAGTTCCTCCCAATTGCACTACAGAGGCCATGGGTTTCAAAATGGTGGACGGCAAAAAACATTTGGTTCTTAAGGTTACACCATCAGACAAAACAGAGGCATCCTTGCATTTCATTGAGACAAAGGAAGACAACACTGCATCTGAAAGTTGCACTATGAGCCAGAACAGTTTAGTCGTTGTCGAGAAAAGTCAGCCAAGTTCTAAAATCCCTCCAAGCACCATAACAAAGAGTAGTTTAGAATATCATTTTGAAAATGTGGAGCTTCCAAACACTAATGTCAGTTCTGAAAACACAGAAGGAATTAACAATGGCATGGATTCTCATGTCCTAGATGGCCAAGATTGTCCAAGGGTAGGCCTACCTCATGTATCTAATGGAGCCAAATCAGCTGGAAATGATTTGGGCCAGATAATGGAAGAGAAGCCTGACCTGGAAGGGGTTGGAACTACAGAAGCTCAGGTCATCATGGTGTCTCCCTCCCCTATACTCAATTTCCTTACTTCCCCACAAGGTAATTAACACTATCTTGCTGAAATTAATTAAATCTGATTTGTTAAATGTATTTCCCTTATTTACTTCTGATTACCTGTCATGCATGATTCTGTCCATACCACTCTATGTTGTATGGATAGACATTATTGTAGCAGTTTACTTCCCTTTTCACTGAACTAATTGGGATTTGTTCTCTTTTTGAATATTTCAACAGGTATAACAAACTGGTCAGAGATTCCAGTCCACACTCCAGATGTTTATTCTCAGGACTTCCCTCCCAATACCACACTAAGAGATGGAGGCAAACAGGAGGTCTTTGACAGGATTTGCCTCTCACCACAGCAAAATAAACAGACAGTCAGAGGAAAGAGGCAGAGCGAACTGTCCACAGAGGACTCTCCTGAGCCCCTCTCAAAAGCCAATAAACCCTCCAGCAAAGTTGTGGAAAAAGAAGAGGCTTCACCAGCAGCGGTGCATCACTGGGAGCCAGGCCCTAGAGATGTGGAGAGGACCCTGAAGCTATTGCCATTAAGTCCCACTCAACTCATTACACGTCCAAGAGGAGACCAGCCTGTTGTAGTGCTAAATCACCCAGACACAGACATTCCCGAGATTACAAATATCATGGAAACAGTCCACAGGTACAAAGGGGAGGTCCAAAAAGTTGTGCTGTCTCGAAAAACATTGAAGGCCCTTGCAGGCATGGGTTGTAATATGTTTAGGGCAAATGCCCCAACGAATACCTCCATCTCTCATCAACGTATGTGGCCTGAGAGCAGAGTGAAAGAGAGATTCCTCTTGAAATTGAAGCTGAAAAAGATGAGCAGAAAGAAGTACAAAGTGGTGAATGCAATCTCACACAGCACTGAGCCTCCGTTAAGATTTAGCTGCTGGTTTTGTGGCCGAGTCTTCAGTGATCAGGAGGTCTGGATTGGACATGGCCAGCGCCATCTGATGGAATCTACTAGAGAGTGGGATAAGCTGGAATGTGAAAAGTCATAAATGTAATCTACACTTGATTCAAAGTTGAGAAAGGTGCTCCTGCACAAAAGCAATGGACAGAAAATATGATATTAATTTCACTGTCTTATTAGAGAATAATGTTGATAATGATGACAGAATAATAGTGTATAAAATCTATGTAACAATGTGAGTTCTTTGAAAATACAGGGCTCTAACACTCAGGTATAATTTGCTTTTTTTTATGTTTATTTTTTAATTTGCTCATATCTAAGTATTTAATTTGAAAGCCACTTATGTTTCAGTGCTATCATCATTTTAGATAGGATGCAATCTATTTGTTGTTTCAGTTATGTCTAGCCAAGATGCAATGCTATGTAAGTTGATGTAAGTACATTGTCATAGGGACTCTTTCACAGAACACTGTAATAAGGACACGAATGAGCCATACTCCTAGAAGCTCTAAACATGAACATTTAACATTATACGGGTATGTATAGTGTGTGTGTGGTATGATTATATTTTTTGGAGGGGATGGCAGGTTTCCTATGATACTAGGCTTTATCAACATTGTTCAAAAAGCTATTTTATTTTACATTTTATTTCAGATTTTCAGATGTACACTGTGTTTTATCCCCCCCCCTGTTATTGGCCATAGAAAATAGTCAATGTTTTTGTTTGAATGCATAAAGTACAGTACGTACCAAAAATATGAATGGTTTCAAATATAGTAGTATCCATGTGTGAGGCACATTTTGTTAAGTTAGTCCTGCACTAGTAGCAGGAGTAGTCCAAAGAATTCACCTTTTTATAATTTAACAAAATCCATAGTATGTTATAGGATGACTGATGGCATGTCTGCATATAGCCTAACAATGCTGGTTTTACATGCAAAATATTGTTTTTCTGAAAGAAATTCCTACTGCGACTTGAAATGATAATCTGTTTTTAAATAGCATTATGAACAGACAGTGAATATTTCTTCCCATTACCTCACTTTATGAAGCTTATGGCAATATTGATATGCATGTTACTGTATGTTTTCTTATGTTCTGACAGTATCCATGGCAAGGGATACTTTTAGTTAGTCAGCCCAGGACCATTGGTCAAATGGACCCAAATCATAAATACACATAGCACATCTTTCTGACCATACCCTTTCTGCTTGCACACGTCAGCATTAGTCACCCACCATGTATTTCTGCATTTAAACAGAAAATGGTCAGTGTCTCTCCACATCACAATCACAGTGTATCATTGTAATGGCGCGTATGACAGGCACCTCTCCCAGGCATCTCTTTCTCTCTCTCTCTCTCTCTGGCATGGATGAATTCTAGGACATACCTGGTTTGTAATAGTATTGAGAAGTCAGGGAAAGAGGTACAATTTTGACTCAAGACATTTTTGTTTTTCACCAAGTGCCTGACCTTTACACAATGAATATGTATTTATCATGATACACACCTGGTAGCATTATGTGTTGTACAGATCAATAAATACAAATAGTTTGACAATATATGTGTGATTATTGAATATGTATGTAAGTCAGGCAACACAATTAAGAAAGGTATATCAATCATTTTGAGTTATTGAACACAACTAAAGTATAAAACGCAATGCTGCAAACATTTATTTGTTCAATTGGTGTTGCTTTCCAGCATCATACACCATTCATACTTACTGTAGTTACTTTCTATTTATAATATTTCTACAATATTGTATTCTTTAAGAATACATAATGGCACTATTTGTGGGGCCATGCTTGGTGGAAAAGACCCCATAGAAGGCAAAATGTTCAACACAAGTTCAACACAAGTATTTTGTGTCCGGGGGATGTGGGCAACAGGCGGAGAAGGAGGTGATGTAGTTCCTCTTATGTCCAACTGACGTTATATTACGTACAGACGTGTTAAGCTGGAGCATTGGTAGGTTGCCAAAAGCAACCCTTCTGTCTAGAGAGACTAGCACATTACAGTAAGTCAATTTAATTCTGGTCTTGCTTGGATAGCCATGGCTGGTGAATGTGACTAGACTAATCCAACTGTTTGTCACAAACCCTGAACCTCATGGTCAGTAGTATCAGACTGAGAGCAGCATCAAATTGCCTGATGACTTGCACACAGGTCTTACACTAGACGCACTGATTTGGAATGTGACTCCAAGTCCGAACCTTAAATCACTGATGGTCCATGGAACTAGTTAGGGTCTAGTGAGGCCTAAGGATTCACAGCATAGCACAGTTTGGTAGAGTCCTTGGTGTTACTCTGGCTGTCAATCAGTACCAGGGGGTTCCTCTGATGGTTCTCAATGATGTGGGAAACACTGGTGAAACGCTGAGAGAATACAATAAGAGGTGTCAGGCCTATAGGTTAGAAATCAGGCCATCTATATTCCATTGATATCAGAAAATTGTTTTGTAGCCCATAGATCAAGATGAGATGTTGTCTACCTCCTCTCCTTTCTTCTCCCTTCCAAGAGCGTATCGCTGCAATGCTTGGATGTAGCGCACTGGGATGTTGTAGACTCTACTGTTGTAAAACACCACTAAAGTGTATGGCTGCTGTGTGTCCTGACCAGAACTCTTCCTTATTAGGAAGGACCCATCCTGAAACAAAGGAGACACAGTACAGTCAGCTGGAGCAAACAAAGTATCACTTTTATCCTAACCCCATGATTTAGTTTATTAAAAAATGCAAGTTTATCTTAAGACTGATTATAATAAAAGTATGTTTAATTGTCCGTATTCATGTGAGTGAGACTCGCCTTATTTGAGCGAACCAAGGCATCCTCAGCTGTCTTACGGTCACAGGTGCTGGCATACCAGGGTTTCTTCAAGACATCTGTCCCCTACAACAACCACAAAAATACAGAAACAAGAAAGTGTGTTTAAAGTCAAGTCCATGTGGCTCTAATATCCTTTGCAGTTTTCACAAACTTTAATAGTGTATTCATCCATGCATTGTGTATGTCATCACCAGGATTTTGAGCTACATCATAGTATGTTATACATAAAATAGTGAAATTTAGGTCAGGTTTTTATCACCTCTTCTGCATCTGTTAACCTATTTTCAGCTGTGGGTACAGTTCCTCTGTCAGGTTCTGGGAATTAGAAAACAGGAAAAAAAAATATATATTTTTATGTTGTATAGACATTCACAGAATAAATACTTGCTGTGTTGTTTAACTGTCAGGGTCGAGGTTATGGTCTTCTGCCTGTGGCCGTTTGCATATCATTTCTAATCAACATGAGTCTCTCAGACCTGTACTTACTGTGAGAGGTAAACATCTGCGGCAGAGGAATCCTGCTGTAGAGAAAATAAGAGCATTCCGGGATAATTTATATTGGCCTTGACGCATGTCGGTTTGTGCTGTCTTGCTAACTCTGCAAGGCAGTACACACAGATCTGGGACCAGGCTATATAGAGATATGTGCATGGTGCAAAATAGAGAGATTTCATATGAAGTCATGATGTTTCTTACTTGGCATGTTTGTATTCAGAGGGCTGGGGTGTGGCCGTGAGTTTCTGGTTAATGTGCCTCATATTCATGTGAGTGGCCAGTGCTGGGCCTGTGGAAAAGCAGATATAGCAAGAGAGTGTGTTACAGTGGTTTACTATTATGCAAGTGGATGACTGCATAAACACTTTCTGGATTTAACAACTTACAGCAATACAGACATGTCACTCATTTAAATGTGTGTTTTATGTACTGTAATGCATTTCATATGCGTAAAAGGTTATGAAATCAAATCCGTTTAGGAATAGGTAACTACCTTCATTTTCCCTGGATGCAATATCTGGCCTCTGGAAAAAGACAAACATGATCACCCTGCACCATTTCCCATAGAATTTAGAATTTCACACTTTGTTTTTTTCCCAAAATATATTTTAGAGGTTCCCCTACCGGTCTAAAATATGGCTTCAATGGCTTCCTAAAATAGAGAGGATTATGTGAGTTAGGTAATCCCTGAAACCAAACTTTTCCGGTGCTCTTCTAAGTGAACGAGCAGCCAGCAATGAACAGAAAATAAACTATATATGATTTTAGTGAGTGACACGTACGTCTCTCTGGGCGTTGGTTTGGAAAGTTCAGGCAGGGGCTTCTCCCCAGACGTTGCACTGCCAGCTAGGAGAACAGAGATGACACACAGCAAGTTCACACATGTAAAGTAAGTTCTGTTAAGTAACACAATGTTAAGTTATTTTATGCTCTTTTACACTCTTTTAACTTCCGTTCATTGTTATGTATGTTGTGTTGTGTCTCATGTACAGTGCCTTCAGAAAGCATTCACACCCCTTGACTTTTTTTGTTGTGTTACAAGGTGGGATTCAAATGGATTAAATTGTCATTTTTTTGTCGAATATCTACACAAAAAAATTCAAAAATGTGTAAAAATAATTATGAAAAATAAACACAAATATAACTTGATTACATAAGCGTTCAATCCCCTGAGTCAATACATGCTAGAATCACCTTTGGCAGCGATTACAGCAGTCTTTCTGGGTAAGTCTCTAAGAGCTTTGCACACCTGGATTGTACAGTATTTGCACATTATTCTTTTTTTAACTCTTCAAGCATGATCAAGTTGGTTGTTGATCATTGTTAGACAGCCATTTTCAAGTCTTGCCACAAATTTTCAAGACGATTTGTTTAAAATTCCCTGCTCGACTGAAGGACCTTATATATAATTGTATGTGTGAGGTACAGAGATGAGGGAGTCATTCAAAAATCATGTTAAGCACTATTATTGCACACAGAGTGAGTCCATGCTACTTACTAATGTTCCATTTTTGTTTTGCATCTGGCAATCCACTAGATGGCATAATTAGCCAATTGAAGTAACTACCAATATAGTACATCAAATATTTAGGATATGGAACAATGTTCTTTGTTAATAGTTGTCTGTATTCTTTTAGAATGTATTATTGGCACATTAATGTTCAAAGGTTTAGTCATTTGGCTGATGGTGGTAATATGTATGAATACATACCTGCATCTGGATCGCAGACTTCATATTCATCATCATCTATGGGCTCTTGAACCTGGATGACAATTTAAAAAAAATGGTTTATGATTCCAGTGCTGATAATATCCAATCTTTACGGTTCTATTACTATCTCATCAAAGAAAGTATTTGAGGTCAGGTACAAAGTCCAGAGTGTCTTTGGTACAGTAGCACTTACTGGGATGGGATGGCGTTTCTTTGTGTGTATTCTAGAGAGAAGATAACATATTCATTATTCATGTCAGTGTGGCAATGAAAAAGAAGAAAACAACCTCATGTTTATTAAATAGTTTATCTTTCAATGGCAATCATGCATAAAATCCATGTTTCCTGGTCTACAGAATAAGTTGTAGTCATTGTTGGCACCTTGGGCTGGCTCTAGGGGGCAAACTCTGTGTAGGGACTCTGAGGAGTGTGGAAGGTCTGTAAAAATTTTAAAAACTGTTATTTTTGTGTCTTATCCAAGAAATAGATCTTTAGATACTGTATTTCTGTCAGGGGAAATGTTGATCCCATTTGACCCGGTCTGAAAAGTGCTACCATCCCTGAACCAGAACTGACCTGCTCACTGGGGGAGGTGAGTTTTCCTTTAGATGAAAGAGAACATGGGACACATCAAGCATAGTCCTACAATCATTAACTATACTATTAATTGTAATGTACTAGCCATTGGTTATCAAACCTACCTCCATGTCAGGGATTTCATACACATCTGAAAAACAAAACAAAAAGACTAAGCCTCAGAATTCTAACTCAGTCGGGCACATTAAGCACAATAAATGAAATGTGTGGAAATCTGTTGAAATTCAATCAATCCCCCCCAAACAATTCCATGTATTCAGTGCCCCTGCTGAGATGCAGTTACATACCTGAGCTATTTGAGCGCTCTGGCACAGTCTTGGACATTGAAGGACTGCTCATTATTGGTTTGCCTATTCCATGCATCGGACGGTCTGAAGGGAAGTTTACATGTGGATTGTAATGTTGACATTAAAGTGTCTTAGTAACGTTTGTCTGACGGTGATTGACAACAGATACAAATGTGCAATGGTTTCACGACACCTGTATGTTGAAGATAATATAATTGAGGAACATAGTGTACTGTAAATATTGGTCTTATTTCCAGTGGCTGATTCATTTATTGGGATAGCTTACTAGCAGGTGATTCCTCTGTGGGGTTTATATAGTTGTCTTCATCGTCACTTTCTGGGTTGACATAGTCTTCCTAAAGACAACGATCATACAATGTGTCATGAAAAAGTATGAGGCAAATCATGTGTCAATATGTTGTCATAAAGGTATGACAGATAACATACTGCCATGAAAACCGAAAGCAACAAGAATCATTCTTGCTTTGCCTAACAACTGCACGTTACTTCATCATAGTCCTGCTGGTTGGGTTTAGGGGGCAGTGATGGTGACGGGGATGGTTTGGTGGTCTTTGGAGGCCTGATGGGCTTCCTGGGTGAGTGGTCCGGCCTGCTGCGGCAGCTGTCTGGAAAAAGAGAAGCAAAAGCAGAAACAGGACATCAGTATTTGCATAACGCTACAACACACGGTCATTGCAATACTCTGTGTCTGTCGGGTTCCACTGAATACCCACTGGGCACATACTGGTTGAATCAACGTTGTTTCCACGTCATTTCAAGCGGTCACTCAGAAATACATCCTTCATGCATGCAAGCATGTCAAATATGTGATTTAGATACAGTAGTCCTCCTAACATGAGCTAAACACAGCTTCTACATTAAATAGATACATGTCGATAGAGGTTAGAGTAGTCTTGAATAGCCAGACATGGTATTCTTTCATTTGTTACCTAGAAGCTTGGCATGCATGGCTGCATGATGGGTAGTTGTGTGTGTGCGTGTAAGGAAAGGGAAAGGGGGATACCTAGTCATTTGTACAACTGAATGCATTCATGTGTCTTCCACATTTAAAGTAGTAGTTTTGTGTGGTTGTGCGTGTGTGTGAGTGCCTGCATGTGTGCATGGATGCGTACGTGTGTGTGTGTGTGTGTGTGTGTGTGTGTGTGTGGCAGAGTGGACAAGTTCTCACCTATGTAGTCCCCCCTGGGAAAGGAGACAGACGAAGAGGAGGTGAAGACTCTCTGACAGGGAGGAGGCTCATAGCTGTCATCCTCCTCTTGAGGGACCTCATAAGTGTCACTGTCCTGCAACATCATGATATCGTTAAGATGCTCAGTCCCACAGCTTTGTGTGATGTAAAGTGTAAACACTGTACAGCTGCTGACATTAGTCAAACGTCTGTGGGAGCACTGTCAGATGCAAGTTTATATTAGAAGCATTTCTCTAATATTTTAGTGTTTTAGAATAAATATAGCATGTGGATTGAACTCACAAACTCTTTTTCAGACCACTGTTCTTCCTCCACATCATTACCTGTAAAGATACATATGAAATAAGGGCCCCACAGTATGAGATGCAAAGTCATTGGAAATTACAGCATTAGGAAGACATGCATCATAGCTTTTGAAATCATATTCTGAACATATTGCTGCAAAAATATTGCTGACCCCTGTCCCCAAAAACAATTATATACACTAGTCACTATTATATATATACACTATTTCAAGGGCCACATTGTGAGACATGAAGAAAAGTCTTACCTTGATAGTCTCTTACAGGTAGTTTTGGAGCGGACTTGTTTTGAAATCTACAGTACAGACAGACCAGTTAGGAGTAAAAGCCAAAGTTTTAGAAACAAGAATGGACTTGACTATTTTTAGACATTCAACTTTGGGCCTGACGAGTGATTGTACACATTAATGTTACCCCTCCCAGTTCTGTGTAGTATCACTTGCTCATTCTGTAACCTATGTCATTTCTTCATTATCTATTACTGAATACTTTAATTCTACAGCTTGTTTACATATACAGTTGTGTGCCAGTGGCTCCTTTTCAAGGTGGGAAAGAGAGTACATCTGTCTGTACATGTTTTTCTGTTTGTCTATTTTCAGATTGAAGAAAGGGGGAATAGCCACCTATCACCAAGGTTACTATAGTAAACTAAAACTGAAACTTAAACTAATCATGAAAAAACTATTTAGTAAACTGAAATAAAATAATGAACAAACCTGTAAAAAAAAAATGTATACTGAAACTATTATCTTGGACTCAAGTACTAACTAAAATAAAATAAAACCCATTATGAATTATGTTTCGTTTTATTTATTTTTCTTAACTTTGTGCAAAAATCGAATGGGGTTTTCAAGCTTTTTGTATTTTCATTTAATCTGGCGGGTTAATGAGGCGAAGGCGACTGCGATGTTTCAAACAGACATAGCTTGTGCATCACTATCACTGGCTATCACTAGTTAACCGGCAAAACATTTGTCTTGGTAGCTAATTTGATTCTTCTTATATGTGTTACAAATTTAAAAAGCATTGGGAAAGATTTTTTAAACTTTTCTTTATTTTACTAGGCAAGTCAGTTAAGGACAAGTTATTAATTTCAATGACAGCCTAGGAACAGTGAGTTAACTGCCTGTTCAGAGCAGAATGACAGATTTGTACCTCATCAACTCAGGGATTTGAACTTGCAACCTTTCAGGTTACTAGTCCACCGCTCTAACCACTAGGCTACCCTGCCGCCCCTAACCTAACCTATTACCTAACCTATTACTCCCCCCCCCCAAAACATTAACTGTACAACACACATGGCTCCTAGCCTCCCATGCATGCTTTCTGTCCCTAACACAAAACCTAAAACTGAAACTAAATAATATAAAAACAAAATATGATATATATTTTTATACAACAAAAAAATAAATTAAAACTAACAAATCAGCTCTCAAAACTTGTTCCCAGATATAGAGATGCTGGAATCTCATTCCCCTCATATACTGCATTTCAGATAAATGCCAACCTCAGTGTAGTGTATAACTCATTATAAGGAACTAGGGGTACAACAAGTGTTCTTGCAAACTTGTGGGTTTTAGAGAATAGTGTTAAGCAATGCTCTCTGTTTATGGAGTGTCAAACATTTGTTTTGATCAACGGACCTTCTCAGTCTGTTTAGGATACTGCCATCACTCTTCTTGATATCCTGGACCATCTTCTGAAGCTGGCTGGAAGACATGTTTAAAGCTTCTCATTAAAGGTATCGTATTCAACAAAAATCATGCACTGTTCGTAAACGTAATATGGTACATAACTGTGAATACCATTTGGAGACAATAACACGTGCTAGACAAAATGCTACAGCGCACACATACAGTGCATTTGGAAAGTATTCAGACCCCTTCCCTTTTTCCACATTTTGTTATGTTACAGCCTTATTCTTAAATGGATTAAATAATACTTTCCCTCATTAATCTACACATAATATCCCATAATGACAAAGCGAAAACAGTTGTTTAGATATGTTTGCAAATGTAATAAACTTAAAAAACGTATTGACACAATTATTCAGACCCTTTACTTTGAGACTTGAAATTGAGCTCAGGTGCATCCTGTTTCCATTGATCATCCTTGAGATGTTTCTACAACTTGATTGGAGTCCACCCTTGGTAAATTCAATTGATTGGACCTGATTTGGAAAGGTACACACCTGTCTACATAAGGTCCCACAGTTGGCAGTGCATCTTAGAGCAAAAACCCAGCCGTAGAGCTCCGAGACAGGATTGTGTCGCGGCACAGACCTGGGGAAGGGTACCAAAAAATGTCTGCAGCATTGGAGGTCCCCAAGAACACAATGGCCTTCATCATTCTTGTGGCCTACCCTCTATACAATGACGGGTAGGCCGTCATTGTAAATAACAATTTGTTCTTATCTGACTTGCCTAGTTAAATAAAGGTTAAATAAATAACAATCCAATTCTTAAATTGAATAAGTTTGGAACCACCAAGACTCTTCCTAGAGCTGGCCACCCGGCCAAACTGAACAACCGGAGGAGAAGGGCCTTTGTCAGGGAGGTTAGCAAGAACCTGATGGTCATTCTGGCTAAGCTCCAGAGTTCCTCTGTGGAGATGGGAGAATCTTCCAGAAGGACAACTATCTCTGCAGCACTCCACCAATCAGGCCTTTATGGTAGAGTGGCCAGACGGAAGCCACTCATCAGTAAAGGCATGTGACCGCCTGCTAGGCACCTAAAGGACTCTCAGACCATGATAAATAACATTCTCTGGTCTGATGAAACCAAGATTGAACTCTTTGGCCTGAATGCCAAGCATCACGTCTGGAGTAAACCTGGCACCATCCCTACGGTGAATATTGGTGGTGGCAGCATCATGCTGTGAGGATGTTTTTCAGAGGCATGGACTGGTAGACTAGTCAGGATCGAGGGAAAGATGGACGGAGCAAAGTCCCTCAGGATCTCAGACTGAGGCGAAGGTTCACCTTCCAACAGGACAACAACCCTAAGCACACAGCCAAGAAAATGCAGGAATGGCTTCGGGAGAAGTCTCTGAATGTCCTTGAGTGGCCCAGCCACGAATGTATCTGGAGAGACCTGAAAATAGCTGTGCAGCAACGCTCTCTATCCAACCTGACAGAGCTTAAGAGGATCTGCAGAGAAAAATGGGAGAAACTCCCCAAATACAGGTGTGCCAAGCCTGTCGCGTCATACCCAAGAAGACTTGAGGCTGTAATCGCTGCCAAAGTTGCTTCAACAAAGGGTCTGAATAATTATGTAAATTACTTATTTCCATTTTTATTACACCCCCTGGGGGTACTTGGGCAGACCTGAATGCACTTGATGGTACAGTAACCGAAAAAGGTTGAGAACCAGTGGAGTAGCTGATACAATGGTAGAGACCACTTATGGAATGTATCACTTCTTACCTTACACTAGATGGCAGCATGACGCTATTTCTACATTTTAAGGACCTGCTTTTGCTTCGTGGTTGTGGGGTATTGTGTGTAGATTGAACACTTTCATGCATTTTAGTATAAGGCTGTAACGTAACAAAATGTGGAAAAAGTCAAGGGGTCTGAATACTTTCTAAATGCACTGTACTGTATATGTGTGTGTATATATGGCAAGGTCTAAATATTGTGGCAAAAACCATAGTCTATGTTGACTAGCACTTGGAGGTGAAGATTAACTGTAGTTGTGAATAAAGTTCACACCCATACACACTCAAACTCACTCAATCCCTGAAATGTACATGCAATTACAGATTGAGAGCAGGAGGGAAACAGGTGCGAGACGTGTAATTACAGTAACATCCACATTAGTCAGTCTTCTCATACCACATTCCCTCTCACTTTAGATTTATGTAACAGCCTGCCAGAGCCATCATAAAAAAATGGTTTTTGCTTAAACACATTGTTAACTGTATAACTAAATCTGGATGCAACATTGGATGGAATAGTTTCTGTGGTCTACAATAAGGTACAGATAAAAACTGTCCGGTAAATATATTCTTGTGAGCATTGCAGAAAACAATGGAACAGATGTACGGTATTATAACTGGTTGGAACTTAGTGTATACAATTATATATGTACAGTAGGCATTTCTTTACTTGCCACTATGTCATCTATAGAAATAGGCCTTCATTGAATAATAGCCAGAATTTAAATTGTAAAAGGGTTTGGTTTGGTTGTGATAACAAAGGTTAAGAATATATTTATATTTTATTATATTTCCCAGTGTTACAAATACATTGCCCAACATAACATTGCATACAAATATGGGTATCTCTTACCGAAGTTTTACACTTGCAGGAGCTGTGAACTTGTTAAACGTATCCATATCTTAATGAGTAAATTGATCCGAGAGGCTACCTGCTGTGTCTAGCTACTATCCAGCTCAATGTTGGCGTTGTGAATGAACTCACTAGCACTGGTTGCCTGCCTAAAATGTCATCATAGCGGTGGGAAAATAATAATACCTTAGCAAGAACAATCACTTCTCTTTTCCACTTCTTGAGTTTGGTCATGAAGACAGTTCTGTCATTTGGATTTACACAATAACATTCCCACCACACAACAACAAGGCAGATTAGAAAGATAAATACTGCCCCTGCTGTGACAATCCTCTGACCAGCCAGCACAATAAACAGAGAGGGGAGCCTTTACTGACATTTGTCTTTAGGAAAATCTGAGGAACTGCGGTGAACCAACTGCAATTGTCCAAGAGATGGAAACACACATAGGTTGCTAAAATACAAAAACAAACATAATCCAAAGCCACTGTTGAAACGACTGCCTGATGCTTTTGCTGTGCAATATACAGGCTCAGTCTGTTGGGCATTCAGGAATATTTTTCAATAAGGGTTCTAGTCAGGAGTCAAGCTGTGTTTTAAGTGGTATTAGGCTCAATTTGCATTGGAACATACAGTATAACTAGCAAATGACATGGGTTGGCTTTGCACTCTAGTTTATCAATGATACAATTAAAAAAGCTCACATTCCTATTTTCAGGGGTCTGAATTGCTCCAGTATTCTGTTTATTTTTGTTGGGTCATGTGTTCCAACAGGCAAGACAACATAAATGTTTGATAACATGACTTTGAACCTGGTCATGACCTCTTTGGACGTCTACCCATTAGCCACAAGCCTACCCATATGAGCAGAAATTAGACATAGACTACTACACACTTAGAAACAAAGGTGCTATCTAGAACCAAAAAGGGTTCTTCGGCTGTCCCCATAGGAGAACCATTTGAAGAACCTCTTTTGGTTCTAGAACCCTTTTGGTTCCAGGTAGAACCCTTTTGGGTTCCATGTAGAACCTTTCCTCAGGGTGTTCTACATGTAACCCAAAAGAGTTCTACCTGTAACAAAAAATGGTTCTATCTGGAACCAAAAAGGGTTCTGCTATGGAGAGAGCCGAAGAACCCTTTTGGAACCCTTTTTTCTAAGAGTGTAATAGTACACTATTGTAGCTCATAAGCAAGTACGGTTTCTGTTTCACATACCTTGACAGTTGACTCATGTTGCTTATTTAGTAGAGTAGATTTCTCTGGAGCTGTGTTGAGTTAGCCACGAAGCTTAACACATAAGAATAGTAACTATTGCACCACTAGCAGATCTTGACCAGGAGGAGAGGCCATTTTGCATTTCCCTCTAGAGCTCTGGCTCCCTAATAATCCATCTGTCTGGATTCTCCATCAGATATCAAACAAATCAAACAATAGAAATACAGTAGAAACACTGAAACAAGGCAGGGCAATCATGAACGTTGGTGTGAAGCTCAATTTCTTATTCAACTTCCTTATTGCACAAGTTTATGATTAACCACATGAAAACGGGAACTCATAAGGAAAGAGTTCACAGTAAATACATTAGCCTAGTAATATAGATTTACCATTTTTACACACACACACACACACACACACACACACACACACACACACACACACACACACACACACACACACACACACACACACACACACACACACACACACACACACACACACACACACACACACACACACACACACACACACACTCACTCTCTCTCTCTTTACAGTGCAGGTGGCAGGTATAGAGCGTTGGATCGAATCCCT
This sequence comes from Brachymystax lenok tsinlingensis, assembly GCA_030435695.1. Taxonomy (NCBI): domain Eukaryota; kingdom Metazoa; phylum Chordata; class Actinopteri; order Salmoniformes; family Salmonidae; genus Brachymystax; species Brachymystax lenok. The sequence continues at coordinate 35,898,710 of CM059780.1, forward strand.
GAGCTGACAAAGGTAAAAAATCTGTCGTTCTGCCCCTGAACAAGGCAGTTAACCCACTGTTCCCCGGTAGGCTGTCATTTTAAATAAGAATTTCTTCTTAACTGACTTGCCTGGTTAAAAAAAAAAGGCCTCAGCTATCTGCTGTGTTCACATGAGGGAAGACCACAAGTGAGGAAGACACACACACAGAGAGAGTAGTATGAAGAGAGGGTTACGCATCGTTGATGGATGAGGCTGAATCTGGTCACATCACTGTCAGACAGATTCTGTTAGAGAAGCAGAAAGATAGAAAATAAATATGAAATAGTTCTGTGTTTACTGTAATTGAATGTGTTGTTATGTTGGGTTTTGTAAAATAACATAACACTCTGTCATTCTGTTTTACAAAACATTCAGCAATATGCTGATTGAAGGTGGATACAAGTTGAGTAGTATATAACTGTGATAGCAGAGTAGATCAGTGTTTTCCGTTAGGGTTACAAGGACTTGGTACTTGGCCTATCCACAGGGTGTACTTGAGAAGACTCATGAGACCATAGGCTTACTGGTAAAATGCACATGAAGGGGTACTTCAAGGGTATTCTGGGCAGAGCTGAATGTACTTGGTGGTACAGTAACCGAAAAAAGGTTGAGAACCAGTGGAGTAGCTGATACAATGGTAGAGACCACTTATGGAATGTATCCCTTCTTACCTTACACTAGATGGCAGCATGACACTAAAACAGCTAAAAGCCTTTGCTATATGCTTTCTTTTAATGTGAAAAGGATTGTTATTGTAAGGCCCTACTTGTGCACATTGATCCGGTGCAGATTACAATCAATCTTATTTTGTCCATAATTTGTTTACTAAATGTTTCATTCCAGTCCCGTGACATGTTACCTTTGAAATAATTCCGATGACATATCTGAATGTATGCTCTTGCACATCCCTCAATAAATGTTAAAGCCCCTGTGCAGTCTCTTAATTTTTTTACATTTCATGAAATGTCATTTCATGAAAATATCTCCAAATATATTTCTAATAATTGATTTCCCTGAGCCTCCTTTTGTCATTGAAATGCTCAGTCTGAGCATGTGGGCGTGATGATAAAAATGTTTATTTACAGTGGCGGATAGGATCGTCTAGAGTATATAGCCTACCCCCGCTTACCCCGTCACAGTAGGAGGATACATATGCAAATAAAAGATGACTTGTCATTGGTCAGAATAATCAGATCAGATTCGGAGGTTCAATGACAAGGTTGCTGTTCTGGAAAGAGCCAAGAACTTGTCTTCCTCTACAAGGACTATCCTGAAGCCGTGCCCCAGAAGATAAAATAACTATTCCCGGCCATGAAAGCTGCCAGAGCACGTGGGGACATTGCTTACGTCCTCTATGACAGGCTCACTGTCCACCCTCCCTCCTTAAAGCCTGGAAGGGATGAGAGAGCCAAGCCCATGGGTTTGTAGCTTCAACACCGCAGCTCACACACTTGCACACACCAACTGATTAATGGACTGCTGAATGTTTATTTATATCTTGCTTTGTTTGTTCTTTTACATATTATGAGACGCTACCCAGGAAAGGGATGAAAATAGCCCATATTTATGTTGCCTTAGAAATAAGGTTAATAAAATCATTAACTTGCTAACATCAGATAACATTCATATATTAGCCATTTCTGAGACTCACTTAGATAATTCATTTGATGATACAGAAGTAGCAATAAAGATATAACATCTATAGAAGAGACAGGAATGCTTATGGTGGAGGTATTGCTATATACACTACATGACTAAATATATGTGGACACCTGCTCATCGAACATCTAATTCCAAAATCATTGGCATTAATATGGAGTTGGTCCCCCCTTTGCTGCTATAACAGCCTCCTTTCTTCTGGGAAGGCTTTCCACTAGATGTTGGAACATTGCTGCAGGGACTTGCTTCCATTCAGCCACAAGAGTATTAGTGAGGTCGGGCACTGATGTTGGGCGATTAGGCCTGGCTCGCAGTTGGCGTTCCAGTTCATCCCAAAGGTGTTCGATGGGGTTGAGGTCAGGACTGTGTGCAGGCCAGTCAAGTTCTTCCACACAGATCTTGACAAACCATTTCTGTATGGACCTCGCTTTATGCACGGGGGCATTGTCATGCTGAAACAGGAAAAGGCCTTCCCTAAACTGTTGCCACAAATTTGGAAACACAGAATCGTCTAGAATGTCATTGTATGCTGTAGCGTTAAGATTTCCCTTCACTGGAACTAAGGGGCCTAGCCCGAACCATGAAAAACAACCCCACACCATTATTCCTCATCCACCAAACTGTACAGTTGGCAATATGCATTGGGGCAGGTAGCATTCTCTTGGCATCTCCCAAACCCAGATTCGTCGGACTGACAGATGGTGTGATTAATCACTCAAAAGAACGCGTTTCCACTGCTCCAGGGTCCAATGGCGGCGAGATTTACACCACTCCAGCTGACACTTGGCATTGCACATGGTGATCTTAGGCTTGTGTGCGGCTGCTTGGCCATGGAAACCCATTTCATGAAGCTTCCGACAAACAATTATTGTGCTGTCAGTGGTAGTTTGGAACTCGGTAGTGAGTGTTGCAGCCGAGGACAGACAATTTTTACGTTCTGTGAGCTTGTGTGGCCTACCACTTCGTGGGTGAGCAGTTGTTGCTCTTATATGTTTCCACTTCACAATAACAGCACTTACAGTTGACCAGGGCAGCTCTAGCAGGGCAGAAATTTTACAAACTGACTTGTTGTCGTATCCTATGACAGTGCCATGTTGAAAGTCACTCAGCTCTTTAGTACGGGCCATTCTATTACAAAGTTAGTAGAATGGCCCGTACTGAAGAGCTGAGTGGCTGAATTAGCCAAATCCACTAATTTGAAGGGGTGTCCACATACTTTTGTACAAATAGTGTACAGTATATTTTCAGAGCCATTTCCCTGTATTGCTTAAAGAGGGTCTCATGTTAAGTGTTATTGAAGTGCTGTGGTAGCAGGTTAAACCTGCCTCATCTGAAGCTTCTTATTTTGGGGTGTTGCTATAGGCCACCAAGTGCTAACAGTCAGTAACTAAATAATGAGTGTGAAATTCTTGATAGTGTATGTGATGTAAACAGAGAAGTTGACTTTCTTTGGGACCTGAATATTGACTGGTTTTTATCAAGCTGTCTGCTCAAGAGTAAGCTTCTCACTGTAACCAGTGCCTGTAATCTGGTTCAGGTTATTCATCGACCTACCAGGGTGTTTACAAGCACTATAGGAACAAGATCATCCACATGTATTGATCACATTTTAAATAATGCTGTAGAACTTTGTTCTAAAGCTGTATCCGTACCCATTGGAAGCAGTGATCACAATATAGTAGCTACAGTTCCTTTCAGAAATTATTCAGACTCCTTGACTCCTTTGCTATGAGACTCTTGGATAAATCCAAGAGGGCGAAGCAGTCGGACGTGTATTTGTTTTTGTTTGTCTTTGTCTTATCCCGTGTAAATATACTTTGTAAAATCTTTTCTCATATATGTTTTAATCTCACATTCTATCTACGAACTAAATGTACTTTCCTGCAACCCGCCTCACCCAATGTGGTATGGATCTGCTATTTTTCACCTTTTAGCTCGGACACCGCCAGCTTTATGCCAGTCTGCACAGCACGATATCAACCCAGAGCATATCGGACTGCTTCCTCCTACCACATCACCGGATTCCTGCCGCTCTAACACAGTACCTCATTTTGTTTATCTGTCAGCCCCAGCCTCGATCTCGGGTCCTGCATGTACCTAACTGACCCGCTCTGCACATACATCGCCATTTACCCGTTGTTGTCTTAGCTCTCCCGATCAACACCTGTGACTGCTTTATGCCTCTCTCTAATGTCAATATGCCTCTCTCTAATGTCAATATGCCTTGTCTACTGCTGTCTCGGCTAGTCCCTATTGTTTTATTTCACTGTAGAGCCTCCCATTCCCTTGTCTGTACATTATTCCCTGAATATATTCTACCACGGCCAGAAATCTGCTCCTTTTATTCTCTGTTCCCAACGCACTAGACGACCAGTTCTTATAGCCTTTAGCCATACCCTTATCCTAATCCTCCTCTGGTGATGTAGAGGTTAACCCAGGCCCTGTAGACCCCAGTACCACACCTATTCCCCAGGCGCTATCATTTGTTTTCACTTCTGTAACCGTAAAATCCTTGGTTTCATGCATGTTAAGGCGCCTACAAATTGATGAATTAAATATTACCACTTCCTTTTTAAAACCATTGTCTATCTTTACTTCCCAAACACAATTCAATATAATCACAATCACTTTTTTCTTTTGATCATTTTAAATCAGATTTTAAGACAGACTTAACACCTAACAAATCCTTTGTACTTTTTAAAACACTTTTAACATAGGCAAGGCCCTGTTTTTAGCTCACATCCCAACGATAATGTCTTGCATTACGCCTGGGAAGAAAACACTTCAACTTGCTCAACTTGCCATTGACTCAACCATTGGCTCAACTTACCCCAAGGCAAACATTTTGACTATATCAACTTCAAGGATGCACATTCATGCTAGGTTTAGGACCTCACTATTAAGCTTTTAGAGACCCCAACTGATGTATAGAACAATCTTGAAATGATCTATTTGGTTTAGATACAAGCATCATAAAACTTCAAACACGTTGCAGCAGTGTGTAGGAGGGAGATTCCTAGATGTGAGAAGTGTGAAAGAGGGCATGAGACAAAGGAATGTGTAGTATCGGTGTGTTAAGTTCTGACAAACTGTAAAAATGTAACGGACAACTAGTAAAATCTCAAACCAAGTTTATTCACCCACTGGATCAAACAGCTGCAAAGACAAAGACATGTTTACACCAGCACAAGTATTTATACCCTCCTACTAGGCAAAGTAAACTCCTTGCACATCTAGACAGCCAATACATCGGTATGTACGAGGAATTGTTTTGTGGTCTTGTGGAGGGGGTCCAAACGTTGGCTGAACGCCATGACCGGGCGTTGGACAGTTTGCTGGAGCAATTCCACGGATTGTCTGGGAGGCCACCTACCACGGTGGAAATCCCACAGCGACTCAGCTGCTAGCAGCGCTGTCTCATCGGTCGCTCCAACTTCTTGGGAGCCCCGCTTACCTTCTCTGGAACGCTTCAATGGAGAGCCGAGCACCTGTTGGGCGTTCCTAGCTCAGTGTGACCTCGTCTTTGAGCTCCGGCCCTCCTCCTTTCCTTCGGATCACTCCAAGATAGCCTACCTCATCACACTGATGTCCAGGAGGGCTCTCACCTGGGCTACTGCCGTGTGGGAACAACAGCCGGCCATATGCGCTGGACTGGAGGGGTTCGTGGGAGAAGTGAGGAAGATCTTTGATGCCACATTCTCCAGCTTTGGCAGGACTCCCGCAGCGTAGCTGATTATGCAGTGGATTTCCGCACATTGGCAGCAGAGAGTGCTTGGTACCAAGAGGCACTGTTCGATATGTTCCTGCACGGCGTCTCGAAGGAGGTCAAGGACGAGCTTGCAGCCTGGGAGTTACCTACGGAGCTCGATTCCCTCATCGCTTTGACCATCCGTATCGATGGGCAATAACGGGAACGACGGAGGCAGAGGATATTGGATTTCGCTTGCACGCCCAGGAATCCCACCTTGCCTCCGAGTCATCCCAGAAGCTCCCGACGGTCTCGTTGCCAAGAGAACCCGAGGCTTCCAGACCTGCCCCGAGGGCTGCCGAAGACGGCCGAGTCACCGCATCCTAAGCCTATACCACTAGGCAGAACTGGGCTTTTCGCCAGCTGAACAGCAATACAGGATCGACAAGAGAGTTGTCTGTATTGCGGGACTATTGGTCATTTCGTGTCCTCTTGTCCTTTAACTGTATTTGACACATTGCCTCATTTTGAACCTCTCCCTATTGAAAATTACCATATAAGGGAGTAAGATTTCAGTACCTATTGCTTCCACTGGATGTCAACCGTCTCTAGACAGTGTTTTGATTATGTTTAGTTGCTCTGTATGATAATAGAAGAAGAATTGGGAAGTGGTCACTAGATGTAAACAGAAGAGGATGCGCGTTCACGGGCTTGTGCGCGCTGTGGTTTTTTCCTTTCCTATCGCCCAGTTTATAATCCGGTTGAAATATTATAATATTATACTAAATATACATATACATATACATTTCCTAAGGATACATTATCAATGATGTTTGATTGGTCTTGGACAAGTGTATAGGTATAGGTTGAACGAGTTATCTTCACGGTTCAATGGGCGAGGGGGGACGCTGTATTTTCTGATCATAACGCACCAACCAAATGGAGATTTATGGATATAATAAATTACTTTTTCTAACAAAAGAACCATGGATTGTCTTCGTTGGACACTTGGGAAGCCCTCAGCAGAAGTTCTTCAAAAGGTAAGGGATTTGTTTTCGCTGTGAAATGTGTTTTGTGTGAACCGCAATGGTTTATGAATTTATGCTAATGAAAAAATATTGGAGGTGCTACCCTCAAACAATCAAATGTTGTGCTTTCGCCGTAAAGCCTTTTTGAAATCTGACAACACTGTGATATTGCCAAGAAGCAGAGCTTTTGATGACTATGCAACACTTGTATATCGATGAATGTTTAATAATTCAGCCAGCGCTCCACCACTCCCTAAGTAGTTAAAGAAACCAGGCTCACCGGTAGAAGCAAGGACTCTGGTGGGCCATATGGAGAACGTTCCTGCTTCCCCCTGCTCACACCCCTTTTCATGCCATTCTGCTTTAGGGAGACCAGTCCAAATCTCTTCGGGTTCTCATTGACTCTGGGGCCGACGAGAGCTTTTTGGACGCTACCCTGGCGTCCAAGCTGAACATCCCCACTCAGCCCCTCTCCATTCCCATGGACGTTAGAGCGCTGGACGGGCGCTCTGTATGCCAAGTCACCCACAACGCCACTCCTATAAACCTACGAGTGTCCGAGAACCACAGCGAGGCTATCCAGTTCCTGCTCATCAAGTCCCCTCTGATTTGACACAATCCCCTCATTAACTGGTCTACTGGTGCCATCATGGGCTGGAGCCCGTTCTGCCACACCCATTGCCTGAAGTCAGCACAACCTGCCCCCCGGGACGTCTTGCTGGGGGCACAGAAGGTTCCCCAGACCTCTCTTCCATTCCCACGGCGTACCAGGACCTCCGGGAGGTGTTCAGCAAGGCCCGGGGCCACGTCGCTTCCGCTGCATCGACCATATGGCTGCGGGATTGACCTTCTCCCTAGCACCACACCACCTCGGGTATGTCTGTACTCTCTGACGGGACCAGAGACCAAAGCTATGGATACCTACATTGGGGACTCCCTTGCTGCTGGATTTATCCGTCCCTCTTCCTCTCCCGCCAGTGCAGGGTTCTTCTTCATGGAGAAAAATGATAAGACCCTGCGCCCGTGCATTGACTACTGGGGACTCAATGACATTACAGTTAATCAACTTTACCTCATCTTGAGGCAAATTGGCACTGTATACACGTTTCAACATCAACGCCATCAGAAGGTGATATCCCAGTAATGCTAACAAGTTAACCCCTGCTACCACTAACACTGCCCATGATGCATACTTCAAAATACACCTAATTTGCACCGTAGTCTAGTTCTATGCTGTTACTATAGCATCCTTCACCACTACTACTGCTCGTTCAGTTGCTGTCCCTACAGCGACTGCCGTGAGAATAGCTATGCTTTGAATCTGTCTCCTGCTCCTGATCTCATATTGCCTTTGTGGTTCACCAATAGATCGAGAACTGAATCTTTCAGATACTCCCTAACTGTTTCCCAACTCATACCCAGTTTTCTAGACACCAACATCTCCAATGATATCCTGTGTTCTGCTACAGTCGGTATCTGTGGATAAAACTTCCCTGTGCTTAGGTTAGGTACACATCTCTCATCCCAGAGCCAATCTACACCCCATCCCTTTGTGAACACCCTCGTTACTGTGTAAACTTTGGGTCCCAACAGTTGATAAGCAGCAACCTTCTAACAATTTCCTTTTACAGTCACTTGGTCCCAATCTTACAGGAGATATGTCAAGTGTTTGCTGGTTGTTAGGGATGGGGGAGAGGTTAGTGGTGTTGGAAGAGTATCCAACCGTACAAAACTCTGTGTCACATGTTTCTTAATCACACTCTGCAGAACATGTGATGCTCTTATTACAGCAAACTTCCCTTCCGGTGAGGTGGCCTCGTGTATACAGGGATCTGTGGCTATTCTTTCAAGAGTTGCACCTTCTTGGATGAACCCTCACTGAAAGTTGACAATAGTGTCTGAAATGACAACACTATCTCTGCTACTCCCACCATGATCTGGGTATGAGTGACTTGACTTCATAGTAGTCTCTATACTGTGCATAGTTAGCTGTCCTCTACTATGTGCTTTCCCTTGCATCACTATACACGAGGAGTGGTATCGTTCCCCAGAGACTCTATTAACCACTTCCTTAATCTATGAGCCTCACAAATCTCCGCCCCAGTCATATTAAATTCCACTTTCCCAATTCCCTGTAATGTTAACGTCTTGGTTTTTGGGAATGCACTGATAACGATCCTGCCAGGATCTGTCAACACCCTTATGGAAACATTCTGTCTCAAACATTCTGTCCCCTATATACTTTGCCTCCGGCCTCAAGTACATTTGCACCTATTTTATTCCATCTAACCCATAACACGTTAATCACTACTGCTGTGCCAGTCATATAGTTATAAACATACTAAGACATGCTCAAGTCAATTAGTCAGCTTCCAACAATTCCTCATCTAGCACAATGATCACTCACATGTTCCACGCCACCTAGAAAACATTGTTGGTTATCCCACTCACTTGTACCCAGTCCTCTTCTTTCTCATCCTTGGATGTCAATGGTAAAACAAAGCCCCTACTATCAATGTCCCTATTACGGTTAGCCCACGCTACCATCTAGTGGGTTCTCTGATAACCTCCCTCTCGGAGGACACGAAAAGATAAGGTTTCCTGGGAGGAAAGCCTCCCTAGACTCAATGGATTGTTACAAATATTTAATTAGTTTCAGAAACCACTTTGTGCTCTCCTCACAGCTTAAGGGCAGCGCTCTCTCTCTCACCTACTCTCCTTTCCAAATCATAATTACTATTGATAAATTATCCATCCCAAATTTGGAATGGCAGTCCTTAGTGCTTCCTTTGAGTCTATCATCGAATTCAAGACCCTCAACTTAGCACACACCGACACTGGCAGAATGTACATTTACAGAAAGGGGGAAATATATATACAGTATGTACTACTCATATTACCACCATTAACTATTCTCATCATGGCCACCGTTTATCCCTGTCTTGCACTGTCGTGAGTGGCATGTTAATGACAGTATCTCTATGTATTTTTTGTGTGGAGAACCCCACAATCTACCTGATACCCAAAATATACAGTTTAGCCTTTTCACACGTACCATCACATGGGTGAGATCGTTCTACAGTGGTTTATTTCTGGATGCAATGTTCAGACATTCACAGAAGTAGCTACAGCATAACACAATCACCCAAACCGGAAAAATGTAGGCTACATTTGTCCTAGCACTAACTGAGGAAAGATTGACGCAACACAAGTGGTCATATTTTCTAACTCTCGGCTGACATAAACTACAATATGAATTAGTTAATAGCAATTACTATGTATAATTAATCACATCACGGGTAAGCTCACCATTGATCGAAATAATTAGGTAAAACACTTTGAGAAATCGAAAGTAAACAACGATTAGTTTCAGCGCGCAGCCATGCTTTTTTTCCTCACAGAAACCAAAAATAATAAGAGAAGACAAGATGAGTTTGGTCTGCTTATAGTATGCACGTTGAAGGGATGTGTCGTCTACCATCATTCACATCCCACCATTCATGTCACGTCCAGGCCAGAGTTTAGGCTGGCGTGTGTTTGTTTCATTTTGGTGTAGGGTTATTTTGGTTCTAGTTTGTCTATTTCTATGTTGGGGGGTAATGGTTCCCAATTAGAGGCAGCTGTGTGTCGTTGTCTCTAATTGGGAACCATATATATGGTTGGGGTTTTCTATAGTATTTTGTGGGTTATTGTTTGTACATAGCTTGGTTAGTTCACATGTTATGTTCATGATCTTCGTTACGTTCGTTTTGTTACTTTTTGTCCTAGTTACGTGGTTGAATAAACATGTATACTGGATACCTCGCTTCGCCTTGGTCTGTCCCTCCTGAAGATCGTGACATCAACAGAAAAACAAAACCGATAAAAACAAAATTAGTAGATAAACTCAGCATTAAAAAGACTGGGTACGTGAGTACATTGATAGAATATTTACGTCTGCTTTGATGGCAGGTTTGAAACCTGTTATCAAAATGGCTATTGCGGGGATAGTGACCAACATTTTCAATGGGATGACATAGTGCAGGAAGCTTGAGAGTGGAATCAAATTCTGTCTGGACAGGGGAGAACATAACGACATCAATGCTGACACAGGGAACAAACTGAGGAACAGACAGATAGAGGGGGCAACAAAGTGAAGGAGTCCAGGTGAGTCCAATGTTGCGCTGTGCAGGCGTAATGAAGATGCCCTCAAGCGCCAGGGAGGGAGAGCGGGAGCAGACGTGACAGTGCGTGTGGTTAATATAGCCACAGTGAAAGCTATTAACAGTGACTTTAACGGCCAAGGTGAGACAAAGAACAGGAAGGAAAGGGCAATGAATCTGTCTCAAGGCGCAGAGCGTCAGAGCCCTGTTTTAGGTGTGGTCATTGGAAAAGTGAGTGTAGGGCAGCAGGGAAGCCTACTGAACCCGCTCCCTCTGGAGGGAACGCTGTAATGTAGTCGTTTGCCACATTAGCAAAAGAGCAGCAGACACTTTTGGGCAGAGGAGCAAGGGAGCTCGAAATTGGAAAAAAATGGTGACGAGAAAAAGTCACACATTTTATCTGCTTGGTAACAGGGGCAGAATCGAAAGCGATACGACTAATTCCCATGTCTGACCATAGGACCAGTAACAATATCTGGATAATTTTACATGGCGATGGGTGTGGAACCAATTTTGGTGTTGGATAATCTATGCTAAGGTAAAAAGTTTAAATTCCTTGCAAGCTCAGAAAACCTTTTTTAAAATGTTTTTCTCGTGAGACACTTTATAGCTTTATAGAATTGACGAAAGGGAGGAGGGGTCACGAGAAATTAGAGTGGAGTTACTATTATAAGCAATTGTTTGTAGAGCTTTGTGCTGGTGTAAACATGTCTTTGTCTTTGCAGCTGTTTGACCCAGTAGGTGAATAAACTTGGTTTGAGCTTTTACTAGTTATCCGTTAGATTTTCATTCTGTTTGTCAGAACTTAACACACCGATACTACACATTCCTTTGTCTCCCTCCTACACACTGCTGCAATGTTTTAAAAGTTTTATAATGCTTGTATCTAAACCAAATAGATAATTTCAAGATTGTTCTATACAACAGTTGGGGTCTCTATAAGCTTCATTGTGAGGTCCTAAACCTAGCATGAATGCGCATCCTTGAAGTCAAAATGTTTGCCTTGGGGTAAGTTGAGCCAATGGTTGAGTCAATGGCAAGTTGAGCAAGTTGAAGTGTTTTCTTCCCAGGCGTAATGCAAGGCATTATCATTGGGATGTGAGCTAAAAACAGTGCCTATGTTAAAAGTGTTTAAAAAAGTACAACGGTTTGCTAGGTGTTAAGTCTGTCTTAAAATCTGCTTAAAATGATCAAAAGATAAAAAAAAGTGATTGTGATTATATTGAGTTGTGTTTGGGAAATAAAAATAGACATGGTTTTAAAAAGGTACTGGTAATATTAATTCATCAATTTGTCAAAGTCAAAGTGTTGAATGACTTCTGTTCTGACTTTCTGGTGAGGCCTGATCACCGTCGCCAGACAGGCTAGAGACATTGGGTGAGATTTAAGTATAATATGAAGAAGTGTTGTTGTTTTGTTTTTGTCTTTGCTTCAATACAAATCTCACCAGATTGGGTCTGCTGTCTGGTCGGGATTTATGATAAGGGAGTATAAGCCAATTTGCTAAATGGTTCCAACAGTGTGTTGTTATGCTCTTTGACATTTGTCTTAGAAATGTTATATTTAGAAAATTGGGAATGTAATAATTTGTCATACAGTGAATAGTTTGTCTTGATTTCCCAAATCAGAAAGGCCCTATACTGTTCTTGTCTGTCCTCTCTCGAAGTTATGGCGATAGTGACTCCAGATGGTATCTAGGTGCATGGAAGGGATAATTTGACCAAGAAGAGTGTGAGCCTCACCCCCTCCAACTGGCTGAAGTAATGGCGACAATGGCGTTCACTACGGCCGTGTCCTGCACCACTTCTACCTGAGACCTTAATACAAGCTAGCAACCTGTGTACGGGCGGCAGGAGTGCGGAATGAGTCCTGAGACCATGCATGTGGAGTGAGCATGGAGAGAGATCACATCCAAACTCTTTTCATGCTGCTGGTGCATTGGTCGGAAAATGAACAAGAAAGAATGGACTGTACAGAATGGTGGTGGAGGCTCAGGTGAGACATTCATTCACTTGTGAAAATCAGATTATTCCCCAGATATTGAAATCAGGACATTATCAAGGGCCATCAACTTTGACAGGCATGAGTTATATGTGTGCCATTCGGAAGATGAACTGTAACACTATCTGAAGAAGAAAATGGAAGAGACGCCAGAAGAATGAGTGCCGGGAAGGAGGGGTGTGGTCAACTGTACCCATAATTGATTTAGGGTTGCTCTAACCCTTTCATGCGTGAGTTCCAAATATCTCTAATGGTCGCCCCAGCATGAGTTTTTTTTATGCAGGTGATGATGTTAGAATGTTCTCTCCATTACAGAATGTGACTGTTATTCAACAGTACATTTAATCTGCGCTGCCCTCAAACCAAGGAATGTTGCCTGTTTTTATTTATAGGCTGTTTCAACTTCAAATTATTTTTATTTTCTAAGAACAGTTTGAATTGAGGTGTGTTCCGCCTCCTCATTCATTAACATAAAAATAGTCATTTTTATTTTCGCGGACAATTACATTTTTGGGACATTTCTGACCCGGACAAAATTCCCCAAGCACTTCCTAATTGTTTGTGCAGTTCAAGTCTGCAGACATTTGCTCATCTCGTGTCGGAACAGGATCTGCACACGTGTTTTCAATTACAGGTGACAAATCATGCATTCCGATTCTTGCATAGATTGTAATGGGCACATATTCTGTGTGTAAAATATTCCAGCTGTGTAGCCATGTTTGTTGACATACAATGCATTCTGGGTTTCACGTAATCGTCTGTTTGACCAAAGATGTTATAACAAAATGAGGTGAGTAAGGGTTAACAAATTTTGAGGACTTCCGGAAATGAATTGTCACGATCCTCGGAAGGGACAGACCAAGGCGCAGCGAGGTATCCAGTATACATGTTTATTTAACAACGTAACTGGGACAAAAGTAACAAAACAAACGTAAAACGAAGATCATGACGCTGAACATAACATGTGAACTAACCAAGCTATGTACAAACAATAACCCACAAAATACTATAGAAAACCCCAACCATATATATGGTTCCCAATTAGAGACAACGACACACAGCTGCCTCTAATTGGGAACCATTACCCAACATAGAAATAGACAAACTAGAACCAAAATAACCCTACACCAAAATGAAACAAACACACGCCAGCCTAAACTCTGGCCTGGACGTGACAGTTGATACAACATCGACATCAAAACGCTGGGGTATTGAGCTTTTGATTTTTCTTTTATGTCATTGTGCCAACTCACAGTAGCATATCTGAATTCTTTATTAGATTGGAATCAGCAGGGAAATGCTGATACATTTTATCCAGTTTGCTAAATTTTCCACAATTGGTAGAATGCTCTTGCGCTTCTTTTAGTACACCCATGTTTTGCTATAGTTTTCCTATTCTATTCCCCCTTTTTCAGGAGTGTCATAAACCACGGATGCCATTTCAATGGTGGTTATTTATGCGCCTCTCTCGACTGGGTCTAGGGTATTTAGATTTCCTCACTCACGGCTCTAATACACACTCTGTATTTACAATTCTCCAAGGTAGGGATACCCACTTCCCCGGAGAATAGTTATGGTATTAGTGCCTATTAATTGGTCACTCCACCTGATATCTTGTATTAGAAACATTACTGAAGCGTCTGCTAATTTACTACTGGAGAATACGGGAGACCTAATGTCTTGCACCAGTGTCACGCTTCAAATATCACTGTTGTTGACAACACACATAACCAAAATGATTTACAGTCATCTTCTTATTTCCACATAATCTGTCAACCTCTCTCCTTATTGCTATTGCTAATACACTCGAATCATGTTCAAACAACGTTCAAATATCTTTTTGGATGAGGCTCTCTTCCAGAACTTGTAGGCAACCTTTTATCACCTTCCACATTACCACTCACTGATAGCGAGGCTATATACACGGGATACCGGTACAGAGTCAATGTGCAGGGGCACCGGTTAGTCGAGGTAATTGAAGTAATATGTACATGTGGGCAGAATTATTAAAGTGACTTACGCATAGATAATAACAGAGAGTAGCAGCAGCGTAAAGAGGGGGCAATGCAAGTAGTCCCGGTAGCCATTTGATTAGATGTTCAGTAGTCTTATGGCTTGGGTGTAGTAGCTGTTGAGAAGCCTCTTGTACCTAGACTTGGCGCACTGGCTTTCTATGTCCATATCTTATGATTGGTTCAGCCTACGACTCTCATCTCCCTAGGATGTCAGAATGAGTGGTAACAGGTGTAGGAACTGTGCCTACCTTGTTTTTGGTGCTGGCTCCTGTTTCACTGATTCTGACTCTCTAGTTCGACTGTAAATCGGGGCGAATCCTGCAGACAACGCCAACTGTTAGGTTCTGACAAACAGAATGAAAAACTGACAGACAGCTAGTAAAAGCTCAAACCATGTTTATTCACCCACTGGGTCAAACAGTTGCAAAGACAAAGACATGTTTACACCAGCACAAGTATTTATACCCTCCTACTAGGCGGAGTCAACTCCTTCCACGTCTAGACAGCCAATACATTTCTGTTGCTAGGCAGAAATATAAGTTGTGTGTAATAGAACTGTTCCTTCTCACTTAATCTAACCTGACCTCGGCCTGAATTCCTCACTCCTCCATAATCCATGACTATCCAACCTTATTAGTGACCACAACCAGGTGATTGTCTTTTTCCTCACTCTAACTTTCCATACCCCCAGTTCTTATCCACCCTCCATTGACCTCATACACATTCCTTATACATGTAATCATTAACTTCTAGTATAGTAGGTATATTTCAAGCTAGAATCCAACAGGAGGGAAAAGGCTAGTGTTAACTGAAGGGGTACCCATGGTGCTGGAGATCAGAAGTGTCCGATGAGAGAAAAGCAGGTCAAGGTTGCCAGGATCAGGGTAGTACAGAAGGTATCGTATGATGATGCAGTGAAAAGAGTAGTAGAGGAAGATGGGTCCAGGGCGAGGAATCCTAACAGGCTCCCTGTAAGTAGGCCATGGCCAATAGAGAGTGATAGGAATAACATGTGTTTCAGGAAGGTTGGCTTAGCTTTCATAGTAATGGTTATCAAGTGTACCGCAGAAATGTAACATAAATCATAGAAAATAGAGGTTGTGGTGGCAACTGCAGAGAAGTACTTGGGTGTATGAGATTTTACTGCAGAGGATTTACAAGGTGTGTTGAATGATAGTGTCCCATCCTCCTAGGCTGCTGGCCTAGTCTAGGATCAGATGGGGCCAAGTAGTGGAATAATGGTGAGGTTATAATAGGTGTCGAGTTAGTTGGTTTTCTACCCTTTTCCCCTTCCCTTTTGTGTCACAAATTGTAATAAATTCACACTCCAGAACAGTAGGCAGAAACACATGGCTAAATAAGATAAATAAATTAACAGGGAGGCCGTCACCAGCCTCACACTCCAGTACAGTAGGTGGCGGTGTATGCACCTTTCAGTTGGTTGCGATCCACCAATACAAATTTAAAGAAGAAGTTAGGTGGCAAACAAACGACTAATCCCATATAACATTGCAGTCTGTATCATCCAATCACAGAGCAGATACAAGTCACATGACCACGACTTGTAAGAAACATAGCGGTTGTTGGTTGGGTGCGGTGTTAGTATAACATTTCTGTACTAAGGGGTAAAAAAAAATAGTGGGGAAAAATTGTGTTTTTTAGACACAACTGCAAACTTCAAGGAGTAGGGCATTCAAGGAGTTGGTTTGATGGGAGTCTGTAATTTCATGCCTTGATCAGAGTGAACCAACCAATCATGGGGCTACCAGCCTGTCTGCCTGACGGAATGTCTTCAGCCGCTATAGCTCTCATTAGACTGATGCTTGAGGGTTAGTGTCACAGGCCAGGCTTTGTCTAATTGTCGGCCCACTTCCCTCCGATCGCTCAGCTGTGTGCTGTGCTGGCCCAAGTCCAACAGTGTGATCTGATGAAATACACATACTCGCACAGCCGGCACATTCACAGTTCACACCCAGCTCCAAACAAATCTCAACGATTACGTTCCATTCTCATGTGACTTTAGTAAGGAAATTATATGACGTGAATCAACTGTTTCATTGGTTTTATTACATGTATTACCTTTCCTGCAGTAAAATGCAGAAGTCTCCCTATAGTGGCCTCACGAGTGGAATGTTATTAATATTTTTCATAATTTCATAATTAAATCAACATCATTAGATTTTTTTTTACTCAAAAAATCCAGTGTTTCTATGCGAAATGGTTTTGTTATATTTTATAAACTCAGCAAAAAAACAAACGTCCTCTCACTGTTATTTTCAGCATACTTAACATGTGTAAATATTTGTATGAACATAACAAGATTCAACAAATGAGACATAAACTGAACAAGTTCCACAGACATGTGACTAACAGAAATGGAATGATGTGTCCCTGAACAAAGGGGGCGGGGGGGGTCAAAATCCGAAGTAACAGTCAGTATCTGGTGTGGCCACCAGCTGCATTAAGTACTGCAGTGCATCTCCTCCTCATGGACTGCACCAGATTTGCCAGTTCTTGCTGTGAGATGTTACCCCACTCTTCCAACAAGGAACCTGCAAGTTCCCGGACATTTCTCGGGGGAATGGCCCTAGCCCTCACCCTCTGATCCAACAGGTCCCAGACGTGCTCAATGGGATTGAGATCCGGGCTCTTCGCTGGCCATGGCAGAACACTGACATTCCTGTCTTGCAGGAAATCACGCACAGAACGAGCAGTATGGCTGGTGGCATTGTCATTCTGGTGGGTCATGTCAGGATGAGCCTGCAGGAAGGGTACCACATGAGGGAGGCGGATGTCTTCCCTGTAACACACAGCGTTGAGATTGCCTGCAATGACAACAAGCTCAGTCTGATGATGCTGTGACACACCGCCCCAGACCATGACGGACCCTCCACCTCCAAACCGATTCCGCTCCAGAGTACAGGCCTCGGTGTAATGCTTCGACAATAAATTCGAATCCGACCATCATCCCTGGTGAGACAAAACCACGACTCGTCAGTGAAGAACACTTTTTGCCAGTCCTGTCTGGTTCAATGACGGTGAGTTTGTGCCCATAGGCGATGTTGTTGCCAGTGATGTCTGGTAAGGACCTGCCTTACAACAGGCATACAAGCCCTCAGTCCAGCCTCTCTCAGCCTATTGCGGACAGTCTGAACACTGATGGAAGGATTGTGCGTTCCTGGTGTAACTCGGGCAGTTGTTGTTGCCATCCTGTACCTGTCCCGCAGGTGTGATGTTCGGATGTACCGATCCTGTGCAGGTGTTGTTACACGTGGTCTGCCACTGCGAGGAGCTGTCCGTTGTGTCTCCCTGTAGCACTTTCTTAGGCGTCTCACAGTACAGACACTGCAATTTATTGCCCATGCCACATCTGCAGTCGTCATGCCTCCTTGCAGCATGCCTAAGGCACTTTCACGCAGATGAGCAGGGACCCTGGGCATCTTTCTTTTGTGTTTTTCAGAGTCAGTAGAAAGGCCTCTTTAGTGTCCTAAGTTTTCAGAACTGTGACCTTAATTGCCTACCGTCTGTAAGCTGTTAGTGTCTTAACGACCGTTCCACAGGTGCATGTTCATTAATTGTTTATGGTTCATTGAACAAGCATGGGAAACAGTGTTTAAACCCTTTACAATGAAGATCTGTGAAGTTATTTGGAATTTTCCGAATTATCTTTGAAAGACAGGGTCCTGAAAAAGGGACGTTTGTTTTTTTGCTAAGTTTATTACATTGTAATATTGGGATGCAAACAAAACATTTTATACAGTTCAACACTATATCTGACATGGCACAAGTTAATTATTTTTTTAAGCCCATAGCCATGTGTGTGAGATGTATACTTTTGTTTCAAAGTAGATTTGTTTCAGACTATGTAACCCTGATATAGCCCACTGCAGTAAGAGGTTAAAACTGGCAGCAAAGATGTTCACATTAGTCCAACCTCCCAAAAAATAAACCAACAGACCAATTCAACTACAATAGTGTTCTCAGTAACAGTTATAGAAAAACAATCATGCTTTGACTGATATGTTGTATGTACCTTAATTGATTGCACTGACTGTAAGTTGCTCTGAATAAGAATGTCTGCTGAATGACCAAAATGTTAATGTAAAAACAAACACTTGCAAAGCATGCTGGGTATTATTCTAATGAGCTCCGTCCCCAAAAAAGTACACATTTGGTTGATTACCTTCTAAAGTCGAGGCATCAAAGAAATTAATCTTATAGTAATCTTACACAATGTGTGACTGTCACCATCAATTGATCTATTGACTTTCTGTAAAAGAGAATTTGTTTAATTAAATTGAGGGTTCTTATAAATGATCATAATAATACATATTTGGTAGCGGAATAACATTTGGGGAAATCGGGTCTAGACTATTTTCCTTTATTATTAAATGGCCTATCTAAAATATATTATGAGTCTTGTTAAACTACGTAGAATTGCAGGAAATTAGCTTCAACACAATTTTCCTAGGTCCCTCAAATTAAACAAAATGCTGGTGTATCTATGATCCCTTATTAATGTCACTTGTTAAATCCACTTCAACCAGAGTAGATTAAGAGGAGGAGACAGGTTAAAGAAGGATTTCTAAGCCTTGAGACAATTGAGGCATGGATTGTGTATGTGTGTCATTCAGAGGGTGAATGGGCAAGACAAAATATTTAAGTGCCTTTGAACGGGCTATGGTAGTAGATGCCAGGCGCACCGGTTTGAGTGTGTCAAGAACTGCAACGCTGCTGGGTTTTCAAGAAAGGTCCACGACCTAAAGAACATCCAGCCAACTTGACACAACTGTGGGAAGTATTGGAGTCAACATGGGCCAAAATTCCTGTGGAACTCTTTCTACACCTTGTAAAGTCCATGCACTGACAAATTGAGGCTAATCTGAGGGGGAAAAGGGGTGCAACTCAATATTAGGAAGGTGTTCCTAATTTTTAGTACACTCAGGGAAGGCTATCTCAAATGAGAAAAGGGGGCCATGGGGAAAAAAGATTGGGAACCCCTGGAGTAGAGTACAGTAGAGTAAAGTACAGTGCAGTAGAGTTTAATCCAGTACAGTTTAGTTAAGTAGAGTAGAGTACATTAGAGTAAAGTTCAATACAGTACACTCCACTTAACATTTCTTTACTGTACTCTACTATGCTCTACTGTAATGTACTGTACTCTGCTCTGCTGTACTGTGCTGCACTACGCTGTCCAAACTTGTGAAACAGATTGATTCAGATTTGATTGGTTCAGATTTGGTCCGGCTGTACCAAAGAAATACGACCGGTCCGGACAGGACCAAAAAAAGCTGTCGCCGTCAGTAAATGCTTAGTGAGTATTATATATTGTGGATGTTACAAGAATAAACCTTCCACTTACATAGTTGTCTCACTGAAAGAAATTGCTTTGTTTTTTTCCTCAGCTGTACAAGGTTGTTGTTGTCAAATGTAGTGGAGTTTCGAGAGCGTTGCCTCTTCTCTTTCTTGTGACGACAAGGGCTATGGCGTCAAACATTGAGTGGGCTGTCATTACGTTGAAGTCAAACCTTGACACTTTTAGACACGTATCCTTCTCACAGATGAGGCTAACCTCATTTATATTTTGTCAACCTGTACGTGTCTAAAAGTGTCAAGGTTTGACTTGCAATATTGTGTCATGTAGCCCGAAAAGTCCACTTTCAAATGTAATTTCTCACTTTGACTATGAGGAAGTCTTTGTTTCCCATTTTCTCCCTGCAGATAAAGTGTGACATTTGTTCCCTTACAAAAAAAGATTGCAGTTTTGAAACTGCAGTAAAAGTACAGTAACTGCAGTGGACTTTGGTATTTTGGATGCAGTAATTGCAGAATAACTGCAATGTACTGCAGTTGAACTGCAGTTCTACTCCACTTTAACTGCAATTGCACTGCAAAATTACTGCAGCAAAAAAATAGTTATTGTGTTATTGAGCGTGCGTGCATGAGTGTGTGTTTGTTTTGGGAAGGTGGTATTAAGTAGTAGAGGAGGACCCAGGTAAAACTATTGCTAGTTTCACCAATAAGAAAATAACAGCTACATTATTGTTTGCAACTGAATGATTTGACCAAGACCACAGCAAATGATGAGTTAGTCATTAGGATGTATGTCATACTGCTTTCAGAATCAAATGCGAGAACTTGCTGCAACTGTTAAAAGAATGAGGGTTGATGGACACAGGTTTATGGTGAGTATTTTTTTTTATTCACTCTCTCCCTTTGCCATTTTAATACTACCTGAATAATACTACCAATGCTTCCACAAAATTCCACTACCAAACACAACAAACCAACATTGATATAAACAGGTACATTTTCAACTTTGGGCTTTTGGCCATGTTCAGTTTGGTGTTCTAATGATGTCAGAGTGTACAGTGGACATACTCTAAACTCCCTTGCAATTCCTACAGCAATTATGGCCTTGAAAGAAGTACAATAATTACAATTCCCTAATGCTACTTTTGGCAATTGTTGCTGAAAATAGTTTACATTGTTTTCCATTCTCACTAAATCCTTGTTAATTAACTGGTATTTGACAAAGAAAAGAAATATAATCCTTTCCATGCTGCCTGAGTGTATATAGATATGAGGTAAGCAAACGTACACGAGAAGTATGGAAAGTTTATAGGAAGTAGCCCATTATTAGGCAAGAAATCCCCACATGACTTCCCAGAATTATTTAAATACAGTACATTCGGAAAGTATTCAGACCCCTTGACTTTTTCCACATTTTGTTGCCTTACAGCCTTATTCTAAAATGATTTCATTCTTTTTTTCCCCTCATCAATCTACACACAATACTCAATAACGACAACGTGAAAACAGAAATACATTATTTACATAAATATTCAGACCCTTTGCTATGAGACTCGAAATTGAGCTCAAGTGCATCCTATTTCTTTTGATCATCCTTGAGATGTTTCTACAACTTGATTGGAGTCCACCTGTGGTAAATTCAATTGATTGGACATGATTTGGAAAGGCACACACCTGTCTATATAAGGT
This sequence comes from Brachymystax lenok tsinlingensis, assembly GCA_030435695.1. Lineage (NCBI taxonomy): Eukaryota > Metazoa > Chordata > Actinopteri > Salmoniformes > Salmonidae > Brachymystax > Brachymystax lenok. The sequence goes on from CM059780.1 coordinate 35,920,266, forward strand.
TCCACAGTTGATGGTGCATGTCAGAGCAAAAACCAAGCCATGAGGTCGAAGGAATTGTCCGTAGAGCTCAGAGACAGGATTGTGTCGAGGCACAGATCTGGGGAAGGGCACCAAAACGATTCTGCAGCATTGAAGGTCCAATGCTTTCCAGAAGTTTGGAACCACCAAGATTATTTCTAGAGCTGGCCGCCCTGCCAAACTGAGCAATCAGGGGAGAAGGGCCTTTGTCAGGGAGGTGACCAAGAACGCGATGGTCACTCTGACAGAGCACCAGAGTTCCTCTGTGGAGATGGGGGAACCTTCCCGAAGGACAACTATCGCTGCAGCACTCCACCAATCAGGCCTTTATGGTAGAGCGGCCAGAATGAAGAAACTCCTCAGTAAAAGGCACAAGACAGCCCACTTGGAGTTTGCCAAAAGGCACCTAAAGGACTTTCAGATCATGAGAAACAAGATTCTCTGGTCTGATGAAACCAAGATTGAACTCTTTGGCCTTAATGCCAAGCATCACGTCCAGTGCTTCATTTGTAAATTGGGAGGTGCCGAAAAGTGAGCGCGAGAGGGGGGTAACCTGGGGAGTTCTGAGGTTTTGAGGTGCTTGAACACATGAGAAAAAGCGACAGAGAGGTAGAGTAGAGGCACTTACAGAAGTTGCACACATGGGGAAAAATGTTTGTATCCTAAGGTCCCAGAAAAATGTGTCCTTTTATAAACACATTTAATGCAATTATACATCATTTTACATGACACATGACATTGGCAGCATCTTTTTTAATACTGCACAAATAAATAATGAAATGGCAGGCTACTATGACACTGACAAACTGAGAATCTGAGATCAATAAACACGACATTGTCTTGAATCCATTAATACCATTGGCCTAGGTGTGTGGAGACATATTGTAGGCTACAATATGAGGTGTTTTCCAGTTTCACTGACTCACCCAATGACACACAGCTCACTCGCTGGTGATGGCTCATGGGCTCGTGCCAAAAGCCTTTCTCTCTTTTGTTTTACTTTGAAAATATTTTGGTAGCCCGGGCCTTGTAATTGGGCTACAATCCACAGCTAGGCTATTTTAAAAAAATAAGCTATTGATCTTCTGTGGCGATAGGCCTGCTCATGGTGTAGTAGGCTATTCTGAATTATTTTATTGTTTTCTGAACAGACAGCAGTAATTATATAACTTTGCCAAATGTATTTACGTTTATCAGGGGTGCAGCAGTTCCTTTTTAACCCTTCACGCAATTTTATAAGGAAATAAATTATAAAGTGCAACGCTGGAGAGATGAGAGTTGCAGGCTCATGTCTATCAGAGCAGAGAGGGAGAGAGATCATGTAAAGTGAATCTTATTTTAGTTATGTGAGAGATGCTGGCATGCTTCTCACACAGCCACGGCCACGCATTGGTCTCAAACATAGGTTACAATGTTGCGCAAATCAGAACCCACCAACCCAAATCAACTCTTAGAATATTAGGCCCAGGCTGAAAATCTACTTTTTCACATTACGTTTTTTTGTGAGGGCCAGAATAATTAACGAAGAGGCAACTCAAATTAACTTTCATTGCTTTTGTCAGAGTTTTTACATAGCAAAAAGTGAAAAATATTTTTCATGCCCCTAGAGGTACTGGATCCGGCCAAATAGGTTCCTGAACAAAACAGCCCAAAACGGAGGATCCGGCTCAAATTAAGAACTGGTCACGTCTGCAGGAAACCTGGCACCATCCCTATGGTGAAGCGTGGTGGCAGCATCATGCTGTGGGTATGTTTTTCAGCGGTAGGATCTGGGAGACGAGACAGGATCAAGGGAAAGATGAACGGAGCAAAATACAGAGAGATCCTTGATGAAAACCTGCCTCAGAGGGCTCACGACCTCAGACTGGGGCAAATGTTCACCTTCCAACAGGACAACGACCGTAAGCAAACAGCCAAGACAACGCAGGAGTGGCTTCGGGACAAGTCTCAATGTCCTTGAGTGGCCAAGCCAGAGGCCGGACTTGAACCCGGTCGAACATCTCTGGAGAGACCTGAAAATAGCTGTGCAGCGACGCTCCCTATCCAACCTGACAGAGCTTGAGAGGATCTGCAGAGAATAATGGGAGAGACTCCCCAAATACAGGTGTGCCAAGCTAGACCTGACCTAGATTTCCTTACAATCAAATGCCGACCACATTATCTACCAAGAGAATTCTCTTTGATTATAATCACAGTCGCGTATATCCCCCCTCAAGCTGACACATCGACGGCCCTGAAAGAACTTAGTTGGACTTTATGTAAACTGGAAACCACATATCCTGAGGCTGCATTTATCGTAGCTGGGGATTTTAACAAGGCTAATCTGAAAAAATGTAGGGAGCCATGTTATCAGCATATCGAATGTGCGACCCGGGCCGGGAAAATCATGGATCATTGTTATTCGAACTTCCGTGACGCATACAAAGCCATTCCCTGCCCCCATTTTGGCAAATCTGACCACGACTCCATGTTGGCTTATCTGTAGACATACTTCCGCCACACCTTAATTTATTCGAGCTACACGTCAAACGAATATTCTTATGTTTAAATTCAAGGTCAGAATACGCATAGAGATAAAAGCGCATTAAAAGGGAATCACGTTCCATTTACACATATGTATATACTGTACTCTATACCATCTACTGCATCTTGCCTATGCCGTTCGGCCATCGCTCATTCATGTATCTATATGTACATACTCGTTTTCATTCCGTTACACTTGTGTGTATAAGGTAGTTGTTGTGAAATTGTTCGATTACTTGTTAGATACTACTGCATGGTCGGAACTAGAAGCACATTTCGCTAACATTAACATCTGCTAACCATGTGTATGTGACAAATAAGATTTGATTTGATTTATAGCGTCATACCCAAGAAGACTCTAGGCTGTAATTGCTGCCAAAGGTGCTTCAACAAAGTACAGTCTGAATACATATGTAAATGTGCTATTTCATTTTATTATTTTTTTTTAGAAATTTGCAGACATTTCTAAAAATCTGTTTTTGCTTTGTCATTATGCAGTATTGTGTGTAGATTGATGAGGATTTTTTTTGAATCCATTTTAGAATGTTATTTATTATAAATTTTTTTTTTTTTTAAAGGCAAGGGGTCTGAATACTTTCCGAATGCACTGTAGTGAGGCGTCTTATGTGAAAGACAATTGTAACTTCCACTTTGAGAAAGCCACAGAGCTACAGTTTGTGTAACATTGTGGGCCATTTCCTGCCATTTCTCCCCCCACAAATTGATTATTGTTTTGCACAAATATTTCTTGCTATCAGTAGTCCCATCAAACAAGGCCCCAATTAAGCATGTGCAAATGGAACGTGGTTCCCTTTTAATGCACTTTTATCTCTATGCGTATTCTGACCTTGAATTTAAACATAAGAATAGAATGCTATTCACCCACTATTCGTTTGACGTGTAGCTCAAATAAATGAAGGTGTGGCGGAAGTATGTCTACAGATAAGCCATATTCTGACCCTGACTTAATTCCCTCATACACGAGGAAAACATGAAGAAGATTGAGCAAACCTACCGGTTCTAAGTGGAAAAAGCAACAGAAATTACAGCATTCTCCATGCACTGTAATTTAGAAATTGATAATAGCTATTGATAAGAGCTAGGTAAATTAGTAATCCATTTGGAAAATGGGATTGTAAATACACATAGCAATTATTTTAAATTATGTTTCCTGATCATCCCTGGAGACACAGCCATATGGAAGCAAACTGAAAATCATATCAACATGACATGTATTGGGCCCCTTTTCCACAGTGACATATGTTATAAATATCTGTGGCAATATTCAGAATTTGTATTGTGTGTATTGTGACCCAAGCTATAGGCTGTTTTGATTATATAACCAAGCTTTTCTCAGTTTTATTTTACAATTTGTATTATGTTAAATATTAGCCACTATCGGGAGCCACCACCAGAAACACCCCACATACAGTACCAGTCAAATGTTTGGACACACCTACTCATCCCAGAGTTTGTCTTTATTTTTACTATTTTCTACATTGTAGAATAATAGTGAAGACATAAAAACTATGAAATAACACATATGAAATCATGCAGTAACCAAAAAAGTGTTAAATAATGACAGCTTTGCACACTCTTGGCATTCTCTCAACCGCCACAGGAAAGGAAGACCCAGAGTTACCTCTGCTTCAGAGGATGAGTTCATCTAAGTTACCAACCTCAGAAATTGCAGCCCAAATAAATTCACAGAGTTCAAGTAACAGACACATCTTAACATCAACTGTTCAGAGGAGACTGCGTGAATCAGGCCTTCATGGTCGAATTTCTGCAAAGAAAACACTACTAAAGGACACCAATCAGAAGAAGAGACTTGCTTGGTCCAAGAAACATGAACAATGGACATTAGACCGGTGGAAATTTGTCCTTTGGTCTGATGAGTCCAAATTTGAGATTTTTGGTTCTAACCGCCGTGTCTTTGTGAGACGCAGAGTAGGTGAATGGATGATCTCTGCATGTGTAGTTCCCACCATGAAGCATGGAGGAGGATGAATGAAAAACTCTTGAATGTGTAGGTGTCCAAACTTTTGACTCGTACTGTATCTGATGCTGTCTGGCATGTCATACTATTTCTGTCCAGACAGCATCAGATACAGTACATGGGCTTCAAATAGAGGGGTGCTGTTTCGTTTGCTTGGTTGCTTTGTCCGGTGACATAGTTTCAGCAGAGAGCAAGGCAAGAGACGCCAAGATCTGTCCAGAATAAGCCCAAATGCGTTTCTATGGGCATTATTTGCAGACCTAAGCTTGTTGCCTGCCTTTGGGACAAAGACTCTCATTGTTAGGGCGTGTCGCGAGCTCACTGGGTCGGGAAACTCTGAGGGCCCTGAATAGGCTAGTTGATATAATGTTGCAAGTTCGTTAGCCAACCCAGTTGATGATTTGATACAATGTTGCACTTCACTAGCAATTGCTAAAGTCAAGACCGATAGAAAGAGAGGCAGACTGACAGAGTAGAGAGATGAATGTGAAATATTTTCTAATCTTTTTATTTGTTGACTTGAGGCCTATGTATACTGAACAAGAATATAAATTAAAAAAGTTGATCCGATGTTTCATGAGCTGAAATAAAAGATCCCCGAAATGTTTCATTAACACAAAAAAAGTATTTCTCTCAAACTTTGTGGAAAAATGTGTTTACATCCCTGTTAGTGAGCATTTCTCCTTTGCCAAGAAAATCCATCCACCTGTGCAGGGGACAATAAAAGGCCACTCTAAAATATGCAGTTTTGTCACACAACACAATGCCACAGATGTCTCAAGTTTTTAAGGGAGCGTGCAATTGGTATTTTGACTGCAGGAATGGCCACCAGAGCTATTGCCAGACAATTTCATATTATTTTTCTACCATAAGCCTCCTCTAACATCGATATAGAGAACTTGGCAGTACGTCCAACTTGCCTCACAACCGCAGACCACTTGTGACTATGCCAGCCCAGGACCTCCACATCCTGCTTCTTCACCTGCGAGATCGTCTGAGACCAGGCCATTCTCCGCCCTCTTTTCGGCAAGTCTGACCATGACTCAATTTTGTTACTCCCAGCCTACAAACAGAAACTAAAACAGGAAACGCCCGTTCTCAGGTCTGTTCAACGCTGGTCCGAACAATCTGATTCCATGCTGCAAGATTGCTTCGAGCACGTGGACTGGGATATGTTCCGGATAGCATCTGACAACAACATTGATGTATACGCTGATTTGGTGAGCGAGTTTATTAGCAAGTGCATTGGTGATGTTGTACCCATAGCAAATATTAAAACCTTCCCCAACCAGAAACCGTGGATTGATGGCAGCATTCGCGCAAAACTGAAAGCGCGAACCACTGCTTTTAACCAGGGTAAGGCTACCGGAAACATGACTGAATACAAACAGTGCAGCTATTCCCTCCGCAAGGCAATCAAACAAGCTAAGGGTCAATATAGAGACAAAGTAGAGTCACAATTCAACAGCTCAGACACAAGAGGAATGTGGCAGGGTCTACAGTCAATCACGGACTACAAAAGAAAACCAGCCCGTCGCGGACCATGACGTCCTGCTCCCAGACAAACTAAACAACTTCTTTGCTCGCTTTGAGGACAATACAGTGCCACCGACACGGTCCGCTACCAAAACCTGCGGGCTCACCTTCACCGCAGCCAATGTGAGAAAAACATTTAAATGTGTTAACCCTCGCAGGGCTGCCGGCCCAGATGGCATCCCTGGCCGTGTCCTCAGAGCATGCGCAGACCAGCTGGCTGGTGTGTTTACGGACATATTCAATCAGTCCATATCCCAGTCTGCTGTTCCCACATGCTTCAAGAGGGCCACCATTGTTCCTGTTCCCAAGAAAGCTAAGGTGATTGAGCTAAATGACTATCGCCCCGTAGCACTCACTTCCGTCATCATGAAGTGCTTTGAGAGATTAGTCAAGGATCATATCACCTCCATCCTGCCAGACACCCTGGACCCACTCCAATTTGCTTACCGTCCCAATAGGTCCACAGACGACGCAATCACACTGCATACTGCCCTAACCCATCTGGACAAGAGGAATACTTATGTAAGAATGCTGTTCATCGACTACAGCTCAGCATTTAACACCATAGTTCCCTCCAAGCTCGTCATTAAGCTCGAGACCCTGGGTCTCGACCCAGCCCTGTGCAACTGGGTCCTGGACTTCCTGACGGGCCGGTCCCAGGTGGTGAGGGTAGGAAACAACATCTCCACCCCGCTGATCCTCAACACTGGGGCCTCATAAGGGTGCGTTCTCAGCCCTCTCCTGTACTCCCTGTTTACCCATGACTGCGTGGCCAAGCACGCATCCAACTCAATCATCAAGTTTGCTGACGACACTACAGTGGTAGGCTTGATTACCAACAACGACGAAACGGCCTACAGAGAGGAGGTGAGGGCCCTTTGAGTGTGGTGTCAGGAAAATAACCTCTCACTCAATGTCAGCAAAACAAAGGAGATGATCTTCAGGACTTCAGGAGAGGGAGCACCCCCCTATCCACATCGAGGGGACAGTAGTGGAGAAGGTGGAAAGTTTTAAGTTCCTCGGCGTACACATCACGGACAAACTGAATTGGTCCACCCACACAGACAGCGTGGTGAAGAAGGCGCAACAGCGCCTCTTCAACCTCAGGAGGCTGAAAAAATTTGGCTTGTCACCAAAATCACTCACAAACTTTTACAGATGCACAATCGAGAGCATCCTGTCGGGCTGTATCACGGCAACTGCTCCGCCCACAACCGTAAGGCTCTCCAGAGGGTAGTGAGGACTGCACAGCGCATCACCGGGGGTAAACTACCTGCCCTCCAGGACACCTACACCACCCGATGTCACAGAAAGGCCAAAAAGATCATCAAGGACAACAACCACCCGAACCACTGCCTGTTCACCCCGCTATCATCCAGAAGGCGAGGTCAGTACAGGTGCATCAAAGCTGGGACCGAGAGACTAAAAAACAGCTTCTACCTCAAGGCCATCAGACTGTTAAACAGCCATCACTAACATTGAGTGGCTGCTGCCAACATACTGACTTAAATCTCTAGCCACTTTAAACATAGGAATTGGATGTAACAAATGTATCACTAGCCACTTTAAACAATTTTGTATATAATGTTTACGTATCCGACATACTCATATCAAATGTATACACTGTACTCTAAACCATCTACTGTATCTTGCCTATGCCGTTCGGCCATCGACCCAAATCTCAAGCCACTTAATAATTATAATTGGATGAAATAATGTATCACTAGCCACTTTAAACAATGCCATTTATATAATGTTTACATATCCTACATTACTCATCTCATATATATGTGTATATACTGTACTCCATACCATCTACTGCATCTTGCCTATGCCGGTCAGCCATCGCTCATCCATATACACTGCTCAAAAAAATAAAGGGAACACTTAAACAACACAATGTAACTCCAAGTCAATCACACTTCTGTGAAATCAAACTGTCCACTTAGGAAGCAACACTGATTGACAATAAATTTCACATGCTGTTGTGCAAATGGAATAGACAACAGGTGGAAATTATAGGCAATTAGCAAGACACCCCCAATAAAGGAGTGGTTCTGAAGGTGGTGACCACAGACCACTTCTCAGTTCCTATGCTTCTTGGCTGATGTTTTGGTCACTTTTGAATGCTGGCGGTGCTTTCACTCTAGTGGTAGCATGAGACGGAGTCTACAACCCACACAAGTGGCTCAGGTAGTGCAGCTCATCCAGGATGGCACATCAATGCGAGCTGTGGCAAGAAGGTTTGCTGTGTCTGTCAGCGTAGTGTCCAGAGCATGGAGGCGTTACCAGGAGACAGGCCAGTACATCAGGAGGCGTGGAGGAGGCCGTGGGAGGGCAACAACCCAGCAGCAGGACCACTACCTCCGCCTTTGTGCAAGGCGGAGCACTGCCAGAGCCCTGCAAAATGACCTCCAGCAGGCCACAAATGTGCATGTGTCTGCTCAAACGGTCAGAAACAGACTCCATGAGGGTGGTATGAGGGCCCAACGTCCACAGGTGGGGTTGTGCTTACAGCCCAACACCGTGCAGGACGTTTGGCATTTGCCAGAGAACACCAAGATTGGCAAATTCGCCACTGGCGCCCTGTGCTCTTCACAGATGAAAGCAGGTTCACACTGAGCACGTGACAGGCGTGACAGAGTCTGGAGACGCCGTGGAGAACGTTCTGCTGCCTGCAACATCCTCCAGCATGACCGGTTTGGCGGTGGGTCAGTCATGGTGTGGGGTGGCATTTCTTTGGGGGCCACACAGCCCTCCATGTGCTCGCCAGAGGTAGCCTGACTGCCATTAGGTACCGAGATGAGATCCTCAGACCCCTTGTGAGACCATATGCTGGTGCGGTTGGCCTGGGTTCCTCCTAATGCAAGACAATGCTAGACCTCATGTGGCTGGAGTGTGTCAGCAGTTCCTGCAAGAGGAAGGCATTGATGCTAAGGACTGGCCCGCCCGTTCCCCAGACCTGAATCCAATTGAGCACATCTGGGACATCATGTCTCGCTCCATCCACCAACGCCACGTTGCACCACAGACTGTCCAGGAGTTGGCGGATGCTTTAGTCCAGGTCTGGGAGGAGATCCCTCAAGAGACCATCCGCCACCTCATCAGGAGCATGCCCAGGCGTTGTAGGGAGGTCATTCAGGCACGTGGAGGCCACACACACTACTGAGCCTCATTTTGACTTGTTTTAAGGACATTACATCAAAGTTGGATCAGCCTGTAGTGTGGTTTTCCACTTTAATTTTGAGTGTGACTCCAAATCCAGACCTCCATGGGTTGATAAATTAGATTTCCATTGATAATTTTTGTGTGATTTTGTTGTCAGCACATTCAACTATGTAAAGAAAAAAGTATTTAATAAAATTATTTCATTCATTCAGATCTATGATGTGTTATTTTAGTGTTCCCTTTATTTTTTTGAGCAGTGTATTTATATGTACATACTCGTATTCATTCCTTTACTCTTGTGTGTATAAGGTAGTTGTTGTGAATTTGTTAGATTACTTGTTAGATACTACTGCATGGTCGGAACTAGAAGCACAAGCATTTCGCTACACTCGCATTAACATCTGCTAACCATGTGTATGTGACAAATAAAATTTGATTTGATTTGACCAGCGAGCCGGACAGCTGATGAATCTGAGGAGTACTTCTGTCTGTAATAAAGCCCTTTTGTGGGGAAAATCTCATTCTGATTGGGTGGGCCTGGCTCCCAAATGGGTGGGCCTATGCCCTCCCACGCCCACGGATGGCCCCTGCCCAGTCATTTGAAATTCCTAGATTAGGGCCTAATTAATATATTCAAATTGACTGATTTCCTTACATGAACTGTAACTCAGTAAAATCGTTGAAATTGTGCATGTTGCGTTTCTATTTTTGTTCAGTATATTTTACTTAGTTGATGATTATAGGCTTACTGCTGCATTGGCCTATAGGCCATCTCTGAGTTCTATGTGCTCCTTTCTTTAGCCGCCAATGAATCACAGTGTATCAATGTGTCCATATGCAGAGGCTGGTGCTTACGCCTTATTTGAATTTTTGATTTTTATGATTAACAACGTGACAATGATTTTGAGAAACAAAAACGACATAATTTAAATAAAATCCATGAAAATGTGCAGAAGTGTGTAGGAATGGCGTGCGTAGGAGAGGCGTGTGTAGGAAAGGCATACATTCCTAAATCTAGGAATGTGGGGCGGCAGGGTAGCCTAGTGGTTAGAGGGTTGGACTAGCAACCGAAAGGTACAATCTGTCGTTCTGCCCCTGAACAGGCAGTTAACCCACTGTTCCTAGGCCGTCATTGAAAATAAGAATTTGTTCTTAACTGACTTGCCTAGTAAAATAAAGGTAAAAAAAAGAGTCGGGATCGACCCCTGAGTGAACACAAATGCCAGAGTCAGGTTACCATCACTCTCCCTCATGCCAACTTGCCCTATTCAAGCTCTGGAGCTTTGAGGATGAAACTCAAAATGAGACAGACAACTTGTTCCCAGTCACTGCCCTAGTATCAGTTCTCCCGTTCAGTTTACAGACTACAAACAATAAACTAGCTTTGGAGCTAGTTTGTGATCAAGAGGAAGATCAAGATGATTGTGATCTGCAGCTTGGGGGAGTAAATCTACATATGGACCATGTTGCTAAGGGGTTTCTACTAGGAGCTGTTGAAGACAGCATGTACTATATACACAGTCAGTGGTGATTTTTGCATATAAATCTTGGTGGGGCAAACAAAACATTTGGGGATGCATGCCAGCAAAGCCACTACAAAACACAACACAACACTAAACAATACATTAATTGCACTATATGGGTGACAGACGGGGGCCACAATCTGTTAGGTCCTACGTAAATCTGTCCCAACAGCAGATTCCCAACAGCAGTCCCAACACCTTACCACTGCTACTCCTGGCTATCAGCGGAGCCTTCTCTGGCAGCGAAACAGTTCATTCAGCCACATTTACTGCCTTTAAAAAAAACATAGCTGATATGGCTGACTTGCTTAAACAAAAGTAGTTTCTACTGACAATTGAGATGTACAAACTATGGGATAAGGGGACGACGAGTGGATAAGAGGCAATCTGTAATTTCGATTAAGACATTAATGAGCGAGCTAGGACAGACGTAGTAAATACAGTGGGGCAAAAAAGTATTTAGTTAGCCACCAATTGTGCAAGTTCTCTCACTTAAAAAGATGAGAGAGGCCTGTAATTGTCATCATAGGTACACTTCAACTATGACAGACAAAATGAGGAAAGAAAATCCAGAAAATCACATTGTAGGATTCTTTATGAATTTATTTGCAAATTATGGTGGAAAATAAGTATTGAAAGTATGATGTTGGCATAATCAGTCCAATCAAAGCTACTGGAGATATATCTTGATTTGATGTCATCTAATTTGTGGACTATGCTTGAGCCTTCTTGGATAGTACGTACTTCTAATGTAACTCTATGCAGCACCCACGGGGCTTGAATTTTCGAGCTCTACCTGTAGATTTTGCGGTGACATTGTGTCCCCATGAGTGACAGAACACTGAGCCAATCACAGCGCAACTAGAGAACATTACCAACCCCTACGCTCCGTATTGTCTGCTGGCTGCCTCACCACTACAGAAATCACTGAGATAGGCTGAAACACCTGCATTTTGAGGCTGCCTTACTCAGGAAAGCAAAAAAAGACAACGTTTGAATGCAGCTTTATTAACTCAATGCTTGCCCCACCTGCCCTGAATGAGGGGTCGCCACTGTATACAGTAGTTATGCTACGCAACGAGTTGCTCTGCTAGATGGGGGAATAGAGAGGGCAGAGAGGACCTGTGCTTTCCGTGCTGCATGGCCTTTGTATTTCAAATAAAATAAAATAAAATGTTATTAGTCACACACACCCACTGGCTCCAGGTCATCTACATGTCCCTGCTAGGTAAAGCCCCGCCTTATCTCAGCTCACTGGTAACCATAGCAGCACCCACCCGTAGCACGCGCTCAAAGCCAATTCCTCGTTTGGCCGCCTTTCCTTTTAGTTCTCTGCTGCCAATGACTGGAACGAACTACAAAAATCACTGAAACTGGAGACACATCTCCCTCACCAGCTTTAAGCACCAGCTATCAGAGCAGCTCACAGATCACTGCACCTGTACATAGCCCATCTGTTAATAGCCCAACCAACTACCGCTTCCCCTACCATATTCATTTATTTATCTTGCTCCTTTGCACCCCAGTATTTTTACTTTGCCCATTCATCTACTGCACATTTACCATTCCAGTGTTAAATTGCTATACTGTAATTACTTCGCCACCATGGCCTATTTAAATAAAGGTGAAATAAAAAAAAAAAAAAAATAAACATGCGCCGAATACAACAGGCGTAGACCTTACAGTGAAATACTTACTTACGAGCCCCTAACAAACAATGCAGTTAAAAAATAATATGGATATGAATAAGAAATAAAAGTAACAAGTAATTAAAGAGCAGCAGTAAAATAACAATAGCGAGACTATATACAGGGGGATAGCGGGACAGAGTCAATGTGCGGGGGCACCAGTTAATTGAGGTAATATGTACTTGTATCAAATCAAATCAAATCAAATTTTATTTGTCACATACACATGGTTAGCAGATGTTAATGCGAGTGTAGCGAAATGCTTGTGCTTCTAGTTCCGACCATGCAGTAGTATCTAACAAGTAATCTAACAAATTCACAACAACTACCTTATACACACAAGAGTAAAGGAATGAATCTGAGTATGTACATATAAATATATGGATGGCGATGGCTGACAGCATAGGCAAGATGCAGTAGATGGTATGAGTACAGTATATACACATATATATGAGATGAGTAATGTAGGATATGTAAACATTATATAAATGGCATTGTTTAAAGTGGCTAGTGATACATTATTTCATCAATTATAATTATTAAAGTGGCTAGAGATTTGGGTCGATGACCCGAGCGGCATAAGCAAGATACAGTAGATGGTTTAGAGTACAGTGTATACATTTGATATGAGTATGTCGGATACGTAAACATTATATACAAAATTGTTTAAAGTGGCTAGTGATACATTTATTTACATCCAATTCCTATGTATAAAGTGGCTAGAGATTTAAGTCAGTATGTTGGCAGCAGCCACTCAATGTTAGTGATGGCTGTTTAACAGTCTGATGGCCTTGAGGTAGAAGCTGTTTTCAGTCTCCTCGGTCCCAGCTTTGATGCACCTGTACTGACCTCGCCTTCTGGATGATAGCGGGGTGAACAGGCAGTGGCTCGGGTGGTTGTTGTCCTTGATGATCTTTTTGGCCTTTCTGTGACATCGGGTGGTGTAGGTGTCCTGGAGGGCAGGTAGTTTAACGGTGATGCGTTGTGCAGTCCTCACTACCCTCTGGAGAGCCTTACGGTTTGTGGCGGAGCAGTTGCCGTACCAGCGGTGATACAGCCCGACAGGATGCTCGATTGTGCATCTGTAAAAAGTTTGTGAGTGATTTTGGTGACAAGCCAAATTTCTTCAGCCTCCTGAGGTTGAAGAGGCGCTATTGCGCCTTCTTTACCACGCTGTCTGTGTGGGTGGACCAATTCAGTTTGTCCGTGATGTATGCGCCGAGGAACTTAAAACTTTCCACCTTCTCCACTACTGTCCCCTCGATGTGGATAGGGGGTGCTCCCTCTCCTGTTTCCTGAAGTCCACGATCATCTCCTTTGTTTTGTTGACATTGAGTGAGAGGTTATTTTCCTGACACCACACTCCGAGGGCCCTCACCTCCTCTCTGTAGGCCGTCCTCAAATGCGTTGTTGGTAATCAAGCCTACCACTGTAGTGTCGTCAGCAAACTTGATGATTGAGTTGGATGCGTGCTTTGGCCCGCGCAGTCATGGGTAAACAGGGAGTACAGGAGAGGGCTGAGAACGCACCCTTTGTGGGGCCCCAGTGTTGAGGATCAGCGGGGTGGAGATGTTGTTTCACCCTCACCACCTGGGACCGGCCCGTCAGGAAGTCAGGACCCAGTTGCACAGGGCTGGGTCAGACCCAGGGTCTCGAGCTTAATGACGAGCTTGGAGGAACTATGGTGTTAAATGCTGAGCTGTAGTCGATGAACAGCATTCTTACATAAGTATTCCTCTTGTCCAGATGGGTTAGGGCAGTATGCAGTGTGATTGCGAAGTCGTCTGTGGACCTATTGGGACGGTAAGCAAATTGGAGTGGGTCCAGGGTGTCTGGCAGGATGGAGGTGATATGATCCTTGACTAATCTCTCAAAGCACTTCATGATGACGGAAGTGAGTGCTACGGGCGATAGTCATTTAGCTCAGTCACCTTAGCTTTCTTGGGAACAGGAACAATGGTAGCCCTCTTGAAGCATGTGGGAACAGCAGACTGGGATAGGGACTGATTGAATATGTCCGTAAACACACCAGCCAGCTGGTCTGGCGCATGCTCTGAGGACACGGCCAGGGATGCCATCTGGGCGGCAGCCTTCGCGGTTAACACATTTAAATGTTTTTCTCATTGGCTGCGGTGAAGGTGAGCCCGCAGGTTTTGTAGCGGGCCGATGTCGGTGGCACTGTATTGTCCTCAAAGCGAGCAAAGAAGTTGTTTAGTTTGTCTGGGAGCAGGGCGTCATGAGTCCGGCGACGGGCTGGTTTTCTTTTTGTAGTCCGTGATTGACTGTAGACTGCCACATTCCTCTTGTGTCTGAGCCATTGAATTGTGACTCTACTTTGTCTCTATATTGACGCTTAGCTTGTTTTGATTGCCTTGCGGAGGAGTAGCTGCACTGTTTGTATTCAGTCATGTTTCCGGTAGCCTTTACCTGGTTAAAGCAGTGGTTCGCGCTTTCAGTTTGCGCGCGAATGCTGCCATCAATCCATGGTTTCTGGTTGGGGAAGGTTTTGATATTTGCTATGGGTACAACATCACCAATGCATTTGCTAATAAACTCGCTCACCGAATCAGCGTATACATCAATGTTGTTGTCAGATGCTATCCGGAACATATCCCAGTCCACGTGCTCGAAGCAATCTTGCAGCATGGAATCAGATTGGTCGGACCAGCGTTGAACAGACCTGAGAACGGGCGTTTCCTGTTTTAGTTTCTGTTTGTAGGCTGGGAGCAACAAAATGGAGTCATGGTCAGACTTGCCGAAAGGAGGCGGAGAATAGCCTTGTATGCATCACGGAAGTTGGAATAACAGTGGTCAGGATTTTACCAGCCCGGGTGGCACATTCGATATGCTGGTAAAATTCTCAGAGCCTTGTTCTTAAATTAGCCTTATTAAAATCCCCAGCCACAATAAATGCAGCCTCAGGATATGTGGTTTCCAGTTTACATAGAGTCCGATGAATTTCTTTCAGTGCCGTCGATGTATCAGCTTGAGGGGGATGTACACGGCTGTGATTATAATCGAAGAGAATTCTCTTGGTAGATAATGCACGGTCTGCATTTGATTGTAAGGAATTCTATGTCAGGTGAACAAAAGGACTTGAGTTCCTGTATGTTGTTATGATCACACCACGTCCTCGTTAATCATAAGACACACACACGCCCTTCTTCTTACCAGAGAGATGTTTGTTTCTGTCAGCGCGATCGTGGAGAAACCAGGTGGCTGTACCGACTCTGATAGCGTGTCCTGAGTGAGCCATGTTTCCGTGAAGCAAAGAACGTTGCAGTCTCGAATGTCTCTCTGAAAGGCAACCCTCGATCGGATTTCGTCTACTTTGTTGTCAAGAGACTGTACATTGGCGATTAAAATACTCGGGAGAGAGGTGCACGATCGCCCGTCGATTTAGCTTGACAAAAAGACCGGCGCGTTTCCCTCTTCTCGAGCGCCGCCGTTGTTTTGAAGTATACCACGTGCTATCAGTCTGTTGTTGTGTTTGGGTTAACGAAAGGAGAATCCTCTTTGGGAAAAGTCGATTCCTGGTTGCGTAATGTTGGTAAGTTGACGTTGCTCTTATATATGTAGGTAGAGTTATTAAAGTAACTATGCATAGATGATAACAACAGAGAGTAGCAGCGATGTAAAATAGGGGAGGGGGACGACAACGCAAATTGTCTGGGTAGCCATTTTATTAGATGTTCAGGAGTCTTATGCCTTGGGGGTAGAAGCTGTTTAAAAGCCTCTTCAACCTAGACTTGGCGCTCTGGTACCACTTGCCGTGCAGTAGCAGAGAGAACAGTCTATGACTAGGGTGGCTGGAGTCGTTGACAATTTTTAGGGCCTTCCTCTGACACCGCCTGATATAGAGGTCCTGGATGGCAGGAAGCTTGGCCCCAGTGATGCACTGGGCCGTGCGCACTACCCTCTGTAGTGCCTTGCGGTCGGGGGCCGAGCAGTTGCCATACCAGGCAGTGATGCAACCAGTCAGGATGCTCTCGATGGTGCAGCTGTAGAACCTTTTGAGGATCTGAGGACCCATGCCAAAGCTTTTCAGTCTCCTGAGGGGGAATAGGTTTTGTCATGCCTTCTTCACAACTGTCTTGGTGTGCTTGGACCATGTTAGTTTGTTGGTGATGTGGACACCAAGGAACTCTCAACCTGCTCCACTGCGGCAGGGTAGCCTAGTGGTTAGAGCGTTGGACTAGATCGAATCCCCGAGCTGACAAGGTAAAATCCTGTCGTTCTGCCTCTGAACAAGGCAGTTAACACTGTTCTTATGCCGTCATTGAAAATAAGAATTTGTTCTTAACTGATTTGCCTAGTTAAATAAAGGTACAAAAAAAAATGAGAATGGGGGAGTGCTCGGTCCTCCTTTTCCTGTAGTCCACAATCATCTCCTTTGTCTTGATCACATTGAGGGAGAGGTTGTTGTCCTGGTACCACCCTGCCAGGTCTCTGACCTCCTCCCTATAGGCTGTTTCGTTGTTGTCGGTGATCAGGCCTACCACTGTCGTGTCATCTGCAAACTTAATGATGGTGTTGGAGTCGTGCCTGGCCGTGCAGTCATGAGTGCACAGGGAGTACAGGAGGGGACGGGGCACACACCCCTGAGGGGCCCCAGTGTTGCGGATGTGTTGTTACCTACCCTTACCACCTGGGGGCGGCCCATCAGGAAGTCCAGGATCCAGTTGCAGAGGGTATTTAGTCCCAGGGTCCTTAGCTTATTGATGAGCTTTGAGGGCACTATGGTGTTTAACGCTGAGCTATTGTAAATGAATAGCATTCTCACGTAGGTGTTCCTTCTGTCCAGGAGGGAAAGGGCAGTGTGGAGGGCAACAGAGATTGCATCATCTGTGGATCTGTTGGGGCAGTATGCAAATTAGAGTGGGTCTAGGGTTTCTGGGATAATGTTGTTTGATGTGAGCCATGACCAGCCTTTCAAAGCACTTCATGGTTACAGACGTGAGTGCTACGGGTCGGTAGTCATTTATGCAGGTTACCTTAGTGTTCTTGGGCACAGGCACTATGGTGGTCTGCTTAAACAAAATTGGTATTACAGACAGGACAGGGAGATGTCAGTGAATGTCAGTGAATGTCAGTGAAGACACTTGCGAATTGATCAGTGCATGTTCGCAGTACACGTCCTGGTAATCCGTCTGGCCCTGCGGCTTTAACTGCAGAAAGCGTGACACACAGTCTTCCAGAATAACTGGTGCTTTCATGCATGTTTCAGTGTTATTTGTCTCAAAGCGAGCATAGAAGTAGTTTAGCTCGTCTGGTAGGCTCGTGTCACTAGGCAGCTCTCGGCTGTGCTTCCCTTTGTAGTCTGTAATGGTTTGCAAGCCCTGCCACATCCGACGAGTGTCAGAGCCGGTGTAGTACAATTCAATCTTAGTCCCGTATTGATCCTTTACCTGTTTGATGGTTTGTCAGAGGGCATAGCGGGATTTCTTATAAGCTTCTGGGTTAGAGTCCCGCTCCTTGAAAGCGGCAGCTCTAGCCTTTAGCTCAGTGCGGATGTTGCCTGTAATCCATGGCTTCTGGTTGGGGTATGTACGGTCACTGTGGGGATGACGTCATCGATGCACTTGTGGTGTACTCACACAAGTGGTGTACTCCTCAATGCCATCGGAGGAATCGCGGAACATATTCCAGGCTGTGCTAAGCAAAACAGTCCTGTAGCTTAGCATCTGCTTCGTCTGACCACTTTTTTATTGATCTACTTTATTTATTGATCTACTTCCTGCTTTATATTTAGCTTGTAAGCAGGAATCAGGAGGATAGAATTATGGTCAGATTTGCCAAATGGAGGGTGAGGGAGAGCTTTGTATGCGTCTCTGTGTGTGGAGTAAAGGTGGTCCAGTGTATTTTTTTTAAGTTTCCCTTCATTAAAGTCCCCGGCTACTTGGAGCGCCGCCTTATGGCGGAATACAGCTCATTCAATGCTGTCTTAGTGCCAGCCTCAGTCTGTGGTGGTATGTAAACAGCTATGAAAAATACAGATGAAAACTCTCTAGGTAGATAGTGTGGTCTACATCTTATCATGAGGTACTCTACCTCAGGCGAACAATAGCTGGAGACTTCTTTAGATATCGTGCACCAGCTGTTATATACAAAAATACATAGTCCACCGCCCCTCGTCTTACCAGACGCTGCTGTTCTATCCTGCCGGTACAGCGTATAACCAGCCAGCTGTATGTTGATAGTGTCGTCGTTCAGCCATGACTCCGTGAAACATAAGATATTACATTTTTGAATGTCCCGTTGATGGTTTAAACTTCTGCGTAGGTCATTGATTCATTCATTCTCCAAAGATTGCACGTTTTCTAGCAGAATGGAAGGAAGTGGATGTTTATTCGATCGCCTACGAATTCTCAGAAGGCAGCCCGCCCTCTGGACTCTTTTTCTCCACCTCCTCTTCACACAAATCACGGGGATCTGGGCCTGTTCCCGCGAAAGCAGTATATAATTTGCGTCTAGCTCGTCAGAATGGTTAAAGGAAAAAAGGATTCTGCCAGTCCGTGGTGAGTAATTGCAGTCCTGATGTCCAGAAGTTGTTTTGGGTCATAAGAGATGGTAGCGGCAACATTATGTACAAAATAAGTTAAAAAATAAGTTACAAACAACGCAAATAAACAAACACAATCGGTTGGGGACATGTAAAACATCAGCCTTCTTCTCCGGCGCCATTTTACATAATTTCAGCCTGTGTGGGTGCTGAGGGTGCCTTGCATATTTATGTGGTACACTTATAGCCTTAACCATATGGTTGGCTGTGCATGCAGCTCTCAGAAAGTGAGCAGGTCTTTTCTCTCATGTTTCCCACATGACATATCATAATTTCTCCAAAGGCACAACAGAGGGCAGTTCAGCGGAGGGGCAGTCTTTCCACACCATCTTTGGCTAGAAGCTAATCCTGGATGGTGTTTGAAAATGTAGCAGTTCAATATTTCTCCCTATACTTCAAATGGTGGAGTGCCTTACGTTACTCAGCAGAGGAGTACTATAGTTTGTAAGTCATGGAAGATGTGGTTGGACAGAGGGCAAGTGTCTTGTAACAGGGGGAGATAATAGCACTATCAAGTCTGAGATCCTCCCTTTTTTTCCTTTTTCCTTGCTAAATGAAAATAGTTTAGTTTCTTATGTTGATTTTAGGAGAGGGCATGCTGTGTCAGATTGTGGTTCTACCTCCCTCTCTTTCCTAGAGCTGATTTAGATTTCATACCAGTCTCTTCAAAGCGTAGTTGGAATATGATTTTTGAGGTACTGCAGAGTGAAGAAGCTCTTCTCCAGTGGGCACCGCTGGTATTCAATATGTAGGAGTGGTTGTAGGGCATAGGCCTGTTGTGTTTCATTCAAACACAGAGAGAAACTTGACATAAATAATTAAATCTGAGACCAGCAGATTTAGGCTCAGGCGATTTAGTGTCAAAAGGGTAAGCCTGGTTTTAGGCAACTACTTTTTTCCAGCTGCAAGGGAGTGAATGCTTGCACCATGTGCTTGGGGGTCTGTTTCTACTGTGACCCCTTTCATATTAAGTAATATTAAGTAATAATATAAGCAGGCTCATGATTTAACCATCTGTAAATCAGTTTGATATAGAGAATGCTGGTGGGAGGAGCTACTGATTTACAGAAGATTAAATCATGAACCTGCTTACGAAAGTTAATTACACTAGGGTTTTCTTCAAATAGAATGTTCCCCTCTTGGCACCTCTCCTTATGGTGCATGCTGTGTTACTCATCTACGAAAATGTAGAAATACAATATTGCACCTCACAGTTACACCATCACTCTCTAACTACTTTGGTAACCATGATGTCATTCATTTGCATTACACAGTAAACACAGATACATTATTAGTAACTACACTTGACATATTCACATATGTTATTATAAGTATTAGAAAACTGTGTAGATAAAACAACCTTGTTCCAAATACGTGACTGTACAGGTCACTGAATAGCCTACACATAGATCAAGAAGTCGACAAAACAATTAATATTCTATTCATCATTTTTTTACAATTGGTATTAAATTTGTTTTTATAATCACTGAAAACCAATTCAACATAACACACGCAAGAGCTAACAAAACGTAATATAGCATGAGACCAAAGGAGGACCTGAAGCAATCAATTATGAATGAAGAGAGAAATACATAATTTAGCAGGATTTAGAGCATATTTTATGTTAATCATTTTTGGTGTAGTTTTTCTCTGGAATTCAAGGCAACTGCTTTGCTTCAAAGATAACCATGAAAACATATTCAGGGGAAGTGCAGTCAAAAACGTGATTCTGTTATTTTGATGATATTTCCACACTATGATGTCAAAATCACACTGAAATTGTGAAAATTATGATAATGTCCTTTTGTTGTGTAAGAGCTGTTTGAAATAAATCCCAGGAATGTTTTGCCTGTTCGGGTGGGATGAAATGTTGGTATTTTATTAGGATCCCCAATAGCTGTTGAGAAAGCAACAGCTACTTTTCCTGGGGTCAACACAAAACATGAAACATGACATATTACAGAACATTAATAGAGAACATCAAGGACAGAACTAAATAAATAAAATAAAATGGAACACATAGCCTACATATCAACACATACACACAAAATATCTAGGTCAAATATGGGAAAGGCGTTGTGCCGTGATGTGTTGCTTTACCAGTTTTTTTTTTTTACCAGGTTTGCTATTAATTTGAGCAATATGAGATGGGAGTTCCATGCAATAATGGCTCCATATAATATTGTACGGGTTCTAAAATTTGTTACGGATTTGGGGACTGTGAAAAGACCCCTGGTGGCATGTCTGGTGGGATAAGTGTGTGTGTCAGAGTTGTGTGTAAGTTGACTATGCAGCACATTAATGTTTCTTATCAAAAGAAGAAGTAATGCAGTCAGTCTCTCCTCATCTCTTAGTCAAGATGATATAAATACTATGGCATGCATAGTATTTATATTAGCCATCTGATTACAATGAAGAGCAAGACGTGCAGCTCTGTTCTGTGCCAGCTGCAGCTTAACTAGATCTTTCTTTGGAGCCCCATACCACATGACTGGACAATAATCAAGATAACGCAAAACTAGAACTTGCAGGACTTGCTTTTTTGGAGTATGGTGTCAAAAAAGTACAGACCTCTCCCCATCTTTACAAATCAAATCAAATCAAATTTATAAAGCCCCCCTTACATCAGCTGATGTCACAGAGGGCTGTACAGAAACCCAGCCTAAAACCCCAAACAGCAAGCAATGCAGGTGTAAAAGCACGGTGGCTAGGAAAAACTCCTTAGAAGGCCAAAACCTAGGAAGAAACCTAGAGAGGAACCAGGCTGTGAGGGGTGGCCAGTCCTCTTCTGGCTGTGCCGGGTGCAGATTATAACAGAACATGGACAAGATTTTAAAATGTTCATAAAACAGGCAGAACAGTTGAAACTGGAGAAGCAGCACGGCCAGGTGGACTCGGGACATCAAGGAGTCATCAGGCCAGGTAGGCCTTGAGGAATGGTCCTAATGCTCTGGTCCTGAGAGAGAGAGAGAGAGAGAGAGAGAGAATACTTAAATTCGCACAGGACACCAGATAAGAGAAGAAATACTCCAGATATAACAGACGGACCCTAGCCCCCCGACACAATTGAATCTATACGTTTTGACCATAACAGTTTACAATGTAAGGTAACACCAAGTAATTTAGTCTCCTCAACTTGTTAAACAGCCACACCATTCATTACCAGATTCAGGTGAGATCTAGAGCTTAGGGAATGCTCTTAGTTTTAGAGATGTTCAGGGCCAGTTTATTACTGGCCACCTATTCCAAAACTGACTGTAACTCCTTGATAAGGGTTTCAGTGACTTAACTTGTTGTGGTCGCTGACATGTATATGGTTGAATCATCAGCATAAATAGACACACAGGCCTTGTTTAATGCCAGTGGCAGGCCATTGGTAAAAATAAAAAAGAGTCGAGGGCCTAGAGAGCTGCCCTACACGACAACCTACATGTTTCATTTGAGAAGCTTCCATTGAAAAAAACATGAGTTCTATTAGTTAGATAGCTCTGAATCCACAATATGGCAGAGGTTGAAAAGCCATTAAAACAACACTACTGGTCAAAAGTTTTCCTTTCTAAGAGAAAATTAAGTCATTGTGTTGTGAATTATAGTTAAATCTGAAATGTCGCTGACTCAAAAAAAAAGCATTTTGCGTGTCTAGGAAATGTGTGTATTTTTTCCATTTGTTTCCCTTTATTTTTACTATTTTCAGTGAAGATATCAAAATGATTAAATAATACATATGGAATCATGTAGTAACCAAAAAAGTGTTAAACAAATCTAAATATATTTTATATTTGAGATTCTTCAAATAGCCCCCCTTTGCCTTGATGACAGCTTTGGACACGCTTGGCATTTTCTCAACCAGCTTCATGAGGTAGTCACCTAGAATGCATTTCAATTAACAGGTGTGCCTTCTTAAAAGTTAATTTGTGGAATTTCTTTCCTTCTTAATGCATTTGAGCCAATCAGTTGTGTTGTGACAAGGTAGGGGGGTATACGGAACATAGCCATATTTGGTAAAAAAACAAGTCCATATTATGGCAAGAACAGCTCAAATAAGCAAAGAGAAACGACAGTCCATCTTTACTTTAAGACATGAAGAAAATTAAAAGAAAGTTTCTTCAAGTGCAGTCGCAAAAAACCATCAAGCGCTATGATGGAACTGGCTCTCATGAGGACCACCACAGGAATGGAAGACCCAGAGTTACCTCTGCTGCAGAGGATAAGTACCAGCCTCAGAAATTGCAGCCCAAATAAATGCTTCACAGAGTTCAAGTAACATACACATCTCAACATCAACTATTCAGAGGAGACTGCTTGAATCAAGCCTTCATGGTCGAATTGCTGCAAAGAAACCACTACTAAAGGACTCCAATAAGAAAAAGAGACTTGCTTGGGCCAAGATACACAAGCTATGGACATTAGACCAGTGGGCATTTGTCTTTCAATTCTGCAGACATTTTTTGGTACCCTTCCCCAGATCTGTGCCTCGACACAATCCTGTCTCGGAGCTCTACGGACAATTCATTCGACTTCATGGCTTGGTTTTTGTTCTGACATGCACCGTCAACTGTGGGACCTTATAGAGACAGGTCTTTACCTTTCCAAATCATGTCTAATCTATTGAATATACCGCAGATGGACTCCAATCAAGTTGTAGAAACATTTTCAGGATGATCAATGAAAACAGGATAGAGCTCAATTTCGATGTTTATTTATTTTTTTGTTCTCATTTACAACTGTGACCTAAAGCAAAGCAGTACGACAAAAACAACAACACAGAGTTACACGTGGAATAAACAAAGGTACAGTCAGTAACACAATAGAACTCTAAAAACAGTTTGTGCAAATGTAATAAGATTATGGTGGTAAGGCAATAAATAGGCCATCGTGGCGAAATAATTACATTTTAGCATTAACACTGGAGTGATAGATGTGCAGATGATGATGTGCAAGTAGAGATACTGGGGTGCAAAAAGAGCAAAAATAAATAACAGTTTGGGGAATGAGGTAGTTGGGTGGGCTATTTACAGATGGGCTGTGTATAGGTGCAGTGATCGGTAAGCTGCTTTGACAGCTGATGCTTAAAGTTAGTGAGGGAGATATAAGTCTCCAGCTTCAGTGATTTTTGCTATTCGCTCCAGCAGAGAACTGGAAGGAAAGGTGGCCAAAGGAGGAGTTGGCTTTGGGGATGACCAGTGAAATATAACTGCTGGAGCGTGTGCTATGGGTGGGTGTTACTATGGTGACCAGTGAGCTGAGATAAGGCAGGGCTTTACCTGGTAAACACTTATAGATGACCTGGAGCCAGTGGGTTTGGCGACGAATATGAAGCGAGGGCCAGCCAATGAGAACATACAGGTCGCAGTGGTGTGTAGTATATGGTGCTTTGGTGACAAAATGGATGGTACTGTGATAGACATCCAGTTGGCTGAGTAGAGTGCTGGAGGCTATTTTGTAAATGACATCGCCGAAGTCAAGGATCGGTATAGGTCTATAACAGTTTGGGTCTAGAGTGTCTAGAGTCTAGAGTGTGGGTCTAGAGTGTCTAGAGTGAAGAGGGGGATACCTCGGCAGCTTTCCAATCTGCCAGCTCCTCGCATCTGTCGAGCTAGGGGGAGTTTGCAGACAGGAAGGAGGGTGTTGGCTCAGCGCTCCTGGTCTCCGGTGCGCTTCTTCGGGCCAGGATATCCTGCGCTGGCTCTGCGTGCGGTGTCTCCGGTTCGCGCCCACAGCCCGGTGCGCGACATTCCAGCTCCCCTCATCTGTGAGGCTAGGGTGAGTGTGCAGCCTGGAGGAAGGTGCCGGCTCCCCGCATCAGGTCCCCTGTGCGCGTTGTGGGTCCAGCACGTCCTGTCCCTGTTCCACGCACCAGGATCCCTGTGCGCGTCGTGGGTCCAGCACGTCCTGTCCCTGTTCCACGCACCAGGATCCCTGTGCGCATCGTGGACCCAGCACGTCCTGTCCCTGTTCCACGCACCAGGATCCCTATGCGCATCGCGAGCCCAGCACGGCCTGTTCCTGCTCCCCGCACCAGAATCCCAGTGCGCATCGCGAGCCCAGCACGGCCTGTTCCTGCTTCCCGCACTAGATTCCTAGTGCGCATCGTGAGCTCAGCACGGCCTGTTCCTGCTCCCCGCACCAGAACCCCTGTGTACATCGCGAAACCCAGCACAGCCTGTTCCTGCTTCCAGCACTAGAACCCCTATGCGCATCGCGATCCCAACACAGCCTGTTCCTGCTCCACGCACCAGAACCCTTGTGCGCATCGCGAACCCAGCACAGCCTGTTCCTGCTTCACGCACCAGGTCCCCTGTGCACATCGTGAGCCCAGCACAGCCTGTTCCTGCTTCACGCACCAGGTCCTCTGTGCGCATCGTGAGCTCAGCACAGCCTGTTCCTGCTTCCCGCACCAGAACCCCTGTGCGCATCACGAGCCCAGCACAGCCTGTTCCTGTTCCTCATACCAGGCCTCTAGGGTGTCGTCCCAGCCTGGTACGTACTGTTCCGGCTTCAAGCCCCTGGCCTCCGGTGCGTCTTTATGGGCCAGCACGGCCGGCACAGGAGCAGCCACCTAGGACAAAAAGACCCACCCGAGGACCCCCCCATGGACTTTTTGGCGCGGTAGGAGTCCGCGCCTTTGGGGGGGGTAATGTCACATTCAGGCCTGAGTTTACAGGCTGGTGTGTTTAGTTTGTGTTTTGTTTAGGAGGGTTTTTTGTTCTAGTTTATGTATTTCTATGTTGGGTTGATGGTTCCCAATTAGAGGCAGCTGATTGTTGTTACCTCTAATTGGGAACCATATGTTTGTGGTTTTCACTGGGGTTTTGTGGGTCATTGTTTATTCTGAGGTATTTAGTATGTTTAGTTGGTGTGAGCCTGTTTAGACACACCGGAGTTACGATCTTCATTTGTTTATTATTTTGCCAGTTACGTATAAAATAAAGCATGTATACTGGAAGCATCGCTGTGTCTTGGTCCGTCCCTAAAGAAGATCGTGACACTGAAATAAATTGCTTACCTTTGAAGATCTTCTGCTGATGATAAACCGAAGTGTCCAAGCAAGACAATCAATGTTCCTTTGTTCGAAAAAGTCCCTCTTTATATCCATAAAGCTCAGTTTGGTTGGCACGTTCTGTTCAGAAAATCCACCGTCCACTCGCCCAATATAGAAGACATTCAGACCGGTAAAAATACACCTATAAACTTTGTCCAAACAAAGCAAAGCACTAGTTTGTTTATTTGTTTATTAACGATTATATTTCACACAAATAATATTTTGAGTGATAGAAAAAGAAAAACCCGAGGCGCATGCTCGCGGTCCCGTGCGTCAAACCCAAAAGATACTTCCTCACTCCACTTATATAAACTTCCCCTATTCCTCTAGTTTTCAAGATAAACGCATCAAACCTTGTCTAAAGACTGTTGACATCTTGTGGAAGCCATAGGTACTGCAACCTGGGAGCTGGATTTAAGCAGATCCTATAGCAACCCATTGGAAAATGAGCAAGCTCACAAAATGATATTTTCTTGGATGGATTTCCCTCTGGTTTTTGCCTGCCATATCAGTTCTGTTATACTCACAGACATTAACAGTTTTAGAAACTTCAGAGTGTTTTCTATACTATTAATTATGTGCTACTAATTATCCTAGCTTCTGGGCCTGAGTAAGAGGCAGTTTACTTTGGGCACGTCCGACAGGAGGAAATTCAGGAAACTAGACCTGTGCGCTAAGAAGTTAACTACTTAGGGAGCAGTGGGGCGCTCCACATCATCGTCTTCTCCCCACTCCCGACACTACCCGGTGAAATATAAGGCGCCAAATTCAAAATCCAAAAGTTGAATTATTAAACATTCATCAATATACAAGGGTTGCATAGTCATCAAAAGCTCTGATTCTTGGCAATATCACAGCGTTGTCAGATTTCAAAAGGCTTCATGGCGAAAGCACAACATTTGATTGTTTGAGGATAGCCCCTCTCATATTTTATGCATTAGCATAAATCCATAACCAAAGCGGGTCTCATAAAACAGAAATAAAATCGCTAATATAAAATCCCTTACCTTTCGAAGATCTTCTGCTGAGGGCTTCCCAAGTGTCCAACAAAGTCATCCAATGGTTCTTTTGTTAGAAAAAGTCATTTATTATATCCATAAATCTCTGTTTGGTTGGCGCGTTATGTTCATAAAATACAGCATCCACTTGCCCATTGAACCGTGAAGAGAACACGTTCAATCTATACCTATACACTTGTCCAAGAACAATCAAACATCATTGATAATGTATCCTTAGGAACACTTATGTATATTTACTATAATATTTCAACCGGATTATAAACTGGACAATAGGAAAGGAAAAAACCACAGCGCACGCGAGCCCGTGAATGCGCCTCATTTCTGTTTACATCTGGTGACTAGTTCGAAATTCTTCTTCTATTACCATCCAGAGCAACCTAACATCACCAAACACTGTCTAGAGACTGTTGACATCCAGTGGAAGCAATAGGTACTGCAATCTTACTCCCAGATATGGCTGTTTTCATTAGGGAGGGGTTCAAAATGAGCTAATGTGTCAAAATAATTTTTTACATGACCGAAATTCCTCTGGTTTTCGCCTGCTATATCAGTTCTGTTATACTCACAGACATATTTTAACACTCTTAGAAACTTCAGAGTGTTTCCTAGTACTAATTATGTGCATATCCTAGTTTCTGGGCCTGAGTGGCAGGCCTTTTACTTTGGGCACGCCAGACTCTCCAAAACCGACACCTCAGCTGCCGCTCCCTAAGAAGTTAACATACCCTATCCAGCGGCTCAACTTACCCCATACCCATATTTCTTTGGAACAAGCTATGTTTTCAATGCACAACATACTGAAATATATGTAGATATCTTTGTTAGAAAGAATACTATATCTCCCTTTACAAAGTGATGCTGAAAACCCCTGATTTTTTCCACATATCACTGTTTTTTAAAAATGATTTCTAATCTTTTGGATTAATGGTTAATCCTGGGGTTTTGTGTACCTATTCTTGGAACCATGATAACCAGCATGTTGTTGAAATTTGTACGATAAACATAAAGTGAATTGTCAGTTCCGGAACCATAACTACATAAGGGAGGAGGGGCCTCCATTGTTTGAGGAGATCATTGGTCGCGTTTCGCTGCCCATTCAGTACTCAGGTGAGGCGAGGTGACGCCTCAACCAATGGTGAATTCCTGTCAGTTCACTCTAGGTTCATAGCAGAAAATATTGTTCCAGCTGTCAAAAATAATGACGCAGCCGACGGAAGTTTAGTCCCCGGAGGCGTCGGCAAAATGGCAGCTAATTGCACAGCGCTGTATTGCTCTCCTGTCTGGCTCACACAGCAATGCTGCTCAAAGAAAAAAACAATGTTTGGCAGGAAAGAGGGGCAGAGCACCGATTGTTATAATAATATCGCCATCTATACTGGGAGGTGTGAATTGCAGACAGTTACCATGTGCCGTATGCTCAGGTAGAAACCATTAGCCATAACCATTAGCCCAAATAAAGAAAACCATGTTTCAAAGTTGATACATGTCCATCCAGGTATACTTATCCGGGTGAGTCAACTTATTTGAAAGAAATTATTTTAACACATGCTATTAACAAAGTCTGCTCCATTTTGAAGTAGAAATAAAACATTTTACTTTATTACATTTAACAAATCGTTTAATCACTTTGAAACTACAGGAAATAGGTTGACTTCTATGTTAAATAATTGCAGTCCTGTCTGCTTTGGTTGTCAACAGAATTGTGGCTTCTTTTGACTGTAAAAATACAGGAACGTCTAAAGCAGTGGTGCCTGCTGAGGGGAAGACGGCTCATAACCAACATAACCATGTTTGATATATTTGATACCATTCCACTTATTCAATTCCAGCCATTACCAGGAGCCCCCCAATTAAGGTGCCACCAACCTCCTGTGGTCTAAAGTTTTCCCAAGTGAGGCAGGCATGCGCGGGAGGGGCAACTGCGAATGTGCAATCCACCGACTGAGCAAATAAACACGGCCATTGTTTGCTACAAAGAGGGATTTCTGGAATGTATTTATTCCGTTTCTATTGGACAAATTCAGGTAGGTCCCTCCCAGTTTCGTTCCGTTTGCTTCCATTTAAGAAACGTTTTGCAACAAAATCGGGGGAAGGAATATACCCCAGGCCTCTTTTCTCTGTTTCTCACTCTTTTGTTGGAAAATAGACATTGAATAGTTCAGAGTCATCCCATTGCCATTAGACCAATTTAGATTTCTCTCTGATTATTGACATTTACTTGGAATTGCCTTGAGATGACCTTTTTGAGTGTTTTTATATCCTTGAACAGGGACTTGAACATCCATTCAAAGACTCAAGCTACAAACTGATTTCAGTCCATTCTAGTGTCTTATCTGAGGACTTGAGAAACATCTCAAATTATGCTTATGCTATACTTACCTAATCATGTTTCAAAACTGACCACAATATACATACCCCCAATTTGGACAAAATAGTCCTGATCATTGACCTCTGGAAAAAGATTTTGCTCTAACCTGCAGTCCAGAATCATCCCGATTAATAATAATCTAAATGTATTTTTTTCTGAGCCCAGTTTCATTGCTATGTGTTAACATGGCTTTGCTTTTCCTCATTAGATTCTATGTAGATACATTTTCAATCCATTATATGTGGATTCACGAAGTCCCTCTAATAGGTCTACCATAAGTTATTTATGGGTTTTTCCCCCTTGTCATTGTTTGATTGCGGCAGTTGATCTCTGCCTAATAAAATACAAATCATAAACACCTGTTGCTTTGCCAGAGGCTTCCTGTCTGTCAGCCCCTCACAGACCTCATTCCAACTGCCAGTTTATCCTTGTGTTGACAAATAAGAGAACAACAACTGTGGCATCACCAAAACAAGCTTTTTCCTAGAGGCAAGAGGTGCGGTGCACACAATACAGACCTGTGAGAAAGCAAAACAAGTTTCAAGTTTAAGTCCTCGACTTTCTGAAGCTCATCCCAAAGAGATGAACCATGCTGGCATGCTAGCGCATGTGAAAAAGAGGAAAAGGCCAGTTGAGGCTGGTGCTCAGGGTCAGGTAGAGGTCAAGTTCAAGGAGGTGACGCTGTATCTGGTGGAGAGGAAGATGGGCAGCAGTAGAAGGAACTTTCTGACCAGCCTGGCCAGGTCAAAAGGCTTTAGAGTGGAAGATGTACTCAGGTAGGCCAACCAGCACACTGTAATTCTCAAGTCAAATTGATTTTTTTGGTTTCCTTGTTTAGCGGTCAAATGAAGGTATTGATCGTGTTATGGTAGGCCTTATGTGATGTTTTTCCATGACCTCCTGGTCATAATGTTGTTGCTCTGTGTATGATTGTTTGAAGTTTCTTGGTTCCAAGTAATGACATTGTGTATTTAGAAGGAATCTCCCACAAGCCACAACACAATAGCCTGTATAACAGAGCAGGGTTGTAACACCTCAAAAAGCACAATAAAGACACAAAATTGACACCCACCATCTAAGATTGTTCTGAAATTGTTTCTGTTAGAAACAGATAATATTAGCATTCCTGCAACATCATTTTGTTGAAATATAGTTCAATCTCTAAGAAATTAACCCAATTTATTGCACCCAAATTGGCTATTTTAATTTATAGGATTCATATAATATATTACCTAACATCCGATTTGGACCAAACCTTTAACTAACAATGAGTTAGACACGAGGAATCCAAAGAACTGGTCAAAAGCCACCAACAGACCCACCACAACCCACACCAATCACTTATTCCACATTATTTTGTTACAGCATAGTTACTGCATAATTAGTTTTACAGACAGAAAATGATCCCACCTTGTCTACCATATTTTGTTTTGTCGACATTTGGAAAGTTTACTTGCTGTTTCCATCAGGCCTGTTGTGAAAATGTTGTATTCACATTCAAATGTTGGATGGAAACCTAATTTGTGTTAGAAAAAAGTTTGGAAAGTATTCAGACCCCTTGGCTTTTTCCACATTTTGTTACGTTACAGCTTTATTCTAAAATGGATTAAATAAAAAAAAATCCTCATCAATTTACACAAAATACCCCATAATGACAAAGCAAAAACAGTAAAAAAATAAATATATGTTTTATTCAACATAAAAACACAAATACCTTATTTACATAAGTATTCAGACCCTTTGCTTTAAGACTCGAAATTGAGCTCATGTTTCTACAACTTGGTTGTAAATTCAATTGATTGGACATGATTTGGAAAGACACACACCTGTCTATATAAGGTCCCACAGTTGACAGTGCATGACAGAGCAAAAATCAAGCCATGAGGTCGAAGGAATTTTCCGTAGAGCTCAGAGACAGGATTGTGTCGAGGAACAGATCTGGGGAAGGGTACCAAAAAATGTCTGCACCATTGAAGGTCCCCAAGAACACAGTGGCCTCCATCATTCTTAACTGGAAGAAGTTTGGAACTGCCAATACTCTTCCTAGAACTGGCCGCCCGGCCAAACTGAGCAATCAGAGGAGAAAGGCCTTGGTCAGGGAGGTGACCAGGAATCCGGTGGTTACTCTGACAGAGCTCTAGAGTTCCTCTGTGGAGATGGAAGAACCTCCCAGAAGGACAACCATCTCTGTAGCACTCAACCAATCAGGCCTTAATAGTGGAGTGGCAAGACGGAAGCCACTCCTCAGTAAAAGGCACAACTGCCCACTTGGAGTTTGCCTAAAGGACTCTGAGACCCTGAGAGACAAGAAACCAAGATTGAACTCTTTGGCCTGAATGCCAAGTGTCACATCTGGAGGAAACCTGGCACTATCTCTACGGTGAAGCATGGTGGTGGCAGCATCATGCTTGGGGATCTTTTTCAGCGGCAGGGACAAGGAGACTAGTCATAATCGAAAGAAAGATAAATGGAGCAAAGTACTGTACAGAGAGATCCTTGATGAAAACCTACTCCAGAGCGCTCAGGACCTCAGCCTGGGGCAAAGGTTCTCCTTCCAACAGGACAACGACCCTAAGCACACAGCCAAGACAACTCAGGTGTTGCTTTGGGATACGTCTCTGAATGTCCTTGAGTGGCCCAGCCAGAGCCCGGACTTGAACTAGGTGAGACCTGAAAATAGCTGTGTAGCGACACTCCCCATCCAACCTGACAGAGTTTGAGAGGATCTGCAGAGAAGAATGGGATAAAATCAGGTGTACCAAGTTTGTAGCGTCTTACCCAAGAAGACTCAAGGCTATAATCGCTGCCAAAGGTGCTTCAACAAAGTACTGAGTAAAGGGTCTGAATACTACTTCCGTTTATAATTTTTTTATACATTTGCAAAAATGTCTAAAAACCTGTGTTTGCTTTGTCATTATAGGGTGTTGTGTGTAGATTAAGGGGGGTCTTAGAATAAGGCTGTAATTTAATAACTACTTAGGGAGTGGTGGGGCGCTGAATTATTAAACATTAATCAATATACAAGTGTTGCATAGTCATCAAAAGCTCTGCTTCTTGGCAATATCACAGCGTTGTCAGATTTCAAAAAGGCTTCATGGCGAAAGCACTACATTTGACTTGTTTGAGGGTAGCACCTCCAATATCTTTCCATTAGCATAAATTCATAAACCATCGCGGTTCACACAAAACACATTTCACAGCGAAAACAAATCCCTTTCCTTTTGAAGAACTTCTGCTGAGGGCTTCCCAAGTGTCCAACGAAGACATCCAATGGTTCTTTTGTTAGAAAAAGTTATTTATTATATCCATAAATCTCCGTTTGGTTGGCGCATTATGTTCATAAAATACAGCGTCCACTTGCCCATTGAACCGTGAAGAGAACTCGTTCAACCTATACCTATACACTTGTCCAAGAACAATCAAACATCATTGATAATGTATCCTTAGGAACACTTATGTATATTTACTATAATATTTCAACTGGATTATAAACTGGACGATAGGAAAGGAAAAAACCACAGCGTGCGCGAGCCCGTGAACATGCATCCTCTTCTGTTTACATCTGGTGACCAGTTCGAAATTCTTCTTCTATTACCACCCAGAGCAACTAAACATCATCAAACACTGTCTAGAGACTGTTGACATCCAGTGGAAGCAATAGGTACCGCAATCTTACTCCCATATATGGCCATTTTCATTAGGGAGGGGTTCAAAATGTGTCAAAATCACTTTTTCCAGGACAGAAATTCCTCGGGTTTTCGCCTGCTATATCCGTTCTGTTATACTCACAGACAATATTTTAACACTCTTAGAAACTTCATCCAATAGTACTAATTATGTGCATAATTAGTACTAATTATGTGCATATCCTATTTTCTGGGCCTGAGTGGGAGACATTTTACTTTGGGCACGCCAGACTCTCCAAAACTATCACCTCGGGAGCCGCTCCCTAAGAAGTTAACAAGATGTGGAAAAAGTCAAGGGGTCTAAATACTTTCCAAATGCAATGTTGATGAATCCTATAAATGTAAAATGGCCAATTTGGGTGAAATAAATTGCTCAATTTCTCAGAGATCAAATTATATTTCAACAAAATAATGCTTCCGGAATGCTTAACTTATGGCTTCCTGACTACAGAAACAATTTCAGAAAAATCTGAGATGGTGGGTGTCATGGCTTGCTGAAATGACATGGAGCCAGCAGCCAGCCACGGGTTAATTTAATGATCCATTGTGCCATAGCTGGGTGGCAGCGATAGCTAGCGATACTGAGCTGACCAAGCTCAGCCAGGCAGATCCAGCTGTTTAGGTCTGCCTGAGGGGCACCAGTGGGAGTAGCCAAACTGGGAGGCTGTAGAACAGAGCTGCTGCCAGCGCCGCATCGCACCAGGCTGGGGATGATGGCAGCATTCCCAGAAACACAGCTTGAGCGCCTCTACGGTTACACTTGGCTTGATACAATTGTTTGAAACCAACCACAGGAAATAGACCGTGTGTGTGCCTCAAACTGACATTCTGCCTAGCAGTCAATTTGATATCAGCTGCAGTTTTGATAACACCTCCCTAACACAGCCTTACACAAACAAGATATTCTCTTGAATGTTATACACACACAAGCAAGCAGGCACACATACATTGTTTAGTGCGGGGGAATGCTGTTTGTGAGGTGGATGAGAGGCACAAACCCACAATTATAATTGATCAAGTTTATCAACTCTGAAACGCAAATACACAACAGCATATGCATTATCCAGCTTTCTGAATTGTGAGTTTATCGTAGGAGTTTTGAGTGATGAGCTAGTTTGTGATTTTGGCTTTAGCTGCTGTAAAATTAATGGCATGTCGATAATTGTGTTATCGACACACACCTTCCGTAATCTTGATCTTGGATCTCCTAGTGGGATGTGGTAGGATGCAGTGTACACTCAAGCACAGGCATCAGCTCTCCCTATCTGAACCCCATTGACTTTAGCCTGTCCTTGCTCACTGCGCTGGAGCTCAGGGTCCCACTGTTCCTGGGAATTCCAATCTGGTGCAGCAGGGCATGCTTGCTCATTTGCATATCTATCTGCCGTGCCACTTTACATTTACTGCTGGTCGCAAGTCAGAAAAATATCAGGATTTGGACTAGATTATAGGGGCTGTGTTTCTGTAAAGAGGGCAATGAGTAAAAGAGCAGTGAGGGAATGAGAGAGAGCACTGTTATTTATCCTTGAGAGAGCACATTTTATATATCCACCACGGCTAAATTCAGGACCTATATATCAATTTAAGCACAGGGTTGAATTTCTACATCAGTCCACTCTCGATTGTGACATTTTGAAAGACTTCCTGTTTTTTTGTTAGAATCAACAGATGGCGATTAATCTGAAGGACACTTTATTTTTCCTTTTTCTAAGATGATGGGTTTTACCACTTCTTTGTCTGTAAATAACAATATTCAGTACACCACAATAACTTCCAAAGTTGATGTTGGCAGTGTGTAGAATACTATTTTTCTCAGTTTGGTAATAATATAGTCACATTCACACAGGCGCAAAGACATTGAAAGTGATCATATGCTCTACCCACTCATACTGTTTGTGTTATCTTTGATGAGCCTTACTCTGTGGCTGTTATGGTTGTGGAGCCTCTCTAAACCTGGTCTCAGCGGCAGGCCAACCAACCAAACAGTACACAGAGCAGTCAGACAGAGCATAAGTTTCACTGCTGATTTGGCCAATTAGGCCCTTGCCCCTCTCCTGAAGTGACGCTCTGTTAGGCTGTTGGGATGTCCTGGGAGGGACGTAAGGAGCCGTTCCGCTGTTTTACCTCGGATAGGAGACAGGAAGAGAAGAAGGAGCATGGGGAGCATAATCATGCACGGACAGGTGCTCTGATTGGCTCATTGGTATGGTAGTTACACACTGGTGGAACAGAGAGGCTGGGTGAAAACCAGACACGTCTGTTGTGAGGATCTCTATGGAGCTGTGGGATACTCTAGGTCAGGGTTGGGCAACTTTGAATGGGGTGGGTGCCATAAAAAATCTGAACTCATCATGAGGGGCAGAAATTGCACCTTAAGTTTTCTACTATTCTAACACGCAACATTACGTTTCCCATTCCTGCTATAAGTGAATGCATATCTTTATGGATTTCAATTCTGAATGCATATCTCGCCTGGCTTTCCGGTCCTGACATTTTCTTTAGTCCTCAGCTCTCTGTAGCCACTGGACGACTCCTCCACTAGCGATGTGTAGCCCCTACTTGTAACCACATCATAATGCATTATACCTGCAGGCTTTATGTAAAGTTTTACTGTAATTTGACTGACCTGTGACCCCCTTCTTCCTGTTCCTTGTGCAGTGATGAAGTCACTCACGTGGTGGCGGAGAACAATCAGGCTGAGGTGTTGTGGGCGTGGCTGAGTGGACATGGTCTGAGAGATGTCTCCAGACTGGCTGTGCTGGACATCTCCTGGTTCACGGACAGCATGAGGGAGGGGGAGACCTGTTACAGTGGAGACCCGGCACCGTATTCAGGTGAGGGAACCTGTGGTCAGTGTGAGTGTACAGTGAGGGAAAAAAGTCAAAAATACTTATTTCCCTCATTAAAATGCAATTCCATTTATAACATTTTTCACTTGCGTTTTTCTGGATTTTTTTGTTGTTATTCTGTCTCTCACTGTTCAAATAAACCTACCATTAAAATTATAGACTGATCATTTCTTTGTCAGTGGGCAAACGTACAAAATCAGCAGGGGATCAAATACTTTTTTTCCCTCACTGTATGTGGGCATTTACCACTGTGTGTGTGTGTGTGTGTGTGTTTGTCAAATCAAATACAATACAATTTTACACATATTTTTCAGATGTTCTGCAGGTGCAAGGAAATGCTTGTATTTCTAGCTCCATTAGTGCAGTAATACCTAACAATACAAAACAATACACACAAATCCCCAAAATACAAATAAAGGAATTCATAAATATCAGGACGAGCAATGTTAGAGTCCGGAAAATAAATATATTTGTATATGATGATGCGTATAGACATTATGGACAGCATATGAATAGAAAATATGTGTACATAAGTAGTTGTGTAGGATGAGCCTTGACTAGAATACAGTATATACATATGAAATGGGTAAAAGAGTATGTAAACATTAAAGTGATCAGTGTTCAATGACTATGTACATTGGGCAGCAGTCTCTAAGGTGCAGGGCTGAGTACCGGGTGGTAGCCGGATAGTAGCAGTAACTAAAGTTCAGGACAGTGTACTGGGTAGAGGCTGGTTAGTGGGGACTATTTAACGGTCTGATGTCCTGGAGATGTGTATGTGTGTAGCGAGTGTGTATGTGTGTGTGTGTGCGAGAGAGAATATTTTGGAAAACAAAGGAAATACAGTATAGATACTGTTATACTGATACAGTATTTTGTAGTTCTGAAAAACACAGACAGAGAGTTTAATTAATTTCCCATGAAAGGAGTCACACACAATATAGGCCTCTCTCTTCACTGAAACCATTTGCTTGCAGATGGGCATCTTGGTGGGGCTGTTTGTAATACTGTAGTACTTGATTAAAGATGCACTGACAAACCTTTGTATAATTTTAGCCAGTAGTTTTGAAAGTGGATACTCATGAGCGAAAAGTAGTCCCCGTGTTTTATGTACTAGTCATCCATTTAGCAAGATATGTTATGTCCTGCAAAACACATAAATGTATATATCATTTAATATAATTCATACAATATGTTGTGAATTTGTTATTCATAATATCCTGGAGTGCACCTTTAATTGCTGCAGAATACTACAACATGTCTGTGTGATTGGTGCATTGGAGTGTTGACGTCCATTTTAGCTATGTTGATTGGTTCAAGTCTACATCATGGCCTCTTGGCCCATAGTCTTACACTACCAGTCAAAAGTTTTAGAACACCTACTCATTCAAGGGTTTTTCTTTATTTTCTAACACATATGGAATCATGTAGTACGCAAAAAAAGTGTTAAACAAATCAAATATGATTTAGATTTGAGATTCTTCAAATAGCCACCCTTTGCCTTGATGACTGCTTTACACACTCTTGGCATTCTCTTAACCAGCTTCACCTGGAATGCTTCTCCAACAGTCTTGAAGGAGTTCCCACATATGCTGAGCACTTGTTAGCTGCTTTTCCTTCACTCTGCGGTCTGACTAATCCCAAACCATTTCAATTTGGTTGAGGTCAGGGGATCTGATGCAGCACTCCATCACTCTCCTTCTTGGTAAAATAGCCCTTACACATCCTGGAGGTGTGTTAGGTCATTGTCCTGTTGAAAAACAAATAATAGTCCCACTAAGCGCAATCCAGACGGGATGACATATCGCTGCAGAATGCTTTGGTAGCCATGCTGGTTAAGTGTGCCTTGAATTCTAAATAAATCACAGACAGTGGCACCAGCAAAGCACCCCCACACTATAACACCTCCTCCTCCATGATCATCCATTCACCCATACTGAGTCTCACAATGACATGGCGGTTGGAACCAAAAATCTCAAATTTGGACTCCAGGCTAAAGGACAAATTTCCACCGGTCTAATGTCCATTGCTCGTGTTTCTTGGCCCAAGCAAGTCTCTTCTTATTATTGGTGTCCTTTAGTAGTGGTTTCTTTGCAGGAATTCGACCATGAAGGCCTTATTCACAGTCTCTTAACAGTTGATGTTGAGATGTGTCTGTTACTTGAACTCTATGAAGCATTTATTTAGGCTGCAATTTCTGAGGCTGGGAAGTCTAATGAACTTATCCTCTGCAGCTGTCAAGTCCAGGCCTGAGAAGACAGGCTGGCGTGTTTAGTTTAGTTTTGGTGTAGGGTGTTTTCTGTTCTAGGTTATCTGTTTCTATGTTGGGGTAATGGTTCCCAATTAGAGGCAGCTGAGTGTCGTTACCTCTAATTGGGAACCATATATATGTTTGTAGGTTTCATTAGGGGTTTGTGGGTTATTGTTTGAGCATAGCTTGTTGTATGTTTAGTTGTGGTCAGCGGCATGGTCTTCGTTATGTTGTTTTTGCCCAGTTACGTTTGTTAATAAAATATGTATACTGGATGCCTTTCTGTGCCTTGGTCTGTCCTTCAAGGATATTGTGACAGCAGCAGAGGTAACTCTGGGTCT
Organism: Brachymystax lenok tsinlingensis; assembly: GCA_030435695.1. Lineage (NCBI taxonomy): Eukaryota > Metazoa > Chordata > Actinopteri > Salmoniformes > Salmonidae > Brachymystax > Brachymystax lenok. Next base: position 35,958,839 of record CM059780.1, read on the forward strand.
TCCATTCCTTTGGTGGTCCATGTGAGACAGCTTCATCATAGCGCTTGATGGTTTTTGTGACTGCACTTGAAGAAACTTTCAAAGTTCTTAATGTTCCCGTATTGACTGACCTTCATGTCTTAAAGTAATGATGGACTGTCGTTTCTCTTTGATTATTTTTGCTGTTCTTGTCATAATATGGACTTGGTCTTTTACCAAATAGGGTTATCTTCTGTATACCCCCCTACCTTGTCACAACATATTTGATTGGCTCAAACGCATTAAGAAAGAAATTCCACAAATAACTTTTAAGGCACACCTGTTGATTGAAATGCATTCCAGGTGACTACCTCATGAAGCTGATTGAGGGAATGCCAAGAGTGTGAAAAGCTGTCATCAAGACAAAGGGTGGCTATTTGAAGAATCTGTTTAACACTTTTGGTTACTAGATGATTCCATATGTGTTATTTCATAGTTTTGATGTCTTCACTATTATTCTACAATTTATAAAATAGTAAAAATAAAGAAAAACCCTTGAATGAGTAGGTGTTCAATTTTCTTGTCTGCTTGTTTTAGTCAATTAAATACATGTCTAGACTACTTAGTGATAGTGAGTGCTAGCTAGCTACCAAGACCAACAACACAAACAATTGGACTATACAGCTAAAGGTAGTGAGTGGAGTTACAAACGGACTATACTAAACAAGTTAAATGTCTTACCTGTGATTAAATGTTTTCCACACATAGCTAAGTGTAGTCTACTTGGACACCGGGTCCCCACATTTCCCACTCTCCAACACTGAATAGCTTGAAACCACCAGGCTCTTCTCGCAGGCTATATTTCCCTATGTGGGAGCATTACAAACCACAGGTCAAGATTCTTGACCTGTAAACGTGTACATTGAACAACACAGCAGCTTTTAGGCATGTTTTGTTATTTCTGTATAACAAATTTTTTTCGAAGTTAGCTCTTTTACAATGTGGGGACAATGTTTTCTAATTTGTGGGCGTGGTCGAGGGGATTTCCTTCTTATTAGTGAATATCGATTCAGAGTATAGCGCAGACATGTTTTATGTTTGAACTCAGTTTTGGGGCAACAACCCCAAGATTAGGCGTGTGCGACTTGTTTCTGCTATCTGAGATTATACTGTACATTTATCAAAAATGGACGTCTATATTCAGCGCATTGTCCAGTATTTCCCATGAAAGGGACAGGGACAGTATATTCCTGGTCTGGAGGTCTCCTCCACACAGAATACCACCTCAACCCCACCAAGTCCACTTTCTCAGGCATCCTCTGCTACAGGGAGGCGAGGTAGCCTGAGTTCACAGTAAGTGCGACCCTACTACAGTATCTGCACTGTTAAACCTTTTTCTGTAACCAGGTTTCCATCCATTCTTTTTATGCGGATAAAGTACATATCAGATAAAACATTTAATGACAGGCCTGATAGAAACAGCAAATTTGTGGGTACACTTTCCAAATGTCGACAAAACAAAATATGCTAGACAAGGTGGGATCTTTTTGTGTCAGTAAAATTAATTATGCTAGAAATGGCTGTGGAAACACTTTTTGCGCTACTATTGATATAATAACCATCATATTGAAGTAAACTTGGTAGTGTGAATTAGTCCATGAAAGAATGATGTTTGAGAAGGAGAGACAGATAGTAAAATGCAACCTTGAACATACTGAGTCAATTTTCTCAACGACATTTGCAATAATACTAATTACCATATAATTGATTAGACGGTATGTCACTGGTGACGCTCAATACAGGAGTAATAAAATATAAAATCCTTATCTAAAGTTAATATATTTAATGCTAACAGATTTTAAGGGGAAGCTTTATTGTATAGGTGTGTGTGCGTGTGTGCATGTACGTGTTTGCGCAGTGGTGTGTGTGTGTGTGTCAAAGAGAGGAATTGAAGAGAGAACACTTAACTTTCTCTAGCCTCCACTCACATTAAGACATTTCAGTTTGCTTGACAGCGGCAGAAAGATCCCCCATATTGCTCTCGCATGTCAAATAGACCCATCAGCCTAACATCAGGGCTCGGAGCTCGCTCCTAACCAAAACACAGATTTGTTTCTCCTGGAAGGCACTGTGGAGGCATCTGCAACAGAATAAAGAAATATACTGCCTGGTTCTTCCCTTCTTCCTACCATAACTGGGTACAAATGTGATTCAAAATCATTTCAAATACTTTAGCTGGGCTGGATTGAGCTTGCCTGGCGTAATGAAACCAATAGAAAGACACAAATGTGCAAACCCAGTCCATCTGACACTTCAGTCAAGCTTAAGCAAATAAAGTATTTCAAATATTTCAAATAGTATTTGAACCCAGTTCCACTTCCCACCAACCTCATCACAAAAGGGTTCGCAAGCCTGCCTTTCTGACAACATTATGCAAAGATATGACAAGTGTGTGGCAAAGTTATGCAACAACGGATATGAAAATGTCTATTTCCCATTCCTGCGCAGCCATTCGTGCTATTCCATATGAAATGCTCAAATCTGGCCCATTAATAGATTTCTGGTGGCTATGTCATTAAGCAGCTGAGCTAATGATGCACTGTTAACGTTTATCGACCTGTCTCCTAAGGTAACCACACGCCTCTTTTACTGCTTATCCTGTGATGTATCCCTATTCGAAATTGAACAAGGCAATACACTATGGCAGAGTGAGAGTTAGAGAGTTATAGAGAGAGTTATACATTTATTTAAGAGCTTTGTGTAGAGAGATAATATTCTCAGAGCTGGCTTTGCAAACACTTTTGCCTCAGGGTCTTCCTAACACTATAAAAACACGATCCGTTTTACAGCCATAAATATTCCACCCTGTACCCTGCACACTGTGTCTGAGGGGAATTTTACCTATTAAAAAACTATTGAAATGTAATATTTCCATTAGGTACTTACCAGAAGGGAAACATATACTGAACATAGAAAACATTAGGAACATCTTCCTAATATTGAGTTGCACCCCTTTTGCCCTTAGAACAGCCTCAATTCCTCGGGGCGTGGACTCTACGTCGAAAGCGGGATACTGGCAAATGTTGACTCCAATGCTTCCCAAAGTTGTGTCAAGTTGGCTGGATGTCCTTTGGTGGTGGACGTTTCTTGATACACATGGGAATCTGTGAATGTGTGCCATTCACCGTCTGAATGGCACACATACACAATCCATGTCTCAATTGTCTCAAGGGTTAAAAATAATTTTACCTGTCTCCTCCTGTTCATCTACACTGATTGAAGTGGATTTAACAAGTGACATCAATAAGGGATCATAGCTTTCACCTGGATTCACCTGGTCAGTCTATGTCATGGAAAGAGAAGAGCAATGTTTTGTACACTCCATCATTGTATTTACTGATATCAATAATTCTAATTTGTATATTATAAAGTATTTATCAATATTTAATATATTTTTTTTATATATAAACAATTATATGAGGGCGGGATTACATTTGCATGCTCTTACATACGGTCGCTAGTGAAAGTCTACACACACCTTGCACAGTTGTCTCATTCAGTTGCCTACATTTTTATTAAAAAAATATTTGTTCCTATAGAACTACACAACTTACTCCTCTTTTTCAAAGTGAAAGTAAAATTATATTTAATAAAAAAAATCTAAAATAAAGATTTTAAAGTGTTTTGATTGTGTATGTCTTCACACCCAAGCGTTAATTGGTGGAAGCAGCTTTGGCAGCCATTACAGCTGTGAATAATTTTGAATAAGATTCTACTAACCTTGCACAACTCTTAGGGCAACATATCCATTGTTTTTGTCAAAATTACTCAAGCTAAGTAAATTTGGTTGAGATCATTGATTGACAACAATATTCAAACTATTCAAACAGATTTTCAAGCAGATATAGGTCAGGACTGAAACGACTAGACCATTGAGGAATTCTCAACACCTCTTGGAAAGCCATTCTGGTGTGTCTTTGGCATTTGAATTTGTGTAATTGTTCCTCTAAATCTCAGTGTTAGGTTTTCTGAAGACTATGGCAGGTTTTCCTTTAACTTTTGACCTGTCCTTTGGTCCTTTCATATATCTGTTGATCCTAACATACTCCACAGCCACTACCGATAACAAGCATACCCATAACATGATGCTGCCAACACAATACTCATCTTATTCAAAATGATTCACACCTGTAATGGCTGCCAATTGTGCTTCAACCAAGTATTAACAATGGCCGGGCTGCTGGAAAACTTGTGGCTAGGCGACATTTGCCCCAACACTTTTCAACATACCTTTTCTTTATTTTGTATAAAATACAGTACATCGACACAAATAATTAAAAAGAGGGGCAAAGTATGTTTTTTGCTGTTGTCGATTTGCCTCATGATTTGTAAACCCATGCACATGCTTTGTGTGTGTCTTGACCAATCAGATTCAAGGAAAGTGCAGGTCTCTGAAGGTGCACTCTCCACTTTCCTCTGGTGTTTATTTAGCAAGCGTGATGAAACATCACTCCAGGCACCTAAACATTAGTGATCTGACATGCTGTATTTCATGGAAATTATACTTTTTTCAGTCTAATCAACTGTATGTAGGCTACTAACAACAGCAGCTGCATAGTCTAGCCTACTATGCACCCTGTCCCTCTGGCCAGGGAAAACGAAGCGATAATGTTGTGTCGGCCTAGTTATAGGCCATTTGTTTGTGAGAAAATGTGAAGGGGATCAAATTTGGATCATATTCAAACTTGGGCTGACTAGGCTATCTAGACTTTTTCAATCCAAAATTATTAAATGGAATGAATCAATAAACACAATAGCTGACATAGACTGTGTGTTGACTTTTATTTAGGCCTACAGTTGCATAAGGCAGGAGTACACAATGCAAACCTGCATAAAGCAAGCTCAGCCCTGTGAGTTTTCAGTAAATTCAGGGAGAGGGATGCAACTAGTTTTATTTTAACTGAGGATTATTTTAGACCTGTTGTAACCAAGGTTTACAGAACCCATCTGCTGCTTTCTTATGTGGTTTAACTAAGGGAAAGCAGTGGTGAAATACAGAACTGGAAGATGTGAGAAAAGTCCCCCTTTCCCATGAAATATCAACATCTTAAAGCGCTCACAATTACTTTTGTTAAATATTCTGCGTTTAATCATTCCCATATGTTCATTTGTCTTTGCCAAAGACAAATGGAACATTGGGAAGTGCTTAGAAATGTCAGTATAAAGTGTACCTGTACTAGCCACATTATTCAATGAATATGCAAAAATATTATCAATAAAGGTGGCAGACGAACTGGTCAATCTTGTGGATTTATAGATGAGGGGATACAGATAGCTGGAGTATAAAGTATTCAAAAGGTCAGATGTCAGTGTGGGGTTCATCACTTTTAAATAAGTTTATCTTGTAATCACCCAATAGAAAACACATTTTATCTTCATTATTAATCAAATCCAAGGTTGATGCACTGATATCAATGAAACTATCAATAAAATGTTATCAGATGTAATTGCGAGGTTCTCTTTTACAAAGAATTGAAAATGTTTATGAACAAATGAACTCCTCCTCCTACTCTTGAGGTTCTACAGTGGTGAACAGCATTATAAGGAGATGTGATAGAGCATGGTTGTCTCTTCAGTTAACCATGTTTCTGAAAGGGCAACAAAGGAAAATTAATGATTGAGAAAAGACAGATAACAAGGTGGTCACGATTTTTAAGAATACTGTGAACGTTCAAATGAAAGTTAGAAAATAAGCTTGTCTTATAAGATCATCTTTTGTTTTGTTGACATTGAGTGAGATGTTGTTTTCCTGACACCACACTCAGCCCTCACCTCCTCCCTATAGGCTGTCTCGTCGTTGTTGGTAATCAAGCCTACTACTGTTGTGTCGTCTGCAAACTTGATGATTGAGTTGGAGGCGTGCTTGGCCACGCAGTCATGGGTGGAGGGGGCTGAGGGGGCTGAGCATGCACACTTGTGTGGCGCAAGTGATGAGGATCAGCGAAGTGGAGATGTTTTTTCCTACCTTCACCACCTGGGGGCGGCCCGTCAGGAAGTCCAGGACTCAATTGCACAGTGTGGGGTTGAGACCCAGGGCCTCAAGCTTAATGATGAGCATGGAGGGTACTATGGTGTTGAATGCTGAGCTATAGTCAATGAACAGCATTCTTACATAGGTATTCCTCTTGTCCAGATGGGATAGGGCAGTGTGCAGTGTGATGGCGATAGCATCGTCTGTGGACCAATTGGGGCGGTACGCAAACTGAAGTGGGTCTAGGGTGACAGGTAAGGTGGAGGTGATATGATCCTTGACTAGTCTCTCAAAGCACTTCATGATGACAGAGGTGAGTGCTACGGGGCAATAGTAATTTAGTTCAGTTACCTTTGCCTTCTTGGGTACAGGAACAATGGTAGCCATCTTGAAGCATGTGGGGACAGCAGACTGGGATAGGGAGAGATTGAATATGTCCAAAAACACACCAGCCAGCTGGTCTGCGCATCCTCTGAGGACGCGGCTAGGGATGCCGTCTGGGCCGGCAGCCTTGTGAGGGTTAACACGTTTAAATGTCTTACTCACGTCAGCCACTGAGACAGAGAGCCCACAGTCGTTGGTAGCGGACCGTGTCGGTGGCACTGTATTATCCTCAAAGCGGGCAAAGAAGGTGTTTAGTTTGTCTGGAATCAAGACGTCAGTGTCCGTGACGTGGATGGTTTTCTTTTTGTAGCCTGTGAATTGCGTGTGTGTGTCACGTCAGTTGACTACAACGGAGTCACTTACCATAGGCCTACGAGACGGGTAATCATACTTCAGGTATACGATGTAGCCTTATTTTTGTTCTTCAAGTCGTGGCAGCAGTTCCTTTCTTTCGAGGCGTACCTTTTTTGGAGAAGTCTTCGTTGATGAATATTTTGGTTCCCTTCAGGCACTCTCCTAAGAATCTCCTCCTTGTCTTTGAACCTGAGCAGTTTCACCACTGTAGATCTGGGCTGGCAGGGGAAGAAAGTGCCATTCTTATGTGCCCTCTTAATCTTGATGAGTTTAGGGTCCAGTTTGAGTGCGGTCTGGCAGGTGACATTCGTGACCTTTAGCTCCTCCACCTCCGACAGCGTAAATTCCAAACTGTGTTTAAATTCCATTACTGATCATCAACCCTTTTGTGTGTAGAATCCATAAAGAGTTGCAGGAAGGACTGAAAGTTATTTTCCTGCAGATCTATTAGATCTTTATAGAACTATTTCTGTTGATTGAGTAGTTCATGGAGTGTAGTGCTTGATACGTATTGCTCTTTCGCATTGAGCTTTGTGGTGTTTTTTGTGTTACCCATGCTACAAGCTTGTTGTGAGCTAAAAAGGGGTTGCAAATACAACCCACACCCCACCTCCCAAAAACAAGCTCAGCCAGTGAAATGGCAAACACACACAAGCAACACACACTTGATCACACATGCACCAGTGAGATCACACATGCACGATAAACAGTGAGAACGCGTAGAACTTGCTCACTGCATGGATCCTGGCTGCACTTTACTAAACGAGGGGGAGATTACCAATTCCCATGTTAGTGTTGCGGATACAAGCAGTATGCGGGACAGTAAGCCAAAACACAGGTCAAAGATGCTTGGGAGAAACAATATTCTCTTACCCACGGAACGAGCAGCGTGAACGAGTAGCGTGAACGAGTATCGTCTGATGTAGTTATTGATATAAAATGTTTTAATGAACATATGTTAAAACGGCTTTCCATCCTACAGTGGCTGTTGTGCGTAAGTGGAGTGGGATGTGGAATAGGTGATGGTGAGAACAAGGAGAGAGGTGACAGTGAGTGAGAGATTGGGGGAATGGCTGCAAGATTGGAGAGAGATGCATAAGTCCTGTGAACACAGAGACACCTGTTGTCCCTGTGCGGTGGCTGTCATCAATCTTCTGTTTAGGCCTCTGTGACCCCTAACCCTAGTTGGCGGCCTGAACACACCTCTCTGTCTGTGTAGACACACACACAAGCGTTCACAGCCCCGCCCACACACATGGTTAGTCAGAGGATTAAAACTACCACAAAGGCAGAAAAGTCAAAAGAAAATGTATGTTATATTCTGATCTGTATAAGAGAGGAGAAAGTAAGTTTCACTTTTGATTATCATAAAATCTGGTGCCAGGACATATATTCAGAGCTATTCAATGCTTTTTTTTTTTAACAGGAGAGCCCTCTGGCTAGGGAATAACCGATGATTTTTTTGTATCCCTTACTGATTGATTCAGCCGTCCAGTATGAGAGAACCTGAGAGATGCCAAGCCCTTTTTCATTATCTTCCTTTTAACACCCCTGTTCTTTCTTTAAAAGTATCTCCGTCAACACAGCATGGTGGCATTACCTCCTTACAATTCTTCTCTGTCACAGTGTTCCTGAACCACTAGGTAATTTTCACAGACACAATGTTCCATTGTAGATGTCTAATTGTCTGCGAGAACATTAATATTACATCTGTAATCCTTTTGATACATCACAAATGGACAATTTCTTCTGAGGAAATGAAACAGCAATTTACAAGAGGCACATTGGATTATGGGTTTGCAGAATTCTTTATGTGTTACAGGTTAGCTGGAGTAATGGATTTGGATGCCACCAGACTGTATGATGAGTGTCATTAGACTGTTGCCTTGGTGACATGGGGACTGGGATATTCTCAACCTCATTTATTGTTGTTCAGCTTTCAGAACTCATAACAATTTAATGTAACTTTTTGAAATCCCCTTTTGTCACATTTTGTATAATCCAGGAACTCTGGCTGATGTGGTGACTTGTCATTGGATTGCTGGTGAACATCACTCCCACTGGAGCAAGTTTTTCCGATGAATTCAAAAAAAAAATCTTTTTTTTTGTATACAGAACACACCCACAGTGACAGACTGTTCTCCACCCACTGCTGTGGCCAATGTTTCTCAATACGCATGTCAGAGGCGGACAACCACGGAAAATCACAACAAGATATTCACAGTAAGGAAAAACAGAACGCACACCTTCTTACTCAATTGCATGTCCCTATTTCTGTCTTTGTGAGGCTATTACACCCTCATTGCTCCCACAAAGCATCCATCCCAACCAGTTCTGCTCTGATTGGGGTCTCTTCCTTACTTCACACACCAATGCACCGACGCTGACCCCAATCAGATAAATTAACCTACAAATGAGAAGCATCTGCAGGTAGGCCATGATGAAGGCAGAACAGCTGAGGTGCCCACGAGGACTGACACAGGCTGGCATGGGCTGAGACTAGGCACGCCACACTGAGATGGGCACTTGACGTCAAGTTCCTCCAAGCCTTATTAAGCAGAGCTTACTGGGAGCCTATGGAGACATCTGTTTCATAATGACTTTCACTTCTCCCTGACTGAATACACATGCAGACTCTCACACTTGCACACATATTCATGCGACATGTTCATGCCACCCACCCACACACACCCACCCACACCCACACACACAGACAGAGACAGGCACTTGAGTGGGAGTGGTGCTCGGTTCCTCTTCCCCTGTTCCTTTCCACAACATTAGCTCTGTAATCACTAGTCTCTCTTCACTCCTCATCAGGCTGAGGTTTCACTCATTATTCCACTTCAACATACATCACTCACAAGTGTTATTTGAGCTAGTTACTGTAATGTCATTTCAACCTGTGACTGTGGAGATGAGATATAAGTTATTAAACTAAACTGTAGATATGATCTGAACCAGTCGAGGGCAACTCCTGAGATTCCCACCCACCTCTCCAGCCGTTCAGCAAGTACATTGAGGGAAAAAAGTATTTGATCCCCTGCTGATTTTGTACGTTTGCCCACTGACAAAGAAATGATCAGTCTATAATTTGAATGGTAGGTTTATTTGAACAGTGAGAGACAGAATAACAAACAAGAAATAATCCAGAAAAACGCATGTGAAAAATGTTATACATTTATTAGCATTTTAATGAGGGAAATAAGTATTTGACCCCCTCTCAATCAGAAAGATTTCTGGCTCCAGGGTGTCTTTTATACAGGTAACGAGCTGAGATTAGGAGCACACTCTTAAAGGGAGTGCTCCTAATCTCAGCTTTTTACCTGTATAAAAGACACCAGTACACAGAAGCAATCAATCAATCAGATTCCAAACTCTCCACCATGGCCAAGACCAAAGAGCTCGCCAAGGATGTCAGGGACAAGATTGTAGACCTACACAAGGCTGGAATGGGCTACAAGACCATCGCCAAGCAGCTTGGTGAGAAGGTGACAACAGTTGGTGCGATTATTCGCAAATGGAAGAAACACAAAAGAACTGTCAATCTCCCTCGACCTGGGGCTCCATGCAAGATCTCACCTCGTGGAGTTGCAATGATCATGAGAATGGTGAGGAATCAGCCCAGAACTACACAGGAGGATCTTGTCAATGATCTCAAGGCAGCTGGGACCATAGTCACCAAGAAAACAATTGGTAACACACTACGCCGTGAAGGACTGAAATCCTGCAGCGCCCGCAAGGTCCCCCTGCTCAAGAAAGCACATATACATGCCCGTTTGAAGTTTGCCATTGAACATCTGAATGATTCAGAGGACAACTGGGTGAAAGTGTTGGTCAGATGAGACCAAAATGGAGCTCTTTGGCATCAACTCAACTCGCCGTGTTTGGAGGAGGAGGAATGCTGCCTATGACCCCAAGTATACCATCCCCACCGTCAAACATGGAGGTGCAAACATTATGCTTTGGGGGTGTTTTTCTGCTAAGGGGACAGGACAACTTCACCGCATCAAAGGGACGATGGACGGGGCCATGTACCGTCAAATCTTGGGTGAGAACCTCCTTCCCTCAACCAGGGCATTGAAAATGGGTTGTGGATGGGTATTCCAGCATGACAATGACCCAAAACACACGGCCAAGGCAACAAAGGAGTGGCTCAAGAAGAAGCACATTAAGGTCCTGGAGTGGCCTAGCCAGTCTCCAGACCTTAATCCCGTAGAAAATCTGTGGAGGGAGCTGAAGGTTCGAGTTGCCAAACGTCAGCCTCGAAACCTTAATGTGACTTGGAGAAGATCTGCAAAGAGGAGTGGGACAAAATCCCTCCTGAGATGTGTGCAAACCTGGTGGCCAACTACAAGAAACGTCTGACCTCTGTGATTGCCAACAAGGGTTTTGCCACCAAGTACTAAGTCATGTTTTGCAGAGGGGTCAAATACTTATTTCCCTCATTAAATTGCAAATCAATTTTTAACATTTTTCACATGCATTATTCTGGATTATTATATCTTTTTTTGTTATTCTGTCTCTCACTGTTCAAATAAACCTACCATTAAAATTATAGATTGATAATTTCTTTGTCAGTGGGCAAACGTACAAAATCAGCAGGGGATCAAATACTTTTTTCCCTCACTGTATGATATCGATACATTTTTATATCCATAGTTGCCGAATACTGCATATCGTAGCATATATTTGGCATTATTAAGACTTAAACCAATCAGCTTCTAGTGCCTTAAATGTCAGTGAAGAGGAGGGTACCGAGAGACAGTCATCCAATTATGTTGCCGAAAAATTACATTTTTTTTTTTTACCTATGTACATAACCTACTCCAAATGTCTTAGGTTTCAGTTAGCATGAAAATATCAATTTATTTGGAAATAAGCAATTATTGCATATGAACAACTTCTTATTTAGAGATCTTAAATTCAATGAACCGATCTTGACATGGTATTCAGGGGAGTTAGAGGAACATAAATTAGGCTATTTACATTAACCGCACTACGAGACATAATATGCTTTCCATGTCCTCTGTTGCTAATTATGACAGGGAGGATTGGAGCACTACCAGACCAAGACCGTCAGTGTCTAAAACAGTTTGCAGTTGCTGGAAATAAAGATTTTAAAGATTGCTGGTTGCTCCCAGCAGCAAGTAAAAATTGTTGCAAAAGGAGTTCTTGTTGCTGCAAAATTCGTTAGGTACCCGTTCAGGGCAAAGAGGCGACTGAAACATTCCGAACCCCTATCATGGTCCAAACAAACTATCATGGTCCAAACACACCAAACACACCAAGAAAGTCGTGAAGAGGGCACGACAACACCTTTTCTCCCTCGGGAGACTGAAAAGATTTTGCATGGGTCCCCAGATCCTCAAAAAGTTTTACAGCTGCACCATCAAGAGCATCCTGACCGGTTGCATCACCGCCTGGTATGGCAACTGCACGGCATCCGACCATAAGGTGCTACAGAGGGTAGTGTGTACGGCCCAGTACATCACTGTTGCCACACTTCCTGACATCCAGGACCTATATACTAGGCGGTGTCAGAAGAAGGACCAAAAAATTGTCAGACTCAGGCCACACAAGTCATAGACTGCTCTCTCTGCTACCTCACGGCAAGTGAAACCGTAGCGCCAAGTCTAGGTCCAAAAGGCTTCTTAACAGCTTCTACCCCCAATCCATAAGACTGCTGAACAATTAATCAAATGGCCACCCAGACTATTTGCATTGACACCCCCATTTGTTTTACACTGCTGCTACTCGCTGTTTATTTTCTATGCATCCTTTTACCCCTACCAACATGTACAAATTACCTCGACTAACCTGTACCCCTGCACATTGACTCTGTACCGGTACCCCCTGTATATAGCCTCATTATTGTTATTTTATTGTCTTACTTTTTATTTATTTAAAAAAAAAAATCGTTTATTTAGTAAATATTTTCTTAACTCTATTTTCTTAACTGCATTGCTGGTTAAGGGCTTGTAAGTAAGCATTTCACGGTAAGGTCTACACCTGTGGTATTCAAATACACTTTTATTTGATAGCATGGGAAGGGGCCAGAGAATTTCTCTCTTCCCTGTCTTAACAAGAGTGTTTAAAATAATGTTGTAATGTTGTCTACTTGACCAGGAGTCTGCAACCTTTTTCATGTGGAGTAAGTAAGCAGCCTTGCACAAGCCTTGCACGAGCCTTGGCTTGTGTGAGCCAGGACAGGTCTACTGAAAAAAAAATGCATAGACCAGCATAAATTTAAAGCTGGTCCATGCTGGTCTGCGCTGGTCTGATACTGGTAAAGCTGATTTGACCAGTATGAAACTGTTAATTTAACACCAGGCATATTAATTTTAACGCTTGCCCAGTGTTTATATAGGTCCACTCTCTGTGTTAATATTGAAACACTCTGAGTGTTAAGATATAACCCTTTAGGTGTTGTACAAATGAACCCTGGGAGTGTTTTTTCAACACTCATTCAGTGTTTATATAGGGCCACTCAGTGTTGATTTAACACTTTTGGAAGTGTTCATATTGAAGTGTTAAAATGATGTTGTAGAAATGACCCATGGGAGTGTTTTTTCAACACCTTTCAGTGTTGAGGATCAACTCTAGAGAATTCATCCTGTAGCTGAATTGACACCAGGAAGTGCTACATATTCACACTAGAAAATATATATTTTTTTGTCTGGTTCTCTCCCACTTATAAATCAAGCCTGCAAGTTGTAGGTGAGTAAAGCAGAAACAAAAAAGGATTTGTTACAAGAGAGGGTGCATCAGTGAAAACAGTGCACCACAGGCACATTAAAATGAAAAAGGTGCATCACCATCCCCACAGTGAAGCGTGGTGGCAGCATCATGCTGTGGGGATGTTTGTCATCGGCAGGGACTGGGAAACTGGTCAGAATTGAAGGAATGATGAACGGCGCTAAATACAGGGAAATTCTTGAGGGAAACCTGTTTCAGTCTTCCATAGATTGGGACAAAGTTTCACCTTCCAGCAGGACAATGACCCTAAGCATACTGCTAAAGCAACACTTGAGTGGTTTAAGGGGAAACACTTAAATGTCTTCAAATGGCCTAGTCAAAGCCCAGACCTCAATCCAATTGAGAATCTATGGTATGACCTAAAGTTTGCTGTACACCAGCGGAACCCATCTAACTTGAAGTAGCTGGAGCAGTTTTGCCTTGAAGAATGGGCAAAAATCCCAGTGGCTAGATTGGGGGGTTGGGGGTGAATAGTTATGTTTTCAGTTTTTTTTTGTCTTATTTCTTATTTCTTCAATAAAACATATTTTGCATCTTCAAAGTGGTAGGCGTGTTGTGTAAATCAAATGATACAAACCCCCCAAAAATCTATTTATTCCAGGTTGTAAGGCAACAAAATAGGAAAAATGCCAAGGGGCGTGAATACTTTCGCAAGCCACTGTAGATCATGCTGCAGCTGTGGACCGTTTTAGTCTGTATGTAAATTCTTAACTCACAAGTTTTATACCCCTGGGTCACAAAGGGCGTTTCCGTCTTTATGGCAAGTTCTCTGGGGCATATCTTGTCACCGCGTAGTGTCAGGAGTGGGGCGCTAGTTAGGGAGTGGTGGGCCGCTAGCGCTAAATATTAAACATTCATCAATATACAAGTGTTGCATAGTCATCAAAAGCTCTGCTTCTTGGCAATATCACAGCGTTGTCAGATTTCAAAAAGGCTTTACGGCGAAAGCACAACATTTGATTGTTTGAGGGTAGCAACTCCAATAGTTTTTCATCAGCATAAATTCATAAACCATCGCGGTTCACACAAAACACATTTCACAGCGAAAACAAATCCCTTACCTTTTGAAGAACTTCTGCTGAGGGCTTCCCAAGTGTCCAACAAAGACAATCCATTGATCTTTTGTTAGAAAAAGTCATGTATTATATCCATAAATCTCTGTTTGGTTGGTGTCCAGAAAATCCAACGTCGAATCGCCCATAGAACCGTGAAGAGAACGCATTCAAATATACCTATAAACTTTTCCTAAACAAATCAAATACCAGTTAAAATGCATCCTTAGCTATCCTTTTATGAATATGAGCGATAATATTTCACTCGGACGGTCACCTAAACGTTATATAAGTAAAATAAAGTGGGGCGCGCAGCCAGACCAGCGCACGAGAACTTGTTGACATCTGAGCTACCTTGGCCATTTCCTGTACCTATTCTTCCTGCTTCCTCCAATAAGTTGGAGTGGGTCTAGGGTATCCGGGAGGATGCTGGAGTGGGTCTAGGGTATCCGGGAGGATGCTGTTGATGTGAGCCATGACCAGCCTTTCAAAGTATTTCATGGCTACTGATGTGAGTGCTACGGGGCGGTAAACATTTAGGCAGGTTACTTTCACTTCTTTGGGCACAGGGACTATGGTGGTCTGCTTGAAACATGTAGGTATTACAGACTCGGTCAGGGAGAGGTTGAAAATGTCAGTGAAGACACTTGCCAGTTGGTCCGCGCATGCTTTGAGTACACATCCTGGTAATCCGTCTGGCCCCGTGGCTTTGTGAATGTTGACCTGTTTAAAGGTCTTGCTCACACAGGCTACTGAGAGCGTTATCACACAGTCACCCAGCTGGTGCTCTCATGTATGCTTCAGTATTGCTTGCCTTGAAGCGAGCATGAAGGCATTTAGTTCGTCTGGTAGGCTCGCGTCAATGGGCAGCTCGCATCTGGGTTTCCCTTTGTAGTCTGTAATAGTTTTAAAGACCTGCCACATCTGACGAGCGTCAGAGTAGTAGGATTCAATCTTAATCCGGTATTGACTCTTTGCTTGTTTGATGGTTCGTCTGAGGGATTTCTTATAAGCTTCCGGATTAGTGTCCTGCTCCTTGAAAGCGGGAGCTCTAGCCTTTAGCTCGATGCGGATGTTGCTTGTAATCCATGGCTTCTGGTTGGGATATGTACAGTTGAAGTCGGAAGTTTACATACACTTAGGTTGCAGTCATAAAAAAAAAAAATTCAACCACTCCACAAATTTCTTGTTAACAAACTATAGTTTTACTGTTAGTGACCGCACTGATCTAGCTCACTACTCAACCAGACCAGGACAGAGAAAACCTGCAAACGTTTTCAAATGTTGTTGTGTTACAGCCTGAATTTTTTATTAATTACATTTACATTTTGTGTCACTGGCCTACACACAAAACCCCATATTATACATTTTTACAAATTAATACAAAATGAAAAGCTGAAATGTCTTGAGTCAATAAGTATTCAACCCCTTTGTTATGGCAAGCCTAAATAAGTTCAGGAGTAAAAATGTGCTTAACTTCTTAGGGAGCAGCGCATGAGGTGACCGTTTTGGAGACCCTGGCGTGCCCAAAGTAAAATGCCTCACATTCAGGCCCAGAAAATAGGATATGCACATATTTAGTACCATTGGATAGGAAACACTCTGAATCTTCTAAAAGGAGTTTCTGTCCTGAAAAAAGTGGTTTTGACACATTGCTCATTTGGAACCCCTCCCTTATGAAAATGCCCATATAAGGGCATATGAATGCAGTACCTATCGCTTCCTCTGGATGTCAACAGTCTCGAGACAGTGTTCAGATTTTTTTTAGATGCTATTAGAGCAGAGAAGAAGAGGAATCAGGAAGTGTCCCCAGAGATGTCAATAGAAGAGGACGCGCGCTCTTGCCAAGGTACTGCATTCATATGCCCTTATATGGGCATTTTCATAAGGGAGGGGTTCCAAATGAGCAATGTGTCAAAACCACTTTTTTTCAGGACAGAAACTCCTTTTAGAAGATTCAGAGTGTTTCCTATCCAATGGTACTAAATATGTGCATATCCTGTTTTCTGGGCCTGAATGGGAGGCATTTTACTTTGGGCACGCCAGGCCCTCCAAAACCGTCACCTCGTGCGCTGCTCCCAAATAAGTTTTAATGGCTGTGATAGGAGAAACTGAGGTGGATCAACAACATTGTAGTTACTCCACAAAACTAACCTAAATGACAGAGTGAAAAGAAGGAAGCTTGTTCAGAATAAAAATATTCCAAAACATGAATCCTGTTTGCAATAAGACACTAAAGTTAAACTGAAAAATATGTGCCAAAGGAATTAACTGTCACACCCTGATCTGTTTCACCTGTCCTTGTGATTGTCTCCACCCTCCTCCAGGTGTCACCCTTCTTCCCCATTATCCCCTGTGTATTTATATCTGTTTTCTCTGTTTGTCTGTAGCCAGTTCGTCTTGTTTGTCAAGTCAACCAGCGTTTTTGTTATCAGCGCCTGCTTTTCCCAGTCTTTCTTTTTCTCACGCTCCTGGTTTTGACCCTTGCCTATCCTGACTCTGAGCCCGCCTGCCTGACCACTCTGCCTGCCACTGACCCTGAACCTGCCTGTCGACCTGTACCTTTGCTCCACCTCTGGTTTATTGACCCCTGCCTGCCTTGACCTGTCTATTGCCTGCCCGTGTTGGAATATTAAACCCTTGTCAATTTGACGTGTCTGCATCTGGGTCTTACCTTGATACCTGATATTAACTTGATGTCCTGAATACAGAGCGTTATGTGTGGGGCAAATCCAATACCACATCACCGAGTACCACTCTTCATATTTTCAAGCATGGTGGTAGCTGCATCATGTTATGGGTATGCTTTTCATTGGCAAGGACTAGGGAGTTTTTTGGATAAAAAGAAACGGATTCGAGCTAAGCACAGGCAAAAGTCTAGAGTTCAGTCTGCATTCCAACAGACATTGGGAGATGGTCATGTATATTGATTTTGTGTTCAATTAACAATTTCTTTGTAGATTTTGATATGTGCTTGGGGTTATTGTCTTGATGGAAGATCCACTTGCGGCCAAAAACCTGGCAGCCTCTGCCACAGTCTCCTGACTTGAACCCCAATGAAAACATGTGGTCTGATTTGAAGAGGGCTGTCCATAAGCGCAGACAAAGGATATCAAGAAACTTGAAAGATGATGTATGGAGGAATGGTTTAAGATCCCTTTCAGTGTGTTCTCTAAACTCATAAAACATTTTTTTATTGCTTGATATGCAACATCTCTTTCTCTGAGCAATTTGATTAGTATAAAATAATATAACTTCCCCATTTTTTTACATGCAATATTGCTCAGTATTTGTATTATTAATTTGATATAGTATTTTTTCCTCATTATCAAGGGTGCCAATAATTATGGACCTGACTGTACATCCCTACATTTACCATGAGTCTGTTCTGTATATCAATGCAGAGCAATAGGTATCGAGTAAGGAAGCTTCAATTCCCTAGAACATGGTGTCCTCTGGGACTGCTCATGCATAACCCTCCACTATGTTGCTTCAGAGAGGAAAGAGCACTGCAAGCCCCTGGGGAGCCTTTTGTCAACAAGTGGAAAATGACAAGTTCCTCTCTGGCGCACACCGACCAAAATGTTGCTGTGCGGTCATCCAGTAGAAGGCCTGTGCACCGGGGCCTACCATGGAGGGAAGACAGATGGATGGGGGTAAAGATGGAGAGGGAAAGGAGAGAGGGAGAGGGGGACTGTGTACTCCGATCCCTGTCTGGCTGTCACCACGGGTCAATGCATCTGATGTTTGAGTGCACACCTGACATATCTCTCTCTCTCTTTACCCACACTATCGCTCCCTTTGTTTTTCTCTGTGTCCTCTCCCATCCCTCTATTTCTCTGACCTCATATCACAATTATTTTGGGCTTCCTTTTTTAATCTTTATGTTTCTCATATTCATATTTCTCACATCCCTCTCCTCTCTTCCCTCTCCTTTCATTGTGCCTCTCTCTCTCTCTCTGTCCCATCCTCCCCTCTTCTCTGTAGGATGTGATGGAGGAGCTGGCTGAAAGTTCTGAGTTCAATGAAAGTAAGGGTCCATGCCAGGCATTCCGTCGAGCAGCCTCAGTCCTGAAGAGTCTGCCATCAGCAGTGCACTGTCTGGAGGCCATCCAGGGCCTCCCCTGCCTTGGGGAACACACCAAGGCTGTCATGGAGGTAATATCAGCTCCACTGCATACCACATTAACTAAATAGTAACATTATTGTTAAATGGATTTTCTAAACTTTAACATTTAATCTAGAGAAATGTAATCTCTATTGTTCTCTGTAAAGTGTTCAGTCTTGATTGTATGAATCTGAACCTTTCTGATTGATTGAATTACTTATGCATCTAATTAATTATGTTAAATGTTTAAATGATCCTATATTTATTTTGGAAAAATAACAGGCGTTTCAGTGTCAAGTGTCAATCATAGCGATAAATGGAGGACTCTGGATGGATCTAACTTGTTTTAGTATAGGCATTGACATTGAGGGCTTCCACCATTTAAAAGAAGTCAACTGGGTGGGGATTCCAATGGGTTGGGAGTGATCAGCGAGTATTGTCTTTTTCAAATTGGGTAATATCCAGGAGCCAAGACTAAGATTTATACCAGGTCATTGGTCCCAAGATCCAGACTCAGTGAGTTGAGACCATGATAAGTTCAAGACCAAATGTATGAGGTCTCGAGTGGTCTCAAAATCAAGACCAATAGATCAATAGTCCATGGGCACTTTCTTCAATTGTAAGAACCTCAAGTACAGTACAGTTCAGTACAGTAATTACAGTATAGTATAGCACATTGTGTTTTGGCCAAAAATATGTCAATGTTTGGGCTCTTGGAAGATTGGAGTCTCCCCGCTGCTATACATCTCAATACTTTACACTTTTTCCTGAAGTGTGCACTTGTCCTCTACCCACATGTTGGTCCTCTGTAGCTCAGTTGGTAGAGCATGGCGCATGCCACTTTAAAATGGAGATGGCTTCAATGGTGTTGCACATGCTGTCACAGATGCCATGATGGCACAGATACTAGTTTTTCTGCTTAAGTTTTCATGTACCAATTAAAAATCGATGTCTTTCAATGTGTTTCCGTTGCATTTTCAACTCTACTGATTTTGTCACAAAAACGGTAGTGTTAAATATCAAATGTGTCTACTCTGGTCTTGGCACGTGCACTCTAGCCAACAGCTCGCAAAGACAGTTCAGGTAGGCTGTGTGGGTAGGCTAGTCTACATGATGGCATTATTATGGATAAGAGCGAGAGTATTTTTGTGGTTGTCAAAAGGCAGTCAAGCATCGATCATCATGTCACCAGAATAAGACCCTCAATATTTATTGGAAAGGAGCATCAAGATCATTGTGCACTTTCACCACCCTGTGAAGTTCATCATAACTTATTTCATCTGTAGCCTAACATAACTACATGGTTTCCTGAGTCGTAGTGGGAGGACAACATACTATGTCATCATGTTATTTCGATATGAGTGTTGTTATATCATTATTTGCACCTAAAGACGCTTCCACCGCCGTTTCTCGCATAATTTTTACCGACACAAAAAGATCTCATCATGTCGAATGAACAAATGTCGTCATTTATAAAATTGTACGGAAACGTCCTGTTTCCATCACAGCTGTGTTTTTTTAACTAAGATACAACATTACTTGCATAAAAACTGTGGATGGAAACGTAGTTACTGTTAGGGGGAGAAAAAAACATTAGGGCTGTTTTCCTAAAGAAGTTAAATCCGCCTCGTGTTTTGTTTCCTTGACACGATACTAATAAGGATTGCGATAATGGTATTGTCCCGGCCTTAATGCTAAGCTACAGCTGACAAGTGTCTTCACTGACATTTCCAACCTGTCCCTGACCCAGTCTGTAATACCTACATATTTCAAGCAGACCACCATTGTCCCTGTGCCCAAGAACGCCAAGGTAACCTTTCTAAATGACTATCGCCTAGTAGCACTCACATCTGTAGCCATGAAATGCTTTGAAAGTCATGGTTCACATCAATACCATCATCCCAGACACCCTGGACCCACATACCACCCCAACAGTTCAACAGATGACACAATCGCTACTCCACATCCGCACTGTGAACCCGAATGAATACATCAAATATATATATAAAAAATAATAACACTATAGGCTATGCCTATGTTGCATTGTATGCTTCTTGAGTAAATCTGAGCTGAAAAAGAAATGTCAGGCTTTACCATTAAAATAACCAGTGGTAGAAAAAGTGCACAAAGTAAAGGTACCTTAAATAGAAAAGGACTCAAGTTAAAGTGAAAGTCACCCAGTAAAATACCCTGAGGAAGGCACAGTGATGCTGAAACGTTGGTGAATACCCATTAAATTGTTGGGAGAGTATATATGTAGTGTGCGACTTTCTTTATTTTGATAGTACCCAGTAAAAATACTACCATGCTCTGTTGTCATGTGTTGCTGCCTTGCTATGTTGTTGTCTTAGGTCTCACTTTATGTAGTGTTGTGTTGTCTCTCTTGTCGTGATGTGTGTTTTGTCCTATATTTATATTTTATTTATTTTTTATTTTTAATCCCAGCCTTTTGCCTTTTGGTAGGCCGTCATTGTAAATAAGAATTGGTTCTTAAACTTGAGTAAAGGTTAAATAAATAAAAAGTACATTTAAAACCAAATACTTTTAGACTTTTATTTAACCTTTACTCAAGTTTAAGAACCAATTCTTATTTACAATGACGCCCTACCAAAAGGCAAAAGGCTGGGATAAAAAAATACAAAATAAATAAAATATAAATATAGGACAAAACACACATCACAACAAGAGAGACAACACAACACTACATAAAGTGAGACCTAAGACAGCAACATAGCAAGGCAGCAACACATGACAACAGAGCATGGTAGTATCAAAAGTACATGGAATTGCTAAAATGTCCTTAAGTATCAAAAGTAAAGGTATAAATCAATTCAAATTCCTTACATTAAGCAAACCAGACGGAACAAATGTTTAAAAATTTTATTGACTGATAGCCAGGGGTAAACTCCAACACTCAGACATAATTTACAAACGAAGCAATTGTGTATAGTGAATCTGCCAGATCAGAAGCAATAGGGATTACCAGGAATGTTCTCTTGATAAGAGTGTGATTTGGACCATTTTCCTGTCAAAATGTAACGAGTACTTTTGGGTGTCAGGGAAAATGTAAAAAGTAAAAAGTACATTATTTTCTTTAGGAATGCAGTGAAGTAAAAGTAGCCAAAAATAATAATAGTGAAGTAAAGTACAGTACCTAAAAAAAACGACTTAAGTAGTACTTTAAAGTATTTTTACTTAAGTACTTTGCACCACTGAAAACAACTTGAGCCTATGTGCACGTTGTAATCAAAAATGATATATTAATTGCTGCATTTCAAACTGTCCTTTTGTGAGGCGCAGCCGGAAACTAGTTGTTTACGAGTGATGGGGTCGATAAACCAGTAGGATTCTCCATTATCGTTAACTCTCCAGTTAGGGAACATTTTTGTTTCCCAGTAGATTACAACCGTGATGGACAGAGAGAGCATGTTACCACTGCTCAACCTCAAACATGTTGACACATTTACTCGGACATCACCCCAGTATTCCTACTACCGGAGCAAGACAGAAACGCCCCCAAAAATACACAACTTTGTCTCCCCTCTGCATTCAAGCAGCCCTTCGCAGTTGATTCTGACGGGGCCAAATAAATTACAAGAGCAAAAGGTATGTTTATAGCCGTGGATATGCGCCCATTATCGGTGTTTGAGAAGAATAGGGGGTTTCAGCACTTCGTGAAAGTGCTCGAGGCACGTTACGAACTTCTCCCTTACACCCATTTCAGCAAACAGGTTAGTACCCGCTCTATATAAGCAAACTAAAGCTAAAGTTGTCAATGAATTGGCCAATGCACCCTGTGTTGCGCTTACTACAGATGGATGGACCACCAGGGCTACAGAGAGCTACTTAACAGTGACAGCCCATCACATTACTCCAGAGTGGGAAATGAGAAGTATGTGTTACATACACACCACTTTTATGAGAGTCACACAAGTGCGCATATTTTTCTCTTTGTAAGAAAACATCATAGCATAGGCCTACACAATATCTGAGCCATGTTTTCATATTGATTTCACACGCATATTGCACTTTATTTTAATGTTGTTCTTGATGAGTAATCGTGTGTTTTCATTTAGGAAAATACAAAGTGTTGGTATTCCTGATTGTGCTCTCAAAAGTCTTTATATGACTCATGATCATTTACGGAATCAGGAATACCAACACTTTGTATTTTCTTTAATAAACCAACATTTACTACAGTAACTATTGGCATTTCAATTTCCTGCTGTACCGAAACTGAACCGAACAGTGTACCCAAAACCACAATATGTACTGAACTGTGGGTTTGGTGAACCGTTACACCCCTACTAAGGAATTAACATGGTCCACACACACCAACACAGTTGTGAAGAAAGCACGACAACACCTCTTTCCCATCAGGAGGCTGCAAAGATTTGGCACGGGCCCTCAGATCCTCAAAAAGTTCTACAGCTGAACCATTGAGAGCATCTTAACCGGCTGCATCCCCGCTTGGTATGGCAAATACTTGGCATCTGACCGCAAGGCGCTACAGAGGGTGCTGCATACGGCCCAGTACATCACTTGGGCCAAGCTCCCTGCCATCCAGGACCTCTATACAAGGCATTGTCAGAAGAAGGCGCTAAGAATTGTCAAAGTCTCCAGCCACCCAAGTCATAGATTGTTGGTAAGCGGCACCGATGCACCTAGTCTGGAACCAACAGGACCCTGAACAGATTCTACCCACAAGCCAAATAGCTGTCTGGACTATCTGCATGATCCTTTTTTTTTGCAACTCTTTTGACTCATCATAAATGCTGATACTATTTATTATCCTGTTACCTAGTCACTTTACCTATATGTACACCTATATGTACATATTTACGTTATTTACCTCGTACCCCTACACATCGACTCGGTACTGGATCACTCTGCTCCCTAGTGGCGCAGCGGGCTAAGGCACTGCATCTCAGTGCTAGAGGTGTGACTACAGACACCCTGGTTTGAGTCCAGGTTGTATCACAACTGGCTATGATTGGGAGTCCCATAGGGGCGGCGCACAATTGGCCCAGTGTCGTCCGGGTTTGTCAGGGGTAGGCCGTCATTGTAAATAAGAATTTGTTCTTAACTGACTTATCTAGTTAAATAAAGGTTACATATAGCCAAGTTATTGTATGGGAAGGACACATAAGTAAGCATTTCACTGCTAGTTTACAAAGCATGTGACAAATAACATTCAAAACATTTTAGCTATAGTACATACTGTACCTAAACACCCACCGAATTAAACATTCAAAAGCATGAAAGCTTATGAAATCACACCAAAGCCTACCCTGAGATTTTAGGATTAAGTAGTCTTTAGAGAGCTCAAGCTCATGCAGAAAACATTGTGTTGCTAGCACCAGCTAAGTTACTTACATGGACACAGATAATCAGTCATTTGATTCCAAGTGTAGCTAACTAGTTAGTTGCCCCAAATTTCCAACAATAATGAAGCCAGCTAGCAGTTTGAAATGATGAAGTGGTTTAAGTCCCCAGCCTTATTCAAATAGTCCTTTTAATGATTGAGTATTCTGGTTATTGTGTGCAGCTAGCCATCCATCTAGCCATGCTAGCAAGCCAGTCAAATGTCCATTGTCTAAAATCAGCTAGCTAGCCACATCTCGGTTGTTAGCTAGCAAGTGGGAATGTGATGTATCTCCTGTCCGGGTAGAAATATATATCTTGCCCACTGAATTTTTGTTGATGCTCTCTCGCCCAGCGCACGGCACGTTCCTTGTCTTAGTAGGGATAAAAGTGAGCAATGCTCCCCCTAGGCCACTCCATTGGGTTGGATTTGGGGGGGGGGGTCTGTGCACTTGGTCGAGGTATCAGGAACAAAGGTAAGACCCAAGTGCAGACTGTGTGAAGTAACAATGTTTATTGTAACAGGGGCAGGCAAACGACAGGTCAAGGCAGGCAGGGGTCGATAATCCAGAGGTGGAGCAAAGGTACAGGATGGCAGGCAGGCTCAGGGTCAGGGACAGGCAGAGTGGTCAGGCGGGCGAGTACATGGTCAGGACAGGCAAGGGTCAAAAACCAGGTGGATGAGAAAAAGAGAGACTGGGGAAAACAGGAGCTGAGACAAAACGCTGATTGACTTGAACAAACAAGACAAACTGGCACAGAAAACACAGGTATAAATACCCAGAGGATAAATGGGGAAGATGGGCGACACCTGGAGGGGGTGGAGACAAGCACAAGGACAGGTGAAACAGGCGTGACAGTACCTCCCCCTTCCCCCCTCTAACGACGCCACCTGGCATTCCACCTGGGCGGATACCTGGTTGACTGGGGTGAAAGTTGACAATGAGGGCTGGGTCTAGGATGTCTTTAGCGGGAACCCAGAACCTCTCCTCCGGGCCATAACCCTCCCAGTCAACCAGGTACTGGAAACCTTTACCCCGTGGTCGATCCCTCAGGAGGTGTCTCACGGTGTACGCTGGCTGGCCATCAATGACACGGGGGGAGGGATGGGCCAGATACAGAAGACAGAAAAGGTAGGAAAAACAGAGGACAAACAGCAGAAGGAAGCGAAGTGGCCCGGGCCTTACTGAACCCCTCCCGGATATCCTGGTATTCTGCGGAGCTGGCAGAGAGGTCTGGGGCAATTTCAAAGCCCCCAGGAAGACGTCCCGGGGTAGGCAGAGCTGACTTCAGGCAATGAGTGTGACAAGACGGGCTCCAGCCCACGATGGCACCAGTAGCCCAGTCAATAGAGGGATTGTGTCGCTGGAGCCAAGAGAATCCCAATACCACGGGAACCTGTGGAGACTCAACCATCAGGAATTGGATCATCTCGCTGTGGTTCCCCGACACTCGTAGGTTGACGGGGGCGGTCTGGTGGGTGACCTGGCCTATCGAACGCCTGTCCAGCGCTCTAACACCCATGGGAATCAAGAGGGGTTGAGTGGGGATGCCCATCTCAGGCGCCAGGGTAATGTCCATGAGACTCACATCGTCCCCGAGTCAATGAGTACCTGGAGAGACTTGGACTGGTCGCCCACAGCAGGGTGGCATGGAGAGGGGGACGAGTAAAGGGAGAAGAACAATTATCTTTAAGACCCACCAGTGTACTCCAACGAATGAGCTAGGTCTCTTGAAGGGACAGGTAGACACAAAATGACCGGCAGTACCGCAATACAGGCAACTCTGGGTCTCAGGTCTGCGTAACGCGTTCGGCTGGAGACAGCTTAGCCCTGCCGAGCTGCATCAGCTCGGGAAGAGGGGAATTGGCAGTCTCCGGAAGCTCTTGGAGGGACTTGGGTAAGCTCGGATCCTCTCGGGGACATAGACGCCTGGGACTTCTGGAGTTCATCAGATGCAAGGTGGGATCCCTGAGTGAGCGATTGGGACCGCAATCGAACCTCTTCTCCCTCCTACGTTCCTGTAGCCGACCATCGATCCGGATGGTTAAAGCGATGATTGAGTCGAGATCAGTCAGTAGTTCTCGGGTTGCCAGCTCATCCTTTACCTCCTCCAATAATCCGTACAAGAACGTGTTGAAGAGCGCTTCTGGGTGAGCGCCTCTCCGCTACTAGCGTATGGAACTCCACTGCATAGTCTGCCACCCTGAGTGTGTCCTGAAAACTTCTCACCTCCGCCACGAATACCTCCAGACTGAGGCAGACGGTGGATTGTTGTCATCAGTGTAATAATGTTTGCTATCTTAGAGCGGTCCGAGGGGAACGAAGAAGACTGCAACTCGAAAACGAGGGAACACTGGGAGAGAAAGGCCCGGCAGGTTCTGGAATCTCCATCGTTGTGCTCTGGGGGAGGTAAGCGGGGTTCCTGGGAAACCGAGGTGACGGCAGCCCACAGAATTGCTCCCGCAATTTGTCCAAGGCTAGTTCGTGGCGTTCGGCCACGGCCTGTAACCCTTCCATCAGACCGCAAAGCAACTTCTTGTGCCTACCAATGGTAGTTCCTTGGGAGGAGATGGCATTGCGGCGCTGGTCCAAGTCTGCTGGGTCAGTCATGGCCAGTTCGTACTATCAGGAATCAAGGTAAGACCCAAGTTGCAGACTGTGTGAAGTAACAATGTTTATTGTAACAGGCGCAGGCAAACGACAGGTCAAGGCAGGCAGGGGTTGATAATCCAGAGTAGAGGCCAAGGTACAGGACGACAGGCAAGCTCAGGGTCAGGTCAGGCAGAGGTCGGTAATCCAGAGGTGGAGCAAAGGTATAGGACAGCAGGCAGGCTCAGGGTCAGGGACAAGCAGGCGGGTGCATGGTCAGGACAGGCAAGGGTCAAAAACCAGGAGGACGAGAAAAAGAGAGACTGGGAAAAACAGGAGCTGAGACAAAATGCTGGTTGACTTGAATAAACAAGACGAACTGGCACAGACAGACAGAAAACACAGGTATAAATACCCAGAGGATAAGTGGAGAAGATGGGCAACACCTGGATGGGGGGGAGACAAGCACAAGGACAGGTAAAACAAACCAGGGCATGATACGAGGTCTGGCGGCTAGTCAAAGACATTGCATATCACTTCCAACTAATCTACCTTTGATAGTAGAACTGTACTGTCTGTTTTCAGACGGGTGACAGCCTTCTCCAGTTTGACAATCCGCTCAGTGTTGTCGGTGGTGGAACCTTCCATTGTAGTGAGACATTGCCCAAAAGTGTTTGTCGAAAGGCATCAATGGAAGTTTGGAGAGGTGCCAACAAGGTGCTGATGAGAGCAGCCATATCCTCTTTTGGGCTACTTCACTCTTTAGCTAGCTCAGCTACAAGGGTGGTCATAGACAATGTCTCTGCAGCAGCAGGGCTGGCCGTGGCAGCCATGGCCTTCGTGGATGCGTTGGTCATAGCAGTTCTCTTCGGGTTGATTTTGACCATGGCACCACAAAAAGTGCTTTGAAAAAAATAACCAAACAATTTATTAATTGGAAAACTGGATTTGGCATGTTAAAATGAAAAGTTTAATTGGGAGCCTCTCTTAAATGCGTCTTCTTCAATTGACCGACTGGAGGTTCCCTCAGAAAGATGTTTATAAATAAACAAAACTACTTAGATCAGTATATATCAATGTAATAATAAAACAACTCAATGTGTTCTATTGAAATAATAGTGTTAAATCAAAAAAAATATTATAGCTTTCTTTTCAAACATGTAGTTTAGGAGTCAGGTTTGGAACAGCCACCCCCCGTCGAGTAGCCTAGTGGTGCGAGCGTTGGACTAGTAACCGAAAGGTTGCAAGATTGAATCCCTGAGCTGACAAGGAAAAAAATATGTCGTTCTGCCCCTGTTCCTAGGCTGTCATTGAAAATAAGAATTTGTAGTTAAATAAAAGGTAATATAAAAAATTTAAATAGGTATATAAACAATGACTTTATACTATATTAAATTTATAGTATGTTTGTTATTGCCTTGAATTGAATTAGAACATACAGTATCACAACGTAAAAAAATGACATCTTTTTTAGGGTGGGACGGGTGACACTTCTGTAGAATCACCCATATACACTTGTGCATGCTCATACAGATTTCAGACTTCAGCTGCAGTCCATGTAACATATGTGCAGTCACACAAGCAGTCGCATAAATGCAGACGCACACACACACACTTTTGAGAAGACTGTCCTGTCACATCGGGTCAATCCACCCCACCCTCCCTAAACACACGTTTGCAAACATCTTCAGGGCAGAAATCATTGCTGTAGAGTGTCAGAGAATGTATATTTGAATAGAATGCTAAGCCACAGCTGGGTGAGATCTATGGGCAAATCCATGCAGGTCTGAAATTCAGGCAACGTCTCAATACGAAATGCATGGTGAGAAAGAAGAGAGAGGGCACTGACAGCTAATCTCTCAAAGCTCAGACACAGTCTTTATTCAAAAGGATAGGAATTCTTTATGTTAAGTAAAAGAAAACTGTCTTGAGATTCCCACTCATACTGTCATTTTGCCTGATATAGGTGTTCGCTGAGAGTCCGTCATCACCTAACCTACTTCTCATAGTGGCTCCTTACAGAACAGTCAAAAAAACTAAACCAGTGACAATGATACAAGTTAACAAAGTGAAACTCAAAAGTGTAAAGCCCAAACGTTTCAAATGTCCGTGGACATTGGAGTTACACCCAGTAAGCAACCACTGAGTCGAGTATTGTTGAGTGAACATCAGAGGGGAGAAAGCTAAAAACCCACTGAGACGGAAGTTAGTAGTGAGCACTGAGGCAGTGGTAGTGCTGAACAGTGCATGTGTGTGTGCACCCCAATGAGAACGTGTGTCAGAGCAATATCCCTGAGCTTGAGAAGGGTTGGCCTTGGCTTGAGGGTTGATTACCAGCATTGAGCAGTGAACTCAAGGGAGAAAAGTCTATTCTACTTTCAGGTCTTAGCTGCTGTTCATTGTTACAATATCAACCTCAAACATGTTGTGTCCTCTGAGATGACCAATTATGGTTCTATTAGATAATTGTGATGTTGTTTGGAGTGTTTATCCTACACCAGGGTCCCCCAACAGGTGGACTGCGGGACGATTTTATTTGGCCCCCCACATATTCTGAGCAAAGTTGGACATAAAGTGATTTTAATTTTGGAAATCTGTTCTAAAGTATTCCCACGCATAATAGAGAGATATACAGTATGTGATCATTTGCAAATGTAAGCAAGGTTTGAAAGAATTATGTTTTAGTCAAATATTCAAATATCTGTTTTCTATCTTATTGCGGTAAATTTGCTTTTCTGTAATCATTAGTAATTATGTTCTGGCCCCCTGAACATGCGCTCAAGAAAATATTGACCCGAATCGGCTGAATCTAGTTGATGATCCCTTTCCTACAACCTTTGATAAATGTGATATGGAGACACTTAAAATGTGACCAGCAAATTAGTTGTGCTCCCCAGAGAGGAGAACACTATTAAGCTTAAGAGCAAAGCCTGTTCAAAACAAACAGTTGGAGCTGTGGAAAATAACACACTGAGCTTTTCATTACAGCTATTATGGAATTAATCCGATGCTTAAAACCATACCAAAGATATAATTTATAGAATAGGAATGGAAAAGAGCATCAAAGGAGTACTTGATTTAAGTATAATCTGTTCTAAAATGAAAAGCAATTACTCAAGCTATATAACTGTTTTTAAAGAAATTACTTAGAACTAGAACTAACTGGTGCAATGAGTCAGGCGCAGAAGAGCAGAGATGCGTGGACAAAATAAACGGCCGTAAATACATAACCCGGCAACAATAACCAGCCGTCAAGTAACATTCCTGAACAATCAACAAACACGCACACAAACATGGGGGAAACAAAGGGTTAAATACATGCACATGTAATTGGGGGATTGAAACCAGGTGTGTAGAAAACAAGGATAAAACAAATGGAAAATGAAAAGTGGATCGGCGATGGCTAGAAGGCTGGTGACGTCGACCGCCGAACGCCACCCGAACAAGGAGAGGGACCGACTTCGGCGGCGGAAGTCGTGACACTTACCAGCAGTTTGGCAGGTAAAATCAAGATATTAATGTAGGCTACTTGATTTTCCACAGGAGATCCTTACATTTGGCCGCTCTTTTAAAGTTGAAGAGATACGGTGTGATGAACGATATCAAGCACTTAAGGTAAGTAGCTCAAAAGGAACTTATTTTGAAATTCTTTTGAAGTCATAGAAACCATAGCTTTTATTTGCTGTAGATTTCCACAAAATGATAATTGTATACACCAAAAAATGCTGCCAGCGTGTATTTAAATAGTACAAGTGCCAGTAATTCCACCTCCCGAAGAGGTCCAATCTGACAATATGTTCTCTTGAGTACATCTGTCCTTCCCTTCCAGCTGTTCACCAGTGTGTTCGGGGTTGGACCCAAAACGGCTGAGAAGTGGTACCGCAGAGGGCTGCGCTCACTCAAGGAGATTTTGACCGAGCCCAACATCCAGTTGAACAGGATGCAGAGAGCTGGTATATACAGGAGTGGCACACAACCTCTTCTCTTTCTTTTGATATCACAACATAAATATCCAGCTGCACTCAATGATCTTACTTTTCATATTGACCAAACTGCAGTATTACTATAATGAACTCTGCTGGTATCTCTATCTCTGGGATTGTATTCACAAAAAGTCTCAGAGTAGGAGTGTTGATCTAGGAGCAGATTTGTACTACTGTACTAATCTGATACGCTTTTTGAAAACAGTCCCTCATTCTGTTAATGTTATGTCCTAGAGTAGGTTCTTTACCACAGCAGTAGACCCCCAGACAATCATCACTTCACAGAGAGAAGGTGAGACCTTAGGGGGAACTAGGTGGCCAGTAGGCAGAGGGTACTGTAGCATACATTGTCTGATTCTCTGTAATAATGGCATGGGAATAATAATGCATTTTATTTTGTAAAGTGCTTTCTTGCATAAAACAACACAACATTTTCAGTCACCTCCTTGTCTGAAGAACAAATTAATAAACAGGATAATAGCCACTCTGATCAAATAGCCACAGTAGCGTACTTGACCACTGTCTGAAACTGCAACGGTTTCAGCCTGTGTTCACAGTAAACGCACACTTGAAGTTGCACAGAATTTATTTTCACAACATTCAAGTTTGCGCTCAGTAGACTGGAAATGTGCTTAGTTGCAAAAATGTATTTAGGGAATATTGGTACTAAGACAAAAGAAATGTGGCACAGTGTGTAAATAATAACACATTAGTGCAGGAAAGGAAGAAATTGATTATAATTCCAGTATTCACTTCCAGAATTTAACAATTAACAATGCAAATGAGCAAAAGCTGTGTGCATTATGGAAATAGATCCCTGGCTCAAATAGAAGCCTGTCTCTAATAGTGTTCAGTGATTTAAGCAAATAAACACCCAGGCTATTAATTGAAGTTTTAAGGTTCCTTTGTTATTTTATCATTGGCTTGGCGAAGTCTTCATAAACCACTCTTTCATTATCTGTTCTACAATGGATAATAATGTTTTATTCGATTCAATTTCTACTCAGATACGTTTTTTGGAAGCGGGTGAAATTTCCAGGAAACTAAGCTGAAGATAGAGAGTTTTAGCATTCTCTGTCGCTTTTGAGTAGTTTTAGCAAGAGTACAAAGTTCTTATATTATTCTGAAACATACACTATATGTTATATTTAAATATGTGTATATATATATATATATATATATATATATATACATACATATACAGTATATATTTTGAAACATCCATGATTGTCAACTCGGAAGAGTGGAGGAGAAAGGTAGAGAGGAAAGGCGAGGCGAGTACTGAAGTGGAGGGCAAGTCAGATGAGAGAAAACAGCATATTTCTTATCGTCACATGAATTTAGAGTGAAACCTGTAGTCCTTGAACATCAATTAGGTTATATTCTCACTCTTATTTATTTTTTTCGGGCTTAGCGAGCTTTAGCACTTGTGTAGTGTTAAATGCATTCCCCATGTATGAAACATTTAATTTGCACATTAGTATGTCATGCATCATGATAAGTTTCATGTTGCTTTACATCAGCTCGTTTAAAACATAAAATATATTCCATGCTGAAATCTTCATATTAAACAGCAAACGTAGTCACTAAGTTGATAGGTTATACTCAGGAGAATATTTAACAGCTTTGTGATTCTAGTTCATATTTATTATTATTTTATTATATATTTTACATGTTATGAAAAGCCACAAAAGTCTTTAATATTTCCAAAATTACAGGTACATTACTATACATCCTCCACAATTCTACTGCAGCTATTGCCCACTTCAGACAGACTGATTTTGACATTTTCCCTTCAGGTTTCCTGTATTACAGTGACATCTCCAAGGCTGTCAGTAAAGCCGAGGCCAAAGCTCTTGGATGCATCATTGAAGAGACGGTCCACTGGATCGCACCGGATGCTATACTGGCTCTGACAGGTGGCTTTCGCAGGTACAGTACATTTCTTGTCTCAGCTTGTCAGTGTAGATGTATTTGGGTGTTTGTAGAGTTTGAAATAGTAGGCCAACACAACACTGTCTGTACAGTGTGCAATAGTCTTCTTAGTTTCTTGTTGTTGTCTGATGAATATAACCCCACTATCGCAGGAATCAAATTACACTTGGAACATTAATGAACTATATTTCTAATATTATTTAGCCCATTTTTTGTTTTTAAGAATAACACAAACCATGAGTGTGTCCGTGACCCTCTAGCTGTCCAATTTACTCTCTATTCTCTCTAACTTTTTCTCACACACACACACACACACACACACACACACACACTACAGAGTGGGGATTCCCTAGAGTCTAGGAAATCCCCTCTGTAATTTGTGTGCGTGCGTGCGTGCATATTTGTGCGTGCACTTGCCTGTGTGTGCATGTGCTTGTAAAAAAGTGATAGAGAATAAATTGGACAGTTCAATCTGCTTTGACTTACTCCAATATCTGTCATGCACAATGAGTTCATTCTATTTGCTGGCTAGGCTACAAAGAGGGGATCTTTATGTCAATTTCCTTTGTGCTCTATTTATGTGTGGCAGTGTGCTTCAGTGAGTTCGGAGCTCTGGGCTCTATGGTGGTGTAAAAACGTAGCCGTAAACTGTGGCGGTGTGTAGTTAAATAATGCAAGAGCCATAAGGACAGTCTGCTATCTCTTCTCTATGGGAATGACAGGCCTGCTGCTGGTTAGCCAACAGTCTGTAACACTTATATCTCCTTGTTCTCTATTGTCATCCCCCAACCATCTCTTTCTTTCTCTATATCTCTCTCTCTCACAGTACAGTATAATCCTTGATAATACAGTATAATCCTTCATACACTAGGTAAAAATCGGTGGAAAGAGAAACACACTGATTTATTTTTTTCTTTAATTTTTTAATTTTTTTTTATTCTACTTTTTAGGTTATTTCTGTAAAGATTCCAGTCACCTTACTGTGGC
The DNA here is from genome assembly GCA_030435695.1 of Brachymystax lenok tsinlingensis. NCBI lineage: Eukaryota > Metazoa > Chordata > Actinopteri > Salmoniformes > Salmonidae > Brachymystax > Brachymystax lenok. Next base: position 35,992,342 of record CM059780.1, read on the forward strand.
AACTTCCCTCAGTAATAAATTGTGGAAGTATAGTTCTTTGTAACGCTCTGGGCAGCCACACAAGCATACTGAATCGATTAGCATTTTAGTCCCACAAAGGCCTGTGTGTCAATAACCTCTCCACTCCAGTGTGGTTGATCTTCTGGAAACAGCTGTAAATGTCCCATGACTCTTGCACCCTATGGAGGGATGACAGCTGAAATGATAATTGATTATGTAAATATTGTCTTCACTGGGGGTAAGAGGGGGAGATTAAAAAGTGATTAAAGCATCATGGGTAGTTAACATGATTGGAGTTGAGAGGAGGAACTGTAGCTGATTTATTTTATTGATTTGTAGCTACAAGATGTGTTTATGTTGAAGGGTCTACCCAGCAAACTGGGGATGTCCTGAGGATATTTGGCGACATTCCCATTAGGTCTGTAAGGTTCTGCTTTTCTTTTCTTAGTCAACCTTGTGTTCTTTTTCTTTGTGTTCTTGAACCTAGCCCTGTTCCTTTGTGTTCTGGAACGTAGCCCTGTCTTTCATTTTTGTTCATTGATTTCACCTGTGCTCGTTTCTCACCTGGTCTCATCAGCTCCCTATTTAGTTCAGTTCTTTCTGTTTGTAGGGTTGTGAGGTATTGTTCGTTTTTGACTGCCTACCTGTGATTGACCATTGCCTGCGACCACGATTCCTGCCTTCTGTGAAAGCTTAATAAACATCTGCCGCTCTCCGCATGTGAATCTACACCCTTTTCTCCTTGAGTATTCATTACAAGGTCCCTTAAGGGTTTCGGCGCAATGTTATTCCTGTGACGTTCTGAGAATGTTCTAAGAACATTGTGTGATGGTCCCAAGGGGAAATGATCTGGGGGACCTTTATCTAGTTCCCTGTAAATTCACAGGACGTCACTAAGGACCATGTCAGGACCTTTTTAGGATGTTCTCAGGACCTTTATTTTGATAGTCCTTAGGACGTCACATGATGGTCCCAAGGAAACATTCTATGGTGGACCTTTATGACCTGTGGACGTTTTTAGGATGTTCTTGGGACATTGTGTCATGGTCACCTGAACGTCCTTGGGCCATTGTCATAGTTCCCTATAGGTTTTGTCTAGCCCTTTAACGTGTACGAACACACAGGTGTGATCATTCTACAGTGGTCCCTGCAGCATATGCTCAAACCGGTGTGATTAGAACAGTTCATCAGAACGTCTAGTTACGATTGACGCAACAGTCAGCTTTAGAGCTGGCCACTGTTTTTTCATAGAACATTTTTCAGTCTTGACAAGGTTATGTCCTCAATGTGACCAGTTTATTTTTGGATGCAATGTTCAGACATTCACAGTAGCAACAGCAGAACATAATTCTCATCCACATCGGAAAATTTAGGCTACATTAGTCCTAGTGCTAACTGAGTAAATAGTGAGCTAACACAAGCGGTCATATTTAGCCAACTCTCAGCTGATAGAAACCATAATATGAATTAGCTAATAGCAATTACTATTTACAATTCATCACATCACTGATCAAAATAATTGTGTAAAACACTTTCTAAAAGTCTAAAGTAATCCCATGGTGGATGGAGTTTGTGCGCGCCACCATGTTTGTTTTTCTGTGTCAACCAAAGATAAGAAAAGATGACCAGATGAGTTGGGTCTGTTTGCAGTATACATGTTAAAGGTGACGCGGGTGTGTCATTACCATCATTCACTTCTGGAAGTTTACTCGAAAGATGAGTGAACCATCCGTTCAACTCGTTTTGCTGTAACATCCTTGGTCTGACAGACGTTTACGTGCCACCCAGAATGCATTGAATGATGACAAGAAACATGGCTCCACACATAACTGGAAAATAACTTAGAATTACCTCGTCATAATCCATACAACCTTAAAAAAAAGTATTTTACACCCATCATATGCGTCCATTACAATCTATGCAAGATTCGGAATGAAAACGAGAATAAAACAATAAATAAAGAAATGATTACTACACAAACCATTTTCCGATAGTGATTTATTGATACAAGTTGCCCGTGCCAGTGTTATGTTAACGTTACTGATGATTTGTCGCCAGATGGTTTGTTAATCTTTCTACCGTTGTGGCTAGAGGGAGTAGCTAGGCCTACAACAGCTCTATTATGTCAGGGACAACAGTTGTTGATTCTGTCAAGAGAGCACTGGACTATACATCTTTGTCCTAACAGCTTGGCAGCTCTCTCTTGCTTCCTTGAAAGTGACAACTATCCCTCTGTTTCAGCTGAACATGTTTTAGTGAGAGTAATCTCAATCTTGCTTGTAAACTCAGCTAAAAAAGAAGCGTCCCTTTTTCAGGACCCTGTCTTTCAAAGATAATTTGTAAAATCCAAATAACTTCACAGATCTTCATTGTTAAGGGTTTAAACACTGTTTCCCATGCTTGTTCAATGAACCATAAACCGTTAATGAACGTGAACCTGTGGAACGGTCGTTAAGACACTAACAGCTTACAGACGGTAGGCAATTAAGGTCACAGTTATGAAAACTTAGGACACTAAAGAGGACTTTCTACTGACTCTGGAAAAACACCAAAAGAAAGATGCCCAGGGTCCCTGCTCATATGCATGAACGTGCCTTAGGCATGCTGCAAGGAGGCATGAGGACTGCAGATGTGGCCAGGGCAATAAATTGCAATGTCTGTAACTGTGAGACGCCTAAGGCAGCGCTACAGGGAGACAGGACGGACAGCTGATCATCCTCACAGTGGCAGACCATGTGTAACAACAGCTGCACAGGATCGGTACATCCGAACATCACACCTGCGGGACAGATACAGGATGGCAACAACAACTGCCCGAGTTACACCAGGAACGCACAATCCCTCCATCAGTGCTCAGACTGTCCACAATAGGCTGAGAGGCTGAACTGAGGGCTTGTAGGCCTGTTGTATGGCAGGTCCTTACCAGACATCACTGGCAACAACGTCACCTATGGGCACAAACCCACCGTCACTGGACCAGACAGGACCAGACAGGACTGGCAAAAAATGCTCTTCACTGACGAGTCGCAGCTTTGTCTCACCAGGAGTGATGGTCGGATTCGCGTTTATCGTTGAACGAATGAGCGTTACAGCGAGGCCTGTACTCTGGAGCGGGATTGATTTGGAGGTGGAGGGTCTGTCATGGTCTGGGGCGGTGTGTCACAGCATCATTGGACTGAGCTTGTTGTCATTGCAGGCAATCTCAACGCTGTGCGTTACAGGGAAGACATCCTCCTCCCTCATGTGGTACCCTTCCTGCAGGCTAATTCTGACATGACCCTCCAGCATGACAATGCCACCAGCCATACTGCTCATTCTGTGTGTGTGATTTCCTGCAAGACAGGAATGTCAGTGTTCTGCCATGGCCAGCAAAGAGCCCGGATCTCAATCCCATTAAGCATGTCTGGGACCTGTTGGATTTCAGGTTGTGGGCTAGGGCCATTCCCCCCAGAAATGTCTGGGAACTTGCAGATGACTTGGTGGAAGAGTGGGGTAACATCTCACAGCAGGAACTGGCAAATCTGGTGCAGTCCATGACGAGGAGCTGCACTGCTGTACTTAATGCAGCTGGTGGCCACACCAGATACTGACTGTTACTTTTGATTTTGACCCCCTCTTTGTTCAGGGACACATTATTCAATTTCTGTTAGTCACATGCATGTCTGTGGAACTTGTTTAGTTTATGTCTCAGTTGTTGTGTCTTGTTATTTAAGTTCACACAAATATTTACACATGTTAAGTTTGCTGAAAATAAACGCAGTTGACAGTGAGAGGACGTTTCTTTTTTTGCTGAGTTCAGTTGCAGAGTTCTCTCTTAATTTATGACAGCCTACAGTGAAGTGTTCATTACTGACACATTTGTAACAGTGTCCACTTCTTCCATCAGGGTTGGACTCTTCCCACTGACAGCTTCTTGGTTTGCGTTTATCGTCACCACCATCAGAGTTTAGTTTTTTGTACGTGGCTGGAGTGGGTACTTCCCTGTCTTTGTCCTATTGTTCTGAGAAAGGCTGGCTACTTCCGTGGTGAGGCATTGAAGAGTATTACAGATGGCTTTGTTTCCAGCTTTAAGCTTCTCAACCAGGGTATTTAGTTTAGGTGCGTGACCAATCCCCTTCCTGGGACCGCTGACCTGTTCTGTGTAATCTTTCTCCTCTTCCTGAACTGCAGCTACGTTAGCTTCTTTGCTCTTCAGTAAGGCTGACCGCTTGATTTTCTTTTCCATCTCCAGACTGTAGACAGTATTCATCTTCTCCAGTAATGTCTCGTCCTTCACATTTGGATCCTGTAAGCAAGGCTTGAGATCTGCACATATGACGTCATCTTGGAGACCTGTCATAGCTGCCTGCAAGAACTGTGTTTGGATCAATTCTGGGTTGTACTGCAATCCAGCTTTAGCTCGTTCTGATGCAAAGAAGACTTTGTCTGATGTCCATTGTCTGCACTAAGAACTGAATAGGAGTTTCTTTGGGTTATTGAACTGCACTGGTCAATGAGTTCAGTATTTGTCTCAATGAGTTCAGTGTCAACTCAGTTCTGCTTTCTAGGTAGCATTTCAGTTTAACTTCTGGAGCGATCGACTGAATGACTTCAACAATTTCACCTTCAACATAGACTTTTTTCAGAGCTCTTTCAATCTGCCTCTCAAAACTGTTGGTTCAATTTATCCTTCTGGCCAACTTCACCAATCTGACTACTGATTCCGAACTCTTTTCTGTACATGGGGTGCACACCTGCACTCGTATTAGCTTATTATCTGACTCAATTGCACTCGCTGGTTTGTGAGGAGAAATGCCTGTAGCAGTAGTACTATCATCCTCCACAAGAGGGTGTCAACCACAACAGGCTGCCCATGATCCCCATCCTGATGTACTGATGCATTTTCAACAACATCACCCACGTTTCCCAAGCTGTCAAGCTGATAATTTACTGCGAAAAGCACTGCAAGTCCCTGATCTTCACCTGAATAACCTCATCTCCTGAGTGGCACAGTGGTCTAAGGCACTGCATCTCAGTGCAAGAGGTCCCAGTGCACTACAGTCCCTGGTTTGAATCCAGGCTGTATCACGGCTGGCCATGATTGGGAGTCCCAATCTCGTCGCCGGGGTAGGCCGTCATTGTAAATAAGAATTTATTCTTAACTGACTTGCTAATTAAATAAAAAATAAATCTCCCTCTAAGTACTGAATGATAGCTCTCCTCGATGAATTTGCAATGTCCTCACTAACTTTTAGTTTCAGATTCTCACATATTTCTTCCAGCTCACTCAATGACAATGCAGACAATTTCTTCTCAATTTCGACTACAACATTTTCCCTTTCAGATGACATTCTTATCTTTTACATGGATTGTTCACAGTTGATGTACTCTTGTTTTCTAGCTAACGGTTGGTAGTTTCTCTCTCCTCCATGCAACAAATCCACCACATGATCATGCTTGCTTGCTAGCTATATATTTCTTCCCGCTGCAGTCTTCTCTTGTAGGTATTTTAGCATTTTCACGTCTTGATTTTTGTTTTAGACTGGGCGGAAACACCCTTGAAATGACTGACAACTCCAGTCCATCTTCGTTTTGGCAACTTTATATGAGGGGCTTGGTTCAATTACTAAATGTTTTGTTTTAGTAGTGTAGGTCTTCTATGATAGCAATCACGGAACTGACTGACCTCTTGCATGATGTAATTCTCAACTCTGATGTTCTTTTTTTAAAGAGACAGTGTACAATTTCCAGTGCAACACATCTCAATAGGAAAGCAGTGCTTTCACAATTAATTAACACAATATTCCAATAGATTACTTTTACAGGTATTTTACTCAACATTTTAGCTTCTTATAATAACAATGTCTTTACAGGGTCACATTAGTTTCTACAGGGTCACATTAGTTTCTAGGGTACAACATAAACAAACCATCTGTGGACACATCATAAGTATCACCACACTGGCAGCCAATCATGTCACCCCTGACACTCACTTGGAGCATTTCAGTGTTGCTGTTTATGTATGTAGCTAGTGGGCTAAGCTGTAGCATTAGCAATGTATATCAAAAATAGACATCTCACAAATGTGAAAATTCAGATTTTTGGGGTAAATTCAGAAAATGATTCTAAGTATGACAGTGAGGAATCAGATTCTGACAGTGACAGTGAGGAGCTGCCCTCCCCCAACCTGTGGCCATTGAGAACCCTGAATCTGAGGACCCCTCGCTCACCGACAAAGTCCCAGGTCCCTCTGTAGTTGCTGGTGGTGATGGAGGCACACCAACAGTGGATGAAGTACAAGAGATCTGCGGCCCTGCTGTTGGCTTTGATGAGTTCCAATCTGGAGTGCAAAGCCCCTTGCCATCTCCCTCTGAGGCAGAGTGCTCCAAACCTTTTCTGACAGAGGAGCTGGTGGGAGACATAGTGGAGGAGACCAATCGCTATACCTTGGAGCTAAAGGAGAAAAGAGAGCCACAGGGGTGGACCACCTGACGGGAGAGTGTGTGCTTAGCTATAATTACAAAATGGGGGCAGTGGATAAGGCAGACATGATAAACAGCTTTATGGTAGGTGCTCGGAAAACCACTAAGTGGTATAAGAAGATATTTTTCCAGCTGATCGATACTGCTGTCCTCAAAAGGACACATAGTTCCCCACCAGCTAACAAGTGAGATGATTACTGAACAAGGTTTTTTTGTAATTGGACATACAGTTCACATACAAATCAAGTACAGTTCCATTATGCAATTCTATTGAAAATAGCTCATCCACCTCCCCACTCCCTTATCATCCTCCCTACTCCCTCTCCAAACAGTATGTTGCTAGCATACAAAAGCTGTCCTCAATGTGTCCAGTTCCGGTTATGATCTTGGCAAGTTATGTTCAATACTGTGTGTGTGCGTGGTTTCTGAAAGTACCGAATAAAGAGGAATTATTGCTAATTAGAATGAAATATCAAGATATAGAAAAAAAACAATATTACAAGTAACATAACTGAAGAGCTCCACAAGGGCTCCACAAAGGTGTAGGGCAGGATAGAGCTATGCAGGCCAAATTAATACACAGGCCAATGTAATGATAAGACCAGGGCAGCTTCAAATAATGTGTTTATGTTGCTTTCACGACAACTCAGAAAAGCAAGGTCAAATCATGATGTCCGCGATCTTCAGGTCGGAAAGTTGGAGCCGAGTTCTGAGTTCCCTTTTTGAATTCCGAGTTGGATGACAGTTCAAAATGATTTTTCCCAGTCGGAGCTAGTTATTTCCCGAGTTCCTAGTTGTCTTGAATGCACTGAAGTCGTAAGTCAGAGATGTCAGAGATCCCAGTTCCCAGTTGTTTGAAAAGAGGCAATAGGATACAACACAAGCTAATACTACTTTGACGCCAATAAAAACGACAATGAGGGCAATACGGGCGCCAACCGGAAAATGCACCAGGAGGAAAAGTTCAGGCAGGTTCTGTTCTGACTGAAACACTGGTGGAGTACTTGAGCTCTCATCGAAGAGAGAAATTTGTCTGGCTCATCTAGCTAATCCTCACCCTACATTAGCATAGCATTAGATCGCTGCGCCACTCAGGAGGCCCCCTGTAGGTTTTTGTCACGTAATGGTCCCAGGTGTCCCAAACCATTATAAGTAAAGTAATTAAATGGTATGGTAAGCAGTACGCTGTTCAGCTTAAATAGTATAAAAATCTTTAATCAATGACAATATGATTTCTATTGACTTTTCAATATGACCCAACTGAAATTTCAACTCACAACCTCTGATTTTGGGGTATGCTGATCTTTCTGGTGCTCCACAAGGTCTGTAGAATTTCAGAAGCACTTAGCAAAAGAGTACCAGCTGCACTGCTATTATAGTTATCAGTTAATCTGACTATTATCTCATTGATTTAATTTACTTATTTCAGCAGTTTGTGCCCTTAGATGTGGTATATAGTCCATATACCACTAACTCTCGAGGTACCTTATTGTTTTTAAATACTGGTTGCCAACACAGTAAGGCAAGGAACTACACATGTAAATTGAAAATGTTGATTTAATAAATAAATTCATAAAAAATACATTCCGCCAGAAAAGGTAGTCCGGACAAAAGTCTAATTGCTAGACTGGTTGCAATGCAACATAACCACAGGCTAGCTCGCAAGCTTACATTAAATGTATGCAAAAACCAAGCATTAGCACCACTTCTAGAGTGACAAAGACATGGCAATTATTTATTAAAGTTGATATGGATGAAAAATTGTCCCATGTTATCATTTGTTGTTGGCTTCCCCATGTAATCATTTGTAGGCTCCACAATGCTGGAAATGGATGCCGTTCTTTAAGCTGGGGGAGCTGCTACTGTGTTGTCAGAGAACAGTAAGTGCTCCACCACTTCCTCGCTTCCATATTTGGCCTCCAGTAACTTTGAAGAGGTTGCGAATCTGTGTCCTTTGACAGATAATATTTCTCGTGCCTCTAGTCAAGCTTCCAACAATTTCTGGATCATGGTGGTTCGGAAGCAGTGGTTTGATTAAATCTGCGAAGAGGCAGCTATTTTGCAGGCTTTGGCAGCATTGTTGCTTGTTGTGAATTCGGTGTCCTTTTGTATACTCCATGCCAGACTGAGAGGGGGGTCGTTGATATGTCGGTTCAAACCAGCTCTGTGTCCAGCGTAGCTGCTAATCCCATATTCTTCGCTATTCATGTTTCTCACTGAGCCATAAAAGTCCCGTAAACTGACGTTCAGCTCGGTTTTTGTTTTATTCCCAAACTCACAATGTATCCCTTTTTTTCTGCACACCAGTCAGTGAAGCAGGAAGTGCCCACTTTGTTTGTTTCACAATGTTCTTTGCGTTTTGGTTTCCCCTACAAATTCATCTAAACCCTTATTTTCTACATCGGCATGTTGAACTATTGTTGATGTAGGCATTTTATCGAGGTGAAATGTGCAATGATATCAAGGTGAAAAGGATAAACATCATAGTCATGATACAGTCTCACATACACATGGCTAAATGCTGTTTTAGCCAATCATCATCCAGTATCCAAACTACCCGTTTTATAATAAATAATACTGAATGTAATACAGAATGTAATAATTTATGTAAAAGTGTGTCAAATATGTAAGTTAAAAGCACTGTTTGTGTTTGTGTGTGTGGGTGTCCCTAGCATGCCAAAAGACAAAGAGCTGTGACTGGATCAGTGGTTCACCAATCAGAGCCTTGATGGGCTTGGCAACAGTAACAAGGAGTGATGTGTAAGGAAACTACGGTGCACGTGCCCTGGGTAGAACTTTGTTTGTTTGGAGAATGTTTCTTTGCGACCATCAGGTGACATCACCGGAACTAGACAAAAACATTACACAACATCCCAAAATCTTGAGGGAGCCTGCAAGGGACCATGACACAACTTTCCAAGAACGTCCTAAAATCGGCCTTGGGGATGTTCCTTGGGACCAACCAGGAACTAGGCAAAACCTCCAGGGGACCATGACACAACATCCTGACGACTTTAGGTGACCCTTTCGTAATATCCCGGGACGCCTTAACGACTCATCATTGTTTGCAGGGTATGAGGAAGAGATGTAAAGTCTTCAAAGCTCAATGGAAGAGAGAAACAATCTCAAACAGCCAGACCTGGGTGACCTTTTTACCTGTCTGGATTGTCAGGTGGGTGGGGTTTGCACTTTTGGGATGTTTCTATTGGTTCCATTGCAAGCTGAAGCAAGCACATCTAAAGTATTTGAAATGATTTGAAGTAGTTCATGTTCGAAAAGCATATACCATAATCTAATTTGCATCATGAACTGGTTGCTATAGCATTGTTCTTGGAGCCAGGTTATCCCCTGAAGTTCATAATTGAACCATCAACTGGCGAGAGAACATGCACATCGCCATGGAGATATTCTCAGGGTTGATGAAACACCTTTCCAGTGGAGACCTACTATACCAAAAATAAATGTTATTACATAATTAAAATGTTCTTAACAGTTAGTGGCCCTCCACTCATCCTCCTCTACATCACATAGAGGTCAATGTACGGAATGTTATTTCTAAACTATTCTGTAGACCTATTTATCTATCCGTCCATCCACGTTAAATGCAAGCATCCAAGTCATACTGTACTAGATGTAGGATTCATATAAAGCGAATAACCTTACAAACCCATTGTTTTGTACATTTAAGTACTGTCATTAAAAGCAAAACGGAGTGGCTGTGTTTCTAAATTCTATGGAAGCCTCTTTCCACAAGTTTCTGTGCATGTGCAGGATTTTGTACTTTATGCACAGCCTGTCTCTGCTCTACTCGTTTGGCTGTCCAGATAACAGGCTACTCTGGTGAATGGTGCCTGTTAAGTAAAGTTTAATTAATGTCTGCAAGATCACATAATGATAGTATTCTACATAACATAACATAATATAACAGCATAATATAACGTTACTGTAAGACAAAAAACATCACCTAATTTCTTATGAGATTATAGGATGGTTGTGCGAATGGTCACATTTCTCTCATGCGGCCAAAACTCAACCACACTCACCACTAGGCAAAATATGTGCTTTGCCAAAAAATTCTAAACACTGTACATAACTCAAGTAGAATGGTTGGCATGCAGATTCTGCATGGATGTTTCACTGGTATAACTTGAAGAATTATCATTCATGATTGACAGTGAGAAATGTGAAGGGAGGGTGACCACAAATGTGACTGACTGCCTCAATTCGGTCTTATGTAGCAAAATATGAAATTGTGTTTTTTATATTGGATAAAAGTAGAGACTCCAAGCTATACAATTGTATATCATACACTGCAGTAGAGGAACAATGGGAAAATAATTCTACTTTGAAACTTGGATCCCCACTTTTGAGAAAATTTGGTACCCCGACTGGAGAGCTCTTCTTTGTCTACACCCATTCAACATCGTTCATACCCTCTTAAGCCTTAGCCCCACCCATCTCTTCAAGGATTCTCAAAATTAGAAACTTATGTCTTAAAATGTAGCTAGACTCTCACCCGAATATGTGGATGAATGCTTCACGGGAGACTTGGAGCAACATCTTGTTTGGCAAGCATTGTGTCAAGTCGCTTCTGTTCACACTGACCGTGGCATGTGCAGAAAGTAGCCCATCACTTTTCCAATTGATCTGTCTACAGCGCCTGCTAAATTCGGGGAATCAATGTTGTTGAGAAACGGCGCGGAAGAAAGGACTGTCAACACATACTGAACACCTCACGTTATAGACAGAAGCATGCTACATGGCAGACCAATCCAAACTCATCTCCCGGCATGTCCAGCCCATCCATTATCTCAGCCAGTCATGGCTAGTGGGAAGGTTCCTGACTTTTTCCGTGGCTAAATCTACTAGGCTCGTAATTTAAAAATTTTATTCATATTTATGGATTAAATACAAGTTTGTTATTAAGGTACATGAAAGTTCATATGTTCCAGAAAACATTTCAAATGCCACTCCTGTGAAGTAGTGATGTGCGACATAGGCCTAGTTTCCTGAAATGAGTCACAAATGTGTGCATTTAGTAGAGGGAAAGAAACACATGCGCAGAACGTAATACTGAGGCTTCCAGGGGGCGGGAGGGGGTCGAACGGGGCGGTTACCTTTGGAAACGCAGCCTCTGCCTAAAAGAAAATCTCCACTAAGCTGTCACGCCCTGACCGGTAGGAGCCTTTTATGTCTCCTTTTGGTTTGGTCAGGGTGTGATTTGGGGTGGGCATTCTATGCTATAGTTTTTGTATTTCTTTGTTTTGGCTGAGTGTGGCTCTCAATCAGGGACAGCTGTCTATCGTTGTCTCTGATTGGGAACCACACTTAAGCAGCTATTTTTCCCTCCAGCTTTGTGGGAGGTTGACTCTGTTGAGGTGTGTGTACTGTTGGTGCTACACCGGTTTTGATCTTCGTTTGTTGTTTTGTATTTGAGTGAGTTGACTTAATAAAGATGTTTAACTCCACCCGGGCACGCTGCGCCTTGGTCCATCCATGAAGATCGTGACATAAGCATAGAGAAGAATAATTTGCCGTTCAAAGTTTGAGGCCCTGCACTCCTGCACAATCTATAGCCCATAGCCTTGATGACACTTCAGTTTGAGAAGTGTGTGAGGATTTGTTGACGTTAGTGATTTGATGATTGTGACGTTCACCTTATGGAGAGGACAGGTGTGGAAGGAGGGTAACAAGGCTTAAAGCTGTTTGTTGGGAGGATTAAAAATAGATACAGAAAAGCTGTCTCTGCCACTTCAGTGTGAAAAGACTGAGGTGTCAATAAGGTGCTGTTTTTATTTGCAGTGATGTTATCACAGATCCCAGCCATGACATTGCTTTTTTGTCTATGACTTTTTCACTTACAAAATGCATTAGCTCAACTTGCTCCATTGAACTGCAACTTTCTCTGAATTGTGGAATCGCATAGGAAGTATTTTAATTATTTATAGTGTTTGTAGAGTTCTCTCTGGCATCCTAAGAATGTTTTTGATGATAAGTCATCATTTAAATCCTTTGCCAATTTTGTGATACATTTTGGGAAATAACATATTGCTAGATGCAATTACGCCTGTCCTTAAGGATACTGACAGTATGTGGACTCACCCACTACAGTATGTTCAGGTGTATCATCTTAGCCAACAAAACTGTTCCCCAAGATGCTCAAGGATATAGGAGCTGTTAATGACAACACATTAAAGAATCAGGAAACCACTGTAGGTTCTCTTGGCAGGTATTTCTAGCTGCCATACCATAGCTAACTTATTAAAACATGTTAGATTCTAAGCACAGCAAAACAACCGACAACTCTATTCATCCGTGTCGCCCCTGTCATTTACTTGTAAATATACATTTATATGTTCTGCACAGAAATGATCAATAATTTACAGTTTTTCCTAATGCAATAGTGTTATAAGCTGTATGTACAGTAACTACACATCAGGTATACAGCCCACAGTAGTAGATGTAGTTGTCTCAGCAACTGCTGTTGCTTAGGCCGGATAACTTGAACACAGCCATGGTTTCTGGGTACAGCCTTTAAAACATCCATCAGTCTTTCTATTCAAGAAGTCGTATAAGCACACTTTTAGAGCCATCCGATTGAGTTGGAGTAGATAAATAAACTAAAGCTAAATAAGAATTCTGTGTTTTCAGGGCATGCCATTATAGACACAAAAAGCCTCTTTGCAGGGATTGAGACTCTGACATGCTGTCATTTATTTTTCCGTTAACCAGGGTTGATTCAGAAGTATCTGCCGACTGTAGACGAAAGAAAGCCTCTAAACTGATGCCATGACTCAGTGATTGTACTGTAAAAGCTGCCTCTCCTTGGTAATGGAGCTTTCATCCCATTTTAGCAACCTGGACTCAGGGGTAGACGTAACATAGTAAATGTAAATCCATCTCTCTCCATTTAGTATGATATTTTACGTTTCATATGGTATGTATTAATTTGTGGATGTCCATCATCCATTTCGTATGATGTGTTACAAATTACAATTTGTTATGGCTAACCTTTGGCTAGCGCCAACGTTAGCTAGGTGGTTAACGTTAGCTAGAGTTAGGGGTTATGGTTAGGTTTATGGTTATGTAGTGAGGTAATATTTTATATCAATGCATTTATTATAGATACCTCACACCCGACCCATGATAAGACTATGCAATTAATATGATCAAAATCTTTTCAACTGAATATCTGACTCCATTTAACAGTATAGAAAAACCATGTGCAATCAAGTATTATGCGTTTACCTGACTAAGATCAAGGAATATTCATAAGAAGCAAATATCAAAGCAAAAATTATTTCAAATCAAATCAAATTTTATTGGTCACATACACATGGTTAGCAGATGTTAATGCGAGTGTGGCGAAATGCTTGTGCTTCTAGTTACGACCGTGCAGTAATATCTAACAAGTAATCTAACAATTTCACAACAACTACCTTATACACACAAGTGTAAAGGAATGAATAAGAATATGTACATATCAATATATGGATGAGCGATGGCCGATCGGCATAGACAAGATGCAGTAGATGGTATAGAGTACAGTATACACATGAGATGAGTAATGTAGGGTATGTAAACATTATAAAGTGGCATTGTTTAACTTCTTAGGGAGCGGTGGGGCGCTAGCTCCCGACACTATCAGGTAAAATGTAAGGCGCCAAATTCAAAATCCAAAAGTTGAATTATTAAACATCCACCAATATACAAGTGTTCCATACTCATCAAAAGCTCTGTTTCTTGGCAATATCACAGCGTTGTCAGATTTCAAAAAGGCTTTATGGCGAAAGCAGCACATTTGATTGTTTGAGGGTAGCACCTCACATATTTTTCCCATAGCCATGAATCGATTAGCCATCATGGCACACACATAACACATTTCACAGCGAAAACAAATCAATTACCTGTTGAAGAACTTCTGCTGAGGTCATCCTAAGTGTCCAACGAAGACAATCCATGGTTCTTTTGTTAGAAAAAGTAATGTATTTTATCCATAAATCCTCTATTTGGTTCGCGCGTTATAATCAGAAACGACAGCCTCCACTAGTCCATTGAAACGTGACGCAAACTCGTTCATCTTATACCTATAAACTTGTCCAAGAACAATCAAACAGTTTTAAATGTATCCTTAGGAACACTTTTACGTATATTTACTATTATAAATCAACCGGAATATAAACTGATCGATAACGACGGTAAAAAAAAAGACACAGCGCGCTTTGTTGGGCGCGCGCACTGGGTACTGTTTACATAAAAGATACACTTCCTGGTTTGCTCTTATTCTCTGGTCTAATTCATCCAAAATGAAAACTTACACTGTCTCGAGACTGTTGACATCTAAAGGAAGCGATGGGTACTGCATTCATATGCCCTTATATGGTCATTTTCATGAGGGAGGGGTGCCCAAATGAGCAATGTGTCAAAATCACTTTTTCCAGGACAGAAATTCCTTGGGGTTTCGCCTGCTATATGCGTTCTGTTTTACTCACAGACAAATGGTTAACAGTTTTGGAAAATTCAGAGTGTTTCCTATCCAATGGTACCAAATATGTGCATATCCTATTTTCTGGGCCTGAATGGGAGGCATTTTACTTTGGGCACGCCAGGCTCTCCAAAACCGACCCCTCAGCTGCCACTCCCTAACAAGTTAACAAGCATTGCAAGGCATTATTCTATGCATACAGATCTTAGAGTTACCAGGCAAAGCATGAACAACAAGATGCCTAGAAGTCTAGGAAAGGAGAAAAATATTATACAACCTTTCTCCAATGGACAATGTATGGGATAAGAGAACCACAGACCATTTCATTTTTAACTTCTGAAAACCAACCACCATTTACCAATCAAATGATACCAAGTTTACAGTAATCTGATCACCCAGGCCCAGTCTCTACAGGATGTCACAGCATCTAAAGGCTTATGTGAGTGAGACCAATGTAAATACGAAATAATTCCTGATAGGACAATAAAAGCCATTTGCATAAAGTAATTTAAAGTTTACCCTGTACAGATACAAGTTACCACAGAAATCCTACATCCATATAGATGGCATCAGCCAGGCCGACATGATTCCCTTTTATCGTTGAGCCGAAGCAAAGAAATTCATCCCAGGACTTTCCATAGTGTCAGGGATTAGATCAAATGGTAGACAAATACGTAATATCAATAGGTTGAGTCAGAAAAAGTCAACATCTGAAATCAAAGTAATCTTTGCTGTGTAAGGGAAAATAAAAAAAATCATTATAACATATCTTCACATATCGAATGAACTTGGCCATATGCACAATACGCATAGGAATATAAGTCACACTCAACTGACTACATTGTCTCAGCCTACCCGGCTATGTTAAAATTACAGTTAGACAGAGCATCTGAGCTCCAGGCAACTGCATTTTGAGTTTTAAACATTGGGGTGAGTCTGCACCATTTCTCAAACATTTATCAAAGGGTTTGCAGGATAATTTTTAGTACCCGCTCACACCACGCATTGAGAGGATGTTTATACATTGTAATGGCAAATGTTTAAACCTGTCCAATGCGCATCCAAGACAACCACAGCATAATAAACACCCACGTTTCCAAAAAACAATGATCGCATTGTCACTTAAAACTTGCTATTCATACTAACAAGGAACGGTTCATGAATCACAGTGACTTTTATAAATAAAACACTGTGATTCATGAACATCTTTTGACTTTTCCTACATTTTGTTGAGTTACAGCCTGAAATTAAAAATGATTAAATCGAGATTTTTGGTCACTGGCCTACACACTATAACGTAAGCTAACGCACGTTTGTACATTGTGCCGTTCCGTACAGTTGACCTTATTTTAGCGCCCCAAAAGCGTAATACTTCCAGGTCAACTATAATATGAATACCATAGTAAAGCACATTTTCTCCCCTTTCCAGCAAAATCAATGACGAGACATTCATGCTGCCCGTCTCTGCATGATTGAAGAAGGCAATGGAGCTACGTCTGGTCTTTTAAAAAATGTTGTTTGGGTAAGAGAAAGCTATTGCGTCATAGTGAAAGGGGGAGATAGTGGGGGTTTTTTTCCACTCGATTTGGCCAACTTATAACCTCAATTGTAAATTAAACACTATAAAGAGTTTATATAATGTCTCATGACATACCTATTCAAAAGTTTGTGTAGGGTTTTTAGGGCGGTACTAAATTCATCTTCACAATTAAACTCTGGCTGTCACGGTTTATGAGAGTCATGATGGCTCACAGTGATAATGCAAAAAATTAACAATTGAATTAACTATTGATGAACTCACGAGTAATTAACTTAACACTCACCATTGATCATTTCTTGTTTTAAATATAGTGCGAAAATAAAAATACAAAAAAACAAACAGGCGCACTAAAACAAAACACGGCTCAAAACAAGATACTGAACACAGCTAGTGAACATAAAACAAACGAACGTCTACCAACCAAACAGATAACAAGCACGCTCAAAAGGAGGCGGGCCTAACCGGCTTAAATAGCCCTAACCCACAAAACCAAACAAGGCACAGGTGCAACCAATACAAATAGACAACGGAAGGAAAAGGGATCGGTAGCAGCTAGTAGGCCGGTGACGACAACCGCCGAACGCCGCCCGAACAGGCAGAGGAGCCACCTTCGGTGGAAGTCGTGACAACGGGACACGTCACACTTTAACGTACAGCGTCAGCGGAGTCCGTTTTTTCAACTTTTCTCCAATGCTATTGGTCCATTACCATGTCAATCAACGCTAAATCGAAACTTAGTTCACACCCCGGATTTTGGTGCCAACACAGTCGCTACAGTTCCATTCGTTTTCATTGTAGCCTCGTTTGAATGCTGCGGTTGCTCAAATGTGTACGGATCGGGGTTAGCTACCATTACCCCATAATGTCAAAGTAGAATTATGTTTTTTTATTTTTTTTAACAAATTCCCCCAAAAATTCAAAGCTGAAATTTCTTGAGTCACGAAGTTTTCAGCCCGTTTGTTATGGCAAGCCTAAATAAGATCAGGAGTAAAAATGTGCTTAACATGTCACATAATAAGTTGCATGGACTAACTCTCTGTGCAAAAATAGTGTTTAACATGATTTTTTTAATGACTACCTCATCTCTGTACGGTCCCTCAGCCGAGCAGTGAAGTTCAGACACAGATTAAACCACAAATACCAGGGAGGTTTTCCAATACCATTGCAAAGAAGGGAACGTATTGGTAGATGGGTAAAAATAAAGCAGACATTAAATATCACTTTGAGCATGGTGAAGTTATTAATTACACTGGTGTATCAATACACCAAGTCAATACAAAGATACAAGTGTTCTTCCTAACTCATTTGCCAGAGAGGAAAGAATCTGCTCAGGGATTTATGAGGCCAACATGACATTAAAACAGTTGCAGAGTTTAATGACTGTGATAGAAAAAAAAACTGAGGATGGATCAACGACATTGTAGTTACTCCAAAACTGGCCATGGCGCCTCAAGATGGACAAACAGTACTATTGTCGCTTTTTTCTCGCATTAGGAATGAGACCAATGTAAAGACATAATTCATAAGAGGACAAAAAAAATCCTTTGCGTAGAGTAATTTAATATGAATAGTAATTTAATAAGTTACCACAGAGCTCATACATCCATATACACTGAGTATACAAAACATTAAGGACACCTGCTCTTTCCATGACATAGACTGACCAGGTGAATACAGGTGAAAGCTATGATCCCCCTATTGATGTCACTTGTTAAATCCACTTCAATCAGTGTAGATGAAGGGGAGGAGATGGGTTAAAGAAGGATTTTCAAGCTTTGAGACAATTGAGACATGGATTGTGTATGTGTTTCATTCAGAGGGTGAGTGGGCAAGACACAATATTTAAGTGCCTTTGAAAGGGGTATGGTAGTAGGTTCCAGGCGCACCGGTTTGAATCAAAAACTGCAACGCTGTTGTGTTTTCAAAACTCAGTTTCCCGTGTGTATCAAGAATGTTTTAGAGAAATGTAATCATTGAATATTGTAAGAGCTTTCATTGTCTGCTTATATGCCCCCTTTATTTATCCTACGGTTCTAACTTGGTGTACAGGGAGAGCACTGTAAGAACGGCCCATGTTCTGAATTCTGTCGCTGTACACTTCAAAAGTGCTAAACAAATAGTTAAATTGACTAACGTTACGTCTGTCCTAGCTCTATCATTGTCTTAACCCTCCTGTTGTGTTCGTTTCATGTTAATTCATTCTGTGTTCCCGGTCCAAAATGACCGCCCCCATTATAGCTGATTATAAATCCATAATAATACATATATTATCACCTAATGTTGTGTTAGATCTTTTTATCAACTTAAGTTCTTGTGAACATTACACATTTTGAACTTCTATTTGCTATTCATGGCCTGTAGACCTCATTGACCTGAGCTCATACAACTCGTTTTTGTGTAAAAAAAACAATGTATGGATTATTTTGACTATAACAAATACTCAGATGAAACTTGTGCTATATTGTGCTATTTATCACAGACTACTTTGTGTCAAAGTTTAATAAGGACTCTCTCCTCCTCACCAGTGTCATGATCAAAGATATGATCAAGAGCCTCACATACAGTATATCGTTTGGTCATTGTGCTGCCACAGAATAAATTGTGAGCAAGGCCTCAAAAAAAGTTGCTAGAAAAGTTCTATATATTATTGAAACAATGTTGCGATTGTTTGTGAGAATGCCAACAGGTTTGGTTCACTTGGGGGAAGGTTATATTGGGGAAAGGTTCCTGTGGGGGTTGCCATGGAAGCCAAGAAGGGGAGTGAGGTGTGTGTGTGCTCACACATGCATGTGGGAGTCTGGGAGAGGAAGTGTGTCCATCTGATGAATGGGCATGTGCCTGAACTAAATTTTATACATTAATTGTAGTCTCACACATTCATTTCTGATGACCGGTCATTTTTGACCAGGAACACCACAGGTGTACAAAAGTTAAATAAAACACCCCAAATTTTATGACAATCATCAAAATGTATTTTGTGTGTTCAGATGCCCTGTGTGGACAAAGTCATGGGACCTTATGACAATCATATTAGATTAACTACATTTTTCAGAGAGAAAACTTCGGTCCGATCGGAACACAGCAGGAGGGTTAATCGAAATTATTCGCCTCTTATTTGCTTGTTTTCCCCTAATGCCGTAGTTTGTACATCTCAATTGTCATTAGAAACCACATTTGTTTAAGCAAGTCAGCCATGTTTTTTTAAAAGGCAGTAAAATGAGGCTGAATTAACAGTTTCGCTGCCAGATAAGGATCCGCTGATAGCCATGTGTAGCAGTGGTAAGATGTTGGGACTGCTGTTGAGACAGCTTTATGTGGGCCCTAACAGTTTGTGGGCACCATTTGTCACCGATATAGTGCAATTAATGTATTGTTTAGTGTTGTGTTGTGTTGTGGCTTTGCTGGCATGCATTCCACTTTTTGGTTTTTGACCCACAAAGATTTACATGCTAAAATCGCCACTTGGTATGACTCTACAAGCTTGGCACACCTGTATTTGGAGAGTTTCTCCCATTATTCTCTGCAGATCCTCTCAAGCTCTGTCAGGTTGGATGAGGAACGTAGCTGCACAGTTATTTTCAGGTCTCTCCAGAGATGTTTGATCGGGTTCAAGTCCGGGCTTTGGCTGGGCCACTCAAGGAAATTCAGAGACTTGTCCCTAAGCCACTCCTGAGTTGTCTTGTCTGTGTGCTTAGGGTCATTGTCCTGTTGGAAGGTGAACCTACGCCCCAGTTTGAGGTCCTGAGTGCTCTGGAGCAGGTATTCATCAGGGATCTCTCTGTACTTTGCTCCATTCATCTTTGCCTCAATCCTGACTAGTCTCCCAGTCCCTGCATTTACTATGTTAAGACTAGTCTATGAGACCAGACTGAAATTGGCTTCTGGAGCACACACCTCGATAAACCCTTGGTGTTTGAGATTTGATTGGAGGCAAACTGAATTTATGCTGAAACCGGCCTCCAGTTTTGCTATTCATGACACACACTTACGTGGTGCAATCAAGTGCATTTTGCTAGCACAGCAGAGGCTATCTCAGAGATGTACTTAACCACACTGCCTTGGTATTAGGCAGAAGTGTGTTGTGGCATATTTGCATGAAAGTAGTGTACATTCATTAGATGTGTGTTTCCAAAAAGGTTACAAATCTTTACTAGCTCTCTCACCTCACAGCTTCTGTGTCTCATTGAATCAGAATGTGGAACTCAGAATGATAGGTCTCAGTCCTTGGTAATTCACTTAAAATTACTCCAACTTTACAATTTGGCACATGATGACTTAGTTTTAAATCAAAATATTGCTTAGTGGTTAGATGGAAGTGCTTTTCAATTGGCTTGAGCAACAGATTGTCCGTGATCGTGTAATTGTGCATCAGACTGGCCATAGTACTTAGAAAGCGTAAAATGCCCTGAATCTATTACAATAAAGCTGTGACCTTATCTTCAGTCAGACTAAACATGTGAGCCAGGTACTGTCTATGTCTGCGAGGTAGACCTCCCTGCTGTGCTACAAGTGAGCTAGAGAGGCATTAGCATGCCTTGTTGAGCTCTAAGCAGCTGTTGTCTCATTCTATGCTCACTGAATTAGACACAATGACCCTTTGCTGCAGACTTTTCCCTCAGACAGTCTGTTTGCCCTCTACTTTTTCTTTCTTTGACACCCTGCTGCTCTGTTACTCCCATCATTCAGATGGCGGCGATGGCTGTGGTGGACGAGATCAAACTAGGGGCTGCGACCGGCACTTTAAGACATGGGCCAATTTGTTGTTGTTTTGATGTGTTGTTAACCGTAAGATAGGCGCTTATGACTGTATGATTGTGGGCGCTTGAGGGGCGATCAAGAACTGAAAGAAACTTGTGGTTTGCCTCAGTGCCCTGGGATGACACCAGCAGGGTTATCTAGAGCCACCTAGGCCCAGGTTCTGAGGGGGCATGCTGCTCTTCTATAAACTACCTAGAGGATGACAATCAGGCATAACTTCGCTATAAGCCTTTGGGGGCCAACTCCAACAGTCACAGGCAATGCTTAGGTTCTTTGTATCAGTGTACTCTTTGTTCAACTCACTGTTGATGCCATCTGAGCCAGAGACTAGTAGAGCGGGTGGGTTTCCATGATTCAATACGCTCTTTGGATCATCCTCTCAGGGCAGCTGGTTCCAATTAGATTCGTAGCAGAAAAATAGAGACCTCCAGATCTCTTATTTGATTGGTTGGTTGGTTGAATAAGGTCTTCAGGCCTTTAGGTCTAGCAACAGTTTTGAGGTTGTCCTAATAGGATTCAGTAGATTTCACTCCACTCATCTGACATTCAAGGGCCATGGCACATCTGTGGTTGATATGTCTCAAAGCTTCAGTACATGTCAGAGAAGCATTTTCTATTTGTTCTATTCACTTATTTCTGTTC
Source organism: Brachymystax lenok tsinlingensis (assembly GCA_030435695.1). NCBI lineage: Eukaryota > Metazoa > Chordata > Actinopteri > Salmoniformes > Salmonidae > Brachymystax > Brachymystax lenok. The sequence continues at coordinate 36,014,228 of CM059780.1, forward strand.
ACTGCTCACATTTCTGCTGACATTGAGAGACTATATATTGTGTGAGCAGCCATGCTCAGTACGAGTGTTCTTTATTACAGTAATCCAAGTAGAAAATTATGATTCTCATAAAAGGGAAGGCCCTGCTGACAGCTGAGACAACAAAAATGAGCTTTTGAACTTAATGACGCAGGACAATTTGCTTGTTTGAATAACAGAAAAAGTCAAATCCATTAATATAGTCCTTGCTCCTAATGGCCAGGCTGCCATCTTACTGTGTAACAGTTATCCAGTGTGACTAAAGATATTCTCATTTAATTATTTATTGCTTGCGTTGACTGGTATCAATGGTCTTAAGTCACTTTCTGTCCCCAGGGGGAAGGAGTATGGGCATGATGTGGACTTCCTCTTGACTGTGCCTGAGATGGGGAAAGAAGAGGGGCTACTGCTTCATGTGATTGACAGACTGAGGGACCAGGTAAATTAATGTATTATTGCATATACAGTAGAAAAAGCTAAATTACTGTGATTGAACAGTATAGCAGTTATACAGGATATACAGTAAAAAACACATCAGTCCCCTCAGAAGGTTCCAGGGTGGTTAGTTACCCTTTACCAAGATTACTAGTAGAAAAGCACAGCACTAAGTGATGTTTGGATTATGGCAACATCAAGTGGAGTTTGGAGAGTCACTTCAGTAAAGATTGGAGTGTGCCGTGTTGGTAAAGGTTTGTTTTATTATAAAGGTAAATTCTACTTACTTGCATTCTTTCAACAAAAAGTTGAAAGGAGAGTAAAACCCTTGATTAGCAGCTTACTCAGTGCTGACAAAGAACAAATATTTTGTCTCCTCAAGGTATGGAACTTGTGATTCCTCCCACATCTGTCCTAGTGCACACTACCGCAAAGACTGAGTATGATGTGCCTAACTGTAATGAACACGAGGGGAGACAGAGAGCTGGTTTTAAGCGCAGGGCGCAGCAGGTGTTGATTGCAAAGGACCACAGGAGGAGGCAGGTAGCTGGTTCCAGGGACAGACAGAAGGTCATACACAAGGGTTCCAAAAGGGATAACAGGAAATCCAATAGGCTAAAGTACCAGGCAGGGAATATGCAAAAGACGTCGTTAGTGAGGCGGGTAAAAACTATCATACACGGGAGGAGTAAATCACAGGAAACCCAGCACTCTGACAGACATGTGTCACAAAACAAACAACACCTCACAGTAATGGGTTGCAAAGAACTGAACTAAGTAGCTGCGTTCAGGGGATCTAGGTGTTTGAGAGTGTGAGCTGGAAAATGGGCTGGAAAGTGAGCTGCGTTCAGGGGATCTACGTGTTTGAGGGTGTGAGTTGGAAGCAGACGTTACACTAACCCTCCCGACTTTCTCACCCCACACCACTATCTTTCCACACCTCAGAAAGTAATGGTTTGAAACAAAACAGATAATTTTTTTTTAGAAAGAATGTTCTCAGAATGCAGTAGAGAAAAAATAAAGAAATGTTTGTAGAGTTGAGAGAGTAATATGAATAGAGAAAAAGAGGAGAGGGCTGAAGGGAATTGGGTTAGTGCCCTACAGTGTGGAGAGGGATAAAGTGATTGGAGGAGAGAATGATTACAGAGCCAAGTGCATATGAGTTGGCACATAAGGAGGCAATAATAAGATGGTCACACCAATATCGAGGGCCTCGGCCCAGGAAATTATTATTTAAATGTGGTTTATACAGTTAACCTGGCTTTGAGTAAGAGAGTCAGAGAGAGAATGAGGGAGAAAGAGATGGGGGGACATATTCTTTGGTACCACCATGCTCCTCTCCTCTGAGACAGTTGATGGATTTCATGTTGGAGGGGCTGAAAAGAGAACAATGTTTGATGAAGAGCAGGGCTGTGGTGTCTACTGTAGCTGCAGGCCTCTTTTTGTCATTGCTGCCTGGCTTTAAAAATCTTTCCCCTTTCCTTCCACACCCACCCTCCACCCCAGCCTTAATTTGCTTTAAAGGGCCATTCTTCTGATTAAACCTCCTATGCTAACATGCACACACACACACACTCTGATTATTGCTGGTTCCTCCCACCCTTGGGTGAGAAGAGGGGAGGGTGGGAAGGAAGGAACTTCCCCAGATGGGGTCCCTGGCATGGGGGAGGAATATGACAAGTCCATAGGAAAGGGAGCACAGGACACCGTGATAAAGTGGAGGTAGCAGAGGTTGACTCTAAGTCGTGTAACTTTGTCATCTTCGATCTGGTCACCTGGGGGCCACATGTCTTCAACTCTTTGCCTAGGCTGAATATCATGGCTGTTTTTTCCCCTTTAGCCCTGGGGGGAGGTAAAAATCTATCTATCTGGAAATGTCCTTGTGAAAATGGGCTTCATCATTTCTTCTGATGGATATGAAAGCATAACTTGGGGGCACAAGCAAAGGTCAGCCAGACATTTCGATGGTAGATGGATGAGATGCAGCTATTTGCCATGGTAATAGCAACGGAGAACGTGAGAGGGCGATGCCTCATCCACCATTCACCAATCATCTGCTCTGACTGTCCGGGTGGTGGTGGTAGATTAATTGCCATTGTAGTGGACTATGTAGATCAAGTACTGATGTAATGATATTATATGATTATGGATATGTTGGCCGTGGTACTTTCAAAGCAACAGTAGTAGCCAGAGAGCACATGAATTAGATATGTTATGAGATTTGAGTCCCATAAACTGTAGACTGTGCGGTTAGGACATGTGTGTAGAGACATTTTTGAGAGACAGTAATACTGGGGTTATTTAAAAGTCAAGGACAATTATTTGGTTTAATCAAGTCATACTCAAAACACACTAAAAGCACCCCAACCTCCAGTTGATTATGCACAGTCCCGCCATATTTAGATTGGTGAAATTATGGCATTTTATTTCCATGACAAGTTCCAACGATCAAATCAAATGTATTGCTCACATACACATTTAGCAGATGTTATTGTGGGTGTAGCGAAATGCTTGTGTTTCTAGCTCCAACAGTGCATTAATATCTAACAGGTAATATATAACAATTTCGCAACAATACACACAATTCACACAAATCTAAAGTAACAAAATGGAATTAAGAATATATAAATATTTGGACGAGCAATGTCGGAGCAGCATAGACTAAAATACAGTACTGTATATGCATATGAGATGAGTAATGCAAAATATGTAAACATTACTAAAGTGACTAGTGTTCCATTATTAAAGCAGCCAGGTATTTCAAGTATATGTATATAGGGCAGCAGCCTCTAAGGTGCAAGTGATGGCTATTTAACCACCCTCTGGGGCTGAACACGCACCCTTGTGGGGCCCCTGTATATAGGATCAGCGAAGTGGAGGTGCTGTTTCCTACCTTCACCACCTGGGGGCATCCGTCAGCAAGTCAAGGACCCAGTTGCACAGGGAGGGGTTCAGACCCAGGGCCCCTATCTTAATGATGAGCTTGGAGGGTACTATGGTGTTGAATGCTGAGCTAAGGTCAATGAACAACATTTTTACATAGGTATTCCTCTAGTACGATGGACAGTGTGGATCTATTGGAGCGGTAAGCAAATTGAAGTGGGTCTAGGGTGTCAGGTAAGGTAGAGGTGATATGATCCTTGACTAGTCTCTCAAAGCACTTCATGATGACAGAAGTCTGTGCTACGGGGCGATAGCCATTTAGTTCAGTTACCTTTGCTTTCTTGGGTACAGGAACAATGGTGGACATCTTGAAGCATGTGGGGACAGCAAACTGGGATAGGAAGAGATTGAATATGTCCGTAAACATTCCAGCCAGCTGGTCTGCGCATGCTCTGAGGACGCGGCTAGGGATGCCGTCTGGGCCAACAGTCTTGCGAGAGTTCACAAGCTTAAATGTGTTACTCATGTCAGCCACGGAGAATGAGAGCACACAGTCCTTGGTAGCTGGCCGCATCGGTGGCACTGTGTTATCTTTCCCTTTGTAGTCCGTGATTGTCTGTAGACCCTGTATCTTGTGTCTGAGCCGTTGAATTGCGAATCCACTTCGTCTCTGTACTGACGTTTTGCCTGTTTGAGGGAATAACTACACTGTTTGTATTCGGCCATTTTCCCAGTCACTTTGCCATGGTTAAATGCGGTGGTTCGTGCTTTCAGTTTCGCACGAATGCTGCCATCTATTCACGGTTTCTGATTTGGGTAGGTTTTAATAGTCACAATTCTTGATAAAGTTCTTCACCGTATCCGTGTATTCGTCTATATTATTTTCAGTGGCTACCCAGAACATATCCCAGTCTGTGTGATCAAAAAATCTTGAAGCATGGATTCCGATTGGTCAGATCAGCGTTGAATAGTCCGTAGCACGGGTACTTCCTGTTTGAGTTTCTGCATATAGGAAGGGAGGAGACATTTTTTGTCGTGATCAGATTTACCCAGAAGGAGGGGGTGGGAGGTCCTTGTAGGCATTTCGAAAAGTTGAGTAGCAGTGGTCCAATGTTTTCTCAGAGCGAGTGCTACTGTCACGATCTTCATAATGGACAGACCAAGACGCAGCGATGCTTCCAGTATACATTTTTAATACAAACGTACCGGGTAAACAACAAACAGAAAGTAACGAAGATCGTGAAAATGAACGTAACTGAAACACAAAGACAAGCTAAGCTCAAACAATAACCCACGAACCTAGAGTGAAACCTACAAACATAAATATGGTTCCCAATTAGAGACAACGACACACAGCTGCCTCTAATTGGGAACCATACCCCAACATAGAACTATGACACCTAGAACTGACAACCCTACACCAAAACAAAACCAAAACGCTCCAGCCTGGCATCTCGGGCCTGGGCGTTACAGCTACAGTCAATGTGTTGGTAGAACCTCGGTAGCATTTTCCTCAGATTAGCTTTGTTAAAATCCCCGGCTACAGTAAATGTGGCCTCAGGATATTTGGTTTCCAGTTTGCATAGGGTCCAGTGTAGATCTTTGAGGGCTGTCGTGGTAAAGGCTTAAGGGGGAATATACACAGCTGTGACTATAACGGAAGATAATTATCTTGGGAGGTAATGCGGTCTGCATTTGATTGTGAGTTACTCTAGGTTGGGTGAACAAAAGGACTTGAGTTTCTGTATCTTATCACAATCACACCATGAGTAGTTAATCATGAAACAGATCTTTATTCCTGTCTGTGCGATGAACTGAGAACCCAGTTCGCTGTATGGACAGACAGTATATCCCGAGAGAGCCATGTTTCCGTGAAACAATCCCTGATGTCTCTCTGGAAGGAGATCCTCGCCCTGATCTCGTCAACTTTATTATCCAGAGACTGAACATTAGTGAGTAATATACTCGGAAGTGGTGGGTGGTGTGCGCGCCTCCTGAGTTGGACCTCTTCTACACCAGCGGTATTTTGGATCAGCCTCTGGAATCAGTTCAATTGCCCTGGGGGGTACGAACAAAGGATCCAATTTGGGAAAATCGTATCCCTGGTCATAATGCTGCTGAGTTACCGCCACTGTGATATTCAAAAGTTATTTCCGGTTGTATTTAATAACACCCTGAAACGTCTAGGCTACTAATGTAAGAAATAGCATAAAAAATAAAATACTGCAAAGTTGCTTAGGAACGTGAAGTACGGCTGCCCTTTCTGTCAGTGCCATTAAGGGCAATGTGATTGCCTATTACCATATAGTAGGCTCGGGACGAGCTAGGGCAATGGGGATGGGGTTGAGAATGGACTTAAACCGAACGCTACGGCTTCGAGCATTGCAGGTTCAATCCCAGTGATAGGCATTTGTTTTGTAATAAAAAAATTCTGTTTTAACCCTATCCCGAATCTTAACCCTAATCAGTCAGAATTTTTGCCTAAATGCACGTTTCGGTTTCCCTTTTGCCCAGTGTGACTGCAAAACACGTCGTAATAAAAACAGCAAGACACTCCATACCTCTGTTGTCTGCAGTTATCACAAATGTCTCCATTTGCTTTGGAGGTTGCGTTGTCTAAAAGAGAACCACAGCTGATTTTTGAACTTTCACTGACATTGGATGAACACAAACACACACACACACACACACACACACACACACACACACACACACACACACACACACACACACACACACACACACACACACAGTCTTGAATAACTGATGTTGTAGGGACACAATCCTATTTTCCCTAACCCCTAACCCTAACCTTAACCTGAACCCAAAAACCTCAAATTAACCCTAAACCTAACCCTAGCACCCAACCCTAACCATAAATCTAATTCTAACCCTAACACCCTAACCTTAACCCTAAACCCCTTAGAAATAGTATTTGACCTTGTGGGACAAAAAAAAATTCCCCAGTTGGTCAAATTTGTGTTTGTTTACTATTATTGGACTTCTGGTCCCCACAAGTATAGTTAAACACGTCTACACAGTACACACAAACACAGACAGACGTTTCAAAATGCTCCACTTTAATTTCAGTAATCAGACCGGACTGTTCCGGCAAAGCTTTGAATCAAAGGAAAACACATTTCAAACATAGCCTGCTAACACACACTAATCTGGGACATGAAGGGAGGGTTTGAAGTCTTGTGCTCTGATTCAGAGAAAATGTGACATTAGATCACAGCGGCCCGTGTCCCTGCCACGCTGTGACCGCCGCTCTCTTTATCCTCTGGGGCAAGTGGCCATGGTGGCAGCCTGCTTGTCCTCTGGGGCAGGTGGCCTTGGTGGCAGCCTGCTTGTCAGCTGTTTGTCACACACTTGAAAAGAACGAAACAAAATAAATAATCAAATAAGAATTTGTGATCAATTTGGCAAGCCGCAGAATCCCATTACTTGTATTTGTGTTGTGTTGTTTTTTTGGCTTAAAGGCAAAGCTTAACTTCAAAGATTAACTTCCTGCAACATGTCCGCCTCACTAATTACGTGTTGCGTTGCGCTAAACAGCCCTCCTAGACAGAAACTTTAAGACGTCACTTTTTTATGGTGGGTTTGTGTGCGTGGGGCCGTAGGCTTCATCAAATGAAGGGCACCCATGTTTAGACACTTATGGTCTGTAAAACTGTCGCTAACTCATTAATCCTTTCGCTCAAGGCATCCTTAGTGATTCAAGGCTAAAAAAATAAATGGACAGAAATATCCAGGAGTATTTAAATAAGTGACCTAAATTAAAGCCTTTTAAAATATGCAAATTTTCTTCATCAACGGACTTGTGATAGGAGATTGCCTTAAAGGTTTATCATAGTCCAAAATATGTACACATACGCAGTGTTCTAGAGGACTCTTTGGTATCATATGCACTTATGTCAGTCTCATTAAGACTATAAAACTGGCAGTGTACAAGCTAAACCTTAAATAAAAGAGTACAACATAATATGTGAACTGGCATGACACTTTCACCCACAGTTGTCCCAACAGAGTTAACCCAAGGCCTCGCCTCCAGATCCTCTAATGTGCATGTCGTCCCCAACAACCCCGAATACCAACAACAAAATCCTGAAACCTGGATGGGGGTCTTCAGCGGCGGAGTAGTGATTGTCGTCGAGGGCTGCCATCCAGACCTCGAGATGGGAGCCTGCGACGGCTGCTCCCTCGTGACCGCGGTGGAGTCCCATTCTGACCTTGCCCCTCAGGTGAGGAAATCGCTGTATTGTCCAATGATCCAGGGCTGTGAGGAGGAGTAACCACCTCCTTGCCCTCTCTTTCCACTTTACGAGGTGTATGAGGTTGGTAATGTGCCAGACGATCTTGATGGAGGACCACAACTCATCCACGAGTCTGAAGCTGGATGCAGTACACCACGTCAGAATGTCGTTTCAGAACCATGCATGGGACTTCCCAGTGGCTCGTTAGTTTTGGGCTCAGACCACGCTTGTGCCGGGGACTGTAGAAAAACTCTTTTTGGCCAGGCTGACCTCGACAGCAGGTGCTGTATGCCCACTTCTGCTTTACCCCTGCTTCCGTCAAGCGATGCCATGCAAAATCATGGGCTGTGTCCAGGTGCTGATGAAGGTGGTGGAGGTACTCCAAGCCTGAAGCTCCAGGAAACTCAGGCTCCGGAGGTCTTCCAATGGACAAGTCCATTGGAGTGTGTAGTTTTCTGGCTACTTGGTAAAATAGTCAATTTCCACAAGTAGGTATCGATTGCCTGCCTCTGTCATGGGGAAAGGACCCAGGATGTCCACAGGGGCCTCCACCTGATATTATTGCAAGGGGGCATGGGAGCGTCTGGTTGGTCCTTTATGGGCAGTGCAGGCGTCACAGGCATGCACATACTGTTATGTGTCTTGGCGGCAGCCAGCCCAGCAGAGTTTCCTTAAGAGGCGTTGGAGGGTATTTGTGTACCAGAACTGTTCTGCCCCCACCAACCCATGGACAGTCTTGAAGGCATGGGCACACATGGAACAAGGCACCAGCCGCTACCACACCACCAAGTTGTGTGTTGGTTCCCTCCATTTTTGAAACATCACCCCATTGTGAATGGCAAGGTTGTCCCGCTGGGTGTAGTAGGCCTTGGCTTCAGGGCACAGGGTTGAGACATTGTTCAAGGCAGGCCACTGACCGGTTTCCAACCAACACCCGGTCACCTTCCTACTCCCTCTTCAGGTCCTGGTTATTCTAGCTCTCCAATGGTGCTGAGCTCCTGTCTCCCATCTGAATTGCCACCAACGTGGCAAGTGTGGGCAGTGCTTGCAGTCATCCTCTTCACACGGCTGGTGAGACAACGCATCAGCGTCTGTGTTGCATCTGGTAGTTGCATCTTACTCCTGTAACTCTTCTAATCAGCGAGACACCTGGCCCTCTGATTCTTGGAATTTGAGGAGCCAGTTAAGTGAGGCATGAGGAGGAGGAATGGGTCCCATAGAAGTAGAGTCGGAAATGATGGAGTGCATCGACCACAGCCAACAACTCTCGCCGGGTGACCCAGTAGTTGCGCTCGTCACGGTTGAGGCTCCGACTGTAGAAGACCACCACCCATTCCCCATCCGGCCCCTCCTGTGAAAGAACGCCCCCAATGCCCACATTGCTGGCAACTGTGTCCACAATGAATGGATGCAGGGGTTGGGGTATGCCAGGACTGGAGCCTTGAATAGGGACTGATGCAGTTCAGCGAATGCTGCCGCGCAGTCATCATCCCCGTCAAACCGCTGGTCCTTGTTTATAAGGCGTGTAGAGGGCAGGCTACTGTTGCTAAGTCCTTGGTAGTAAGAAGTTAGGCCAACGAAGCTTCTCAACTCCGCCAACGAAGCTTCTCAAGAGCGGTCCTTGAAGGTCACCCAGTGCTGAACCGCCACCACCTTGGCTGGATCAGTTGCAACTCCGTCTGCCCCTACGAAATGGCCTAGGAACCTGACCTCCCACTGCTAAGGGTGACACTTCTTGTGAAGGAACTTGAGTCCTGCCTACCGGATGGCAAGTAGAACCTCACACAGATTATATTGCATGCACAAGGAAGTCTTCCAGGTAGACCACATACTGGTTGCGGGGGATTGTGTCCAACACTTGCTCCATAAGACGCTCAAAGGTTGGCTGAGCTTTGCAGAGACCGAAGGGTATCACAGTGACCTGCCACCTTGGCCTGGTTTCAGGGGGCAAGCTCCCCTTGCCAATAAATAACCGCTGCAGAGGTCGAGGGAACTGGACCATCGTGACCCTGTGATGTAGTCCAGTGCATTATTTATGCGTGGGAGGGAATAGGACATCTTCCTGGTTACATAGTTCAGCTGCCTGTAGTCTGTACAGAAGCAGTATGAGCAGTCCTTCTTCTTGACAGGGACTACGGTGGACCTCCCAAGGGCTGTTGGATGGCTCGATGAACCCTGTCTCTGCCATCTTCCGGATCTTCTGCTCTGCTATCTCTCTCTTTGCCAGTGGCAAGCAATGGATTGCTTGACATCCACAAACTCTGCAAGCAGTGTTTCCAACACATCCCGCTGCTCAGGCTCCAGCCCTTCCGAAACACCTCTACCCTTGTTCCCGCACAGCTTGCCGGGTAGCTTCAGAAGGTATGTCCACTGTGCCACTGGTCACCTGCTGGGGAACACTCACCTCTTTGGGGGTCTTTAGTTGCTATTTCTCATCTGGGGGAAGGACTTTTGTGGGACTGTCTGTCACCAATTCCTGACGAGTCAGCTGCGGCTGCCGGTGTCTTCTTCCACTGCTCTGAAGTCCCATCATGGAGTCTTTCATCTGGAGTCTCCGCGTTCCAACATCTAGGCACTTGACTGAGGGAATCCAACCCTAAGATGCAGTCATCTTGGATATCGCCCAACCAGAACTTGTGCTCCAACAGGACATTGCCGACTCTCACCGATAAGGACCGCCGGCGCTTCATGTCTGCGAGCTTCCATATCTCAGTGTGAAGATATACCAAGGTAGGGGTCCAACCCAGAGGGGAAGGGCCCACTGTGTCTGGAAGAACACCAGGCTGAACAAGGGATATCGTGGAACTGGTGTCAATCATCGCCTGGCAGGCCTCACAGCTGATGCTGCATGGAAGGTAGAGGCCCTGCCTCTCTCTGTGCTAGTGATGGCTGTTTAACAATCTGATGACCTTGAAATAGAAGCTGTTTTTCGATCTCTCTGCCCCAGTTTTGATGCACCTGTACTGAACTCGCTTCTGGATGTAAGTGGGGTGAACAGGCAGTGGCTCAGGTGGTTATTGTCCTTGATGATCTTTTTTGCCTTTCTGTGACATCTTGTGTTGTAAGTGTCCTGGAAGGCAGGTAGTTTGCCCCCGGTGATACGTTGTACAGACCTCACCACCCCCTAGAGAGCCCTGCGGTTGTGGGCAGTGCAGTTGCCGTACCAGGCAGTGATACAGCCCGACAAGATGCTCTCGATTGTGCACCTGTAAAAGTTAGTGAGGGTTTCTGTGGGGAGGTGCACATTCGTACTGCAGATTGTCTCAGAGGCGCTTAGCTATGTCACAATGGGACATCAGACTATCGTGTCTCAGCATCCGCAGACTATGATTCACGCTTAACTACTTACGGAGTGGTGGGGCGCTAGCCGGTGAAATGCAAGGCGCCAAATTCAAAATCCAAAAGTTGAATTATTAAACATTCATCAATATACAAGTGTTGCATAGTCATCAAAAGCTCTGCTTCTTGGCAATATCACAGCGTTGTCAGATTTCAAAAAGACTTTACGGCGAAAGTACAACATTTGATTGTTTGAGGATAGCACCTACAATATTTAGCCATTAGCATAAATTCATAAACCATCGCGGTTCACACAAAACACATTTCACAGCGAAAACAAATCCCTTACCTTTTGAAGAACTTCTGCTGAGGGCTTCCCAAGTGTCCGACGAAGACATCCAATGGTTCTTTTGTTAGAAAAAGTCATTTATTATATCCATAAATCTCCGTTTGGTTGGCGCGTTATGATCATAAAATACAGCGTCCACTTGCCCATTGAACCGTGAAGAGAACTCGTTCAACCTATACCTATACAGTTGTCCAAGAACAATCAAACATCATTGATAATGTATCCTTAGGAACACTTTTATGTATATTTACTATAACATTTCAACCGGATTATAAACTGGACGATAGGAAAGAAAAAAAAACCACAGCGCGCGCGAGCCCGTGAGTGCGCATCCTCTTCTGTTTACATCCGATGACCAGTTTGAAATTCTTCTTCTATTACCATCCAGAGCAACTATATCACCAAACGCTGTCTAGAGACTGTTGACATCCAGTGGAAGCAATAGGCACTGCAATCTTACTCCCAGAAATGGCTGTTTTCAAAGGGAGGGGTTGAAAATGAGGCAATGTGTCAAAAACACTTTTTCCAGGACAGAAATTCCTCTGGTTTTCGCCTGCTGTATCAGTTCTGTTATACTCACAGACATTATGTTAACACTTTTAGAACCTTCAGACTGTTTCCTATCCAATAGTACTAATTATGTGCACATCCTATTTTCTGGGCCTGAGTGGGAGGCATTTTACTTTGGGCACGCCAGACTCTCCAAAACCGTCACCTTCCCTAAGAAGTTAAGGCTACACATTTTGATGGAAGATTGTTTTTATTAAGTATTTAAGTATTTTCAGTTTCTTTGGCTTCATAATCTACAGTATGTTGAAATGTAGGTAACGAGAATGTATGTAGAATGAATGACTGTATCTGATGATGTATCCAGTATGTGAGGGAGTTTCTAATCTGTTCGTATCCTTGTGGGAAGTGAACGGTTACCTACCTGTACAGTAATTGCAGATAGAGAGTGTTTCTGTGGTTCAACAGGGGTGATAGACATCAGGGGTTTCTCTCTCAGTTCTGAGGACAAGCTCATCGGGCGACCGGTAGCTAATTAGAGGAGCTGAGGTGTAAGGGTGGAGGGGCAGGGGAAGAGTGACGAGGACAACATCTCTGAGTGCAGTCCCCACATGTCACTCACTCAGTCTCTCCGATGTCATCAGTTAATAACTCAATCATCACCTTCACTCCCGATACCCTCTGGGAAACGCTGTCTCTTCTAATGAAGTGGAGAAACACGGTCAAACAAGACCAGGCAGTACTGGCTCAGTAGTGTTTAATGTCTCTTGATTACCTCAGTGTCTTGGTTGGACAGGAGGAGCAGTTACAGCTGCACTTCCTCCTGCAATTATTGCTCTTTGAGGAGAGCCTGGCAGATGAATGGTCAGTAAGAGGAACACAGTATCCCAACAATTACTGTGGGTGCTGGAATTAAATTGACAATTTGTAATGTTTAATCACCTTAGCGCCCATGGACTGGGGGAGCTGCATAATCAGCCGGGCCAAAGCCCAGAGGAAATCAAATCCTCTTCTTCCTCCATGCTACTGCCTACTCTCCACTATCTACACCCCCTGTCATCTACTCATCTACTCCTTTCCCTCTTTGCCTTTGTCTTATCCAGCCGCATCCTCACAGATTCTCTCCCTATATCTCTCCCCAACCATCTCCTTTCTTTCTCTCTTTTTCTCTCTCTCTCTCTCTGCTAAAAAGTAATGTCTTACTTGGGAGAGATTTTCCGTGGAGTGGAATCGTGTGCCATTGGGTCCGAATGGCCACCCTTTGTTCGGAGTCTTGAAGGTTGTAATTTAGTTGCAATCTCACAGTTGGCATATTACACTAAATGGCAGACACACTGTTTTTATATGCTTCTACTGTGAGTGTGTATAGAAATCCTACAAACCCATTGCAGGCTCTAGATGACAGTATGTGCAAATACGCAACTACATTTTCATAATAACATACATCAGGCACTGAAGTACAGTAGCAGCATAAATCAGTCCCATTACAAAGTCAATATCTATATTATATTTATAATGTCAATATCTATTTTATTAGTGGTGACAGTGACTATGTCCACACTGATTAATATTATCTCCTCACAAGGGCATTCTGCTGTACTGTGAGTACCAGGGCTCCACCTTTGACGTGAGCAAGCTGCCTAGTTGCAGGTTTGAGGACATGGACCACTTCCAGAAGTGCTTCCTGATCCTGAGGCTGGAGCAGGGCCAGGTGGAGGGGGAGAGAGGGCTGCAGAGTGACCCAGGGGACAGCAGGGGCTGGAGGGCCGTACGGGTGGACCTGGTGGCCCCACCTGTTGACCGCTACGCTTTTGCCCTCCTGGGCTGGACCGGCTCCAGGGTAGGCTTGGATCAAATTATTGGGAAATAAATGTGGATGCCAAGACACACAAAGATACATTGACTAAAATCGTTAATTAATTTTGATCTAAAGGCAGCTGAGTTTGAATTAGGAAACATTTAATTTGCAAAAAACAAATGATCCAATTCACATGATGATAGTGCTTGACAGAGCAGTCAATAACCAAAAATAAAACATTGATGATGAGAAATGAATAGCTAAACACTAACAACAAAGTTACTATCAGAGCACATGTGATATGGCAGATGCATTCCCTGCTGATAAAAACAGCATAGACCAGCATAAATTTCAAGCTGGTCTATGCTGGTCCATGCTGGTCTGTGCTGGCCTTCACTGTGTTTTGGACACTGGTCTGATCAGCATGGCCTAGCTGATTCTGCTGGCTGACCAGCATGGTCTAGTTGGCCAAGCTGGTCTGACCAGCATGGTCTAGCTGGTTATGCTGACTTCGTTGTGTTTTCCCTGGTGACTGGCCTTTCGCTACACCCGCAATAACATCTGCTAAACACGTGTATGTGAACAAATACATTTGTATTTTATTTGTTGTGTTTTTGCGTGTGACCAGCCTTCATTGTGTTTTCGTTGATGACCAGCTTTCGCTGTGTTTTGGACACTGGTGACCACCATAAGCTAAAGCAAAACCAGCATCAAGTAACATCATGCTTGCAAAGTGATGTTTAATTCCCTGTTAGAATCCAGCCAGAGTGGATTCCTACAATCTGTATAAAGAATGTCTGCCAAGGGTTAGAGAAATGAATAAAGGAGACGAGCTAAACCATCTAAACTGGAACAACAATTTCAGTAACGGGTGCAGTAAGTCCAATTAACAGATTGGATTAGTTTAGAATGTACACTACCTTTCAAAAGTTTGGGGTCACTTAGAAATGTCCTTGTTTTTGAAAGAAAATTACATTTTCTGTCCATTAAAACAACATCAAATTGTTTAGAGATACAGTTTAGACATTGTTCATGTTGTAAATGACTATTGTAGCTGGAAACGGTAGATTTTTCATGTAATATCTACATAGGCGTACATAGGCCCGTTATAAGCAACCATCACTCCAGTGTTCCAATGGCACGTTGTGTTAGCTAATCCAAGTTTATCATTTTAAAAGGCTAATTGATCATTAGAAAACCCTTTTGCAATTATGTTAGCACAGCTGAAAACTGTTGTCCTGATTAAAGAAGCAATACAACTGGCTTTCTTTAGACTAGTTGAGTATCTGGAGCATTAGCATTTGTGGGTTCGATTACAGGCTCAAAATGGCCAGAATCAAAGAACTTTCTTCTGAAACTCGGCAGTCTATTCTTGTTCTGAGAAATGAAGGCTATTCCATGTGAGAAATTGCCAAGAAACTGAAGATCTCGTACAACGCTGTGTCCTACTCCCTTCACAGAACAGCGCAAACTGTCCATAACTAGAATAGAAAGAGGAGTGGGAGGCCCAGGTGCACAACTGAGCAAGAGGACAAGTACATTAGTGTCTACTTTGAAAAACAGATGCCTCACAAGTCCTCAACTGGCAGCTTAATTAAATAGTACCCGCAAAACACGTCCCGGCGACTCCGGGATGCTGGCCTTCTAGGTAGAGTTCCTCTGTCCAGTGCCTGTGATCTTTTTGCCCATCTTAATATTTATTTTTATTGGCCAGTCTGAGATATGGCTTTTTCTTTGCAACTCCGCCTAGAAGTCTAGAAGACCAGCATCCCGGAGTCACCTCTTCACTGTTGATATTGAGACTGGTGTTTTGCGTGTAATCTTTAGCATTCTTTCACTGTAATATACACATTTTTGGATATCCCCACTCAGGCTGGATTCCAGTAGGAATTAGACATCACTTTGCAAGACAGCATAATATGACTTGATGCTGTTTTTTGCGGGTGACTAAGTTGGTCAGCTGTGTCCAAAACACAGCGAAGGCTGGTCACCAGCAAAAATACAGTGAAAGTTGGTCACCAGCAAAAATACAGCGAAGGCTGATCAACAGCAAAAACAAAAAGAAGGCTGGTCACCAGCGTAAATACAACCAAGGCTTGTCACCAGATAAAACACAACGAAGGCTGGTCACCAGATAAAACACAACGAAGGCTGGTCACCAGTGAAAAGGCAACGAAGGCTGGTCACCAGTGAAAACACAACAAGGGCTGGTCACCAACCTATGCTGGTCTGCATTTTTTTTCTTCTGCAGGGTTACTGTTGGGGAATACAACAAGGGTTGTAAGATGGCAAGAGGGTGCCAGGAAAGGGGGATAAATGGATAACAAGAGATATGATTATCAATTCTGTTCTTCCACAGCAATTTGGGAGAGATCTGAGGACATTTGCCAAAAAGGAGAGGCAGATGCTTCTTGACAACCATGCCCTGTATGACAAAACTAAGGTACTGTGTGTTCTCTCATTACAGTGCAATTGATAATACAAGGCTCAACCATTGGTTTTAGACCGGTCTTGTCCCAATTGTGGTGATGCTCAATATATCTTTACCACTGAGGCAATTTATTTTGTCACCTACAGGATCGTGCTGTACTAGTACAAATGTTTTAGTTGTCGTGTTGGCTCTCTCTCTCACTCCAAAGTCTAGCCTCCAGAGTGTGTGTTTATGAATCTGGGTGGTGAATTACAGCAAAGCCCTTGTCCTCAAACGTTATTGGAGGGATTATGCTTGGGTGTCAGAATGCCTGGGCTGGGAATACACAGACACATTATCTTGAGTAATTTCATAACAAAATGATTATCCTCTGAGTGAGCAGAAACTAGATAACATTGTTAAATACAGCTCTGCTTGCTGTGAAGGGGCATGATGCACCCCACACACACATGCACACATACAGTTGAAGTCGGACGTTTCAATACACCTTAGCCAAATACATTTTAAACTCAGTTTTTCACAATTCCTGAAATTTTATCCTAGTAGAAATTCCCTGTCTTAGGTCAGTTAGAATCACCACTTTATTTTAAGAATGTGAAATGTCAGAAAAATAGTAGAGAGACTGATTTATTTAAGCTTTTATTTCTATCATCACATTCCCAGTGGGTCAGACGTTTACATACACCCAATTAGTATTTGGTAGCATTGCCTTTAAATTGTTTAACTTGGGTCAAACATTTCGGGTAGCCTTCCACAAGCTTCCAAAGACAAGCTGGGTGAATTTTGGCCCATTCCTCCTGACAGAGCTCATGTAACTGAGTCAGGTTTGTAGGCCTCCTTGCTCGCACACGCTTTTTCAGTTCTGCCCACAAATTGTCTATAGGATTGAAGTCAGGGCTTTGTGATGGCCACTCCAATACCTTGACTTTGTTGTCCTTAAGCCATTTTGCCACAACTTTGGAAGTATGCTCGGGGTCATTGTCCATTTGGACGACCCATTTGCTACCAAGCTTTAATTTCCTGACTGATGTCTTGAGATGTTGCTTCAATATATCCACATAATTTTCCTTCCTCATGATGTCATCTATTTTGTGAAGTGCACCAGTCCCTCCTGCAGCAAAGCACCCCCACAACATGATGCTGCCCCCCCGTGCTTCACGGTTGGGATGGCTTGCAACCCTCCCCCTTTTTCCTCCAAACATAATGATGGTCATTATGGCCAAACATTTATATTTTTGTTTAATCAGACCAGAGGACAAAAAGTACGATCTTTGTCCCCATGTGCAGTTACAAACCGTAGTCTGCCTTTTAACTACTTAGGGAGCAGTGGGGCGCTAATTCAAAATCCAAAAGTTGAATTATTAATGGCGGTTTTGGAGCAGTGGCTTCTTCCTTGCTGAGCGCCCTTTCAGGTTATGTCGATATAGGACTCTTACTGTGTATATACAGTGGGGCAAAAAAGTATTTAGTCAGCCACCAATTGTGCAAGTTCTCCAACTTAAAAAGATGAGAGAGGCCTGTAATTTTAATCATAGGTACACAACAATGACAGACGAAATGAGAAAAGGAAATCCAGAAAATCACATTGTAGGATTTTTAATTTATTTATTTGCAAATTATGGTGGAAAATAAGTATTTGGTCAATAACAAAAGTTTATCTCAATACTTTGTTATATACCCTTTGTTGGAAAAGACAGAGGTCAAACGTTTTCTGTAAGTCTTCACAAGGTTTTCACACACTGTTGCTGGTATTTTGGCCCATTCCTCCATGCAAATCTCCTCTAGAGCAGTGATGTTTTGGGGCTGTTGCTGGGCAACACAGACTTTCAACTCCCTCCAAAGATTTTCTATGGGGTTGAGATCTGGAGACTGGCTAGGCCACTCCAGGACCTTGAAATGCTTCTTACGAAGCCACTCCTTCGTTGCCCGGGCGGTGTGTTTTGGATCATTGTCATGCTGAAAGACCCAGCCACGTTTCATCTTCAATGCCCTTGCTGATGGAAGGAGGTTTTCACTCAAAATCTCACGATACATGGCCCCATTCATTCTTTCCTTTACACGGATCAGTCGTCCTGGTCCCTTTGCAGAAAAAACAGCCCCAAAGCATGATGTTTCCACCCCCATGCTTCACAGTAGGTATGGTGTTCTTTGGATGCAACTCAGCATTCTTTGTCCTCCAAACACGACGAGTTGAGTTTTTACCAAAAAGTTCTATTTTGGTTTCATCTGACCATATGACATTCTCCCAATCCTCATCTGGATCATCCAAATGCTCTCTAGCAAACGTCAGACGGGCCTGAACATGTACTGGCTTAAGCAGGGGGACACGTCTGGCACTGCAGGATTTGAGTCCCTGGCGGCGTAGTGTGTTACTGATGGTAGGCTTTGTTACTTTGGTCCCAGCTCTCTGCAGGTCATTCACTAGGTCCCCGTGTGGTTCTGGGATTTTTGCTCACCGTTCTTGTGATCATTTTGACCCCACGGGTGAGATCTTGCGTGGAGCCCCAGATCGAGGAAGATTATCAGTGGTCTTGTATGTCTTCCATTTCCTAATAATTGCTCCCACAGTTGATTTCTTCAAACCAAGCTGCTTACCTATTGCAGATTCAGTCTTCCCAACCTGGTGCAGGTCTACAATTTTGTTTCTGGTGTCCTTTGACAGCTCTTTGGTCTTGGCCATAGTGGAGTTTGGAGTGGGACTGTTTGAGGTTGTGGACAGGTGTCTTTTATACTGATAACAAGTTCAAACAGGTGCCATTAATACAGGTAACGAGTGGAGGACAGAGGAGCCTCTTAAAGAAGAAGTTACAGGTCTGTGAGAGCCAGAAATCTTGCTTGTTTGTATGCGACCAAATACTTATTTTCCACCATAATTTGCAAATAAATTCATAAAAAATCCTACAATGTGATTTTCTGGATTCTTTTTCCTCATTTTGTCTGTCATAGTTGAAGTGTACCTATGATGAAAGTTCTCTCATCTTTTTAAGTGAGAGAACTTGCACAATTGGTGGCTCACTAAATACTTTTTTGCCCCACTGTAGATACTTTTGCACCTGTTTCCTCCAGCATCTTCACAGGGTCCTTTGTTGTTCTGGGATTGATTTGCACTTTTCACACCAAAGTACGTTCATCTCTAGGAGACAGTACGCGTCTCGGCCCCACTGCTCCCTAAGTAGTTAACTTCTTAAGGAGCAGCAATGTGCGCTAGCGCCCACTCCCGACACTACCAGGTGAAATGCAAGGCGCCAAATTCAAAATCCAAAAGTTGAATTATTAAACATGCATCAATTTACAAGTGTTTCATAGTCATCAAAAGCTCTGCTTCTTGGCAATATCACAGCGTTGTCAGATTTCAAAAAGGCATCACGGCGAAAGCACCACATTTGATTGTTTGAGGGTAGCACCTAACATATTTTTACCATTACCATAATTTCATAAGCCTCCACGGTTCACACATAACACATTTCATAGCAAAAACAAATCAATTACCTGTTGGAAAACATCTGCTGAGGGCTTCCCAAGTGTCCAACGAAGACAGTCCATGGTTCTTTTGTTAGAAAAAGTAATGTATTATATCCATAAATCTCAGTTTGGTTGGCGTGTTAGAATGAGAAAATACAGCCTCCAATCGTCCATTGAAACGTGAAGAGAACTTGTTCAACTTATACCTATAAACTTGTCCAAGAACAATCAAACATCCTTTTTAATGTATCCTTAGGAACACTTTTCTGTATAAATAGCATAATATTTCAACCGGAATATAAACTGGGCGATAAGAAAGGAAAAAAACAAAGAACGTGCCTGGCGGGAGCGCGCGTTGTCTTGTAAAGGACATCTATGGGGACAATTCCTGATTCCTCTTCTTCTCTGCTCTAAAAGCATCTAAAATGAATCTGAACACTTTCTCGAGACTGTTGACATCCAGAGGAAGCGATAGGTACTGCATTCATATGCCCTTATATGGGCATTTTCATAAGGGAGGGGTTCCCAATGAGGCACTCTGTCAAAACCACTTTTTCCAGGACAGAAATTCCTCGGGGGTTTTGCCTGCTATATCCGTTCTGTTTTACTCACAGACAAATTGTTAACACTGCGGAGTGTTTCCTATCCAATGGTACTACATATGTGCATATCCTATTTTCTGGGCCTGAATGGGAGGCATTTTACTTTGGGCACGCCAGGGTCTCGAAAACGGTCACTTCGTGCGCTGCTCCCAAAGAAGTTAAGCCCTAGATAACCAGGTGAGGGGAGTTCTTTAATAATTAGTGACTTTAATTCATCAATCAATTACAAGGGAGGAGTGAAAACCCGCAGACACTCGGGCCAACCGTGGAATCAGTTTGACATGTGTTCTACGTGGTCTTTATGCTGATCCACACTTGCTAAGTTACAACTTGAGCTTCAAGCACAAAGTGATTTAGTCCGTCTGTGACCAAGAGAAAGTGGTCTTGATTACATTTCTTTAAATTATAAAAACAAAAATCCTGTTGACAGCTATAAATCCATCTGAGAACATCACTATTGTTGCATCCACTATATGCAATCTGCACTATTGCAAGCGCGGCTGTGAGTTTCATTGTCTGGATAGGCCAGAAAATATGACTTGTCACCCCTTATGCAAATAACCAATTTCTTGTCTCTGTGAAACTGACAGCTGAGCTTGCAATAGCATATATGAATTGGAACAACCAGTGCCTTTAGGGATTGTAAGGCAATTGATGTTGTGCCATTTACGGAGCGCATTGTAAACAGAATTATCAGTGTGAACTGGTCCAGAACCGCTCGAGGTCCCATATACTGTATAGGGGACTTAACATCTAAGAGGTTTTAATTCATGACAAATTCCTCTTTGTTTAGAAACATGATGTCATTCATTTGTTTTATCACAAAGGGTTACTACACTCACTATGTTGCTATTGCACTACATGCTAAAGACTATGGCGTGAAGTTGGGGGTAGAAACGTTTTGATCACTTAATTTCAAGTTTACGCTAAAATCCCTATGAACAAATATTACATACTGTAAGAGAATGTGTCTCATGAAAAACATAAATATGTTTATTACAGTCCCAGATGACAATCAGTGCTGAGGTTATGCATACACTTAGCCTTGCTAAGAGCATGGGATCCTGCAGCAATGCATCTTGGCTCATTTACATGTACAGGGCTGGGGGAGCATGGGGACAGGCATCCATTTTGAGGAGTGACTGAAGCAGGACAAGGGCACCAGGCATGTCACCCGACTGACCGACGGGTCACACTGTCACCACAACGTCCCCATTACCCCCTCCCTTGGGAGGACATAGAGAGAGCAGGGTGGCAGCTTTATGACACTTAATATACAGATGCGGCCATCTCAGAGATTGTTTATTCAAACACAAGGGCAGAGGTAAGCACACTGGCTGTGGAGCGATCTGGGTGCTGGCGGGGACAGGGTGATTGGATCACATACACTTACACTCAAAATTAGATCTGGGGTCAGGTCAGATGAGTGTGTTGTGTCTGTGACTATCATTAAATGTGAAGACTGTTATTTAATCAAATCAATTCTCTGCATGTAATTATTATTACGTGATTAAACTAATCATGTAAACTTTAATTAACTAGGAAGTCGGGGCACCACGGGAAAATGTTTATAGAGTCTCTATTTTCCGAATCGACTCTTCAGATATTTTCATATCTTATCAAAACAGTCACTTATTAATGAATTGTACCTCATCAGTTCTCATTACTGAACATCGCAAACCCTTGGATATCTGCATGAACCCTAGCATAAATTATGAATCAGCGATATACAAATTGGTTTAAATATTTATTTCCTAACTAACTAATCAAGTTACAGAAATACATGAAAACACACACAATTAGGTCATACATGGGGTACTACATAATACAAAGAAAAAGTCGCTAGCGGATGAAACCAATATGACGGCTTGGTAGACAAAGGAAAGGGGGTGTGGACCGCCCAAGAGCGGGAAACTCATGGCTGATAACTACACTCATAGAAATTGCTAATAGTTTACATGAACGACCGCTCATTCGAAAATAAATTTAAATGTACATATTTACAAGCGTTGTCTTGTTGTCTCTTTCTGTGGTCGTCGGTCTGTCTGCTGGAGAGTCAATCGACAGAAAGTCTCTTGTTGTGTTCATAATGGATACGTCAGGCGTACCCATAGTTGTCGCATAGAATAAATGTTTTGGCAGTTGTCGGTATTCTTGTCCTAGGCTTCGTACATTTGAGACTGGTAGTTCGACGGCCTAGGATTTCTTACTTCTGCTGTGAATTGATAGTCTCAAAGTTTAACTATTTAGGGAGCGGCAGCCGAGGTGTCGGTTTTGGAGAGTCTGGCGTGCCCAAAGTAAAATAACTGCCACTCAGGCCCAGAACTAGGATATGCACATAATTAGTACTACTGGATAGGAAACACTCTGAAGTTTCTAAAACTGTTAAAATAATGTATGTGAGTATAACAGAACTAATATATGAGGCAAAAACCAGAGGAATTTCTGTCCAGAATTTGTTTTGTGTGACATTTCCTCTTTTCCATTGACTTGCTATTGAAATACATGTATAATAGCTCATAGGTTGCAGTACCTATGGCTTCCACTAGATGTCAACAATCGTTATACAGTGTTTGGAGTTTTTAGCACTGAGCAGAACTGATAGGAAGAGGAAATAGTCAATGGACCACAAATGTCAACAACGTTTCCCGGGCACGAGATTGTGAGCGCACCCCACTTTATTTTCCTTTTATATCGTTTATGATATCATCCGAGTAAAATATTATTGCTAATATTCATAAAAGGATACCTAAGGATGCATTATAAATGATCTTTGATTTGTTTGGGCAAAGTTGATAGGTATATTTGAACGCTTTCTCTTCGCTGTACAACGGGTGACTCGATGGTGGATTTTCTGAATATAATGTGCCAACCAAACGGAGATTTATGGATATAATAAATGACCTTTTCTAACAAAAGAACCATTGGATGTCTTCGTTGGACACTTGGGAAGCCCTCAGCAGAAGTTCTTCAAAAGGTAAGGGATTTGTTTTCGCTGTGAAATGTGTTTTGTGTGAACCGCGATGGTTTATGAATTTATGCTAATAGAAAAATATTGGAAGTGCTACCCTCAAACAATCAAATGTAGTGCTTTCGCCGTAAGGCCTTTTTGAAATCTGACAACGCTGTGATATTGCCAAGAAGCAGAGCTTTTGATGACTATGCAACACTTGTATATTGATGAATGTTTAATAATTCAACATTTGGATTTTGAATTTGGCGCCTTGCATTTCACCGGGTAGCGCCCCACCACTCCCTAACTTAAGGGGATCTCTAGTAGTTTTACTACACGTCAATGTGTCTTACACCATTGTAGTGGTGATACTGTAGGTATGAAGGAATCTATTTCATAGCTATGTCATCCATGGAGGAGCTAACCTCACGACGGAAGTATTCCATAAGTATTTAACCAGTCATACGCGGTGTGATCATGATTCATGACTTCTAATAACTTTCCTCCTGAATGGAGGGTTCTATTTATTAGTGGCATGTGTGTTGACCATCAGAAGAGTGTTCTGGAGATTCCCTTACACGTGTTGCATTCTGAGTGACTACTAACTCCTCTGTTGCTGTTACCAATAGCAATTTGACTTGTGAGGTCTCTAACCTTCTTACTGATTCTGGCTGGACTGACTGTGCTGGGATTGGTACTGGTACTCAAGGGGACCAGTTGTCCTACCGATGTATTCTTAAATATTATCCTACCGGAACACATGATTAGAGCATTTTACTAGTTGTATTGTAGTTGAACCTACACATGGCAAGGCATTACTGTTTTTGCCATTTGTTTTGGAGGTGGAAGTCCACTGGACTTCTTTTACGACCAGTGTGGTACACCTCAGTAATATCTTAGATGTGTTCTAAGATTATCCCCGTCTAGGGGCCTGTCTGCTCCTCACTGTTCTCATAGGGGAGTTTACAACTAGATTTGTTTTCTGCTCTGGCGGCGTCATATGTTGTTCCACGTTGTCTCGACCCCCTCACCGGCCTCGATGAGGCTCATCATGGGTCTGAGTTAGTTTCCCCCTATGTGGCTTGGGACCCCCCCCACCAGCGGTTGGTGTTGGTATCCGAGGTACAAATGAAAGAATCGGACCCTATGTACGAGTTGTCAGCGGCCGCATTGTTATGAGAATGGCTGTAACCTTTCAACCAAATCTTCTGCGAACTGAGATGAGGATATCTGTCTGTGATATCGCGAAGTGTTTCACCAGTGGGAATCATCGGGTCACTTGCTGGACTGACGTCATTAGCATCATTGTAAGGGGTGACAGTCCCCGAAGATGTATCATTGGAAGCAGAGTACACTGCGCATCAATGTTTTTCTTGCGGAAGTGTCCGAAGGGCAAGAGAAGTTCATCTCAATTACCGTATTGCATGACTTCAAGGAGGAGGGAAGTTGCTCATTCACAGAGACTGTTGGCTCGAAACCATGAAAAGAGTGGTAAATCAGGTTTGCTGATGGAATGTGTCGAGATACCATGATATCTCCTTGGATTGGATTCTGCACCAAGAGGTTTCAAAACATATTTTTCCCAAGGGGTGCTTTTGACAGATACCCCTCGTGAATGACTGCATTGCAGCTAGCATTAGGGGAGGACAGTGTGGTCTGTAGAGAAGGCACTGTGACCTGTGACCATACATGGTTGGATTTTCAATCCATCAGTGGGAGTAACCGATCCATCAAGTCTGCTCCGAGTAGCAGGGGGTCAGATTCGAGGCTAGTAACATACACAGAGTGAACGAGCAATACGTCCTGGATGTGTAGTTTCAGCATGACTCTCAATGTGAGGTGATGTGTAGTGTCGCATCGTTTCACTTTTAACCAACGTTTAGTTGGCTTCAAAACCCTTTTGAGATCATCGAACAATGTTTGAGAGATGAGCGATATTGTCACGCCCGAATCAATTTAGCGCATGACAAATTAAGCCGTCCTGTTTCCAGGTATGCCGTTTAGAGTCGCGTTTAGTGGACATATTCCCCACGATGGGGACTGGTCGTTTGCAACGACATGATGTGCCATTTCTGTTCAAGGTGAAAGCAGATCCACATTTCGGATTTTGAGTGGGCTTGCCTTTAGCTAAACTTTTCACCTTTTTCTCCACAACCTTTGCATCAGAGTCTACAGACAAATCCTGTGGGCTTGATTCTTGATCGAGCGGGCCCTGGATAGGGTCTCGAGTGGGAGAAATTAGATTTTTAATGTCCTTGCTAATAAGGGTGTTAATTCCCGCGGACCTGGTGTCTGGCGATTCCCCGTCTAGTACTTGTGACTTATCTTGTCTCCTTTTCTCAAATTGTTCTCGCTTTTGTTCTTCACGTAGTGGAACTTCTAGAGAACATTTGGTCTATGTTTTGATCGTCCTTTAACCCTTTGTTACCCTTGTGCTCTGACACTGTGTGGGTTGGGTGCAGGAACGTAGCGAACAGATCGATTGTAGAGGTAGTCATTTCGATGGTGACATACTTTACAGTTATTTCGACCCCGGTGGTTATTGGATTTTTGGTTTCATGGTAGAAACCGTTGTTGTGTGTCATCTCTCAATGCCCCAATACCTGATAATGCACCCTCTAACCGGAGTGAGTGCTCCTGGTCAAACTTCAAAACTGAGTGGTCAGGGCTCTTAGCGTTGCAAGCTTTTGATGCCTCATAAGCTGTGCTTTCAAGCTCTCTGAGTTGCAAGCCAACGTGGGCTGTAGGGCCCAAGTAGGTAATGAAGGTGGGATACATGTTCGACAGAAACATTTGTTTGTATGGTAACTGCTCTTCCATTCCTGCTTCAGTGAGTAGGCCAAAGTAAGCTGAACAAAGCCTATGATAGTAAGCTTGTGGGTGTTCATTCTGAGCTTGTTTGACAGTGTTAGCCAGTGAGTTATCAAAGCTGTGGCAAGTTTAGTGTAGTCAATTAGCATGAGTTGCTGTTGTAGACGTCACGCGTCTATTCAACGTCACGCGTCTATTCAACGTTCGCTTCAAAAGGTAAACCCTGTCAGAACCCGTAGCGTTCGGGTAGCCATCCAATGCATTCTCTATGTCAGCTAGGAACGTCTCAGTAACATTTGGCTGACCTGGAACGGGGTCAAAGGTGGGGACATTTTTGACGAGTTTGTCAAGGCGTTCTGTGCCAAGCGGGCAGAGATGGTTGGCTTCATCCTGCGGGGAAATTGGGTCCGAAAGGCCTAGATGAGAAGCCATTCTTTGGCTTTGTTGGTGAAGAGGTGCCGTATTACTCAGTGCCAAATGGCCAAGAGGAGAAGACTGAGGGACACATGAGGGAGGCAAAGTCTGAACCTACTTTCGTCTTCACTCCTTTGAGTACCTCTGGACCGTTCTGGAAATCCACCCGATTCTACCTAAGGGTGGTATTCTGCTGCATAGCAGTCCACTTGAGTGCTTAGAGTACTTATTTTGGACGCGTGAGTGTCGCACTTGCTCTTTTCAGTCTCATACTTATCTGTCATGGTTTGCAGATAGAGGTCTTGAGTACGAAGCAAGAGATTCAGTGATGAGATTTTCTCCCTTTGCTTAGAAATCAAAATGTCCATCTTCATAACTTGAGTTCTCTCCTCATTCATTTGGTCAGCGACTTCAATGAGTTCTGATGATTAGTCATCCAACTTCGTTATTGTGTTCGTTTTTATTTTATTTATTTTATTTCACCTTTATTTAACCAGGTAGGCATGTTGAGAACAAGTTCTCATTTACAACTGCGACCTGGCCAAGATAAAGCAAAGCAGTTCAACACATACAACAACACATAGTTACACATTGGAGTAAACAAACACACAGTCAATAATACACTAGAAAAAAAACAAATCTATATACAATGTGAGCAAATGAGGTAAGATAAGGAACGTAAGGCAATAAATAGGCCATGCTGGCGAAGTAATTACAGTATAGCAATTTAACTACTTAGGGAGCAGTGGGGCGCCACCCCTCGACACTACCCGGTGAAATGTGAGGCGCCAAATTCAAAATCCAAAAGTTGAATTATTAAACATTCATAAATATAAAATTGTTGCATAGTCATCAAAAGCTCTGATTCTTGGCAATATCACAGTGTTGTCAGATTTCAAAAAGGATTTACGGCGAAAGCACAACATTTGATTGTTTGAGGGTAGCACCTCTAATATTTACGCATTAGCATAAATCCATAACCCAACACGGGTCGCACAAAATGCATAAAATTGCAAATATAAAATCGCTTGCCTTTGGTGAACTTCTGCTGAGGGCTTCCCAAGTGTCCAACGAAGACAATCCTTGCTTCTTTGGTTAGAAAACGTAATTTATTTTATCCATAAATCTCCGTTTGGTTGGTGCGTTATGATCATAAAATCCACCGTTGAGTCGCCCATTGAACTGTGAAGAGAACACGTTAAAATTATATCTATACACTTTCTACAAACAAATCAAACATTTTTAATGTATCCTTAGGTATCCTTTTGAATATATTTGCTGTAATATTTCAACCGGACGATAATGTGAACGATAGGAAAGAAAAATAAAGTGGTGCGCGTTCACAATCTCGCGCGCGTCAAACCTTGTTTACAATAGTGGTTGCCTGACAATTTCCTGTCACTATCCGTTCTGGTCACTGCTAGAATTCCCAGTCTTTGACTGTTGACTGTTGACAGTGGAAGCCATAGACACTGCAGTCTCAGTCCTACATAAAGTTGTATACAATAGGCACAATGGAGAAGATGCTCATTTACAGAAGTGCTATATCACTTCTGTTATACTCACATACATTATTTGAACACTCTTAGAAACTTCAGAGTGTTCCCTATCCAATAGTACTAATTATGTGCATATCCTATTTTCTGGGCCTGAGTGGCATGCATTTTACTTTGGGCACGCCAGACTCTCCAAAACCGTCACCTCAGGAGCCGCAATTGAGATTGGCTGGATTATCATAAGTGTAAACCGTAGTTCAAATATCCCTAAGGCTGATTCCCGGGAAGGCCGGACTTCCTTCAGTACTGCGTAGTACTGAATGAGCTTTGCAAACGTTACTTTTAATAGTGTTAATGATAAATCAAACCTGTATAGGCTATTTGGGAATTAAACTTTAATTAACCCAAGAGTGTTGCTGTATCAAGGTTAATCTGGAAAAGTTTAAATTGTCTCATTTATAGAAACCAATCAATTTGGACATTCTTTAAAATTTCCATTTGAAAAAGGTCACTCTGGCAATTTTACTTATTAGTTATATTGAATGAGACATCGATATCCAATCAGTCGAGATTAACTGGATATCATAAGTAACCACTTGTTAAACGTGATACACGTTGGGTTTCACCTAAATAATTATATAAAAAATATAAAAATACTGCAGATTTTTCACCCCCAGCGGTCACTGATCGCAGAAAGCTGAAATCAAACGGAAGTACAAAGGGCGGGACTTCCATCGCCCAAGACGGAGGAATTTCAACGTGACACAGGGAAAACAAAATGGCTGCTTTCCCTTTGTTAGCTTAGCATCTTGTGCAAGCTAATCCTACTTTCTACACTTTCAAGCATAACATAGAATCCCCTTAAACAAGGGAACAGTTTTACTAATAACGTCTTACGGTCTCACCCCTTTCGGCAATCTTCTTTGCTAGCACTAAGCTACTGGAACTCGCTGTAATTTTAGGACAAAGGTACGCCTGTGCCCTACCCACGCTACTGAAAACGAGGGGAACCGAGAATTATTGCTTGGTCAGCTAATATCTCCTCAAATTTCAATTGGCTGGCTCTGTGTCCTCGCTCGAGAAATTAATAATGACAGAGTCTACCTGGTTCTGAAACGCGGGAGCACGTTTGGCTATTTTCTATAATTAGCTGGATTGTTATCCAAGTGCTAGAAATTGAATCACTAACTTTACCAACTCATAAGACACCCTGACGCCATCAGATACGCGACACCGGGACAACTTCTATGGGCAACCAATAATTCCTGTCTACAACTCCCCTGCTGTATAGCATAATCGGGGTGTATAATGCAATCTCCTTTCAATTTTATATAGGCTGAATCAAAATAAATGCCTCATTCTATCTTAGATTCCTCGCACGGGGCGTCAAAATGTAAATCGAACGGGCCATACCTAAAGTATTCATTTAGGTTTATAAATTGGCTTAATTATTTATTCACTAACTAACTAATAAAGTCACAGAAATACACGAAAACACACACAATTAGGTCATACATGGGATATTACATGATACAAAGAAAAAGTTGCTAGTGGACGAAACCGATATGACGGCTTGGTAGACAAAGGAAAGGGGGTGTGGACCGAGTGGGGAAACTCATAGCTGATAACTACACTCATAGAAATTTCAAAAATTTCACATGAACGACCACTCATTCTAAAATAAATATACATTTACTAATTTACAAGTGTTGTCTTGTTGTCTCTCTCTGTGGTTGCTGGTCCATCTACTGGAGAGCCAATCGACAGAAAGTCTCTGGTTGTGTTCATAATGGATACGTCATGCGTACCCATGGTTGTCGCATAGAATAGATGTTTCGGCAGTTGTCGGTATTCTTGTCCTAGGCTTCGTACATTTCCGGCTGCAGACTGGTAGTTCAATGGCCTAGGATTTCTTACTTCTGTAGTGAATTGATAGCCTCAGAGTTTAACCATTTCTAGCTGTGTAGCCAATGCTCCACGCTGTATGGTCTTGTCCTTTGGTAGAGTTGCAGTGCGAACCATTTCAACATGTAGCTAAATATTTTCTGATCTTAGAAATTCAAACATTTGCAACCTTAGCTTACACCGTGGTTGCGTGGTCTGAATTGCATCACAGGAGCTTTTATACTTGGGTAGAAAAGGGGCCATCTCATCATGTTTGTGCCCACCTGGGCGTGGCTACTGACTGTGCATAGGTTACCATAAAACAACCAATTCTCATTAGAAGACTAAATCACATCTTTTCAAAATTATTCTTATACTTATTTATCCATCTTATACAACATTCAAAAGGAAATGTACACTTTAAGAGATATAGTTATGTGTGTTTCCTGTCCTTTATGAGATCACCAAATGAAACACACTCGACATGACTGTCCCTTCAGTGTCCACGGACCATTCCCACATTCTGTAAAATATAAATATTGTTTAATTTTCCAATTTTGGGGATTAGGAGTTTTGGGAAGAAGTTGAGTTTTCGAGTTTGATAAGGAAAGTGGTCGGAAACTTTCTGATTAATTGAGATGTTGACGTTATCTACACACACACGCGGGCACGCACACGCACACGCACGCACACACACACACACACACACACACACACACACACACACACACACACACACACACACACACACACACACACACACACACACACACACACACACACACACACACACACACACACACACACACACACTTCACTCACCCAGGCTCACTTTGGCACAGACTGCAGTTTCATTGCTAGTTTCAAGGTCAGCTGATCACTTAAAAGGGTACGTTCTGACAATATAATTCAACAGTGTGACCCGTTTTTGAGCTGTCAGATCGACATTACAGCCATAATTAAGGTAATGAAGATCAATTCAGTTTCTAAGCCGCCGGGCTGCCTCCGACTGCACAGATCGTTGACTATTCCTTCTGTTATCTGTTCGCTCTAGGCAGGGAGGAGTGGTCCCTTTCTGTCTGGTCCTCGTCACTGTTGCAAAGCCCTCATTAATTGGATGAACGTATGGTCGCCACCACTCAGATAATGGCACTTGCAGCCGTCATAATTGACCAATCTTTTTTCCCCAGAGAGTCATTGCTCTGCATCTGACTGATGTCAGGACAAACCGGAGAGATATCAAAATGGGCTGATTAGGAGGGAGGGGGTTTCAGAGAGAGGGGTTACTCGTCGCCACCTGACCATTGAAGACCAAACACGGTCATTTAGAGGACTGCCATCTTGTCATTTGCTTTAAAGAGCTCTTCCTGGATGGATGCCCATGACGACGCGCTCTGTCTCACTGTAATATGGAATAGTTTAGAAACTATATGGCTAAACTCACACTAATTATCCTAATTAAGGAAGGACAAGCCCAGGGGAAAAACCTTGAGAAAGAAATGCAACAGCTTCCAGAGACAGCTTGTCATAATACCTGGCGGACAGTTGGATTTACTATACAAACATCACATCGTTGGAGTGCTACAGTCATTCTGTATGTTGTCCATATTACGACAGCAGAGAGTACCAAGGCCTTAGATCAATATTGTACTACTGCAGCTGTAAAGCGTACATTAGCCTAGTCTGTGAGTGAGGTGTGATGTGAGGGCCTGTGTTCTATGGGAGCAGGAAGTTGGGTTGAGTGTCTGTCCTCTGCTGTTAGGCTGAAGGTGTGGGATAATTAATATGTTTTGTGGACTTGATGAATGAGGACAGGTGGAGGATTTCATCAGCCCCAGACAAACTGACTCCCTCCCCAATCAGGAGAGCTCTGTGACCTGTCCAACACCTCCTAAACAAAGCCCTCTACTGCATGTTGTACCCTTAAAATGCCCTACCTGTTGGAGTATGTGTGTGTGAGAGAGTGCATATGTGTAAAGAAAAGTATGTGAGTATTTGTCTGATACAAATATGTATGCAAATGTAATTCACTACTGTATGTGCTAGTGTGTAAGTATGAATGTGTGCTGCATACGTAATGTTTGTGCATGAAGTGTGATTATATATGGAATGTGAGTGTTTGTGTGTGTGTGTGGGTGAGTATGTTTGTGTGTGTGTGTTTGTGCGGTCATACAGTGGGGAAATTAATATTCTCTCACCTAGATGTAATGTAAATTGATTGACAGACACATTTCCTCTTATTTAGGCTACTGTATATCCTAATAATTGAACATTATGAAACACTTAATGTTTTCAAGAGTGAAGCAGGGCTGTTTCTGAGTTCAAAACCTGGTGTACTGCATGCAAGGTTAGAGGTATGTCTGAAACTCATCACTACATTCAGCCTTGCAAATATGCAAAGCTAGTGTTAGAATTTACAATTTAAACATTTAATGAACTTCGCACACTGTGAAAATAAAGTGTTTCATGACCTAAATTCCCCAATGCGACCTCCTTTTTCACTTATCCCTCAATACGTCACACATTTAGAGGAAATTCTCAGCATCACAATTCAGATGTGACCACTCTGTTGAGGTCACATCTGTTACAGTTGTAACATTCAGTATCATGTCTTTCCTCCAGAAACACTAGTCAACAGTGAGTTGAACTGCCTGTCCTATTTCAGTTGTAGCATGTGGAGTGTTCACAACTCATCTTCCTCCCCCCTCCCTCCTCTCTCCCTCTATCCCTCCATCCCTCCCTCCATTCTCAGAGAAGCGGATGGGTAGACAAAACCCGGAGCAATTGCACTGGGCTTTGGGGAGCGTAATTTTTTTATGCTCCCCAGCTGGTGCTGAAAAGCACTGTTTGCAGACAGGATGAAAGAGAAGAGGCCCTTCACAGAAAGGAGAGGAAAGGCAGGAGAGGATGGGGAGAAAAGGCTCTGGGTTTAATTTTGCGGCTCATGTCACAGTGCCCTCAGAGCGTCACATATACACCTCTGAGGTGTGACAGACAGACAGGTGAGAAGACAAAGGAGGGTGGAGTGCCTTTATGCATCGTGGTCGTTTGAGATTTGGAGCGTTAATGTTTTTATAATCTTTTTGTGGTCAATTAACCATTTCTTTGTGGATTTTGATGTGTGCTTGTGGTTATTTTCTTGCTGAAATATGTAGGGTTTGAGCATATCCTGAAGGTAGGGAGGGGCAGTTCCCTTTTCTGCTCCGTAAGCAAGCACCATGGTCTTGTAATGGATGCAAGCTTCGACTGGAAGCCAGTGGAATGTGTGGAGGAGCGGGGTGACATGGGCATCAAATGATATACTTTTAAATGTGTTTGAGCATACAAAATAGCTCAGTATTTGTATTATTTATTTTATACAGTCTTTTTTGCTCATCTTTATCAAGGGTGCCAATAATTTTGGTCGTGACTCGTGACTGTAACTTACAATCTCCACTTACATTTCCTACAGTGCTTTCAGAAAGTATTCAGACCCCTTGACCTTTTCCACATTTTTTTAGGTTACAGCCATATTCTAAAATGTATTAAATTCATGAATCTACACACAAAACAAAACCAGGTTTTTAGACATTGTTTAATTTAAAATCACATTTACACAACTATTCAGACCCTGTACTCAGTACTTTGTTGAAGCACCTTTGGCAGCGATTACAGCTTTGAGTCTTCTTGGGTATGAAGCTACATGCTTGGCACACCTGGATTTGGGGAGTTTCTCCCATTCTTCTCTGCAGATCCTCTCAAGCTTTGTCAGGTTGGATGGGGAGTGTTGCTGCATGTTTGATCGGGTTCGAGTCCAGGCTCTGGCTGGGCCACTCAAGGACCTTCAGAGACTTGTCCCGAAGCCACTCCTGTGGTGTCTTGGCTGTGTGCTTGGCTATGTGCTAGTCAGAAGGTGAACCTTCGCCCCAGTCACAGGTCCTGAGCGCTCTAGAGCAGGTTTTCATATAGGATCTCTCTGTACTTTGCACCGTTCGTCTTTGCCTCGATCCTGACTAGTCTCCCTGTCCATGCTGCTGAAAAACATCCCCACAGCATGATGCTCTCACCATCATGCTTCACCATCAGGATGGTGCCAGGTTTCCTCCAGACATGACGATTGGCATTCAGGCCAAAGAGTTCATTCTTGGTTTCATCAGACCAGATAATCTTGTTTCTTATGGTCTGAGAGTCTTTAGGTGCCTTTTGGCAAATTCCAAGCGGGCTGTCATGTGCCATTTACTCCGTCTGGGCACTCTACCAGAAAGGCCTAATTGGTGGAGTGCTGCAGAGATGGTTGTCCTTCTGGAAGGTTATCCCATCTCTACTAAGGAACTCTAGAGCTCTGTCAGAGTGACCATTGGGTTCTTGGCCAACTCCCTGACCAAGGCCCTTCTCCCCCTAATTACTCAGTTAGCTGTATTCATTGAGTCTCTCTAGTAATGGTTTTACAAGTTTTGAAATTTCACAGTATAAACTTTCCTGTCTGTTCGAGACTTCTTTTTACAGTCTATGGCTCAAGGAAACTGTGCACATGGTGATCTGAGTTATCTGATTGGCCAGTGGTGGGCCTATAGGCAATGGTGGAAAACATACTCAATTGTCATACTTTTACTTAAGTACTTTACACCACAGCCTATAGGTGCACTTGATTTATTCTCTGGTCCTGCTGGGTAGGCAAAGTTCTACCTTCAGACAAATGAAATGGTTCAAAATGGGAAAACTTTGCCTTCCCGGCACTAGGGCTGCTGAATCAAGTGCACCTCCCGCAAACAGAGCGAAATGAATGAAAATAAATAGGAATGCAAAGCTTTATTGTTGGGGTTTTTACAGAAATGTTTGGTGATTGACCTTGAATGCCTTGGAGATCGCGTTCGACCGGTTGGTGAAAACTGTTTTACAGAGTCAGCCATAGTAGTACGGCGTCCCTGGAGCAAATTAGGGTTAAGTCAATCAAATCATCAAATGTATTTATAAAGCCCTTTCAAAATGAGGCAATGTGTCAAAAACACTTTTTCCAGGACAGAACTCTGCAGGCTGTCTCTGCTGTAGATTGCAACTAAACCCTCTTTGGCAGTTCTATCTTAGCGGAAAATGTTGTAGTTGGGGATGGAAATTTCAGAATTTTGGTGGCCTTCCTAAGCCAGGATTCAGACCCGGCTAGGACATCAGGGTTGGCAAGTGTGCCAAAGCAGTGAAAAAAATACTTAGGGAGGAAGCTTCTGATGTTAACATGCATGAAACCAAAGTCAACAAATGGCGCCTTGGTATTCCCAAGGCGCCATTTGTTGACTTTGGTTTCACGCATGTTAACATCATGGAACTGGGGGAGTGGAACTGGGGGCTACAGTGCCTGGGTTAACCTCTACATCACCAGAGGAACAGAGGAGGAGTAGGATAAGGGTACGGCTAAAGGCTATAAGAACTGGTCGTCTAGTGCGTTGTGGACAGAGAATAAAAGGAGCAGATTTCTGGGCGTGGTAGAATAGATTCAAGGCATAATGTACAGACAAGGCTATGGTAGTATGTGAGTACAGTGGAGGTAAACCTATGCGTTGAGTGACGATGAGAGAGGCTTCGTCTCTGGAGGCATCAATTAACCTAGGTGAGGTCTCAGCATGTGTGTGGGGTGGGATGAAAGAGCTATCTGAGGCATTTTGAGCGGGACTGAGGGCTCTATAGTGAAATAAAACAAAAACTAGCCAAGACAGCAGTAGACAAGGCATATTGACATTGGAGACTTTCAATCTTTTGACTATCATTCTTAATTAATGGAAAATTTATTCAGGAAGGGGAATAGCATAAAAACGTACTACTCTGGAGTCATAATAATTTTTGTATAAATTGATGTTCCAGGAAAAACGATTAATGCAAGCTCATTCATGATGTTTGAGCTAGAGTCTTGGAAAATATTGGGTTTAAAGAAGTTGGTCCATTGAAGCCATATTGCAAATCTGCCGTCAACATAGTATTCAAGAAAGTAGTCAACATAATAATAAATTGTCCAAAATCAATCAAAAATATAATACATGATCTGTTTTATTTTGAGTTCTAATATTTGGCAGGTGTGGTAAGGAGTACAGAAGTAGCTCATCCAAAGGCAATGAGTCAAATTTGTCCTGATGGTGGCACTGTGGTGCAATAGGGTTTGAATCCCGCCATGGCTACTTGCAGCTATATTTTCTTGTATTTTTATAACTATGTAAAGCGACTCCAGGTACTAGAAAAGCTCTATAACAATACTATGTCATTTTATTATTATTATTATTATTATTATTATTATTATTATTATCTCAGAACTAGATTTTTCACTGATAGAATGTTATAAATCCAAGGTCACGTTGTCCTCCATCACAGCATACTTCTCTTCAATATTATCCAGCATCTGCTTGTTGTTCATGAACTTGCCCTGCATCTTCATTAAGTTTTTGAATGGTCTTTTTCTCTTTCTTGGTTTCATGCGTCCTTTTTCCCTGTCGTGGTCAAGGTCAGAGCAGATTCCTGGACACATGATACAGGTGCAATCATCATCCATCATGGCAGAACTTTTGATGTCATCCTTGTTAGGGAGAAAGCAGTTGCTGTGACATGTGAACTTGCACACCTGCAGTTTGTAGCAAAGCAATTTTATTTCTAGAAGCCACTAGAACCTCTACCTCTATCTCAAAGTCTTGGTTTTGTTTCATGTTTGAAGCTTTTTGTGATTTAGCTAACCCAATGTTTCCAACAGACCTTGGCTAAGGCATCAACAGATCTGGCAACCAGGCTAGTTAATGGCTGATGATTCGTTTATAAAGCTTATATCAGTGATTCTAACATGCACATTTTTATTCCAGCCCATTCATCTGTGGAAATGTTTCTTAAAGCCTTTGTAGTTTAAGTAGTATGTTATTTCTCTCCACTACCCAGCCACACAGAAGAGAGAGTAAAAAGTATAACATTGTGATGTGTGAATGAATTAAATTTGTAAAAGTAAGCACTTTGCTGTTCTATGAAAGTTTTTCTAGATGGTTCAGAGAAATAGTACATTGTTAGCTTTCAATGCTTTGTGAAACCCACCCCAGGTGGATCAGGTGTGTTTGTACTGGTCTAAACAAAATGTAAAAATACAATTTATGTAAATTAAGCTGTCAATTAGAACACGCTATGAAGCATGATGGTGCAATACATCTTGACATCTTGACTCTTGACCCTATATTAAGTGACTGGAGTTGAGAAACGCAGCTCTAAATTGCCTAGGGGTAAATATGTTCCCACAAGGCGTATTGGTGGCTGTGCCTGTAGTTGGTCGGTGATGATTAGATTAAAGAGAAACATCAGTGGTTGACGAAACTTCTCATGGGAAAGTATGTTCACATGAGTCGTTGTTGTATAACCAGAATAAGGTATGTACCAGGGAGGTATGTTACATCCTACTGAAATTTGCAAATAAGAATGATGTGTTGGTCTTGGTGTGTTCTGGCCCATGTTGGGCTGGTGTGGGATTGGTGTGGGCTAGCCTATGTTGGGCTGTGATGGCTAGCCCATGTCGTGCTAGTATGGCATTGGTGTGGGCTAGCCTGTGTTGGGCTGGTGATGGCGACCCCGTGTCAGACTGGTGTGGGCTTTGTTGAGGGCTAGCCAGTGCTGGGCTGCTGTGTGCCAGACCGTGCTCACCTAGCCAACTGAATACCCACATGGGACCAATGGGGCCATGTTTGCTGGGCTGTTTCTCAACCTCAATTGGATGTTGCTGGCCGGTCCCTGAGATGGCTATATTACTCCAATTTAGTCAGTTCTACAGTGCTTTTTTTATGTAAGTGGTCCCCCAAAGAGGAAAAAATAAAGCTTATTGAGACCACCTATTGAGATGTTCCCTTTGCTAAGTAAATCAGGTGATAAAAGTCAACCCCGTTACGTGCACTTAACTCTCATATACTGTATATCTTGATCTGTTTGAGTCAGTCAAGGAATTTGGCACACATGCTAAGGGATGTGAGTCTACTGTAGCTAACCTGTATAATATGTGAGCTCATTGGCTTATAGCGACCATAATATTGGAGATAGTCTTGGTATCTCTAACACACGTGACCTATTCTCAGAACAGGATTTTCTAAAAGTCCTTAGAGTATGATTTTTTAAAAGTTCCCAGAATTGGAGGTTGCGTTTAAGAAAATCAGTCTCACCCTTAACTCTGCATGTTTGGAACGGAATGGCGTTCTTATTTACAATGACTGCCTACACCGGCCAAACTCTAACCCCGAGGACGCTGGGCCACTTGTGTGCCGCCCTTGGGACTCCCAATCACTGCCGGTTGTAATAAATCCTGGAATCGAACCAGCGTCTGTAGTGACACCTCTAGCACTGAGATGCAGTGCCTTAGACCGCTGTGCCAATCCGGAGCCCAAAGCCATTACCAAGAATGGTTCAGAGTTGAAAGCTTAACAAACACAGTCGGGTCTCTGCTTTTATAGAAAAAGTACAACCTCTTGTCTACGTGGCAGTTTAGCAGATGTGTGTAAACAGGGGAGGAAGATAAAAGGGGATTGGTTTGTCTGTGCAGATTAAGATAGCCCGAGGTTGATAGCACGATGGCTCAACCGTATAACTGCGTTTTGTCACAGCTCACACTATAATGTGCTCCTTCCTGCAAGGTTCCACACAGCTGACTTTCTGCAGATAGTAAACCCACGGGATGTCTCACATTGTGCGGTCGCACCGAAATGGATCTTAGCTCTATGCCCAGTCTGATGACTAAGTCACTCAAAGACAAGTTTGTATCAGGTTAGAAAAACACTGATGAAATTGGCTATTCTACGCGATAAGGTTAAAAGACTATATGAACATTGTTTCCAGAGAAAAGTGATACATTCCTTGGTATCCGGAAGTGTGACCTCTCATGTTCTACAACTAAGTGGAATTTCTTCGAATTGCACAAAATTTAATTTGACTTCCTGTCACTCAAATTCAAAATCTAAATCCTACTGGGTGTGGCCAATTCAATTAGAATGGGAATCAACTGCAAAATTCTGAATTGAGCACAACCCTGTTCACCACAACACCTTACTTGTTTCAAAAAGGGGCAGAAAATGTTCATCAAGTTGATAAGAGTACATGTTATTGCAGAAAAGGACTTAACCGCATTAATCCTCGGCTGTCCTGTCTTCAGTCAGCTGTTCATTCCTAAAAAATACAAAATAAATAATTTAAATATTGAGTTGCCCCCCCCCCTTTTGCCCTCTTAACAGCCAAAGTACATCCAGCCAACTTGACACAACTTTGGGGAAGCATTGGAGTCAACATTGGCCAGCATCCCCGTGGAACGTTTTTGACACCTTGTAGTCCATCCAATGAATTGAGGCTGTTCTGAGGGCAAAAGGGGGTGCAACTCCATATTAGGAAGGTGTTCCTAAATGTTGTGTACACTCTGTGAATATTGAATTTGAATTTTAAATTAAATTCATATTGAATTTTGAAACTGAATGCAATATTAATTTAATTAAGTTTCAAATCATGAAATAAAACTTATTAACTGAATTATTGTGCATTACAAATAAAAAAATATGCTTGGCCCTCCGTTTCCTGTAGTCACGATCAGCTCCTTTGTCTTGCTGTCACCACACTACTAGGTCACTGACCTCCTCATCATCGTCCATGATCAGGCCTACCACCATTGTGTCGTCAGCAAACTTAACCTTTTACTAAGTCAGGGTCACACAGAGTGTTTATTGGTAGTCTTAAACAAAATCTACTTTGAAACAAAAGTTTACACCTCACATACAGTACATGGTTATGGGCTTAAAAAAGGAAGACACCTGTACTGTGGTGCTCTCATGCATGGTTCAGTGTTGCTTGCGAGCATGAAAGGCATTTATCTCTTCTGGTAGGCATGTGCCACTGGGCAGCTTCCCTTTGTAATCCATGATAGTTGCAAGCCCTGCCACATCCGACGAGCATCAGAGCTGGCATAGTAGGATTCGATCTTAGTCATGTGTTGACGCTTTGCCTGTTTGATGTCTCGGAGGTTGTAGCTGAATTTTTTATAAGGGTTCGGATTAGTGTCCGCTCCTTGAAAGCGGCAGCTCTAGCCTTTCATCGAATGAACTTATTAATGGAGCCGGTGACTGATGTGGTAAACTCCTCAATGTTATAAATCCCAGGACATATTCCAGTCTGTGCTAGTGAAACAGCAAAACAGTTATATAGCTTAGCATCCGTTTCATCGGACCACTTCCGTATGAGCACGTCACTGGTACTTCCTGTTTGAGTTTTTGCTTGTAAGCAGGAGTCAGGAGGATAGAGTTATGATCAGATTTGCCAAAGGGAGGGCAAGGGAGAGCCTTGTATGCATTTCTGAGTGTGGAGTAAAGGTGATCAAGAGTTTTGTCGCCTCTAGTTGCACATGTGACATGCTGGTAAAAATGGGGTAAAACAGATTTCACTTTCCCTGTATTAAAATCACCGGCCACGAAAAGCGCCACCTTTGTATTTGTATTTTCTTTCTTGCTTATGGCCCTACACAGGTGGTCACTCAATCAGCTTACACCTTATTGTGGTGCCTCAATCATCGTACATCACTGCGCACACACCCTTCATTACCATGACAACTAGCATAGCCATGTCAGCAAATGACTGCTGTCTGAACACACACAGATCCGATTTGGTCACTTGTAACTTTCTGTTTGGACAGTCAGGTTTTGAAAAACAAAACTGATTTTAGCATAAGGGCCTGCATTGTGAACAAGGCTTAATAGTTAATTTAGGCCCCCTCGTCCGCAGCACTGATTGATCCTCATTTGCTGTCTCCTGAATCCAATCTGAGTGTAGCTGCTGTAACCAGGGCCTACTCTGCTGGAGTATGACCAGACCAGGCCTATTGGCACAGTCAGATAGAAATGCACATTTTTATGTTTTCTGTAGCATGCCCTAATGAATACAACCCAGATTAAAACGCTCAGTCCCTCTCCTTGACCAGGAGAAACTGGCCATTCTGTATAACAAAGACCATGAGGCAGTTTAGCTTAAAACTTTCAAACATGTACAGTCTTCAGCCAGTCAAGAGCAGCTCAATGACTTTGTGGTGTGAAACATTTGCTTTGATCACACCAAATGGATTTGGACATTTTCAATGGTTTATCCCTGGGTGTTAACTTTCAGAGCGAGTTGTAAAGCTCTGGCTTTGAGAGGGCAGAGTGTCAGGGATTTGAGGAGATGGCATAAAACTAGGTTGAATCTACAGTAGATGGGAAAATGTGAGCTTTGTATGTATATATATTTTTTCATATCTGGCAATATACTTCACTTAAAAGGGCAATCCACAGTAGAAACAATATCAAAGCGTAATCCCCACCACTGTTTTGGTAAAAAGCTGAGGGATGGGGATGTAACCACTCTCAAATTCATAGGCAGACCTATTGAGGCAAGGACTGACCATTCATGATATCAAAATTATGTTTTGAGGCTATAGTGTTTATATTTAATTTGTTTACAAACATTGGAGTAAAACAATTGTATACATTTTTGGTTTGATTTATTTTGGCATTTTTGTTGGGGTTTTACAGGTACAATATCAATTTCAATCAGTGGAGGCTGCTGAGGGGTTAATAATAATGGCTGGAATGGAGCAAATGGAATTGCATCAAACACATGGAAACCATGTGTTTGATGTATTTGATACCATTCCACCGATTCTGCTCCAGGCATTACCATGAGCCTGTACTCCCTAATTAAGGTGCCACCAACCTCCTGTGATATCAAATAATATATTTTGGCTGCCACTCAAAAGAAAAACAAAGGTAAGAAATACATGTATATAAATTATATTGATCAAACAGGATTTAAAAAAAAAATAAAAAATTCAAATTAAATCAAATTTTATTAGTCACATGCGCTGAATACAACAGGTGTAGACCTTACAGTGAAATGCTTACTTACGAGTCCTTAACCAACAATGCAGTTTAAAAATACGACTAAGATTAAGAAATAAAAGGAACAAGTAATTAAAGAGCAGCAGTAAAATAACAATAGCGAGACTATATACAGCGGGTACAGAGTCAATGTGCGGGGCACCGGTTAGTTGAGGTAATTGAGGTAATATGTACATATAGGTAGAGTTATTAAAGTGACTATGCAAATAGTCTGGGTAGCCATTTGATTAGATGTTCAGGAGTCTTATGGCTTGGGGGTAGAAGCTATTTAGAAGCCTCTTGGACCTAGACTTGGCTCTCCGGTACAGCTTGCCATGACTAGGGTGGCTGTAATCTTTGACATTTTTTAGGGCCTTCCTCTGACACCGCCTGGCATAGAGGTCCTGGATGACAGGAAGCTTGTACTGGGCCATACACACTAACCTCTGTAGTGCCTTGCGGTCGGAAGCCGAGCAGTTGCCGTACGAGGCAGTGATGCAACCGATCAGGATGCTCTCGATGGTGCAGCTGTAGAACCTTTTGAGGATCTGAGGACCCATGCCCTCTCTCCTGAGGGGGAATAGGTTTTGTCGTGCCCTCTTCGCGACTGTCTTGGTGTGCTTGGGGGCAACACAGCAACACAGTTCTGCTACGTGATATCTTTTTAAAAAGCCACGTTAGAAAGGATTACCTACACATACTGACCAGCTCATATTATAGACAGAAGTGTGCTACAAGGCAGACCAATCCGAACTCATCTCTCAGCATGTCCAGCCCACTCATTATCTCAGCCAATCATGGCTAGCGGGAAGGTTGCTGACTTTTTCCGTGGCAAACCAACTAGGCTCGTAATTTAACAATTTTATTCATGTTTACAGATTTGTAAACAAGTTTGTTATTAAGGCACATGAAAGTTCCAGAAGGAATTTCTGTCAAAAAACGCATTTTGATTAAAAAAAAAGTTTACGTTCAAATGGCACTGTGAAGTAGTGATGCATGATATACAGTGCATTTGGGAAGTATTCAGACACCTTGTCTTTTTCACATTTTGTTAAATTACGGCCTTATTCTAAAATAGATTTCCCTCTTCAATCTACACACAATAACCCATAATGACAAAGGGAAAACAGGTTTAAAAAAAACAAACTAACTGAAATACCTTATTTACAAAAGTATTCAGACCCTTTGCTATGAGGCTCGAAATTGAGCTCAGGTGCATCCTGTTTCTATTGATCATCCTTGAGATGTTTCTACAACTTGATTGGAGTCCACCTCTGGTAAATTTAGTTGATTTGATATGATTTGGAAAGGCACACACCTGTCTATATAAGGTCCCACAGTTGACAGTGCATGTCAGAGCAAAGACCAAGCCATGAGGTTGAAAGAATTTTCCGTAGAGCGCCGAGACAGGATTTTGTCGAGACACAGATCTGGGGAAGGGTACCAAAAAATGTCTGCAGCATTGACGGTCCCTAAGATCACAGTGGCCTCCATCATTCTTAAATGGAAGAAGTTTGGAACCACCAAGAGACTTCCTAGAGCTGGCTGCCCGGCCAAACTGAGCAATCGGGGGAGAAGGGCCTTGGTCAGGGAGGTGACCAAGAACCCGAGTTCCTCTGTGGAAATGGGAGAACCTTCCAGAAGGAAAACC
The DNA here is from genome assembly GCA_030435695.1 of Brachymystax lenok tsinlingensis. NCBI lineage: Eukaryota > Metazoa > Chordata > Actinopteri > Salmoniformes > Salmonidae > Brachymystax > Brachymystax lenok. The sequence goes on from CM059780.1 coordinate 36,057,318, forward strand.
GTCTGTGCTGCACTCCATCAATCAGGCCTTTATGGTAGAGTGGCCAGACGGAAGCCATTCCTCAGTAAAAGGCATATGACAGCCCGCTTGTAGTTTTCCAAAGGCACCTAAAGGACTCTCAGACCATGAGAAACTGAATTAACCAAAATGTAACTCTTTGGCCTGAATGCCAAGCGTAGCATCTGGAGGAAACCTGGCACCATCGCTATGGTGAAGCATGTTGGTGGCAGCATCATGCTGTGGGTATGTTTTTCAGCAGCAGGGACTGGGAGACTAGTCAAAAAAAGATGAACGAGCAAAGTACAGAGAGAAAGATGGAAAGATGAACGAGCAAAGTACAGAGAGATGCTTGATGAAAACCTGCTCCAGAGCGCTCAGAAACTCAGACTGGGTCAAAGGTTCACATAACAACAGGGCAACGGCCCTAAGCACACAGCCAAGACAATGCAGGAGTGGCTTGGGGACAAGTCTCTGAATGTCCTTGAGAGGCCCAGCCAGAGCCTGGACAAGAACCAAATCGAACATCTCTGGAGAGACCTGAAAATGGCGGTGTAGCGACGCTACACCATCCAACCTGACAGAGCTTGAGAGGATCTGCAAAGAAGAATGGGAGAAACTCCCCAAATACAGGTGTGCCAAGCTTGTAGCGTCATACCCAAGAACACTTGAGGCTGTGATCGCTGCCAAAGGTGCTTCAAAAAGTAAAGGGTCTGAATACTTACTTTTTCAAATTTGGGCTTTTTATTTTTATCTATCATTATGGGTTATTGTGTGTAGATTGATGAGGTAAAAAAAACTATTCAATCAATTTTATAATATGGCTGTATCTTAACAATATGTGGATAAGGTCAAGGGGTCTGAATACTTTCCGAATGCACTGATTTGTCTGCCAATTTATATTGTGAGGAGATTGTCATGCTTTTCATACAGATATCTCTTCAAAGCAAACCCTTCACAATGCCTCCCACTCTTCCTCTCCTTGAACATGGAGCCTTTTCTCTCCATCCACCAAAGAAATCACACCCCCAGTGACAGGGGAACAATGCAAATATGGACTCATTTCAAGCTACAATTGCTGTGTGATTGGGTCATTTTCCATGGAGGTCAGAGAAACAATTAAGGCTGGTGTAATAGGAGTGATAGGGGAGAGTCAGGGAGAGGGAGCTACAGTGAAATTGATGGTGTGCAATGAGAGAGGGACAGGAGCAGGGTGTTAAACTGATGGCCTGTGGTGGTACAGTACTAAGACTACTGAAAGCTGATTTATGCTTGATCAGGCTATGCGGTCAGAGGCTCTGTACGGAGGGTGTGCGCAATTGCGTAACTTCCTTCACCACGCTCTATTCCGCGAATTGCACGTAGTATAAATGCCCTGACTTCTTCCAAGGCCGTATCGCCGGAAATGCCCCCGAATTGACTATTAAATTGGCTTTGAATGTACATGTGGGCAAAGTGCTGAACGCTGCCGGTGGTGATGGTGGCTCTGAGTAATCAAAAGGTTGTGTGTGTCTGCGTGAGTCTGTGTTGCTTGTACTTTTTCAGGGTTGAGATTTTACTTTTACTTTTGATTGGAGACTACTGAAAGATCAGAAGCCACAGGTGTACAGTGCAATATTAAATTGAAATGTACTTTTTACTTCCATATCTGTACAGACTGTTCCTGGTAAGGCCATGCTAAGCAATGTCTGTGTTGTCTGATCATATTCTATTAAGGGACCGTTATTCACAATGAATTATTCTGAAGGTCAGTGCCTCTCTGTAGCTTCTTACGAACCATCTGGATCCCGCAAGCTTACTTTTCGCTACACGAATAAAGACTGGTCATGGCCAGATGCAAACCATTTGAGCCCCTCCCTTCCCTCCAGGGTATGGCTTGACCAATCAGTGTCTTCTGCTAATCTGTGGGTGGTTTAGTTGATGATGACAACGAGAAGCGCCTGTATTGGAAGCAGGAGTCGAAAATCATAACAACAATAGTTGCTCTTCAGGAGGTTGGTGTTGATGCTGCAATAGCATCAGTTATATCAAAACTGGAAGGTATAACTTCATTCAAAGAACAGCAAATAACTGCATTGAAGGCTTTTCTCAGAGGAAAGATGTGTTTGCTCTTCTCCCAACTGGTTTTGGCAAGAGCTTGATTTACCAGCTATCTCTGCTGCTAGTCAAGAAAAAGAGACGGATCAAGGATCCAATTTTCATTGTTGTGTCGCCGTTGGTCGCCTTCATGGAGTACCAGATGAGGGAGGGTGCGAAGCTGGGGATCACTGCTATGCAGCTCGGTGTAAATAATGAGACGGACATCCTCCATGGACGTTGCCAGGTTGTATCGAGAACCTCATGGGGATGGTTGTGGATGAGGTTCATGTCACATACAAATGGTAAATATAACTACACAATTTTATATCAAACGAGTCCATGCTATGTTAAACATTCATTGGACTCCTAGCAAGCAGCTCGTTAGCTAGCTAGTGCAAAAGTAACATACTTTCTCAAAGACAATAAGCTACTGTAGCTAGCTGACTTTAGACTTGCTCTAACCTCAAGTTACAATGTTACCGATAGTAATGGACAGTATGATGACTTATTTTTGTAAGTCCGTAATTGTGTATGTTATTATTATACTTTCTGATCTAGACTCTAATGTTAGATCTTATTTTTCAACCAGGGGAGAGGGTGCAAAAGGGGATTAGCCTTCAGAGAGAGCTTTACAAAGCTGAGAGAACTTCGATTCATTGCCAAAGAGGGTGAGTAAACATTGTCACTGAATAAAACCAGTGCCAGTTCATGTCCTGGGCCCATATTCCTAACGCGTCTTAGAGTAGGAGTGTTGATCAAGGATCAGGTCCCACTTGTTTGTAAATCCTAAATATTCAGCTTGGTAATTTTCACCTCCTTCTCAACCCTATCCTGTAGCCCTCAAATTCAAGAGGAAGCCTAACCAACTGATTTCCCAGAATTTAACAGACAATATCTCTATGTCATGCTGGGTTGAGAGCCTCTAGGTCTGTGTGAGGGACATGAAAGAACACAGTCATGTGCACTTTTGATATGAGTTGTGTTAGCTAAGATGATGGATAAAACAATTTCAAATAAGCTTTGTGTTATGTATAAGGTTGTGCCGCAGAGCATCATGGGAGTTGAATGTGTTGAGATAATCACTTTCTAGATAAATGGTTGAACTAATTCCTGTCTCCCGTCTAAATTAATTATTGAATTGTTATAAAGACGTGGTTATGAAACCCACAAGACATAACCAAAGATTGGCAAAGAGGAAGTCTGAACCTGCAAGAACTATTCTGTCAGGAAGAAGTCATTTTTTACATGTTTAAAACTATTTTCTGTGGTACAGTCTAAGATAATGTTAGTACAGTGTATTGCTAGTCGAGGCAATAGTTGAGCTAGCTAAGAGAGAGAATTAGCATCGTCATGGACGGCAGAAAAGGATTAGAGACGGAGGTCGGGCCGGGAAAACAATTCAAAAGGGAGCGATCTTGAGGAGGAAATGTCAGTGATTGAAGTGAATGAAGATCACGTAACTGAGGAAAATATTTTGGTGGTTAAGGACAACATTGAAGTGAGTGACAATCTAGAGCCTATTGAGAAAGGAAAAATGGCTGGACTTGTTGGAAACATTGGACAGTTTGATGAAAGTATACAGAACAGTTTGAATATTGTGTCCTTGAAAATGACATTGATTGGGGCGGAACTGTTGAGTGTAATGGGACCAAGAACATTTAATTTACTAAGTAGCCTGCAACAGCCAGACAGGTCAGGTAATAAGACGTATGGGGATATTGGGAAATGCTGAAAGGACACTTTTCACCAAAACCGCTAGTTATTGCTGAGAGGTTTAGGTTCCACAGAAGAAATCAGGAAGAGGGGAATCAGTTACAATGTTTGCTGCTGCTACAAAGATATTATCAGATCACTGAGATGAATGATGTTCTAAAATACACCATTAAAGAGAGACTAGTATATGGGCCACAGAGTGAAGCTACACAAAAGAGACTATTGACTGAAAGTAATCTGACCTTGGCAAAGGCCATTGAAATCAGTGTGTCCATGAAACTACTGTAGCTGCTAAAGAGGTTCAGCAGTTAAGTTCATCACGAAAAGTGCACAGAGTTGCAACGGAAAATCAGAGACAGGGAAATCAAGGCACATGCTTCCGCTGAGGCAAAGTGGTTCATCAGGCGTCTACATGCTGTTGTAAAGACATGGATTGCCAAGCAAGTGGTAAAAAAGGGACACGTCAAACGAGCCTGCAGAAACAAAAAGGGCTCAGAGAAAATGACGAAGAATGAAAACAAGAGACATTCCAACGAAAGAAAAAGAGACATGTTTACGCTGTTTAGCAGAAGAACACAGAAGTGAGTGACTCATCAGACGAGGAAGTCACACTGAATATACTGACTGTTGCTCGGGGGCCACACAGCTAATATGTCTCTCCCTTGCTTTAGGGGCAGCCGGTGCGTATGTTAATCGTTACAGGGGCAGCTGTACCTCTTGTGTCAGACGCAGTCTGCAAAAATACAATGAAACACCTTCAACTTCAGACAGCACACATCTTGTTAAAGACTTGAACAGGTGAATGTCACCATGAGAGGAATCACTGATGTCACAGGAAATGGCCTTGTTTTTACAGGTGAATGACGTACACCACATTAGGTCGGCACACTATCATCCATCCACCAACGGGCTGGCGGAGAGGTTCGTACAGACCAGGAATCATGCCTTAAAAGCATCTCAGGGTCAAGGGACACTACACTAACATTTGAACAGCTTCCTGCTATCCTACAGGAACACGCCTCACGCAACCACCAAGGCTTCACCTGCATCGATACTCATAAAGAGAGAGCTACACACAAGCTTCAACCTATTCAAACCTCAGAACGCGAAGGAGACAGTGCAACATCAACAGAAGCGTCAAGTCAAACGTTGTGAACTGAGATTAAAGGACAGAGCTTTCAATCCTGGAGAAACTGTCTTATATTGGAACTACCTCAAAAGGACCAAAGTGGGTTCCTGCTACAGTCACTGCTCAGACTGGTCCTGTGTCCTACACTGTCCAGACTGCAGAGGACACCATCTGGAAAAGGCACACAGATCAGTTACTGTTGAGTTAAGCAACGCCAACAGAACCACCAGTCGTGAGTGGTCCAGAACTGTTAATGGGTGACACCCTGACCCAGCAGTCGTCACCTAGCAGCTCACAGTAACGTAACTCAGGGCACTGACCCAGCCGCACCACACAAGTGTGTGACAAGACTGGGACACAGGCGACTCACATGCCTACACCTGTGTCAACGCCACAGTCTACAGACATGTCTATAATATTTTCAAAAACATCCGATAAAACACAGGTTTTTCTTTGAGAACATTCCTGAACTCCAGGCTATTATAATGGCTATTATTACTTATGCATTGGTGCATGTATTTGTCTTTCAGGTACACCAGTGTTGGCACTCACAGCATCAACATGCAAGAGAAATTCTGCACATCATCAGTGAAGTTGTTGGTTACATTGACGATGTAGAGCCTACTTTCCATCAGGATAGCTTAACTGAGCCAGATGTTGATTACATCGGTTATTTTGATGAGGAAGATGAGGACTTTGAGATGGAAAAACAACACAGCAGCTTCGACTCAGACAGTTAAATAAAAGGGACACTTAAACAAATGTGGCAGCACTGGTCAGCAGTAGGCCACTAGAACCAAACTGCTATAACACAACTGTAATTTTATGGGGGGGATGGGACATTGTTCTATATAGATTTAGTTGAACGATAATTAGTTGAACGAATGTTCAGAAATGAGACTGTGTTACTATCTGTATGTTGTTGTTCAAAAACTGTCATAACTGTTGCTCAAAACTGTCTGAGGTATTTCAACTGTTAACATTATGGATTTTTTCAAATGATGATGAGTTAATCAAGAAGTAAAAACAAAAGTTTGAGTTTTAACTTTGTAACAGTAAACAACAGAACAATGATGCATGAAAAGTTATACAGATAACAGATACAAGTTATATTGATAAATACAAAACTTAAACAAATTCAAATACAGATCAGTATGAAATATTAACAGTAAAAACATTAGTTGACTTAGCCTACTACTCGTTAACTCCCAATCACTATCTACCGCTTGGACAGGGTTCAATGGTCAGACTAAGCAGCCCACATCCACAGCTAGCCTGGCACATAAGTTGTTTCAAATCAAATTGGAACATTTCTCCACTCCTTCAATTTGTACCTCACCCACCCCCACAAACTCACTGTACTTCACTTTTGAGAGACGGTTTCTGTTAAAACCAGGGAATGCTGTGAACTCGCTGCCTGGTTGGGTTTTGAGCAGCTCTCTTCCTCCCTGATAAGCTCCACAAGGGCTAGAATGTCCTCGGTCTGATGAGCAGCATGATGGATGCCACTAGACTTAGATACCTATAACTCAGAGTCTATGATGTCCATCAAGTACTTGAGGTCACAAATGGATTTGCTAATCCTGTCTGCCTCTTGCTTTGTCATGTTTGGACCCAGCCCAAATGACTTCAAGAAGTTGTTAAGGTGGTCTAGGTGTAAGCCAGCAGAGATATTCTTTGCCTTCCCATTCCAAAACCTGTTCCAGGTAAGTCTGTGTGCCATCCGAAAGGGAGGAGAGGCATTGACTTGCAAGGTCGATAGTAGGGTACTGTAGACTCTCTGGCCATGACCATAGGCCTTGTAGAACAACAGAGATACAGTGTATAACCTCAACAACCTCTCCCCATCTCCCTCTTTCACTGCATCTTGCTTGTTGGACAGGAAGAAGCCCAAGCTGAGTCTTACCTCGGTATGTTGTTGTTTGTGGTCCACCTCACTAGACCTGGTTGCATCTGGCACTGAATCTATTACCAAGTCATTATATATGTTTCATGGTTCTCCCTTGCTTTTCTGTATGTGTACAGTCGTGGCCAAAAGTTTTGAGAATGACACAAATATTAATTTCCACAAAGTTTGCTGCTTCAGTGTCTTTAGATATTTTTGTCAGATGTTACTATGGAATACTGAAGTATAATTACAAGCATTTCATAAGTGTTAAAGGCTTTTATTTGCAATTACATGAAGTTGATGCAAAGAGTCAATATTTGCAGTGTTGACCCTTCTTTTTCAAGACCTCTGCAATCCACCCTGGCATGGTGTCAATTAACTTCTGGGCCACATCCTGACTGATGGCAGCCCAGTCTTGCATAATCAATGCTTGGAGTTTGTCAGAATTTGTGGGTTTTTGTTTGTCCACCCGCCTCTTGAGGATTGACACAAGTTCTCAATGGGATTAAGGTCTGGGAAGTTTCTTGGCTATGGATGCAAAATATTGATGTTTTGTTCCCTGAGCCACTTAGTTATCACTTTTGCCTTATGGCAAGGTGCTCCGTCATGCTGGAAAAGGCATTATTTGTCACCAAACTGTTCCTGGATGGTTGGGAGAAGTTGCTCTCGGAGGATGTGTTGGTACCATTCTTTATTCATGGCTGTGTTCTCAGGCAAAACTGTGAATGAGCCCACTCCCTTGGCTGAGAAGCAACCCCACACATGAATGGTCTCAGGATGCTTTACTGTTGGCATGACACAGGACTGATGGTAGAGCTCAGCTTGTCTTCTCCGGACAAGCTTCTTTTCCGGATGCCCCAAACAATCGGAAAGGGGATTCATCAGAGAAAATGACTTTACCCCAGTCCTCAGCAGTCCAATCCCTGTACCTTTTGCAGAATATCAGTCTGTCCCTGATGTTTTTCCTGGAGAGAAGTGGCTTCTTTGCTGCACTTCTTGACACCAGGCCATCCTCCAAAAGTCTTCGCCTCACTGTGCGTGCAGATGCACTCACACCTGCCTGCTGCCATTCCTGAGCAAGCTCTGTACTGGTGGTGCCTCGATCCCGCAGCTGAATCAACTTTAGGAGACGGTCCTGGCGCTTGCTGGACTTTCTTGGGCGCCCTGAAGCCTTCTTCACAACAATTGAACCGCTCTCCTTGAAGTTCTTGACGATCCGATAAATGGTTGATTTAGGTGTGTGAAGCCTAAATCAACCTGTGAAGCCCTTTTTGTGCAAAGCAATGATGACGGCAGGTAACCATGGTTGACAGAGGAAGAACAATGATTCCAAGCACCACCCTCCTTTTGAAGCTTCCAGTCTGTTATTCGAACTCAATCAGCATGACTTTGCAATTAATTGCAATTCATCTGATCACTCTTCAGACATTCTGGAGTGTATGCAAATTGCCATCATACAAACTGAGGCAGCAGACTTTGTGAAAATGTATATTTGTGTAATTCTCAAAACCTTTGGCCACAACTGTAGACATTTCTGCAACCTGGCATATGGCATGAGATGCTTTCTCTGTAGAGGTTTGCCCCTGGAGATATTTCTGACACCGGTTTCAATGTCAGTGATGTCCCCAAACATGATGAATCTGTCCACAATTTGTGACACAGAGGCATGGAGCCAGCTCATCTTCATATCAGGTGAATCGCTACTCACATGGTCAGGAATACAACAGTCTGGGACATCTGTTGAGATAAAATTTAAAAAGAGTGTAATAATAATGATGAATATCAAAAGTGTAAATAATGCAATAGACATGACAAAATAACTAATATTGAATTGTGTTTGATAGTCACAACCGAATATCAACATTTAAAGGGTATCTATTGCTCAGATAGTTTCATCTGAGCCACTGGCTTAATCCTATTCTTTAACTTTTATTTTGGATTTTAGTTGGAGATGTGAATCCAATATAAAATTTGATAACTTGTTTTTAACAGGCTATTTACTGTATTGCAAAAGTGATATTGAATTGTGTTTTCAAATCACGTGCACCGAATACAACAGGTGTAGACCTTTACAGTGAAATGCTTACTTAACCAACAATGCAGTTTTAAGAAAAAATTGAGTTAAGAAAAAATATTTACTAAATAAACTAAAGTAAACTCTGGAATCTGATTGATTGATTGCTTCTGTGGACAGGAGTCTTTTATACAGGTAACAAGCTGAGATTAGGAGCACTCCCTTTAAGAGTGTGCTCCTAATCACAGCTCGTTACCTGTATAAAAGACACCTGGGAGCCAGAAATCTTTCTGATTGAGAGGGGGTCAAATACTTATTTCCCTCATTAAAATGCAAATCAATTTATAACATTTTTCACATGCGTTTTTTTGTTGTTATTCTGTCTCTCACTGTTCAAATAAACCTACCATTAAAATTATAGACTGATCATTTCTTTGTCAGTGGGCAAACGTACAAAATCAGCAGGGGATCAAATACCTTTTTCCCTCACTGTACATGTAGGTAGGGGTAAAGTGACTATGCATAGATGATAAACAGTGAGTAGCAGGGGGGTCAATGCAAATAGTCCGGGTAGCCATTTGATTAGCTGTTCAACATTCTAATGGCTTGGGGTTAGAAGCTGTTAAGAAGCCTTTTGGACCTAGACTCCAGTACAGCTTGCCATGCTGTAGCAGAGAGAATGACTAGAGTGGCTGGAATCTCTGACAATTTTAGGGCCTTCCTCTGACACCGCCTGGTATAGAGGTCCTTGATGGCAGGAAGCTTGGCCCCAGTGAAGTACTGGGTTGTACGCATTACCCTCTGTAGTGCCTTGCGACCGGAGGCCGAGCAGTACATACCAGGCAGTGATGCAACCGGTCAGGATGCTCTTGATGGTGCAGCTGTGTAACTTTTTGAGGACTCATGCCAAATCTTTTCAGTCTCCTGAGGGGGAATAGGTGTTGTCTTGCCCTCTTCACGACTGTCTTGGTGTGTTTGGACCATGGTAATTTGTTGGTGATGTGGACACTGGCTCCACTACAGCCCCATCGATGAGAATGGGAGTGTGCTCGGCTCTCCTTTTCCTGTAGTCCATGGTCATCTCCTTTGTCTTGATCACGTTGTGGGAGAGGTTGTTGTCCTGGCACCACACTGCCAGGTCTCTGACCTCCTCCCTATAGGCTGTCTCATCGCTTTGAGGGCACTATGGTGTTGAACACTGAGCTGTAGTCAGTTCCTTTTGTCCAGGTGGGAAAGGGCGGTGTTGAATGCAATAGAGATGGCGTCATCTGTGGATCTGTTGGGGCGGTATGCAAATTGGAGTGGGTCTAGGGTTTCTGAGATGATGGTGTTGTGAGCCATGACCAGCCTTTCAAAGCACTTCATGGCTACAGACATGAGTGCTACGGGTCGGTAATCATTTTGACAGGTTACCTTGGTGTTCTTGGACGCAGGGACTATGGTGGCCTGCGGAAACATGTAGGTATTACAGTCTCGGCCAGGGACAGGTTGGAAATGTGAGTGAAGACACTTGCCAATTGGTCAGCGCATGCTCTTACCCAAATCAGGTACGGAGAGCATGATCACACAGTCGTCCAGAACAGCTGGTGCTCTCATGCATTTTTCAGTGTTGCTTGCCTCGAAGCGAGCATAGAAGTTGTTTAGCTCATCTGGTAGGCTTGTGTCACTGGGCAGCTCGTGGCTGGGCTTCCAATTGTAGTCCATAATAGTTTGCAAGCCCTGCCACATCCAACGAGCTTTGGAGCCAGTGTAGTACGATTCAATATTAGTCCTATATTGACGCTTTGCCTGTTTGATGGTTCGTCTGAGGGCATAGCAGGATTTCTTATAAGGGTCCGGATTAGTGTCCCACTCCTTGAAAGCGGCAGTTCTACCCTTTAGCTCAGTGCGGATGTTGCCTGTAATCCATGGCTTCTGGTTGGGGTATGTACATACGGTCACTGGAGATGCCCTTATTGATGAAGCCGGTGACTGATGTGGTATACTACTCAATGCCATCGGATGTGTCCTGGAACATATTCCAATCTGTGCTAGCAAAACAGTCCTGTAGCATAGCATCTGCATCATCTGACCACTTCCGTATTGATTGAGTCACTGGTACTTCCTGCTTTAGTTTTCGCTTGTAAGAAGGAATCAGGAGGATAGAATTATGATCAGATTTGCCAAATGGAGGGCAAATAATTTTGTGCCAATTATTTAGTCTGGCTTTAATTACAATTTGTCTACAAATTAATAATTGATATGTTGGATTCACATCTCCATCTCAAGCAAGAATTAAAGTTAAAGAATAGGACTAAATCAAATCAAACTTTTTTTAAAAGTGCATTTCAAGTTTTATTTGATTTGGTCTTGTTATTTAACTTTAACCAAGACTCTTGGCTACCGAAAACAACCTGGTAATGTCCTCCATCAGGGTGGCCAAAGGCGACAAAACAATGAGAATTGGTTCCTCGATCTGTCACATTTTCTTCACTACCAGAGGAGCAGGTGGTAAATCAAGCTCTTGCAGACCCAGCCGGTAGAAAAGCCAAAACATCTTCTCCCCCCGAGAAAAGCCTTCAATGCAGTTGTTTTCTGTTCTTTCAATTAAGTTATGCTCTCCTGTTCTAATATAACTGCTGCTACAGCAGCATCAACACCAACTTCCTGAAGATCAGCCATACGGTGCAGGGAAGGGAGGCACTCAAATAGTTGGAATCTGTTCGTGGCCAGAACCTACCCGCAGCTGTGCAACCAGTTTTATAATTGGAATGGGATACAAAACGAGGCACCGGTGTGCTTTAGGACCATGTTGACGCCTCCAAGCGGTTGGTTAGACTGTTTGGAGTGTTTAGTCAACTATATTAAAATATATATATTCAGTTGAAGTCGGAAGTTTACTTACACTTAGGTTGGAGTCATTAAAACAACTTTTTCAACCACTCCACAAATTTCTTGTTAACAAACTATAGTTTTGGCAAGTTGGTTAGGACATCTACTTTGTGCATGACACAAGTAATTTTTCCAACAATTGTTTACAGACAGATTATTTCATGTATAATTCACTGTATCACAATTCCAGTGGGTCAGAAGTTTACATACACTAAGTTGACTGTGCCTTTAATTAAACAGCTTGGAAAATTCCAGAAAATGATGTCACGGCTTTAGAAGCTTCAGATAGGCTAATTGACATCATTTGAGTCAATTGGGGGTGTACCTGTGGATGTCTTTCATGGCCTACCTTCAAACTCAGTGCCGCTTTGCTTGACATCATGGGAAAATCTAAAGAAATCAGCCAAGACCTCAGAAAAAAATTGTGGACCTCCACAAGTCTGGTTCATCCTTGGGAGCAATTTCCAAACGCCTGAAGGTACCACGTTCATCTGTACAAACAATAGTACGCAAGTATAAACACCATGGGACCACGCAGCCGTCATTCCGCTCAGGAAGGAGACCCGTTATGTCTCCAAGAGATGAACATACTTTGGTGTGAAAAGTGCAAATCAATCCCAGAACAACAGCAAAGGACCTTGTGAATATGCTGGAGGAAACAGGTACAAAAGTATCTATATCCACAGTAAAACGAGTCCTATATCGACATAACCTGAAAGGGCGCTCAGCAAGGAAGAAGCCACTGCTCCAAAACCGCCATGAAAAAAACAGACTACGGTTTGCAACTGCACATGGGGACAGAGATTGTACTTTTTGGAGAAATGTCCTCTGGTCTGATGAAATAAAAATATAACTTTTTGGCCATAATGACCATCGTTATGTTTGGAGGAAAAAGGGGGAGGCTTGCAAGCCGAAGAACACCATCCCAACCGTGAAGCACAGGGGTGGCAGCATCATGTTGTGGGGGAGCTTTGTTGCAGGAGGGACTGGTGCTCTTCACAAAATAGATTGCATCATGAGGAAGGAAAATATGTGGATAAATTGAAGCAACATCTCAAGACATCAGTCAGGAAGTTAAAGCTTGGTCACAAATGGGTCTTCCAAATGCACAATGACCCCAAGCATACTTCCAAAGTTGTGGCAAAATGGCTTAACCTCTTTGTGCACGGAACCCGCTAGCGGGACCGTTTCAGAGCAAACATAAGGCGGCAAATTCTAAATAAATAACATTCTTCAATATACAAGTGTTGCATAGCCATCAAAAGCTCTGCTTCTTGGCAATATCACTGCGTTGTCAGATTTCAAAAAGGCTTTACGGCGAAAGCCCTACATTTGATTGTTTGAGGCTAGCACCTCACATATTTTCCACATTAGCATAAATTCATATCCAGCTCGGTTCTCACAATGTCCATATCACAGCTAATATAAATCGCTTACCTTTCAAAGAACTTCTGCTGAGGGCTTCCCAAGTGTCCAAACAAGAGAATCCATGGTTCTTTTGTTAGAAAAAGTAATTTATTATATCCATAAATCACCGTTTGGTTGGCACGTTATGTTCAGCTACTCCACCAAGCATTGTCAGTCATCCGTTGTACAGTGAAGAGAACGCGTTCAAGTTATACCTCTCAACTTTTCACAAACAAATCAAATATCATTAATAATGCATCCTTAGGTATCTTTTTAAGAATAATAGCGATCATATTTTACATGGATGGTAACTGAAACGTTATAAGAGGAAAAGAAAGCTGGGCGCGGTCACGTTCTCGTGACCGGGCACTGTTGTTTACCTTTTTCCCTTCCTGTAGTCTGTCTTCTTCTATATGGATCTCCTCAGGGCTTTTTCCTACAGACACTTTCCAGAGACTGTTGACATCCAGTGGAAGCCATAGGTACTGCAACCTGTGTCCTATCTCCCATTGACTTATATAACCAGGCATTCAAAGTGAGAGAAGGGCAAAAGAAAAAGGATTTCCAGACAGAAATTTCTCTGTTTTTTGCCTGCTATATCTGTTCTGTTATACCTACAGACTATATCTTAATGGTTTTAGAACCCTCAGAGTGTTTCCTATCCAATAGTACTAATTAGGTGCATATCCTAGTTTCTGGCCCTGAGTGGCAGGCATTTAACTTTGGGCATGTCAGACAGGCGAAAATTCTAGCCCTAAGAAGTGAACTACTTACGGAGTGATGGGGCGCTAGCGGCACTACCACTCCCGACACTACCCGGTGAAATGTAAGGCGCCAAATTCAAAATCCAAAAGTTGAATTATTAAACATTCATCAATATACAAGTGTTGCTTAGTCATCAAAAGCTCTGCTTCTTGGCAATATCACAGCGTTGTCAGATTTCAAAGGCTTTACGGCGAAAGCACAACATTTGATTGTTTGAGGATAGCCCCTCTCATATTTTATGCATTAGCATAAATCCATAACCAACGCGGGTCTCACAAAACGCATAAAATCGAATATAAAATCGCTTACCTTTGATGAACTTCTGCTGAGGGCTTCCCAAGTGTCCAACGAAGACAATCCATGCTTCTTTTGTTAGAAAAAGTAATTTATTATATCCATAAATCTCTGTTTGGTTGGTGCGTTATGTTCATAAAATCCATCGTCGAGTTGCCCATAGAACCGTGAAGAGAACGCGTTCAAATTATATCATATTTCTCCAAACAAATCAAATATCATTTTTAATGTTTCCTTAGGTATCATTTTATGTATATTTACTATAATATTTCAACCGGATTGTAGCCTGACTGATAAGAAAGGAAAATAAAGTGAGGCGCGCTCTCGTTCTCGTGACTGAAAAAAGTATTTCTCATTTCCACTTCCTTCAGTAAATCTTCTTCTATACAATTCCCTTTAGCCCTATTGTTTTGAAACCTTGTCTAAAGACTGTTGACATCCTGTGGAAGCCATCGGCACTGCAGTCTCAGTCTTACATAACAGAGAAATGAATAGGCACAATGGAGAAAAAGGTCATTTACAAAAAGAACAGCAAATCTGTATGGATTTTCCTCGGGTTTTCGCCTGCTATATCAATTCTGTTATACTCACATACATTATTTTAACACTTTTAGAAACTTCAGAGTGTTTCCTATCTAATAGTACTAATTATTTGCATATCCTATTTTCTTGGCCTGAATGGCAGGCATTTTACTTTGGGCACGCCAGACTCTCCAAAACCGTCTCCTCGGCAGCCGCTCCCTAAGAAGTTAACTACTTACGGAGTGGTGGGGCGCTACCCGGTGAAATGTGAGGCGCCAAATTCAAAATCCAAAAGTGTAATTATTAAACATTTATCAATATACAAGTGTTGCATAGTCATCAAAAGTTCTGATTCTTGGCAATATCACAGCGTTGTCAGATTGTTTGAGGGTAGCACCTCTAATATTTACGCATTAGCATAAATCCATAACCCAACACGGGTCTCACAAAACGCATAAAATCGCTAATATAAAATCGCTTACCTTTGATGAACTTCTGCTGAGGGCTTCCCAAGTGTCCAACGAAGACAATCCATGCTTCTTTTGTTTGTACATAAATCTCTGTTTAGTTGGCGCGTTATGATCATAAAATCCACCGTTGAGTTGCCCATTGAACCGTGAAGAGAACGCGTTCACATTATACCTATACACTTTCTACAAACAAATCAAACATCATTTTTTATGTATCCTTAGGTATAAATGGCATGCGTTTTACTTTGGGCACGCCAGACTCTCCAAAACCGTCACCTATGCAGCCGCTCCCTAAGAAGTTAAGGACAACAAAGTCAAGGTATTGGAGTGGCCATCACAACGCCCTGACCTCAGTCCCATAGAACATTTGTGGGCAGAACTGAAAAAGCGTGTGCGAGCAAGGAAAACTGACTCAGTTACACCAGCTCTTGTCAGGAGGAATGGGCCAAAATTCACCCAACTTATTGTGGGAAGCTTTTGGAAGGCTACCCGAAACATTTGACCCAAGTCAAACAATTTAAAGACAATGCTACCAAATACTAATTGAGTGTATGTAAACTTCTGACCCACTGGGAATGTGATGAAAGAAATAAAAGCTGAAATAAATCATTCTCTCCACTATTATTCTGACATTTCACATTCTTAAAATAAAGTGGTGATCCTAACTGACCTAAACAGGGAATTTATACTAGGATTAAATGTCAGGAATTGTGAAAACTGAGTTTAAATGTATTTGGCTAAGGTGTATGTAAACTTCCGACTTCAACTATATGCTATGTCCCCCCCCACTTCTAAAACCAAAGTTGTGCCCCTGTGTATCCGTGTAGCGAAACAGAATGTGAGCTCGCAAGAGTTCGTACGAGGCTAGCGTTTCTGAGGGAAGCAATGAAACTGAGATTGAGATATGGATGGAGAGATCAAGAAACCTTGTGAGTTAAGAGAACAGAGACATACAGACCGAGACAGAGGTAGAGACAGATAGGGGGAGAAACACATTGATTAGAACAGCCCCACCAGGGTGAACAGTACCACACTGAAAGTTCCTCTCACATCCTCTTTCTTTGCCACCCATCTCCCCATCGCCCCCCTCATTTTCTCACCTTTCCCCCCTCCTTCCCATCCTCCCACACAAGGCCCATTATCACTCTATCCTGGGAGAGAAAAGGAGTGGTATTTATAGATCATATTCCTCGCAGATGTTTTTGTGTCGAAAATTAAATTCAATCTCAAATCCCTGAATACACAACTATTGTTGCAATCTATTATTATGGAATTATGAAGATATTTTTTTTTTCTGAACTCAGAAGAGAATATGAGGGGGAGGATGAGAGAGATGGGGGGAGTGGGGTGTCGTCAATCGGGCTAACTCTAGGTTTTCACTCCGGCTCCGATGTTGGATCTGTCTGCCTGTCATGTAACATTAATTGACATGGCCCTTGGGGTGGGTGGCACAGGCACCCATATATCCAATTTGGACCATGAATAATTCATGGAACACTCCACTGAACATACATTGAAATGTCCTGCGGCATGTATCAAACCTCCTGCTTTTGTGTGCAGTACAGTAACCATGACATGATCTATGTGTTATGTTACTACAGTGAAACACTAGAGTCAGACATGTGAAGTTTCACATGTACATTTATCATTATTTTTGACCACTTCCAGATGCATCTGGTCTCCCATCCAGGGACATACCTGGACTGACCCTGCTTAACTTCCAAGGCAAACCAAGAGTGGGATGCAGGGTGCTATGTTGCTGGAATAAATGTGCTAAAACTTGCAACTGGAAAAAAAGGCAGTGGAAGCAAAGGCCAATGTAACATAACCAAAGATGGGGAAAATTGCAGGAAAGAGGGAGGCATTTTAATTAATTGCGTTATGATAAAACAATATTCACTGAAACCTTTTTTTTTGCATCCACTTACAATGAATTTGTTCTCTCATTTGAAAATGATTTCCTTGGAATATTTTATTTTGCTATCAATACTTCGGGTTTATGTTTTGCTTTCAATATCATTATTTTTGTATGCAAAACTAAGAATTTTGTTCTCGACTTCAGGAGTTTTGCTTGATATTAATGGCACAAAAGTAACTCACTCACTAGAGGATTGCACCATATAATAACACCATTTAATATTTGCACCATATAATATTAAAGGTGTTTAAAGCGGCAGTCCTAATTGAAACATTAATATTCTGTTTTCCCAGCCACAGTATCTGTAAAAAGCTGAGGGATGGAGCTGGAGAAATGTAACCCAGACTACGCTATGGATGCAAGGACTAACCATCTATGATGTAAAAAATTATCGTTTTAACCATGTTTTTAGGCTATACAGTGTTTTACATTTACTTTGTTTACAAACATTGGAGCAAATGTGGAGTTTTCTTACATGTGAAACTGCTGTGGAATTGCAAGTTCACATATGAGTAACAATCACGTGAAAACTGTTCATATATGAAACTGCAAATTAGATTTTTACATGGGATTGTTTTTCACATGTGAACTTTTAATTCCACATGTGAAAGTGAGATTTTCACGTGGAGTTTTCTTTCGTGGGAAACATCTAGGCTTGGGTGGTATGCAGACTGTTATACCTTCATTCCGATTTTATGCCATCCCGGGATATTCGGTAATACTGGCAGTAAACACAAGGGGCAACATTTTCCAACCCCACCGAGCCTCTGTAATTCGAAGGTTAGCAATACTAACAAGTACATGTAAAATCTTATAGTGAATGCTAACCTTTTATACAGTCTTTGACAAACTATTTGCAGGACATACATCCCAGCTCATAAAATTATACATGTAAAAAAAAAAAAGTTTGCTGCACACACAAAATAAATATATCTAGCTGCAAACATTTAGTTGTGAATTCCATACTGTAACTAGATCACCTGGCACGTGCTGCACAACCGTAAGTGATTCACAAGGCTTGTCGTTCACTTGTCATTGTGTGCTTGTAAACAAATACCATGTGGCTGAAGACTGCCGGCAAGCTTCATAATGAATTTTTATGTGACAGGTGAAATGAAGAATGCGATCTGCTTTATCGGCTAACATATTACACAAGTTGACTGGCGGTATTTACTTAAAAGTAGCTACAAATATTCAAATGTATTAAAAAACTTTTAGGAAATGGTTTCAACGGTATTGAAAAACCATCCCATGACTACTTCCAAATATCCCAGTATACGGTATAAACGGTATACCGTTCAAGCTTAGAAACGGCAAATGTGATTCACATATGTGAATTTCTTTCACTTGAAAATGCTATTCCACATGTGAAAGTGAGATTTACACGTGGACTTTTTTTTTACATGTGAAACGGCAAATTTGATTTTCACATGTGAAACTGCCATTCACGTGAGGTGCCATTCACGTGAGGTGAAAACATGTGATGATATGTGAACTAAATTGAATACATATGATATTATGGTTTTCCATGTGACATTTAGGAAGTCTCACATGTGAAATGGCAAATTTGACGTGTTTTATTATTTCAACTGCATCTTTTCCTATACAATATATTAAAATTAAAATCTGTTATGTATCTTAACCCCCTAGAGTCGATTGATACACCTGTGCGTCAATCTAAGTAACATAACGTAATTGTTTTTAAATCCCATCAAAATCCGTCAGTTTTTTTGCATTGGATCTCAATCCACGGCATCCACCGACTGTATGTCGCACTTCCGTATCTGCGGTGAAAAGTGGCAGAGCTAGGGTGGTGTTTTAGATTATTTAGATTATGAGACATCCCAAAAATCTGACTTCTCACGTAAACGTCTGCAGCGTCCAAACGGTTTGACCCACAAAACTATGGTGAGCACTCTATGGAAAGAGAAGACTCAAGAACCTGATTGTGGGTTTGTTCTACGTCACCCACAAGTGTCACAGGACTCGTCTTTTTTTAATTTATTTTTTAATTTAACCTTTATTTAACCAGGTAGGCAAGTTGAGAACAAGTTCTCATTTACAACTGCCACCTGGCCAAGATAAAGCAAAGCAGTTCGACACATACAACAACACAAATCAAATCGAATTTTATTTGTCACATACACATGGTTAGCAGATGTTAATGCGAGTGTAGCGAAATGCTTGTGCTTCTAGTTCCGACCATGCAGTAGTATCTAACAAGTAATCTAACAAATTCACAACAACTACCTTATACACACAAGAGTAAAGGAATGAATACGAGTATGTACATATAAATATATGGATGAGCGATGGCTGACCGGCATAGGCAAGATGCAGTAGATGGTATGGAGTACAGTATATACACATATATATATATATATATATATATATATGAGATGAGTAATGTAGGATATGTAAACATTATATAAATGGCATTGTTTAAAGTGGCTAGTGATACATTATTTCATCCAGTTATAATTATTAAAGTGGCTTTAGATTTGGGTATGGAGTACAGTATATACAAATATATATATATGAGATGAGTAATGTAGGATATGTAAACATTATATAAATGGCATTGTTTAAAGTGGCTAGTGATACATTATTTCATCCAATTATAATGATTAAAGTGGCTAGAAATTTGGGTCGATGGCCGAACGGCATAGGCAAGATTCAGTAGATGGTTTAGAGTACAGTGTATACATTTGATATGAGTATGTCGGATACGTAAACATTATATACAAAATTGTTTAAAGTGGCTAGTGATACATTGTTACATCCAATTCCTATGTTTAAAGTGGCTAAAGATTTAAGTCAGTATGTTGGCAGCAGCCACTCAATGTTAGTGATGGCTGTTTAACAGTCTGATGGCCTTGAGGTAGAAGCTGTTTTTCCGTCTCTCGGTCCCAACTTTGATGCACCTGTACTGACCTCGCCTTCTGGATGATAGCGGTGTGAACAGGCAGTGGCTCAGGTGGTTGTTGTCCTTGATGATCTTTTTGGCCTTCCTGTGACATCTGGTGGTGTAGGTGTCCTGAAGGTCAGGTAGTTTACCCCCGGTGATGCGTTGTGCAGTCCTCACTACCCTCTGGAGAGCCTTACGGTTGTGGGCGGAGCAGTTGCCGTACCAGGCGGTGATACAGCCCGACAGGATGCTCTCGATTGTGCATCTGTAGAAGTTTGAGTGATTTTGGTGACAAGCCAAATTTCTTCAGCCTCCTGTGGTTGAAGAGGTGCTGTTGTGCCTTCTTCACCACGCTGTCTGTGTGGGTGGACCAATTCAGTTTGTCCGTGATGTGTACGCCGAGGAACTTAAAACTTTCCACCTTCTCCACTACTGTCCCCTCGATGTGGATAGGGGGGTGCTCCCTCTCCTTTTTCCTGAAGTCTACGATCATCTCCTTTGTTTTGTTGACATTGAGTGAGAGGTTATTTTCCTGACACCACACTCCGAGGGCCCTCACCTCCTCCCTGTAGGCCGTCTCGTCGTTGTTGGTAATCAAGCCTACCACTGTAGTGTCGTCAGCAAACTTGATGATTGAGTTGGATGCGTGCTTGGCCACGCAGTCATGGGTAAACAGGGAGTACAGGAGAGGGCTGAGAACGCACCCTTGTGGGTGCGTGTTGAGAGTTACACATGGAGTTACACACAGAGTTACACAATGGAGTTACACACAGAGTTACACATGGAGTAAAACAAACATACAGTCAGTAATACAGTAGAAAAAAACAGATCTATATACAAAGAGGGCAAATGAGGTAGGATAAGGAACGTAAGGCAATAAATAGGCCATGGTGGCAAAGTAATTACAATATCCATTCTGTTATACTCACAGACAATATTTTAACACTCTTAGAAACGTCAGAGTGTTTCCTATCCAACAGTACCAATTATGTGCATATCCTATTTTCTGGGCCTGAGTGGGAGGCATTTTACTTTGGGCACGCCAGACTCTCCAAAACCGTTACCTCGGGAGCCGTTCCCTAAGAAGTTAATAATTCAACTTTTGGATTTTGAATTTGGTGCCTTACATTTCACCGGGTAGTGTTGGGAACAGCCCGCTAGCGCCCCACTGCTCCTTAAGTAGTTTTAACACAGTGTCCAAAGAGGGGCCAGAAGTATACAGAATGGTGTCGTCTGCGTAAAGGTGGATCAGAGACTCACCTGCAGCAAGAGGGACATCATTGATGTATACAGAGAAGAGAGTCGGCCCAAGAATTGAACTCTGTGGCACCCCCATAGAGACTGCTAGAGGCCCGGACAACAGGCCCTCTGATTTGACACACTGAACTCCATCGGAGAAGTAGTTGGTGAACCATGTGAGGCAATCATTTGAGAAACCAAGGTTGTTGAGTCTGCCGATAAGGATGTGGTGATTGACAGAGTCGAAAGCCTTGGCCAGATCAATGAATACGACTGCACAGTAATGTCTCTTATCGATGGTGGTTATGATGTCGTTTAGGACCTTGAGCATGGCTGAGGTGCACCCATGACCAGCTCTGAAACCAAATTGCATAGCGGAGAAGGTACGGTGGGATTCGAAATGGTCGGTAATCTGTTTGTTAACTTGGCTTTCAAAGACCTTAGAAAGGCAGGGTAGGATAGATATAGGTCTATAGCAGTTTGGGTCAAGAGTGTCCCTTTGAAGAGGGGGATGACCGCAGCTGCTTTCCAGTCTTTGGGAATCTCAGACGACACAAAAGAGAGGTTGAACAGGCTAGTAATTGGGGTTGCAACAATTTCAGCAGATCATTTTAGAAAGAAAGGGTCCAGATTGTCTAGCCCGGCTGATTTGTAGGGGTCCAGATTTTGCAGCTCTTTCAGAACATCAGCTAACTGGATTTGTGAGAAGGAGAAATGGGGGAGGCTTTGGCGAGTTATTGAGAGAGGTGCAGGGCTGTTGACTGGGGTAGGGGTAGCCAGGTGGAAAGCATGGCCAGCCGTAGAAAAATGCTTATTGAAATTCTCAATTATTGTGGGTTTATCGGTGGTGACAGCGTTTCCTATCCTCAGTTCAGTGGGCAGCTGGGAGGAGGTGCTCTTATTCTCCATAGGCTTTACAGTGTCCCAGAACTTTTTTTAGTTTGTGTTACAGGAAGCAAATTTCTGCTTGAAAAAGCTAGCCTTTGCTTTCCTAACTGCCAGTGTATATTGGTTCCTGACTTCCCTGAAAAGTTGCATATCACGGGGCTGTTCGATGCTAATGCAGAACGCCAAAGGATGTTTTTGTTCTGGTCAAGGGCAGTCAGGTCTGAAGGTAACCGCTACCAGTTTTAAAAAATGAATGGAAGTATGAAGGTAGTTTTGTGCCTACCCAAAAAAGGGGTTGTGTTTAAAAAAAATATGATAATATTTCCTGAGCTTTCTTATGTCTCCTAGATATAGGACAGACACTTCAAAACCTTGTTTCTTATCCTCTCTGGGATTGCTGGGGCGCCAGCGCCCCAATCCCGACACTACCAGGTGAAATGTAAGGCGCCAAATTCAAAATCCAAAAGTTGAATTATTAAACATCCACCAATATACAAGTGTTCCATACTCATCAAAAGCTCTGTTTCTTGGCAATATCACAGCGTTGTCAGATTTCAAAAAGGCTTTACGGCGAAAGCAGCACATTTGATTGTTTGAGGGTAGCACCTCACATATTTTTCCCATAGCCATGAATTGATTAGCCATCATGGCACACACATAACACATTTCACAGCGAAAACAAATCAATTACCTGTTGAAGAACTTCTGCTGAGGTCATCCTAAGTGTCCAACGAAGACAATCCATGGTTCTTTTGTTAGAAAAAGTAATATATTTTATCCATAAATCTCCATTTGGTTCACGCGTTATAATCAGAAACGACAGCCTCCACTCCTCCATTGAAACGTGACGAGAACTCGTTCATCTTATACCTATAAACTTGTCCAAGAACAATCAAACATAGTTTTAAATGTATCTTAGGAACACTTTTACGTATATTTACTATTATAAATCAACCGGAATATAAACTGATCGATAAAGACGGTAAAAAAGACACAGCGCGCCTTGTCGGGAGCACGCGCTGGGTACTGTTGACATAAAAAGGATACTTCCTGGTTTGCTCTTATTCTCTGGTCTAAAGCATCCAAAATGAAAATGTACACTGTCTAGAGACTGTTCACATCTAAAGGAAGCGATGGGTACTGCATTCATATGCCCTTATATGGTCATTTTCATGAGGGAGGGGTTCCAAATGAGCAATGTGTCAAAATCACTTTTTCCAGGACAGAAATTCCTCGGGGTTTCGCCTGCCATATGCGTTCTGTTTTACTCACAGACAAATGGTTAATACTTTTGGAAACTTCAGAGTGTTTCCTATCCAATGGTACTAAATATGTGCATATCCTATTTTCTGGGCCTGAATGGGAGGCATTTTACTTTGGGCACGCCAGGCTCTCCAAAACGGTCACCTCATGAGCCGATCCCCTAAGAAGTTATTATACATTTTTGGACTGCCTTTTTTGCCATTTATGAATGTGTAATTCAATGTGTTTCTCTGGGCTATATTAGTAAAGTCCAAATTAAATATTTTATCAAATAATTGTTATATATATATATTTTTTTATACCTAAAGGGGTCCTAAAATTCAAATCAAATAGCTAAATGATCCCCCCCCATCCCCCACAGCGTAGACTTTTAAGCATTAACTCATTATAAGGTGAAAGCACAGTTAAAGAAAAGCTCATGTTTTGCAGATACTTTTTTAATTGAGCAGAACCCCCCATTCTGCTGATGCAGCAGCATTGGATCACATTGTCTGGATGCTGAAGGAATTCAATTGGTAATGCAAAACCAGCCCCTTTAGAACAAACCAATTCATTATTTACAGGCTTCAGTAGACCAGTGAAATGTAATTTATTGTTATCATTAATAGAGCATTCTGTTGGGGTCCGTACAAGGGAGAGCCTGGGCAAAACACCCAGGGCTCTATTTTAACCAACCTTATTCAATGGTGAGTCTACGCGCTGGTGATAGTACTATAGATCAGTGGCTGTGTGAGAAATATTTATTGCTATTTTCACAGCCATTATTATGAGCGCAATAGCTGGCGGTGGCACGAAAGGGCTGGGTTTGATGAATAAACAAGTTGTAAGTGTGACGAGGGCTTGGCCACTCACTGGCAATCAAGGTGCAATCAAGTTCTGAATGTTATTGACAGTCTTTGCATTGTCATTAACTCCAATTTCGGCAGGGGTAACGGCATATTATCCTGCTAGTCCATTATTGTTGCAGGCTTTGGTTTTTCCATTTATATTTCAAGGTTTGACGTTGGCACATGGGACGCAGAGGTTTGTCATCTCGTTAGTGGGTAGGTGTTTCACCTCTGCTGACCCAGGTGATATTTAAGAGTGGCTGGCCCAGTGCTCCAGTTGTCTTGAGAGATGTAGAGGGTTAACTCCTTTAGTTGTCTCTCCCTATTTGATTTCTGATCTTGCCTGTTTTCATTTTGCTCCACTTTTTGGTGTGCTTCCTGTCTAAGTTTGGTGTGGGTTTTATTTTTGTTAGCTGGTTTTCGGCAAATTTAGTGAGGGCTCATGGTGGGTGTCTTTAAGGTTCCAGTTGTTGTTGCTAGTCAACTTTCAATGGACACCCCCATGAGTCTCTTTCAGAATCACTCCTAAAACCCCATTGTTTTGGTTGTTGTCAGTGACTTTTTTGTTAGTTCCCCCTTCTGTTTGAGCAACATTATTTGGTTTTCTTGCTGGGGAACGCAACAATTATGGATTGATACTACAGTTTATTAAATAACATTGGCTCATCTCTCATTTCAAGATGGGCATATAGCCTACATGGAGGGGTTTTTACACATCCAAAATAATAACACGAGCCAAAATGTTTATTAAAAAAATCTATTTTGGCAGGAGCAAAACAGTGAGCGGACATACCATTTTTATTTTTTTAAACATATGTAGGCTATTACATTATTTTTGCCAGCTCCTGTTATTATTTTGGATGTGTAAAAACCCCCTCCATGTAGGCTATATGCCCAGGACCGAGTTTGGGAATCCCTGCCATAACCAACTGCTTTACCGCTAAGACCAGCTTTCGGTTGGTCTTAAATTTCCCCACCAGCCCATACTGAGATTGGCACTTTGGTTGTGCATTGTTACCTCTGGAATTGTGATGTATTGTTAGAAAGTGTATTTAGTGATATGTTTAACTGCAAGTCAACATTATGTATAGGCTAGTGCTTTCATATAAATGTGGCAGCAATGCATGAATGCAACGACATTCTACATTTATCAACTGGGTTGTGTTTCGAAAGTATACAGTGCCTTCAGAAAGTATTCATACCCTTTGACTTATTACACATTTTGTTGTAACAGCCGTTCAACAGAGTTCAAAATATTCAGTATAGATTTTTCTCAGCCATCTACACACAGTACCCATAATGACAAAGTTAAAACCTTTTTCTTTTCTTTTTTAAATGTATTTAAAATGTATTTAAAATGAAATACAGATATTCATTTACATAAGTATTCAAACCCCTGAGTCAATACATGTTATAATAAATTTGGGCAGTGATTACAGCTGTGAGTCTTTCTGGGTACGTTTCTAAGAGCTTTGTGTTATAAAAGCAAGGAGGCTTGTTGTGCAATTAAACTGATATTTTTTACTTCAGATGTTAACCACTCGTACAAAACTCACTCATCCAATCCTTACACGTTCGTTTCTGCACAACGTGCCTGATACATTCTTAAAGCAACAATATTCAATACTCAACTGAGCATCGACACCATATTACTGAACACAACACTTTTATTCTTCAAAAAAGTTGGTTGTTGATCATTGCTAGACAGTCGTTTTCAAGTATTGCCATAGATTTTCAGGCCAATTTAAGTCAAAACTGTAACTAGGCCACATACTGTAGGAACATTCAATGTCGTCTTAGTGAGCAACTACAGTGTATGTTTTAGGTTATTGTCCTGCTGAAAGGTGAATTTATCTCCCAGTGTGTCACGATCGTCGACAGAGTTGGACCAAGGCGCAGCGTGCAGGGTTGAGTGAAACATGTTTTAATTATTGACACTCACCAAAAACACAAGAAAGTTGCAACGACCGTAACGCACTGTGTAGCGTAACGCACTGTGTAGCGCAACGCACTGTGTAGCGCAACGCACTGTGTAGCGCAACGCACTGTGTAGCGCAACGCACTGTGTAGCGCAACGCACTGTGTAGCGCAACGCACTGTGTAGCGCAACGCAGCAACTACATACACATGAATAATAACCCACACCGCAAGTGGGGGAAAGAACAAACATATATATGGTCCCCAATTAGACGTAACGACACTCAGCTGCCTCTAATTGGGAACCATCAACAAACCAACCTAGAAAATAAAACATAGAACAAAAATAATCCCTGATCACGTCCTGACCAACACACCCTAGATGAGCCAGAAGGCTATCTGTGGCCAGGACGTGTCACAGTGTCTGTTGGAAAGCAGACTGAACCAGGGTTTTCCTCTAGGATTTTGCCTGTGCTTAGCTCGTTTCTTTATATCAACAACAAAAAACTCCCTTGTCCTTACCAATGACAAGCATACCCATTACATGATGAAGCCACCACCATGCTTGAAAATATGAAGAGTGTTACATCACTGATGTGTTGTGTTGGATTTACACCTAACATAATGCTTTATATAAAGGACATAAAGTTAGTTTCTTTGCCACATTCTTTTCAGTTTAATTAACTTTAGTGCCTTATTGCGAAACAGGATGCATGTTTTGGAATATTTTTATTCTTCCTTCTTTTCACTGTCATTTAGTTAGTAGTGTTAGTATTGTGGAGTAACTACAATGTTGTTGATCCATCCTCAGTTTTCTCCTATCACAGCCATTCAACTCTGCAACTGTTTTAAACCCCATTGGCCTCATGTTGAAATCCCTGAGCGGTTTCCTTCTTCTCCAGCAACTTAGATAGGAAGAACGCCTACATCTTTGTAGTGACTGGGTATATTAATACACCATCCCAAGTGTAATTAATAACTTCACCATACTCAAAGGGATATTCAATATCTGCTTTTTTTAATAGGTACCCTTCGTTTTGATGCCGTGACAAACCTCCCTGGTTTTTGTGGTTGAATCTGTGTTTGAAATTCACTGCTAGACTGAGGGACCTTACAGATAATTGTATGTATAATTGTAGAGATGAGGTAGTCATTCAAAAATAATATTAAATACTGTTATTGCACACAGAGTGAGTCCATTCAACTTATTTTATGACTTGTTAAGCACATTTTTACAAAGGGGTTGATTACTTATTGACTAAACACATTTAAGCTTTTATTTGTAATGAATTTGTAAACATTTCTAAAAACATAATTCCACTTTGACATTATGGGACATTGTGTGTAGGCCAGGGACACAAAATCTAAATTTAATCTATGTTAACTTGTTAGGGATCGGCTCATGAGGTGACCGTTTTTGGAGACCCTGGCGTGCCCAAAGTAAAATGCCTCCCATTCAGGCCCAGAAAATAGGATATGCACATATTTAGTGCCATTGGATAGGAAACACTCTGAATTTTCTAAAAGTGTTAACCATTTGTCTGTGAGTAAAACAGAACGCATACGGCAGGCGAAACCCCGAGGAATTTCTGTCCTGGATAAAGTGGTTTTGACACATTGCTCATTGCCCTCCCTTATGAAAATGCCCTTATAAGGGCATGTGAATGCAGTACCTATCGCTTCCTCTGGATGTCAACAGTCTCGAGACACTGTTCAGATTTTTTTTAGATGCATTAGAGCAGAGAAGAAGAGGAATCAGGAAGTGTCCCCAGAGATGTCAATAGAAGAGGACGCGCGCTCTCGCCAGGCGCGCTCTGTGGTTTTTTCCTTTCTTATAGCCCAGTTTATATTCCGGTTGAAATATTATGCTATTTTTACATAAAAGTGTACCTAAGGATACATTTACAATTATGTTTGATTGTTCTTGGACAAGTTTATAGGTATAAGTTGAATGAGTTCTCTTCACGTTTCAATGGACGAGTGGAGGCTATAGTTTCTGATTATAACGCGCCAACCAAACAGAGATTTATGGATATAATACATTACTTTTTCTAACAAAAGAACCATGGATTGTCTTCGTTGGACACTTGGGAAGCCATCAGCAGAAGTTCTTCAACAGGTAATTGATTTGTTTTTTGCTGTGAAATGTGTTTTGTGTGAACCGTGAAGGCTAATGAATTCATGGTAATGGAAAAAATAGTGAAGGTGCTACCCTCAAACAATCAAATGTGGTGCTTTCGCCGTAAAGCCTTTTTGAAATCTGACAACGCTGTGATATTGCCAAGAAGCAGAGCTTTTGATGACTATGAAACACTTGTATATTGATGCATGTTTAATAATTCAACTTTTGGATTTTGAATTTCGCGCTCTGCATTTCACCTGGTAGTGTCGGGATTGGGGCGCTAGCACCCCAGCGCACCTTGCTGCTCCTTAAGAAGTTAAATAATGAACATGTAAATGGGGAATTGAAACCAGGTCGACCTCGGGGACGACCCGGAGGACGAGGCGCAGGGTGATCCGGATGGAGACGGTGGAACTCCCGCAGCATCGAAGGGTCCAAAACGTCCTCCACCGGCACCCAGCATCTCTCCTCCGTACCGTACCCCTCCCACTCCATGAGGTACTGAAGCCCCCTCGCCCGACGCCTCAAGTCCAGGATGGCTCGAACTGCATACGCTGGGGCCCCCTCGATGTCCAGAGGCGGCGGAGGAACCTCCCGCACCTCAGACTCCTGGAGTGGACCAGCCACCACCAGCCTGAGGAGAGACACATGGAACGAGGGGTTAGTACGGTAATCTGTGGGAAGATGTAACCTGTAGCAAACCTCGTTCAGTCTCCCCAGGACTTTGAATGGCCCCACAAACCGCGGACCCAGCATTCGGCAGGGCAGGCGAAGGGGCAGGTTTCGGGTCGAGAGCCAGACCCACCTCACTGCGATGGCGGTCTGCGCTCACCTTCTGACGCCTCACGGCCCGGTGAAGGTGCACAAGAGCAGCGTCCCATGTCTTTTCTGAGCGCCTAAACCAGTCGTACACCGCAGGAGCCTCGATCTGGCTCTGATGCCAAGGTGCCAGAACCGGCTGGTACCCCAGTATGCACTGGAAAGGGGAGAGGTTAGTGGAGGAGTGGCGGAGCAAGTTTTGGGCTATCTCTGCCCAGGGAATGAACGCCGCCCACTCCCCCGGCCGGTCCTGGCAATAAGACCGCAGAAACCTACCCACATCCTGGTTTATTCTCTCCACCTGCCCATTACTGTTGGGGTGAAAACACGAGGTAAGGCTGACCAAGACCCCCAGACATTCCATGAACGCCCTCCAGACTCTTGACATGAACTGAGGACCTCGATCAGATACTATGTCCTCAGGCACCCCGTAGTGCCGGAAGACGTGTGTAAACAGGGCCTCCGCAGTCTGTAGTTCCGTAGGGAGACCGGGCAAAGGGAGGAGACAGGACTTAGAGAAACGATCCACAACGACCAGGATCGTGGTGTTACCCTGTGAGGGAGGAAGATCCGTGAGGCAGTCCACCGACAGGTGCGACCATGGCCGTTGTGGAACGGGTAAGGGCTGTAACTTTCTTCTGAGCAGGTGCCTAGGGGCCTTGCACTGAGCGCACACCGAGCAGGAGGAAACATAAACCCTCACTTCCTTTGCCAAAGTGGACCACCAGTACTTCCCACTAAGACAGCGCACTGTCCGATCAATGCCAGAATGACCAGAGGAGGGTGACGTGTGGGCCCAATAAATCAAACGGTCGTGGACAGAAGACGGAATGTACAGGCGCCCAGCTGGACACTGGGGGGGAGTGGGCTCTGTACGTAATGCCCGCTCGATCCAGTCCGCATCCAGCTCCCACACTACCGGTGCCATCAGGCAAGAGGCCGGGAGTATGGGAGTGGGATCCATAGACAGCTCCTCTGTGTCATACATCCGGGACAGTGCGTCTGCCTTCGTATTCTGGGAACCTGGTCTGTAGGACAGGGTGAAAACAAAACGGGTAAAAACATGGCCCACCTTGCCTGGCGAGGGTTCAGTCTCCTCGCCACCCGGATGTACTCCAGATTGCGGTGGTCGGTCCAGATGAGAAAAGGGTGTTTAGGACCCTCAAGCCAATGTCTCCACGCCTTCAAGGCCTTGACGACAGCCAACAGCTCCCAGTCCCCCACGTCATAGTTTCGCTGGTGGCGTACTCGAGCACCGAGAGAGCACGGCTCCTATCCTAGCCTCGGACACATCCACCTCCACTATGAACGCCAAAGAGGGATCCGGATGAGCCAGCACGGGAGCCGAGGTAAACAGAGCCTACAGGTGACCAAAAGCCCTGTCCACCTCAGCCGACCACTGCAGTCGCACCGGTCCCCCCTTCAGCAGTGAGGTAATTGGAGCCGCTACCTGACCAAAGCCCAGGATAAACCTCCGGTAGTAGTTGGCAAACCCTAGGAACCGCTGCACTTCCTTTACCGTGGTAGGAGTCTGCCAACTACGCACGGCTGAAATGCGGTCACTCTCCATCTCCACCCCTGATGTGGAAATGCGGTACCCTAGGAAGGAGACGGACTGTTGGAAGAACAGACATTTCTCAGCCTTGATGTACAGGTCATGCTCCAACAGTCGACCAAGCACCCTGCGCACCAGAGACACATGCTCGGCGCATGTAGCGGAGTATATCAGAATGTCATCAATATACACCACTACACCCTGCCAGTGCAGGTCCCTGAAAATCTTGTCTACAAAGGCCTGGAAGACTGATGGAGCATTCATCAACCCGTATGGCATGACGAGGTACTCATAGTGCCCTGAGGTGTTACTAAATGCCGTCTCCGCTCGTCTCCCTCTCGGATACGCACCAGGTTGTAAGCGCTCCTGAGATCCAATTTTGTGAAGAAGCGTGCCCCGTGCATTGACTTGATCGCACTGGCTATGAAAGGTAGCAGGTAACTGTACCTCTGGTTGATCTGGTTGATACCTCGATAGTCAATACACGGGCACAGACCTCCATCCTTCTTCACAAAAAAGAAGCTTGAAGAGGCAGGTGAAGTGGAGGGCCGAATGTACCCCTGCCCCAGGGATTCGGAGACATATGTTTCCATAGCCACCGTCTCCTCCTGTGACAGGGGATACACGTGACTCCTGGGAAGTGCTGCGACTACCAAGAGATTTATTGCACAATCCCCTCATCGATGGGGTGGTTATTGAGTCGCCATCTTTTAGTAGCACCGACGGAAACCCCTAAACACCTCCCGAGCACTCTCGTGACCACTCTGTGAGAGCCCTCTGTTGCCACGAAATAGTGGGGTCATGACAGGCTAACCAGGGTAGGCCCAACACCACGGGAAACGCAGGAGAATCAATAAGGAAGAGGCTAATTCTCTCCTTGTGACCCTCCTGCCTCACCATGCCCAGTGGAGCGGTGACCTCCCTAATTAGCCCTATCTAGGGCGTGAACTGGGAAGGGCATGTCCACTGGAACAATAGGGATCCCTAAACTATGGGCAAATGATCGGTCAATAAAATTCCCAGCTGAGCCTGAATCTATGAGCGCCTTATGTTGGGAATGCAGGGAAAACACAGGAAAGTTTATATACAAAAACATGTGCGCAACAGGGGGCTCTGGGTGAGCCTGGTGCCTACTCACCTGGGGTGACACGACAGTGCCCTGCCTGATACCTCGGCTCCCAGAGGGACCTCCCCAGCACCGACCGGCAGTGTGCCCTCTGCGTCCACAGATGGTGCATGGACCGGTCCCTCCTCCGGTCGCCCTAAGTGCAGCACCTCCCAGCTCCATGGGCATCGGAGCGG
Organism: Brachymystax lenok tsinlingensis; assembly: GCA_030435695.1. NCBI lineage: Eukaryota > Metazoa > Chordata > Actinopteri > Salmoniformes > Salmonidae > Brachymystax > Brachymystax lenok. The sequence goes on from CM059780.1 coordinate 36,089,225, forward strand.
TGGTGCTGGGGGATGGAACCGACAGGCCCCGATTTAGATGTCCGCGGGTAGCCAGCAGGTTATCCAGCCGGATAGACAGGTCCACCAGCTGGTCAAGGGTGAGAGTGGTGTCCCTGCAGGCCAACTCCCGACGGACGTCCTCTCGCAAACTGCACCAGTAGTGATCGATCAGGGCCCTGTCGTTCCATCCCACGCCGGCGGCCAGGGTCCGGAAGTCCAAGGCGAACTCCTGTGCACTCCTCGTCCCCTGCCTCAGTTGGAACAGACGTTCACCCGCCGCTCTACCCTCAGGTGGGTGGTCGGAAACCGCCCGAAAGCAGCGAATGAAATCCTCGTAGTGATCCAACGCCGCTTCTCCATCCCCCCCATATAGTGTTGACCCACTCCAGGGCTTTCCCTGAGAGGCAGGAGACGAGGGCGGACACGCTCTCACGACCCGAAGGAGCCGGGTGGACGGTCGCCAGGTAGAGCTCCAGCTGGAGTAGGAACCCCTGACATCCAGCAGCCTTCCCATCATACTCCCTCGGGAGCGCGAGACGAATCCCCCTGGGACCAGGTGAAGGAGGGTTGAGCAGTGGTGCCTGTGGTGGTGCTGGTAGAGGTGCTGGAAGAACTCCTCCTCTCTCCCAACGGTCCATCGCCTGCATGACGCGATCCATGGTGGTGCCGAGATGTTGCAACATGGTCGCCTGCTGTTGGACGCGCTCCTCGATTGTCAACACGGGGGTGTCTGCTCCTGCTGACTCCATTCTTGGGTGAGTTATTCTGTCAGTACGCTTGTTGTAGTTGGTGCAGAAGAGTCAGGCGCAGGACAGCAGAGATGTGTAACACAACGTAGTTTACTCAATAGAATACAAAGTACATCAATTCCAAGCCCACCAAAATTAGGACTGACATCAAATCAGGAATAATAACTCACAACAAACATGGGGAAAACAGAGGGTTAACTTCTTTAGGAGCAGCAAGGTGCGCTGGGGCGCTAGCGCCCCACTCCCGACACTACCAGGTGAAATGCAAGGCACCAAATTCAAAATCCAAAAGTTGAATTATTAAACATGCATCAATATACAAGTGTTTCATAGTCATCAAAAGCTCTGTTTCTTGGCAATATCACAGCGTTGTCAGATTTCAAAAAGGCTTTACGGCGAAAATGGGCATTTTCATAAGGGAGGGGTTCCAAATGAGGTAATGTGTCAAAACCACTTTTTCCAGGACAGAAATTCCTCGGGTTTTTGCCTGCCATATCCGTTCTGTTATACTCACAGACAAAATGTTAACACCTTTAGAAAAGGGTGTTTCCTATCCAATGGTACTAAATATGTGCATATCCTATTTTCTGGGCCTGAATGGGAGGCATTTTACTTTGGGCACGCCAGGCTCTCCAAAACGGTCACCTCGTGCGCTACTCCCTAAGAAGTTAAATAATGAACATGTAATTAGGGAATTGAAACCAGGTGTGTATAAACCACAGACAAAACAAATGGAAAATGAAGAGTGGATTGGTGATGGCTAGAAAGCCGTCAACGTCGACCGCCGAATGCCGCCCGAACAAGGAGAGGGACCGACTTCGGAGGAAGTCGTGACAGATTTGGGTTTATGTTAGAGGTATGACAGTGATGTGTTATGTAGGCCTTATGAAGAAGGGTTGAAGGAAAGAAATAGAGAATTCTGTTTAACAGACATTGAGATATAGTGAGGTCATATTACATTGGCCTAATGACTTTGTCTTCCTTTGCTTGTTACATTTGGACACTCTAATCAATAATTATATAAAAAAAAAAATAATGTTTATGTAGCAAAACCCTGGCGGACAAATAAACTCATTTTCTGTGTATGATTAAACGGTTGATTATCTGGCACTGTTTCCCCTTCTGCCCAGTTTATTTGGCTGATTAGCAGGCTGAAAGAGTTAGGCAATGTAAACCACATTCAGCACAATAGCCTTTTTATGGTTCAGAGTGGTTCATGATGCTAACACTAATTGCTGGGTTGATTAGTGAGGTCCCTGAATCGTCTCCTTTCTCTCTCTGGTTCTATTCTGCTGTCCCAGTGTGCCTGGAGAAGACTAGGTGTGTGTGTGTGTGTGTGTGTGTGTGTGTGTGTGTGTGTGTGTGTGTGTGCTGATCGTGGGTGGATCGTTTCAGTAGGACATCAGAGGCACTAATCGACCCACTTTTCTGCCACTGTCAGCCCTTTCCTGTGAGCTGCAATAAAGATAGATTAACTTAGAGACAATCAAACTATTTTTCGATTCATCACTCTCTTGGCAATAACAGGTTTCCAGGTGGTGACAGTAAGGAGAAAGATATCTGAACAAAGAGAGGGAGGAAGGCTGTGGCCTACGCTTATGTAATAGTCCTGATGTGGTTTGATATCTATGGATTTCTAATGGAGAGACCCACAGGACTAGTACGCTATGGATACAGGAGAAATATGATACAGTAGACTATAGGTGAATGTATATGTTTCTCTCTTACAGAACAGTGTGTTCTTTAGTCCTGGGGAATTTTTCAGAGGTGTCAAAGAGTTGGACACAAATGTAAATGGGTGATTTTCAAAGGTGACTACGTCAAAATACTTATTTTCCTTTGACTAATTTAAATTCATTGCTTGCTGTCCAACAGAGGAAAACAAACGCAACAGGCCTGAATTGCCATGTCCTTCAGACATACTGCCAGTGTATTATAGATTATGAATATCAACACTGAATACAATCAAAAGAAAGTACTCTCTGACAGGCCACCTGTTGTGTATGTTTGTAGTGTTTGTGTAACATTTGTATTTACATGTTCCTATGAGTTGTTCATTTAGTGTTGATTTGCATATTATTCGACTGTGTTTGCATATCACTGTCTGAGGACCCACAAGTGTGTGTCTTTTTGGTTTTACTATCCTTCGGACATTTCCCTACATGGAAAAATACTAGTTTAGGCTTATGGTTAGGAATTAGGGTTAGGTTTAGGGTTAAGAGTTAGGGAAAATAGGTTTTTGAATGGGAATCAATTGTTTGGTCCCCACAAATATAGTAAAACAAATGTTAGAATTTATGGGTGTGCATTAATTTGTGTGTTTGTGTGGATGTGCATGGCTCTCCATCAGGCCTATCCATCAGCCTGTGTGTCATGGTAGGGAGGCAATGACAGAGGGCAGATGCTAAGAGGGCCTGATGTCTGTGTTCACATCCATGAGAGCTGTAATTATGCAGTGGGAAGAGGAAATACACAGCTGATTAGCCGGTCACTAAGGCAAGGACATTGACATGCAGTAACACACACTCCAGCTCCTCTGCCCTTTGGCCTGAGCTGGTATTGCTGCACTTACTCTGTCAGAAATGGAGTGCTTACCATAGTTGTGTTCTGTCTGAATAAAGTAGTACATGGTAAGTCGGCTTATATGTGGATGGCATATGCTCTTTACCGAGTAAAAGGGTTTAAGTCAAGTAAGGCAAGGCTCAGAAGAGCAACAACATGTTCTTGATCAAAGCTTTCAGAGAGTTTGCAGTGGTCAAATCAAATCAAATTGTATTTGTCACATGCGCTGAATACAACAGGTGTAGACCTTATTATTGAAATTCTTACTTACAAGCCCTAACAAACAATGCAGTTAATAAATATATATATATATATATATATATATATATATATATATATATAAATGAGGAATAAGAAATAAAAGTAACAAATAATTAAAGAGCAGCAGTAAAATAACAATAGCGAGTCTATTTACAGGGGGTACCGCATAGTCAAGGAAATCTAACCAGTGCCCCCGCTATTGGGGCATAAATATCTGACAAGTTAATATAGACATAACTTGTCAGTAATCTTGGTTGAAATTATCCCCAGAGGGGATTGGAGGGATTGGACAGAGTTCACATTTCCTTTGTTAGTTGGACATTAGAGCTTACCATAGCTTACCGTTGAGCCTTTTGAACAGTGAGCATGCATCTTGTTAGGGATGTCTGAACATGATGTTCTATGAACTATATCACCTTCAGATCTGACTGTCCAAAGTTATTATATGTAACTATTTCACCAGTTTCCCAATCACCATGTGGATGTTGACTTATTTACTTCCTGAGAGGAAAAAAGTCTCTGGTGGTCTGTTCTGGTACTAGGGAGTTGTTGGGAAGAATATAGCAAATTGCACCTCTGTGGAAAGGTTTTAATCTGCTGTAACCATAGGCGTGTTTTCTCTAGAGTTTACTGTATGTGAGAGTTAGCGAGGGTGACCTGCAGAGAACCAATCATCCACTGGTGGAGAGACTCAAAGTGTTTGTGTGTGTGCCCCTGCCAGACATGCGGGCATGACTGCGTTTGCTGAGTGTGAAGTCATAAACAAATTTAGATGATCAAGATTTAAGCCTTGACTGTTTGTGAAATTGAATTTATCAACAGAGACAGAAGTCAAATGAAGACTGAGGGAGTGATATTTACACAGATTGGACCTGGGCTGGACTGACTGTTTTTACCCAGCATGCACTCAGAGCCTGTAATGTCCCCCTTGTCATTTGCATTGTAAATAACGGGCTAGAATGGAAGGATACATGCCTAGAAGTACTTTTCCCTCTCTCCTACCAGTTATGATTGTTTATCATCTGCCATTAGCTGACAGAGGGGCCCAACACATACCAGTTTTCCCTCTCTTCTAATTTCTGTGTGTCAGGTCTAGTTTAGCACTTCAAGGATTACAGCTTTTCACCGGGAATCTCATGCTCACAAGGCTCGCCCGCCCAATGTAGCTATATAGACATAACTTGTCATATGATGTTTGTGTATGCCAAACCATCCATGATTTGTCAGTGAAAAGTATTATCTCTTCAAGAGTGGCGTTACTTAGAGCAAGGTCAGAGTTTTTGTGACTGTGAGGAGGACGCAGACAGCTGGATATAAATATGGGTGCTCACGCTATGGTCAGTGTTGGCACATTTACTGTGCCATAAGATTGATAGCCTCCATTGTACTTTATGAGTTAATGTACATATTGATAGGTTTGATTTTCATCAAATCATAGCAACTGTGCACACTTGGTTCAAGGGGTGCTGTTGTGAGTCAGAAGAGAAAAGTCTGAAGGGAAGAGGGCAACTGACTTTGTTGACCCATGGATACAGTGCCTTGCAAAAGTATTCATCCCCCTTGGCGTTTTCCTATTTTGTTGCATTACAACCTGTAATTTAAGTATATTTTTTATTTGGATTTCATGTAATGGACATACAGAAAATAGCTCAAATTGGTGAAGTGAAATAAAAAACAGGTCCGGGACAAAGTTATGGAGAAGTACAGATCAGGATTGGGTTATAGAAAAATATCTGAAACTTTGAACATCCCACAGAGCACCATTAAATCAATTATATATATTTTTTTAAGAATATGGCACCACAACAAACCTGCCAAGAGAGAGCTGCTCACCAAAACTCACAGACCAGGCAAGGAGGGCATTAATCAGAGATGCAACAAAGAGACCAAAGATAACTGTGAAGGAGCTGCAAAGCTCCACAGCGGAGAGTGGAGTATCTATCCATTTATCCGTACACTCCACAGAGCTGGGCTTTATGGAAGAGTGGGCAGAAAAAATCCATTGCTTAAAGAAAAAAATAAGCAAACACATTTGGTGTTCACCAAAAGGCATGTGGGAGACTCCCCAAACATATGGAAGAAGGTACTCTGGTCAGATGAGACTAAAATGTAGCTTTTTGGCCATCAAGGAAAACACTATGTCTGGCGCTAACCCAACACCTCTCATCACTCCAAGAACATCATCCCCACAGCATGATGCTGCCACCACCATGCTTCAGTGTTTTTCATCGGCAGGGACTGGGAAACTGGTCAAAATTGATGGAAGGAATGATGGATGGCGCTAAATTCAGGGAAATTCTTGAGGGAAACCTGTTTCAGTCTTCCAGAGATTTGAGACTGGGACGGAGGTTCACCTTCTAGCAGGACAATGACCCTATGCATACTGCTAAAGCAACACTTGAGTGGTTTAAGAGGAGACATTTAAATGTCTTGGAATGGCCTATTCAAAGCCCAGATCTCAATCCAATTGAGAATCTGTGGTATGACCTAAAGATTGCTGTACACCAGCGGAATCAATCCAAGGAGCTGGAGCAGTTTTGCCTTGAAGAATGGGCAAAAATCCCCGTGGCTAGATGTGCCAAGCTTATAGAGACATACTCCAAGAGACTTGCATCTGTAATTGGGGGGGTGAATAGTAATGCACGCTCAAGTTTTCTGTTTTTCTGTCTTATTTCAGAATATAAAATATTTTGCATCTTCAAAGTGGTAGGCATGTTGTGTTAATCAAATGATACAAACCACACAAAAAAACAATTTTAATTCCAGGTTGTAAGTCAACAAAATAGGAAAAATGCCAAGGGGGTGAATACTTTCACAAGCCACTGTATAGTGATGTTATCTTTGTGTTCGTCTGAGACCAACATGAGTGACCTCTGATCTGCTCATACTTGGGCTTCTATGGTTTGCAACTTGAGATATTTCAGTGCGTGCGTGGCATCTTTCCGTCAAGCCATGGCAACTCTCACAGTCTCTCACATATCTCTTATGTCTACCATATTTCTGAATCCAACCATACATTTTGTCTTTGTTCTTTCTCCAGAAACTATTCCTACCGGCGACTACTGAGGAGGACATCTTTGCCCATCTGGGTTTGGAGTATGTGGAGCCTTGGCAGAGAAATGCATAAGCATCTTCCCCTCACAGACACCCATACAATACCACCTTTATACATACAGTACATTAGGGGTTCCCAAACATTTTAATTCTCAGTCCACCTTCCATCATTGTGAAACACATTTTGCCATGGGGTATTTTGTCGTTTTAAAGCTAATTTCCTGCAGTTCTACACATTTTGGCATGTTTTGTGTGTGTTTATGTAATATCTGAGTGAGTTAAACAACAAAATCAATGGGATAAAAACCTAGCTAAAAACGTTAGCTGACATGGGCTAGTTGATCTAGACGTTTCTGAAAAGTTATAAATAGCTATCTAATGACTGACATGACAAAAGGAACTACCCAATTTAGAAATTGCAACTGTCAAGAGTAAGTTGAAAGCCCGACTGAGTTCCTTAAAAAAATATGTTTTGGGGAACTCCGTGCCACCCCTGCCATCCCCTCGTGCCCCCCACAGTTTGGGAACCACTGCAGTACATAATTCCCATCTGTCTCCCCCCTCGGCTACACACTACTGCAATCTCATTTCAAAGAGCCTAATCTGGGTTGATTTCTATACTTGTGTTCTGTTGTCAGACTACATACTGATGTATGATTCATGATTCTATTCTTTTCATCGTGCCTGGCTGTTTTCTGTTTGTCTCTTAGCAAATAAAAATTCTGCTCTGTCATTCAAAACTCTGAGCATTCTTATGTGGCTGATACATAACTATATAAATCAAATGGCTACAAGGTAAAAAGGGAAAGAGGAAAGGGGCATAAGCGCGGGTGAGAGAGAGAAAGACCCTTGTTGAGTAAAATGGTTGTAATCACCCTCCTCCTGGCAGGACAGCGCTCGGCGTGAACCGGAGCCAATTCTCCTGGGAATGGAGGGGAGGGTAATGAGCTGCAGTTAAAGGTGCATTCAGCATCCCTGTTTAGCCTCCGTTAGTGCCTCCACATCCACTGGAGGGCATTTACTGCAGCAACTGCTCGTTGCTGCTACAACCTCCTCCTCTCAGTCGGCTGTGTCACAATGAATCCCTTCCCTGGGTGCAGGAATGAATTGTGCTGATTAAGGCCAATCAACTGTACTGGAGAGACTGCAATCACCAGGGTACATATGACAGGTTAGTTTACATTGTAAATACAGTCATTTACAGATGTAGAATCTTAATTTGAGCCAGTTTGCTACAGCAGGAAAATAATCCTGCAGCAACAGGAAATGGGCATTATTATGTGCATTATAATGAATAGACATTTTTGTAGGGGTTGAGACATTTTTTCTGACGGCAAATCAGATCAGAAATTTTCACCAAGTTGTGCTCTGCTGTGCAGGACAATTCTCAGCAACAAAGGAGTGATCAAATTAACATCCTATATCGGAGGTAAGTGTTGCTGTTTTAAGGGCCTCTTATTAGGAAGCATGGTATTATTCTTCTTATGGTAGCTGTGCTGGGCCATACAGATTAATCTTCTGAAGATATAAAGAGCACTGTCCTCCACCCGCACAGTAGCATGGCCTGCTGTCCTGTCCACAACCTAGCCCAGTTTCCCATGATGCTCAGATCAAGCACATTCCATGATACCGCTGAAAGATCACTGGGGCTATCACATCCTAGTGAATCACCCTATTTAAAGATCTTTAAGTAGAGCATAACAGGCACATTGAGGACTCGACCCCAGGGCCTAGCTCTCCCTTTCACCCCCCTCTCTCCCCTATCCTGGCTGGCCGGTCAAACAGAGAGCCACACTAACTGCATTCTGAGACAGGCCTACACAGTGGTGTTGAAACTGGAGCTCTATCTGGCTTTCTCTGGAGGCCTGGGTCATTGGGTTGTATAATAATAAAACAATGGTGATTAACTTTTCACTGTCCAGTAGAGGCAGCTTATCTAATACTGCATGGACAAATACTTTTTAGCTGTGATGTCTTCAGTAATTACTATGGGAGGAATTCAGACCCGAGTTACCCGTGCGTAAATTTAACTTAATTAAATTTTTATGCACTTTTCTCTCTACCCGTATTCTGACCTTGAACTTACGCATGGGAAATAGCCAGTGCCAGCAAGGTACAGATTTGAATAAGGATACGATGAATAAGGTTGAGCAACCTGTTGGTTCCAAGTGGAAAAACATAAAATAAATGTTTTCCTGACATAAATAACATCATTATCCATGCACTGTAATTTACTAATTGGTAAGAGCTATTGACTGGGAATTTAGGTTTGGTTTCTGTACAAGCACTTTGACAACTGCTGATGTAAAAAGGGCTTTATAGATACAATTGTTGTATGATGAGAGCTAGCTATGTTAGTAATCCTTTTGGATAAGGGTATTGTAAATATAAATGACAATTGTTTTAGATCTATTTTACCTTATGATTGTTGGAAACAAATGTGAAACCAGTCATATGGCAGCAAACTGAATCATATCAACATGACAGGTAGGCTATGTGTGCCCCTTTCCCACAGAGAAGTATATGAAATGCTGTGCCATTATGCAGAAATTAAATTGTATGTCCTTGCAGGGATGAATCTTGGAGACGCAAGCCAAATGAGATGACAAGCCAAATCTGTACAGAGTGACAGTCGGGCCAAATTTAATCTTTGTGTGCTCCAGAATGTTTTGATCTCAGCCCGGACTCTTCTCAGGTTTTTTTTTTTTACAATTTGTATCATGTTAAATATCAGCCACTATCAGTAGCCACAGTCAGTAATACCCACACACATATATAATTATCACTTTAGTGTTAGTTCCCTTCAATTTGTAGCCTACATTTGGCATCATTCGATTCCATTGTTCGTTTCCCTTTCTTTCCTCTGTCATGTCCGTGTGGTTGATCCCGAGGGTCACTAGTAATGATAGTGGAAAATATACAAGTTGTTCAATAATTTGGGACATGCAGCCCACTTTATGGAATCATCATGGAATGCAGACCAAGCCTGGCAATTTAAACCTGGAGCCTGGCGCATGGTTTACAATGACTGGATCATTGTCATATCATTTCCATGATCAGTGAAGATTAGGGTAGATTTACAAGACTATTGATCCCTTATTGTTTTCTCCCCTTCCAATATTTAATGGATCAAACAACTGAATGGAAACTTTCAAAATGAATCAAACCACTTTGTTTTTGACTAACCAATATATTTTGTGCGTAAAGGCTCTCCAAACCTGTTTTTTATTAATTAGGTAGATTCCTAAATAAATTCCTGACCCTAAATAATCTAAAAGATCAGAGATTTTTTTTTATCTACCAAACTATGCTGAAACTAATATTCATAGGCCTATATTTTGATGGATTTCTTTAATTGATCCCTAATATTCTGAACCTATTCTGATCCCATTCTCTGTCGAGAAAATTCAAATGAAAGGTAAACCATATTTAAAGGGATGGCTTTAAATAAATGTACTGCAACCCCCATTGAATGAAAACTCAATAAGAAAATCTGTTTGCCAGTCACTGGGAGGGTTTGTTGTTGTTGAATAAAATGTATGTAAATCAAATCAAATTTTATTTGTCACATACACGTGTTTAGCAAATGTTATTGTGGGTGTAGCGAAATGATTGTGTTTCTAGCTCCAACAGTGCAGTAATATCTAACAAGTAATCCCTATCAATTTAACAACAATACACACACATCTAAAGTAAAGGAATGGAATTAAGAATATATAAATATTTGGGCGAGCAATGTCAGAGTGGCATAGACTAAGATACAGTAGAATAGGATAGAATACAGTATATACATATGAGATGAGTAATGTAAATAATGTTAGCATTATTAAAGTGGCCAGTGATTTCAAGTCTATGTATATAGGGCAGCAGCCTCTAATGTTTTAGTGATGGCTGTTTAACAGTCTGATGGCCTTGAGATAGAAGATTGTTTTTCAGTCTCTCGGGTCCAAGCTTTGATGCACCTGTACTGACCTCGCCTTCTGTATGATAGCAGGGTGAACAGGCTCTGGAGAGCCCTGCGGTTGCGGATGGTGTAGTTGCAGTACCAGGCGATGGCATAGTCCGACAGGATGCTCTCGATTGTGCATCTGTAAAAGTTTGTGAGGGTTTTAGGTGCCCAGACAAATTTCTTCAGGTTCCTGAGTTTAAAGAGGCACTGTTGCGCCTTCTTCACCACACTGTCTGTGTGGGTGGACCATTTCAGTTCGTCAGTGATGTGTACGCCAAGGAACTTGAAGCTTTCAGCCACTTCCAAAGAGCTCGGTGCGCACCTGCGTAAGGTAAGTCTGAATATTAAATACTGGAAAGTGCTTAATTAGAACCCATAGCGGCAATCAACGTCTTTTCTTTAAATTACTATAGCGGCTGCGAACTGCCTAGTTTTTTTAACAATAATATCTGTGTCAATATCGCAAAATGAATTTGCTAGCAACCTGTTGTCGTATTCATGTGGTTGTTGTCATCAAGCAGAAACCGGAAACAGGGCATGCTGTCATTTGAATTTAAAAAAAATATCATTACTCAAAATGACGGCTCCGAAGCAGACACAACTTTTCACTGTGAAAGAATGTTGGTTAGTGATACGGATTCTCACACGTTCTTGCACTTTGAAAAGTGATGATCTTGAGTGAAATAAGTAAACAGACACAGTGGGGCAAAAAAGTATTTAGTCAGCCACCAATTGTGCAAGTTCTCTCACTTAAAAAGATGAGAGAGGCCTGTAATTTTCATCATAGGTACACTTCAACTATGACAGACAAAATGAGGAAAGAAAATCCAGAAAATCACATTGTAGGATTTTTAATGAATTTATTTGCAAATTTTGGTGGAAAATAAGTATTTGGTCACATACAAACAAGCAAGATTTCTGGCTCTCACAGACCTGTAACTTCTTCTTTAAGAGGCTCCTCTGTCCTCCACTCGTTACCTGTATTAATGGCACCTGTTTGAACTTGTTATCAGTATAAAAGACACCTGTCCACAACCTCAAACAGTCACACTCCAAACTCCACTATGGCCAAGACCAAAGAGCTGTCAAAGGACACCAGAAACAAAATTGTAGACCTGCACCACGTTGGGAAGACTGAATCTGCAATAGGTAAGCAGCTTGGTTTGAAGAAATCAACTGTGGGAGCAATTATTAGGAAATGGAAGACATACAAGACCACTGATAATCTTCCTCGATCTGGGGCTCCACACAAGTTCTCACCCCAGGGGTCAAAATGATCACAAGAACGGTGAGCAAAAATCCCAGAACCACACGGGGGACCTAGTGAATGACCTGCAGAGAGCTGGGACCAAAGTAACAAAGCCTACCATCAGTAACACACTACGCCGCCAGGGACTCAAATCCTGCAGTGCCAGACGTGTCCCCCTGCTTAAGCCAGTACATGTTCAGGCCGTCTGAAGTTTGCTAGAGAGCATTTGGATGATCCAGATGAGGATTGGGAGAATGTCATATGGTCAGATGAAACCAAAATAGAACTTTTTGGTAAAAACTCAACTCGTCGTGTTTGGAGGACAAAGAATGCTGAGTTGCATCCAAAGAACACCATACCTACTGTGAAGCATGGGGGTGGAAACATCATGCTTTGGGGCTGTTTTTCTGCAAAGGGACCAGGACGACTGATCCGTGTAAAGGAAAGAATGAATGGGGCCATGTATCGTGAGATTTTGAGTGAAAACCTCCTTCCATCAGCAAGGGCATTGAAGATGAAACGTGGCTGGGTCTTTCAGCATGACAATGATCCCAAACACACCGCCCGGGCAATCGAAGGAGTGGCTTCAGAAGAAGCATTTCAAGGTCCCGGAGTGGCCTAGCCAGTCTCCAGATCTCAACCCCATAGAAAATCTTTGGAGGGAGTTGAAAGTCCTTGTTGCCCAGCGACAGCCCCAAAACATCATTGCTCTAGAGGAGATCTGCATGGAGGAATGGGCCAAAATACCAGCAACAGTGTGTGAAAACCTTGTGAAGACTTACAGAAAACGTTTGACCTCTGTCATTGCCAACAAAGGGTATATAACAAAGTATTGAGATAAACTTTTGTTATTGACCAAATACTTATTTTCCACCATAATTTGCAAATAAATAAATTAAAAATCCTACAATGTGATTTTCTGGATTTCTTTTTCTCATTTCGTCTGTCATAGTTGAAGTGTACCTATGATGAAAATTACAGGCCTCTCTCATCTTTTTAAGTTGGAGAACTTGCACAATTGTTGGCTGACTAAATACTTTTTTGCCCCACTGTATATGTTTGGTGTTGTCGTTGTTTGATGCTGTGAACCTTGGGGAATAGCTCACATATCAGCAAATGCTGTCATGTCATGATAACTTGGTACTTTAGCGGTGGAGCTTGAATGATTGCTCTGTGTCTCATAGAAATAGTTGCAGTGCTTAGCCGTATAAAATCAGCTAACTAGTTGGTTGTTTTGTCTTGTTTCTACCGATGTAATTCATTTGGAAACTGTCCCAGCTTCTTAACTAATCAGCTAACATTGGCAAACTCTGTAGTTAGTCTGTCAGGCAAGAGTTGATTGGAGGAGAGAGAGAGAGTGTGTGTGGAATGGGAGGCCTGTAACTATATCACACAATTTATTATGGAGAACCCTTATTAGGAAGAGAGTATGTGTATGGTTGAGAAAAAAGAAAGTGGAAGGAAGAGAGAGACAGCAGCAAAGGCAGGTGGGATGCTGTTTTGGGGGATGCTCAACATTTCCATCATAAAAGCGTACATTGTGTGGGGAACCTGCAAAAGCCCCTTCTCAGAAACCGCAGGCATTGGTCCCTGAAGGCATTCAAAATGCAGCTTTTGCGTGCACTTTGTGATATGGGTACAATGGCAGGAAGAGGGGAGCCAATAATGTGGCACCAGGTTGTGTGGACCGAGTTACAACTCATTTGAAAGCAGGTGAAGTTTGAAGGGCGCAAGAGAGGCTGTGTGGTGTGCATCCGAAGTGGATGCAGGGCAAAGAGTGGGAGATGTGTAAAAACCTCCTTTAGGTTCTCTATGTGTTCTGTGCCACTTTGCAGGGTGGGGCTGTGCTTCCACAAGTTCCATGACATGCTGTAGGCTAAATGAAAACACAGTGTGAAATATGAATTTATTGTATACATAAACATACATAAACAACAACACTGAATGTCTCAGATTGGGAGTGAGAGGTTAAGTGATTGACTGGCGGCATGCTCCACTTGTATCAATAAACCACTATCAGAAAATGTTTTGTTTGGTAATTATTTATATATTTACTGTTTTATTCACGTTTTCAAGTTCTACTGACAAATCATGCATTCCGATTCTTGCATAGATTGTAATGGGCACATATTATGTATGTAAAATACTTTTTTGAAGGTTGTACTGATTATGATGAGCTAAACTAATTCCAGCTATGTGTATAGCCATGTTTATTGACATACAATGCTTTCTGGGTGTCACGTGAATGTCTGTCGGACCAAAGATGTTTTAACAAAATGAGGTGAGTAAGGGTTCACTAATTTTTGAGAACTTCCCGGAAGTGAATGGTGGCATGTGAACGATGATAGACAACACACCCCCTTCAACATGCATACTATAAACAGACCAAACTCATCTTGTCTTCTCTTATAATCTTTGGTTTCTGTGAGAGAAAAAAAGCATGTCGGCGCGCAGAAACTACCCATCGTCAGATTACTTTCGATTTCTAGAAAGTGTTTTGCTCAATTATTTCGATAAATGGTGAGCTCACCCGTGATGTGATTAATTATAATAGTAATTGCTATTAGCTAGTTCATATTGTAGTTTATGTCAGCCGTTACGTTAATCTTTCCTCAATTAGTGCTAGGATTATTGGATTATTGTGTTATGCTGTAGAAATTTCAGTGAATGTCTGAACATTGCATCCAAAAATAAACTGCTCACATTCTGGACAACTTTGCAAGGACTGTGTCTGAAAAAACTGTGGCCAGCTCAAATGCTGATTGTTGCGTCAATCGAAACTGGCCGTTCTAAATATGCGTTCCAAATAAGCGTTCTATTCACACCGGTTTGATCGTACTCTACCACTGTAGAATGATCACACCCACGTGTTGGTACGTGTGAAAAGGTTAATTTACGCCACCCAGTCATTCAGTCTTTTTGTTCTGTATCTATAGACGCAACCCAGTCGTTCGTTCTAAATGTTCCGTTCTTATCCTTTGCTTGCTAGCTAGCCAACTACGGCCAATTTACAGTCATGTCAAACGTCAAAAAGAATAACAACAGTAGCTGTATTTGCATTTGTTTAAGCTGTTTTCCAGTGACATTCATTTGGATACATCCATAACAATGAGCTAATGAGCCGTGATTTCGCCTGGCATAGAAAATGTGCTCTCTCGTCAGGACACTGTTGTTCAGGGGAGCTAGCCAACAACACAGCTAACACAATCACTTCAAACACTGAAGCTGTAAAGACTGCAAACTAGCTGCACTTCACTTCGTTTTACCTTTTTTCAATTGACATTTCTTTGTAAACCTCACACCCTGATCTGTCCTTGTGATTGTCTCCACCCCCCTCCAGGTGTCGCCCATCTTCCCCATTATCCCCTGTGTATTTTTACCTGTGTTCTCTGTTTGTCCATTGCCAGTTCGTCTTGTTTGTCAGGTCAACCAACGTTTTTGTTCTCAGCTCCTGCTTTTCCAAGTCGCTCTTTTTCTCGCCCTCCTGGTTTTGACCCTTTCCTGTCCGGACTCTGAGCCCGCCTGCCTGACCACTGCCTGCCCCTGACCCTGAGCCTGCCTGCCGACCTGTACCTTGGCCCACCTCTGGATTGTTGACCTCTGCCTACCCTGACCCTGAGCCTGCCGTCCGGTACCGTTGCCCCAATTCTGATTTACTGACCCCTGCCTGCCTTGACCTGTCTATTGCCTGTCACTGTTGGAATATTAAACCATTGTCAATTCGACATGTCTGAATCTGGATCTTACCTTGATTTCTGATAGTATATTATCGTATAAATGATGCCAGCTGATTCAACATTTAGACTGGCTGAGAAACGCTGCCTTCCTGTCTGTCTGTCTCGTCCCGACTCCCGAACCTGTTCTTTTCTATGGGACAGTTGGAGATCGAATTTGAATTTTGAAACAATGTTGCAAATGTTGGAGAGACAGACAGTAAGGTTTATACAAATCTCCGCCATTGAAAAATACATGTTAGTCTAAAATAAATGTGAGATGTATTTATGGAGCATAATATATTTGCGTATATTCCTTAAAACCGTGGACACGTGAGGTAACGTTACTCATTTCATAACCTTTATAGTGTTATATTCAATCTTGCTCAGGTAGCTAGCTACATTCTTTTATCAGCTCTGTAAAACAATGCTAGTTGCGTCAGAGAAGTATTAGCTTATGTTGCATTTTGAAGCTACCCTGGCCTTATGCCTCCCAAGTGGTGCAGCGGTCTATGGCACTGCATCTCAGTGCTAGAGGCATCACTACAGACACCCTGGTTCGAATCCAGGTTGTATCACAACCGGCTGTGATTGGGAGTCCCATAGGGCGGCACACAATTGGCCCAATTTTGTCAATGCAGTATTCCATTTTTATAGCAGTGTTTTATTATGTTACTTCTTTGTAATATTGTTTTATTTCTATATCCTGATATTGTATTCTAATGAATAAGTCCTCTTTATTCTGTACTTTCAGAAACCACGAACAGTATTTGCCAATATCATAACTGGAACTGAACATCTTTCAAGCTGAAGATTGAGGCCAGCTTTTGTATGCTAGCGTACACTCCT
Organism: Brachymystax lenok tsinlingensis; assembly: GCA_030435695.1. Classification (NCBI taxonomy): domain Eukaryota; kingdom Metazoa; phylum Chordata; class Actinopteri; order Salmoniformes; family Salmonidae; genus Brachymystax; species Brachymystax lenok. The sequence goes on from CM059780.1 coordinate 36,105,611, forward strand.
TAACAGCTTTACTGGATGAAAACTCAGCAAGTAAACACATAGGCCAATATGTATTAGTCGTCAATTTTATTGCAGTATTGGTGGTGGTTGGTTCAACAACAACTTGTTTTACTAGAGGAAAAAAAACTGAATATGCATAACCCATATTTAATATTCATGCAGTGACTGAACAACAACTGCACCTCTGAAGGCATAGTTTCATTTTCCATTTGCAGGGAAAATAACGTGCAGTGAGGCTTAGGGGATTGTCCGCAGCAGGGCGACCCCAAGTGGATGGGCGCCGAGGGGTGTGGTGCTCCTCCAGCAGCTCTCTCATGAGGTTCTCTCTATACTTTTGGTAGGTAATTACTTTACCTATGAGGGAGTGGGGAGGATGAGGCAAGTTAGAGGATGATGAGGCAGTGGGTAGGTGGGTGAGATATTGTCACTATAATTGCATAATGAATTTGTATGTGAACTGTACATCCAATTACAAAAATATAATGTTCAGTAATCATCTCACCTGTTAGTTGGCGGTGAACTATGCTGCAGTTAGGGACAGCAGTGTCGATCAGATGGAAAAATATCTTCTTATAGCACTTGGTCGTTTTCCGAGTGCATTCCACAAAGCTGTTTATCATTTCCGCCTTATCCACTGCCCCCATTTTGAGGTTAAAGTCAAGCGCGCAGTCTGGTTTGATCTTTCTCTCTCCCGTCAGGTGGTCCACCTTCCCTGTGGCCGACATGGTTGCTGTATGGACAGTGGAGAGGACATGGACGTCTCGCTTGTCATGCCACTTTACTGCCAGCTGTTGACCGTTCTCTTTGAACTCCACCTCCCCTCTCTGCGTCTTCCTGCATCCGAATGCCGGCATCCCCTTCCTGTTCGACCTGACTGTGCCACAGGCCCCTGTGCTGTTGGAGAGCAGATGCTGGAAGAGTGTGGGACTGCTGTACCAATTGTCCACATACAAAGTGTGTCCCTTGCCGAGATGAGTAGCCAACATGGTCATCACCACGGACCCGGACACCCCAAGTCCCTCATAATGTTTGATGTCAGTGGTGGACCCTGTGTAAACTATAATGTCCTGGACAAATCCTGTCTTCACGTCGCACATGACAAAAAACTTGACCCCAAACCTGTGCCTTTTGGAGGGAATATATTGACGGAACGCCAGCCTACCTTTCCATAACATCAGGGACTCATCAATGCATAGGTCCTTGTATGGCACAAAGACCTGACCAAATGTCAGGCTGATAAGAACATTTCTTATTTTGTGTAACGGGTCACTTAGAATGGCAGTAGCATTGTTGACAAAATGCAGGCATCGCAGCCGAACTAGGAAGCGATCTTGGGAAAAGAGGTTGGCAAAGAAGGGACTTGCAAACATAGGATCTGTGCTCCAGTATTCTCTTAGGGAGTTCTTCTTTACTATCCCCATGAGGAGGACTGTAACCAAGAAAGTATACATTTCACTAATTGTGGTTGTCACCCATTTAGCGAGTTTCCCCCTCACTCCTGGCTCTCTCTTCTCCTGTAGCTCCAAGGCATAGCGATTGGTCTCCTCTACTATGTTTCCCACCAGCTCCTCTGTCAGAAACAACTTGAAGCACTCTGCCTCAGTTGGAAATGGCAAGGGGCGTTGCACTCCAGACTGGGACTCGTCAAAGCAATCAGCAGGGTCAGGAGGGGTGAAATGGCTGGCGGCCTTCCAGCTAGCACAGAACTTCTGTACTTCATCCACTGTCGGTCTCCATCACCACCAGCATCTTCAAAGGGACCTGGTACTTCGTCAGTGGACAAGGGAACCTCAGATTCAGGGTTCTCAATGGCTACAAGGTTGGGGGGCAGCTCCTGTCACTGTCAGAATCAGAATCCTGACTTTCATACTCAGACTCATTGTCAGAATAAAAAAAAATCTCTAGAATTTCCACATTTGTGAGTTGTCTCCTTTTGAAAGACATTGCTAATGCTACAGCTTAGCTCACTAGCTACATACATAAACAACAACACTGAATAGCTCAGAGTGGGAGTGAGAGGTTAAGTGATTGACTGCCGGCACGTGCCACTTGTATCAATAAATCAGTATCAGAGAATGTTTTGTGTGGTAATTTTTTATATGTTCACTGTTTTATTCACGTTTTCAATTACAGGTGACAAATCATGCATTACGATTCATGCATAGATTGTAATGGGCGCATATTCTGTGTGTAAAATATTCCAGCTGTGTAGCCATGTTTGTTGACATACAATGCATTCTGGGTTTCACGTAATCGTCTGTTTGACCAAAGATGTTATAGCAAAATGAGGTGAGTAAGGGTTCACTCATTTTTTGAGGACTTCGGGAAATGAATGGTGGGATGTGAACTATGGTAGATGACACATCCCTTCAACGTGCATACTATAAACAGACCAAAGTCATCTTGTCTTCTCTTATTATCTTTGGTTTCTGTGAGGAAAAGAGCATGGCTGCGCGCTGAAACTATCGTTTAATTTAAACGTCTAGAAAGTGTTTTACCTAATTATTTCGGTCAATGGTGAGCTCACCCGTGATGTGATTAATTATACACAGTAATTGCTATTAACTAATTCATATTGTAGTTTATGTCAGCCGAGAGTTAGAAAATATGACCACTTGTGTTGCGTCAATCTTTCCTCAGTTAGCGCTAGGACAAATGTAGCCTACATTTTCCAGTTAGGGTGATTGTGTTATGCTGCAGCTACTTCTGTGAATGTCTGAACGTTGAATCCAAAAATAAACTGCTCACATTCTGGACATAACTTTGTAAGGACTGTGTTTGTGTAAATAGTTTCTGAAAAAAGTGTGGCCAGCTCAATTGTTGATTGTTGTCATTCGAAACTGCTGTTTTAAATAAACATTCTAAACGAACGTTCTAATCACAAGGATGAGATCGTACACTTGAGGGACCACTGTAGAACAATCACAGCTATGAGATGGTACGTGTGAAAGGGTTAACGTCATAAATTTAGCCAGTGTTACACGGAGTGTAACGGGGAACCCAAGAGCCGACTGAGATGAAGTAACCAAGGTATTTATTGAAACACAGGGGGAAGATGGAGTGCAGGTCAGGGGAAGCTCGGGCGGGTTGCTGGAATCTAGGTACGGAGGCTGAGGCTGAGGCTGGAGCGAGAGGGGTTGAGACAGGGTAAGCAGGTCCGGAGGGGAATCTAAGGGAGTAGTAGAGTGGGGAATCCAGGACAGAGTAGCAGGATGACGAGACAGGGACCAGAGTCAGAGCGGGCAGAACTGTAGCAAAGAGGAAAATAGTTTCAGGCAAGGAAACAGGCACAACAGGATAACAGGATCTGAATAGTAACAAATGGCTAGAAAAGTAGACTGACTGAGCAGAGATTACGATATGGCAGCGTGGAAGTGGCAGGGCTGAGTATTTTTTATGACTATGGAACAGGTTTCAGCTGGTTGGGATCTGCTCTGACTCCAGCACACCTGTCTCCGCCCAGACACGCACACACACAGAGAGGGATAGAGTACTGGGGGAGTGGCGGCAGGTCAAGGAGACACAGAATGCGCCTGAAACTCCCAGCCTCTCTCCTGCATTGCAGGGGGTGGTGGAGCTGCTACAAGAGGTGACAGGGGACTGGAGAAGACAGGTTTAACTTCTTAGGATCGACGCTAGCGTCCCACCTACGACAACATCCGGTGAAATGCAGAGCGCCAAATTCAAATTACAAAAATAGTCATATTAAACATTCATGAAAATACAAGTGTTGTACACCATTCAAAAGCTTAGAATCTTGGTAATCGAACCGCATTGTCGGATTTACAATAGGCTTGACCGCGAAAGCAGAACATTCCATTGTCTGAGGACAGCGCCCCACAACAACATATTATTCAAGCCAGCAAAGGCATTACAACATTTTAAATAGCGGTAAAATAAATCACTTACCTTTGAAAATCTTCCTCTTTTTGCAATCCCACGGGTCCCAGGAACACAAAGAACGGTCGTTTTGTCCTTCTATAGTCCTTCTATATCCCAGAAAGTCAGTTTAGTTGGCACCATGGAGTTCTGCAATCCAGTCGTTCAACATGCAGACAAAGAAATCCCAAAAGTACCAGTAAAGTTTGTCCAAACAAGTCAAACGATGTTTCTAATTAATCCTCAGGTAGTCAAATATCTAAATAAATGATAATATTTCAGACAGAAAATAGTATTTTCAATAGAAAAGAAAAATAACGAGCCTGAAACCATGTCTAAAGACTGTTGACATCTAGTGGACGCCATAGGAACTGCAATCTGGTAGCTAATTCCCTCTATAGTCAATAGCAAGTCAATGGAAAGACAGTAACCTAAAAAAAACACATTTTCCAGATGGATTTTCCTCGGGTATTCGCCTGCCATATCAGTTCTGTTATACTCACAGACATTATTTTAACAGTTTTAGAAACGTCTGAGTGTTTCCTATCCAATACTACCAATTATGCATATCCTAGCTTCTGGGCCTGAGTAACAAGCAGTTTACTTTGGGCACGTCAGACTCTCCGTACTTCCGAACACTGCCCATAGCCCGTAGAGGTTAAATCAGGGATACATGGAAGGAAGGATGGATCCTGAGAGAGGCTGGGAGTTTCAGGCGTAAGGACAACAAAGTCAAGGTATTGGAGTGGCCATCACAAAGCCCTGACCTCAATCCCATAGAAAATTTGTGGGCAGAACTTAAAAAACGTGTGCGAGCAAGGAGGCCTACAAACCTGACTCAGTTCCACCAGCTCTGTCTAGAGGAATGGGCCAAAATTCACCCAACTTATTGTGGGAAGCTTGTGGAAGGCTACCCGAAATGTTTGACCCAAGTTAAACAATTTAAAGGCAGTGCTACCAAATACTACTTGAGTGTATGTACACTTCTGACCCACTGGAAATGTGATGAAAGAAATAAAAGCTGAAATAAATCATTCTCTACCATTATTCTGACATTTTACATTCATAAAATGAAGTGGTGATGCCAACTGACCTAAGACAAGGAATGTTTACTACGATTAAATGTCAGGAATTGTGAAAAACTGAGTTTAACTGTATTTGGCTAAGGTGTATGTAAACTTCTGACTTCAACTGTAGGTTTGCATCATATTATAACGTAGATAATAGCTGTCACAATAACTTAATGGGCTTTCACTCCCAACGCAATGTGACACATTTACTGTCCATGCAGCAACACTGTCACAATATCACTGTGCTGCTTTACTTACTGACAAAAGTTTTCTTTCTACTCCGCCATCACATAAACTAAAAGAGGAGAGAAGACAGAAATAGATTAGGTTGAAGGCTGGTAATTTCATAGCTCCTTGAGTAAACTCTTCGGTATTGTATTAGAGGACAGTGATTTATTGGATGTGCTGTAAGTGCTAGAATGCATCATGTCTGGGCCAGTTAAAGCCAATGGAGGAGGGTGACAGAATAAGGACACTGTGTATCCTTTCCTCTCAAGTCCTGTCAGGCCGTCAACTCACTCGGAGAGAAGTGAAACCGATACATGTCTGCAGTCTATGTGAAAAAATAAAGGAGAGGGGGAAATACTCAGATTGCTTGGCTTCACAGCTCTGAGACATTTTAGTCACCCACACAAAGAATGACAGGCATTTAAAAGGACCTGCTGTTGGCCCTGCAGGATGGTTTTTCATAGGTGAAATCAATCAATCAATCTGATTTCTACTCTAACTCCAACCTTTTCCTCTCGTCTTTTCTCCAGACATCCCCCACGTCCACTGAGAACTATTGCCACCACTTACTATGTCACTTAAAACATTGTTTTTGTATTTCATTCTAGGAAAGGTGCCATTGGGTCTCCATCTATGGTCTTCATCAGTACAAACAGTAATGATAGCATCAATGTTTCACATTTTCTTTAGGAATCATATCTTGTTCATGAAAGGGGAAATGTAAGGGAATCAGAAAGGACTCCTTGCTTGACCTGACAATGATACTGAGCATGCTGTGGAGTAGTGTGGCATGGAACTACTGTACAGTGTGTGTGGATTTCAGTGAGAAATTACCTGGATCCTGGTTCCTGGGATGGGTGGGCTGAGCCTCAGGTGTCCACCTCCGCAGGTGGAAGAGGAGAGAATGAAGAGAGATGGAAAGAAAAAAGGAGTAAGGAGGAGATATGCCATCTGCTCCACTATGTCACCTTGCTAACCTCCACCTTCTGCTGTGTCTAAAGGAGGGGCTGTGGTGACCTTCTTGCCCTTCCTCAAGCTGTCTTCAACCCCCATTCTCTACCCTCCCTCTCGGTCCACTGTCTGCTCTGGCAGCCACGGCCCTCCAAATGTCCTGATAGGCCCACCACCTTCTGGAGATTGTAATTAGGCAGAGATGCTCATTTTGTCGCTCTTTGAATAGAGGGCCAATCGTTTAACCCCTCCCAAACCCCCCTATTGACCTGCTGTATTTTTAGACATCACCTCATTTCACGCCATGGTAAACACCTTCGCCAGGAACCTTTGGGGCAAGACCACAATTCAACAAGGTGAATTTTTTAAATAATGGAGTCTCTGATTCAGAGCAATTTTAGAGTTGATTCATGTGAAAATTGAGCCGTTAGCTTGTCAGACCAGCAGGGCATTTACAAAGGTGCATTTAGGCTACACAACTATGTCTGTGTGAGTAAGTGCATAATGTCTATCAGAGCAGGTGAGTATCTGAATCAGTAATGCTCTGGTAGTTTCTCTCAGGCCAACAATGTCCATGTGTTCTATGAGTAGTAGGCTTCCTGACATACAGTACCCTCCTGCATCAGGGTCAACCTCTGTCCACAGGTCATTCTTCCATCATGTATGATTTGCTGAGATTCTCTTTTGACCCTTTTGCTCTGTTCTACCTGTGTTCCACTGACCTGACAACTCAACCAGTTTGATCCCCTAAGCAGAGACAAGACACACTAAAAGAAAAACAATCTAACAACAATTGTAAATATTGTAACACTAAGTGAAAATAAACACCCATCAGTTTAGTTTAAGTTAACTTCAAATGTGATGGTGATAATTAGGCAAGAGAAGACAGTTACCAGCATAAAGAAAAGGCTGCACACAATTTGTAATGTGTGATGATGGCACCTGATTAACCACTTTAAATTCCAAGACTTGAATCACAAAATGAATCTCTGGGGATCATTAATTGTCAATCTAGTGCTGTGCCTGTCCCTGTCCTAATTCATGTAGCTACATTTTTTAACACACATCTCAATCATTTACATGATAGGTCATCAAGATAATGAGCATCTCATTGGTTCGTGCACACACTATTCTTCGCACTCAAGCTGCATCTTGATTTGACAAATTTTTGTCTGGAGAATGTTATTGTGACCATCATTATTCAAGGACTTTGAAAAAGCAGTGGTCAGACTTACTGTCCAAAGTAAAGATCAAAGCAATCAGAGGCAGAGACAAACAGGCCTGATTAGTCTGCCTCTTCCTCTCTTCCTCTTTCCCTTCACTCTCTCTCCTTTCCCTCTTGTCTCTCCTCATCTCATCTCATATCACCTTCCCTCGCATCTCACATTTGCTCAATTGCGTAGGGTTTGCTTATGCTTCCTTCTGAACTATAGTGTTATTTTGCAGTTGTGAAAACCCATAACGGGTAAAGCTTTTGAAATGAGTGGTTATGACTTTCTCCCCACCCCACCACTCCCTACAGTGCTCTATGCAAATAACAGGACATATAATAATGTGTGCGATTAACTATAATAAAGGGCATCTTTAAATTGGCTATGCTTGTGACCTTCCAATTCCCTCTAATCTACACTCAGAACACAGCTCTCACAAACTAACCATGGAGGTGTGAGGCAAAGATGATTGCATGAGATTATGAGAATTAAGTGATCAGAGAAGCAATGACATTGAATCAAACATTCTGAACCAGAATCAGCACATTTACTTATGGCATTTATTTGACAGGGACAATGCACGTTCATCAACATTTCAGTGATCACATGAAATGAAATATGCTGGAGTTAAAACAGAAGAGCAAATTTTCATCCATAAGTCAAGCAATGAATCATGCCAACAATACCAACAGAAGTGTTAGCCCCCTCACTAATTTTGTCCCTTGCTGTAATATCAGGGTGTGGTCTGGACATAACCAGTATGACCTGTCACGCTGAGACGGATGACCAACTGCTATAACGTAACTTGGATAAGGAAAACAAGTTTCCTCCCACCTCACATCACCTCTCACTATTATGAGCATCATAGGCTATGGCAGCGTCAGATAATTCACTTTGCCTCATAGCTTACAGAAGGGGGTTGGAGAATGTAAAGGTTGGAGTGCTAGATATTGGTGTAAAATCTATCATTGATCTCCAACCCTAAGTGTCCTGTACATGGTGATATTATAATGATCCATGGCCTTGTACCCCCCAGCTAATGTAAGTGATATTTTTTTGGTATATAATTTTGTTATACTTTCCTGGTAGGGCCCACGCGTTTCGAGTTACAGAAAGACAGAAATTAGTTGTTCCACAGGGGGCTGAGGAGGTAATAGGGACATTTGTTTTATTCTCCCACTGTCACACCCTGATCTGTTTCACCTGTCTTGTGCTTGTCTTCACACCCCACCAGGTGTTTCCCGTTTGTCCCCATTATCTCCTGTGTATTTATACCTGTGTTTTCTGTTTGTCTGTGTCAGTTCGTCTTGTCAGGTCGTTCCAACGTGTTCCCTGTTTTTCCTGTTTCTCAAGTTTTGTTTTCTAGTCTTCCCGGTTCTGACCATTCTGCCTGCCCTGGCCCTGAGCCTGCCTGCCATACTGTCCCAGATTGACTCTGCCTTGGATTACTGACCTCTGCCTGCCCTTGACCTGCTGTGTGCCTGCCACCTGTTTTATAATAAATATCTCAGATTCTAACTGTCCGCCTCCTGTGTCTGCATCTGGGTCTCATCCTGAGTTGTGACACCCACTCTTTTCTTGCTTCTCTCCTCCTTTGCTCTCTTCCACTCCTCTCCAGCTTGGAGGAGAACAAAAAGCTCTCATCTGTGGTAGTGTATAAATAACAGTTACCGTGACGACAGGAAAAGTAGTGTAACACACCATCTGGCTCTCCACCGATGTCTGCTGCTTCAGACGCAGCGAAGGGGGAGGATCACTGGATGGAATCACTCAAGACGGTTTTGTCGCTTCTGCTCCTCAAACTCAAGAGGGGTGCCGTGTATGAGCCAAAGTAAATCTATAGCAAGGAGGTTTCGTTCTAATGAGTACAGTAACATATTTGTTACTGGAATTGTTTTAAAATGGTCATACCATGCATCATTTATCTATTTGAGTTGGAATTTTAGGACCCCTGTAGGTATCCCCAATATTTGTATTTTTTATGATTTGATGAAACATTCAGTCTGGCCTTACTGCTATTAGCCCCTAGAAACACATACATGTAAAAACATACTCAGAAAATAAATCAAAAGGAAGTACTGTATGTTTTGAAGTGTCTGTCCTAAATCTGAGAGTCTTGTGAGGATTGTGGGCGTCGTATATAGCAAAACAACTGAAAAGTACGTGAGAGTCTCAGCTTTCGATGGTGGGGTCTGAAATACACCTCTGTAGCTTTGCTACATTCCACTGCAGATGCAGTAGGCCGATATTGTCGGATGTGGTGGATTGAGACGCAGCCCATGCAAAAAATCTCTATCTTAAGCAGACGGATTTTGATGTGGATTTTTTTATTCTAATTAGATTTCCATGCAGGTGCGGACATCAACTCTAGAGGGTCGTAATATAAAGTGAGCATTATTTATACTTTAGAAATACTTTAGAAATGTTTTGAGTGACAAGTGTAATTTCTCACATAAAGATGGGCATGCCATTGGTAGACATTCCTGCAGTACCTGCTAAAAGAATAAGCACAGAACACAGAATGTTTAAGTAAATATGTATACATGTGTGAATAACTAGCTTACTAACATTTACAAATGTGGGAGCAATGATTAATAAACTGTAGCTAAACAAATGCCCTATAAATGGTTTATTATGGACAATTTAAAAAAAGTATTACCCAATCTTTATACTGTTTCTGAAACAACAACCATATGGTTATACTGTTGCTCTAATTCTATCAGTGTGCTTACAAATATTATTATATTGTTTATTTGGGAAACAACTGTTAAGGCATATTTGTGTCACTTAGGCTTAGATACTGTCAAGAAAATGAACGACCTTCTCCCAGCATTTTCCTTAGTGTTGATATCGTGTTTTAGGGAAGATCCAGATGCAGACAGTTTATTACTAGAACAGGGGGCAGGCAAAATGACAGGTCAAGGGCAGGCAGAGGTTGGTAATCCAGATCAGAGTCAAATAGGTACAGAACGGCAGGCAGTCTCAGGGTCAGGGCAGGCAGAATGGTCAAAACTGGAAAAAGAAAACAGGAACTATAAACAGACAGGAGCAAGGGGAAAACCGCTGGTAGGCTTGAAGAACAAAACAAACTGGCAACAAAGAAACAGAGAACACAGGTATAAATACACTGGGTATAATGGGGAAGATGGGCGACACCTGTAGGGGGGTAGGGACAAGCACAAAGACATCTCAAAGATCTCCTCCTCTGTCTCCTCGTTCATTTCTCCCATATCCCACTCGGATAGATTTTCATCATTCGCATGAATCCCAATCGATTCTTCTTGCAAAGCAAGTACCATTACTGAGAATTTCTCATCTACGGCTGTGAGAAAATATATATTAATCAATGTAAGCTTTGCAACTAACAACCTTGTTATTCTTCAAAGCCAAACAAAATGAGAATTTGGCTGTGTTCAGGTCTCATTATTAAGACGAGCATGGGAACAGACGTTATACAGAGCTATTGATCACAGCGTGAAGACAGGCCTACACAGATAATACCTGCATAGAATAAAAATTATCTTTATCCAGCAGAGAAAAATACTTGCTTTCTCTTGCTCTAGTGTTCTGTTCCTTTGATTCTCAGTGGCAGTCCAGACTCCATAACTTGTCAGGAAGGCAAAATGTAAAACCCCAATGGTGACCTTATGACCAATTGTTTTCAGGAATATTTTAATTAATACATTTTTCCCAAAATGTTTTTCTGGTTTGTTTTATAATAAATTTCAGATTCAGCTATTTTTTTTGGCTCACAAGGTTAATAGTTCATAGTTTCACGTTACATTATTATCCTGATCACAATATTCCAGCAAATAATTTGTCTGATTTCACTTTGCTTCTCAATCCCTTAGGTTTGTCCCTATCAAATGTACTCTAATCCAATTTCTCCTAAACTGTTGCATCCAGATATTAGATTGGATTAGATTAGAGATTTTAATAGTCACATGTACAGGGTGGCAGATGTAATTATAGGGTACAGTGAAATTCAGGACAAAGCAGGACAAAGTGAAATAAAGCAATACAAAAAAATAGATAATAAAACATAGAAAACTGTTACAATAATAAATTCCCCCAAGAGGGGCAAGAGGGGGACAGGGGGAGCAGACATGGTCTGTGCGGAGCAGATACGGAGACTGACAGAGAACACGTGATCGAGAGGGATAGAAAGCAGCTTCTTTGTGAGCCTGAAAATACATGATTGATTAGGTGGTATTCAGCAGTCATAAAAATATGCCTTATTTACTTTGAAGAACTACTAATAAAATAGTAATTTTGTCAGACTGCATAGGCAGCAGCTCTATAGAGACGAGATGATGACATGGAATGAAATAATAAAGTCATCAAGTAAAACAAATATTTTATTAAAGTAATGTGAATAAATTATGGTAAATAAGTGATAAGCAGTAATGGGCAATCACTACCATCACGGAACTTTTATTAATTGTTTTATTTTGTGTTACAGCATTCAACCCACATAGTGCATTTAATGTATAAAATAAATTGAAACCGAAGTCAAAAACAGTGACTATTTTATAATTGAACCGAAACCAAACCAACCTCAAAAATCACTCATTGTTCAGCCCTAAGATGTCCTGGAGGGCAGGCAGTGTGCACCCAATGATGAGTTCGGCTGAGAGTACCACTCTTTGTAGCGCCTTGTGAGCCGCGGCGGTGGAGTTGTCGTACCAGGCTGTGATGCAGCCCGACCAGTGGAGGCTCATCAGAGGAAGAGGAGGACAATCCTCCTCAGTGAATTTAATAAAAATGTTAAAACATTTAAAAAGTTATCCTTTTTTGATAAAACTATTCTAAATATATTCACGTCACCAAATAATTGATTAAAACACAATGTTTTGCAATGAAGGTCTACAGTAGCCAGCACTCAACAGGGTAGCACTATGGTGTAGCCGGAGGACAGCTAGCTTCCGTCCTCCTCTTGGTACATTGACTTCAATACAAAACCTAGAAGGTTCTTGGTTCCATAGACTTCCACAGTAATAATGACAACTTCCGGAGGATGTCCTCCAACCTATCAGAGCTCTTGCAGCATGCACTGACATGTTGTCCACCCAATCAAAGGAAAAAAATGTGGTAAAATGTGGTGTGTAGTTGACTCCGAGAGAAAGACAATAGTTGAAGTTTTCAACAAATTAATTTCTTCAAAAATGAAGGAGAAGCAAGAGAGAGAGAGAGAGAGAGAGAGAGTGAGAGATTGTCATTTTGTTTCACTATCAGTTTCTCTTACTTAGCTAGCAATTGCAGCTGGCTAGTTTAGCCTACTCAAACACCCGTCTCAATCAGAGAGATGCTAAAGTTACTGCATGACTAGTGGGTTTACTAACACATTGGTTATATTAGCTATGTTGACTAGGACGTTACTTTAGCTAATATGGGGATAACAATGTAGGCTGTGTGTAAGGGTTATGACATGGTTTGGCTTGGAATGTTTTTTTCATCTGGCCACATACAGCTGATGTGTTGTGCATTGAAGTCCACAAATGAAGGGAAAAGGTGAGAGGGGGAGAGTGCATAGAGGCGAAAAGGAATACAATGTGGCTGTTTGAAAGTGAACTGTGTTTATGCGTAATCAGCGGTGTATTCATTCCGACAATTCTGTTGAAAAACGAGAATCATGTAGTGGCCTAAACATATCGATGTTACATTGAACTGGGTGAATGGAATATGAATGACAGTCATCCAATATGCTGTAATATAAATAAGGCCAAGCTAATGAAAAAAGTGTCCTCCCTCATCATAAACGGCACTGACAGCCACTGAGCCCAACAGTATGCCCTCGATGGTGCTCCTGTGGAACACTGAGGGCCCTCTGGGATATTTCTGTATTTCATTTTCGATACATTTGCAAACAGTTCTAAAAACATGTTGTTATCTCTTTGTCATTGTGGGGGTATTGTGTGTAGATGGTAGGAGAAAAAAATATATTTAATACATTTTTTATTCAGGCTGTAACAATAAAATAAGTCAAGGGGTATGAAGACTTTCTGTGGCTCAGTGTTTTGCATTATTTACACTCCGCCACCAGCCTGTACCGTTGACACCAGGCAGGATGGGTCTATGGAGTCATGCTGCTTACATCTCTGCCATCAGCATGACGCAATAGGAACCGCGATTTATTGGACCGAGCAACATTTTTCAACTCCTCAATTGTCCAGTGTTGGTGATCGCGTGCAAGCTGGAGCCGCTTCTTCTTGTTTTAAGCTGATAGGAGTGGAACCCGGTGTGGTCGTCTGCTGCAATAGCCCGTCCGTGACAGGATCAACAAGTTGTGCGTTCTGAGATGCCGTTTTGCACACCACTGTTGTACTGCCCTGTAATTTGTCTGTTTTTGGCCCGCCAGTTAGCTTACACGATTCTTGCCATTATCCTTCAAACAAGAGGGCGATCATACCACACTCAAAGTCGCTTAGGTCACTTATTTTGCCCATTATAATGTTCAATCAAACAGTAACTAAATGCCTCGATGCCTGTCTGCCTGCTTTACATAGCAAGCCACCTCCATGTGATTCACTTTCTGTAGGAGTGATACATTTGTGAACGGTATAGTGTACCTAATAAACTGTCCAGTGAGTGTATTATATAGTATTTTTTTGCTTTGTCAAGGGTGCCAATAAATTTGGACCTGACTGTATTTGGACAGTGAGGCAATTATATATTTTTGGGGCTCTATACTCTAGCATTTTGGATTTGAAATATAATGTTTCATATTTATGTGTCATATTAGCTAACAGTACAGAATGTCATCTTTTATTTCAGGGTATTTTCATACACATCTGTTTTACCATTTAGAAAACACTTTATGTACTCTATCCAAGTATTTGGACAAATTCATATTAATAGTATGTCAAAAGTTTTAATAGTCAGAAGTTTAGTATTCAGTCCCATATTCCTTGCAAACAATGACTACATCAAGCCTGTGACTTACAAAAAAAACACATGATAAAATCACATGTGAAAAAAACCTGTGATGATCAAACATGAGTGAACACACGTGATCAAATCACATGCGAAAAATATAAATGTTGCTGTTGAAATTTGAAGTTTCACATGTTAATAATTTGTGTTTTCCCTCGTAAAAAATACACATAAAACATTTTTCACACCTTTATTTTTCACCACTTCCAGCTAGATCTGGTCTTCTATCCAGGGAGTGACCAGGAGTGACCCTGCTTAGGTTCATAGGACAACCAGCAGTGGGATGCAGGGTGCTGGGTTGCTGGGATGAATGTGCCAAAACATGCAAATGGAATAAAAGGCAGCGAAAGCAAAGGCCAGAGAAACATAACCAAAGATAGGGAAAAATGCAGGAAAGAGGGAGGCATTTCAAAATTATTTCCTTGCAATATTTTTATTTTTTACCTTTTTTTAACTAGGCAAGTCAGTTAAGAACAAATTCTTATTTACAATGACAGCCTAAGAACAGTGGGTTAACTGCCTTGTTCAGGGGCAGACCGACAGATTTTTACCTTGTCAGCTCGGGGGATTCAAACTAGCAACCTTTCGGTTATTGGCCCAATGCTCTTACCACTAGGCTACCTAGTGGTTTTGCGATCAATACTTTTGGGTTTATGTTTTACTTTCAATATCATTATTTATGTTTGCAATACTAACAATTTTGTTCTTGAATTCAGAAGTTCTGCTTGATATTAATGGCACAAAAGTAACTCACTCACTAGAGGATTGCAACATATAATAACACTATTACTCTATTAAAGGTGTTTAAAGCAGCAATCCTTAATTTAAACATGTCCCCGCCACAGTTTGAGTAAAAATCTGGAGGGATGAGGCTGGAGAAATGCAACCACTCTCCAATCAATACACTACGCTATGGATGCAAGGACTGATCATCCATGATATCAAAATTATAGTTTTAACCATGTTTTTAGGCTATACAGTGGTTGTTTACATTTACTTGGTTTACAAACATTGGAATAAAACAATCTTATATGTTGGGTTCTGATGGGCTACAACAGTTGAACTTAGGTCATGAGGCATTATATTCTTCAAGAAAAAATCAGTACATCTCATTAATATGTACAGTAAATCCCTAAATGGATGTAGCAACTAAGGATTGCCACTTTAACAGGCAGTGACCTTCATACCGAAGAACTATGTCGCTATTTGAACGTGATCCATTAACCTGCCCCCTACTGTTCTGTGAATGTCCCTCAAAATCGGTCCCCTTTGGGCTTTTAAGATGTGGTCACCCTAATTCAAACAGTGAAAACATTGCTACTGCAACATGTTAACACCGTCTTTTTTACATAGGAGAAGAATAACCCTATTGCAATACCAAATTTGAAAGTGAGATTTTCACAGGTGTAGTTTTCTTACATGTGAAACTGCAAATTGTATTTTCACGTGATTGATATTCACATGGAGTATTTAAAATGTGTATGTGAAATGGCAAATGTGATTTTCACATGAAACTGCATATCCAATATTTTCACATTAGTTTTTTAACATGTGAAACGGCAAATTTCACGTGTACCTGCAATTGTGTTTTGTATTATGTTTTGCCCAGTAGAACTGAATGGTTAATAATGACTTGTGTCATTTTGGAGTCACCTTCATTGTAAATAGGAATTGAAGATGTTTCTGAACACTTCTGCTACTATGATGATGGATAATCATAAAATAATTGTGAAATGACGAGATAAAGTACCTCCCCTGTTATTGGTAATGGTGAAATGTTAGAATGTTGTTGTAGTTTCTCACATCTTAATCATTAAATGGCATTATCAGAATGTATTTAGTAGTGTTCATAAACATGTTATCTACTTACTATCTAAATTACTCCAGTCATCATTCAGTTAGTTGGGCAAAAAACAACCCAAAACACAACCAAAACAAACTGCAAATGCACCCAACGAGTTTGTAGAGCCACAAACTTGACGTAGTCAATGTGTGCAAGGAATATGGGTTGTCGTATGCTTTACAATCGTATACCTGGCAATTACGTTTGCCGCTGTCGTCGTGGCTGCTGTCGTCGTGGCCGCTGTCGTTTTATTGAGCTATAAGGATGAGCTTCAGTGGTGCAAGGTAAGTCGTAGTCTGTGTCTGAGAGACGATAAGAGAGTGAGTGAGTGAGTGAGTGAGTGAGTGAGTAATTAAAATAACAATGCACTGCCATAAACTGAAAATTCTGTCTATTTTTGTAAGCTGCTGCTATTGAGGATCCTTTTTGGTCTCTATATAGAATGGACACCATGGGTTTCACACATCACCTGTTATCATCACCAATACATCATCCACCCTATCATCACCAATATGCATCTTTCTGTATCACTGGATGCATGTCTTAATAATAGTGTAGTAATATTTAATTTCCCTCCATGTATTGACAATAATACTCACATTCCCAATAAATGTTCCGCTCTTAGAGAGTCCGAATGTGAATGTTTCTCCATAAATGTTTACTTTATCCTGATATATGATAGATCATGCTAGTGGATAAACGATGATGATGTGTATTCATGGCAGAAATTATGTATTCTTGACATGGTGTTTTGTGATCCTCCAATAAACCTATTGCAAGTAGCATCATATTAGCCGTGCTGCCATTGTGGGAAGACGTACAACCCTCAATCTCTTTGCTTATCTCATTGACATGCTTTCCCTGATTGACTTGGTTGTAATTAATGGTGGGCAGTAGCCAGTTTTTCACACTGTCTATAAAGAATCCAGACTGAATATCTGGCTGTTTCACTATTGTTTTACTGATTCCATCAAAACCACTTCCTATATTTCTAGTGAGTGGTGTTTTGCAAATCACATTTGTCAGCAATTGGACCACCTTCAACCAATCAGTAGGCTGCTGCTGGGTGACAATACAGCAGAGCAGAAAAGTCAAACAGCCCCGTACAGGGGAGAAAAATAGGAGAAGAAATTTCATCAGAATGCATTAACAATTTAATATCCTCTATATTGATGTTCACTTAGCAAAGAATTGTGTTTAATCACGTTTCACTACGCTATCACTTGTGTGAAGTTGATGCGTCTTTATACATCGTTACATTTATAGAATTGTCTATTTCACTAATAGTCCACCGAATTATTGAGGATTTGATCATGCCTGCAGACCAATTTTATGATTTTAGTTATTAATAGTAATATTAAAACAACATTTCCACCTAATTTCAACAGAAGAATGTAATGTGAATCAACGTGGAAAACTGTTTGGATTTCCAAAAAGGAATTTGGGGAATGTATGTCTTTTTAAAAATATAAATCAAATGACTGGTTAACATTTTTGTTGATTTTACTTTGAATTCCCATTGGTTGACAATTCTAGATGTTGAACAGATGTCTGTGAACTGAGGTCTGTGTCCAGTGGGTTATACTGTATTTGTCAGTGATATTTAAATAAGCTACAACATTTAAATGGATTTGACAGCACTGTCAGTAAGATTTCTGACAGTTATGGTACCAATTATAAATCACTATTTTTACTACTATTATTATTATTATTGTTATTAATTATGCAAGTAAATACATTTGTGTTCCCA
Source organism: Brachymystax lenok tsinlingensis (assembly GCA_030435695.1). Taxonomy (NCBI): domain Eukaryota; kingdom Metazoa; phylum Chordata; class Actinopteri; order Salmoniformes; family Salmonidae; genus Brachymystax; species Brachymystax lenok. The sequence goes on from CM059780.1 coordinate 36,123,476, forward strand.
TGGCATTGGTATGCTTACACCATCTCTTCATTTATCTGATTAAATAACTGCATTAGTATAAAATTCATAATCTAAATACACATTTCTGACCACAGAAAAATAAAGATCTCAGCCACAATGATACTCTGTTCAAACATTTGGTGGCAGCACTGTGATCCAGTATCCACCTTGTTCTCTTTATCTCTCTTTATTTCATTAAGATTATTTGCCCCAGTTTTAACCCAACTAAGTCACTGAGTGCCAAAGGTTTGTGAGTGACAACCAACAGTTTAACTTGAAGGTTATTAGCTCTGTGAAGAACTCTTGATGCACACTTTGATGTACAGTATCCTTCTTTGCAGGCGGTGTAAAGAATTTTGTATATTTACCAAGGGCACTCTCCTCAAGGTTATTAGCTCTGTGAAGAACTATTGATGCCACTTTGATGTATCCTTCTTTGCAGGCGGTGTAAAGACTTTTGAATAATTACCAAGGGCGCTCTCCTCCATGCACCATCATGAAATTGGGCATAATTAATGCAGAGGTTTCTGCACTGTATGGGCTTTTCCACTTCAAATGGGATTAAATATAAACAGATTCACAATTAAAGATGCATTTTGTTTGCAGCCTTCGCCCCTCCTCCAAAGCCTCCTCCTCCTCCCATGAGCCTCGTTTGTAATTCCGCTAGCAAAGGTGCACAGGTGCAGCCCGGAACCTTGACTTGGACCAGAAACACTCCATCCGCTATGAAGCACAAAGCATTAGAACTTAAAAAAACATGAATTATTCATGTCTCCAAAAAAGACAGCAGCATGTTTGTGTGTATCTGTGTATGTGTGTGTGTGCATGTTCTCTTTGCAGCATAAATATACAGAATTCATGATAAAGCGTTTAATATTCAGTGTGAAACGATGGAGGCCTGCTTAATGCTGCTTGACCCTGAACCATATAAAGAAACCATTACTACATATGCACCTGGAGCCGACCCCAGTCCCATGCACAACTCTAATAACCCAGGTAGCAGAAAACGTTCTAAGAACTATCAGAGCATGGTTAGAGTGAGGTTGTCCTATGGTTATCTGGCATAAGACCTTCCCATAACTTGTTGCAGGATAGTTGCTTGGCTTTGGAACATTCTCAGAACCTGCAAAATCCCCTAGAGTTGATTGACAGGTCAGTTCATCAGATTTTATTAAATAGCTCCCTGTCTGTTTACAGACTTTTCTTGCATAGGCTCTGTGAGATTCTACTGAGCTCGCCGGTAGCTGCCAGTTGCCTATTCCATAGCCCGGGGCTTGTGAATGTGGTGTTTTTCCAGACGTGGGAGGATCCGGACAACACAATCGTCACAACATCATCTGTAAAACCCAAACACTTTGAGCTAGAAACTAATATGACAACACCATAGGAAGCTGAGACTCTCACAAGCACGAGGGTGTCAGTTGTGTTGCTCTATAACGCACTTCTTGGGAGTCATTTGAAGGTAACCCAGTACCGGCTTTTAAAAATGACAAAGAAAATGGGGGTAACCATGAGTAAAGTTAAAATCCTGAGTTTTCTTATATCTCTCAGATATAGGTCCGACACTTCAAAACATACTTCCTTTTGATACATTTTTTGACTCTATTTTGCCATGTACGAATGTGCTATTCAATGCATTTCCATGGGCTATTGCAGTTAAAGCTCAATTCAATGTTTAATCAAATACGGTTTTTATATATATTTTTTTTTCTACAGGGGTCCTAAAATTCTAAATCAAATAGCTAAAGGATCCATGGTAGGACGATCTTAAAACAATTCCATATGTTAGCTTAGTAGATATCAGCATCTGAGGGCTTAGACCTACAAGGGGGAGACTTGACATTTGTTATTTCATTACTTTAATGTTTCCTAAGTTCACACATTAATTTAGAAACTTTAAAACTACTTAGGGAGTAGCGGCGCGCTAGCGGGCCACTCCCGACACTACCCGGTGAAATGTAAGGCACCAAATTCAAAAGTTGAATTATTAAACATTCATCAATATACAAGTGTTGCATAGTCATCAAAAGCTCTGATTCTTGGCAATATCACAGCGTTGTCAGATTTCAAAAAGGATTTACGGTGAAAGCACAACATTTGATTGTTTGAGGATAGCACCCCACATATTTCCCACATTAGCATAAATTCATATCCAGCGCGGGTCACACAAAAAACAATATCACAGCTAAAATAAATCTCTTACCTTTCAAAGAACTTCTGCTGAGGGCTTCCCAAGTGTCTAATGAAGACATCCAATGGTTCTTTTGTTAGTAAAAGTCGTTTATTATATCCATAAATCTCTGTTTGGATTTTCTGATCATAACGCGCCAACCAACGTCGAATCGCCCATTGAAACATGAAGAGAACGCGTTCAAATATACCTATCAACTTTTCCTAAACAAATCATAGATAATTTATAATGCATCCTTAGCTATCCTTTTATGAATATTAGCAATAATATTTAACTCGGATGGTAACCTCAACGGTATGAAAGGAAAATAAAGTGGGGCGCGCACTCATTCTCACGCCCGTAAAATCTTGTTGACATCTGAGCTACCTCGACTATTTCCTGTTCCTATCCATTCTGCTCAGGGCTACAGCTTCCAGACTCTGTATGAAGACTGTTGACATCTAGTGGAATCCATAGGTACTGCAGTCTAGGAGCTGGTTTCCATTAAAGTCAATAGAGAGAGTATCAAACAGAACAAAGGTCACAAAAAAAAGAAAATTCCGGACAGACATTTCTCGGGTTTTCGTCTGCTATATCAGTTCTATTATACTCTCATACATTATTTTAACACTTCAGAGTGTTTCCTATCCAACAGTACTAATTATGTGCATATCCTATTTTCTGGGCCTGAGTGGCAGGCATTTTAGTTTGAGTACGCCAGACTCTCCAAAACCGTCACCTCTGCTGCCGCTCCCTAAAAAGTTAAGAAACAAAGTAAATTCAGGAAATTTCAGTACTTGAACACGTTTCCGACAGGTTCACTCATGGTTCTTTAAAAAACAAAGATTGTGTGACATTCTCCGAAAGTTCAGAGAACTTAGAGAAACATTATTCTTCAGGAATTTAACCCTCTAGACCTCATAACAGCCATGAACGGTCATTCTACATTCTACTGCAGTGGCCGCTGCCGGCCGTCACTTTCATTCAGTTATTTATTTGTATTTATTTATTTAACCTTTATTTAACTAGGCAAGTCAGTTGAGAACAAATGATTATTTACAATGACGGCCTACCAAAAGGCAAAAGGCCTTCTGCGGGGACGGGGGCTGGGATTAAAAAGACAAACATTTTATTAAAATATAAGTACAGGACAAAACACACATCACAACAAGAGAGACAACACTATATAAAGAGAGACCTAAGACGACAACATAGCAAGGCAGCAACACATGACAACAAGGCATGGTAGCAACACAAAACATGGTAGCAGCACAAAACATGGTACAAACATTATTGGGCACAGACAAGAGCACAAAGGGCAAGAAGGTAGAAACAACAATACATCACGTAAAGCAGCCACAACTGTCAGTAAGAGTGTCCATGATTGAGTCTTTGAATGAAGAGATTGAGATAAAACTGTCCAGTTTGAGTGATTGTTATATGTGGAGGATGAGGGCTGCAGTAGATATCTCAGATGGGGGAAGTGAGGCCTAAGAGGGTTTTATAAATAAGCATCAACCAGTGGGTCTTGCGACGGGTATACAGAGATGACCAGTTTACAGAAGAGTATAGAGTTCAGTGATGTGTCCTAAAAGGAACATTGGTGGCAAATCTGATGGCCGAATGGTAAATAACATCTAGCCGCTCGAGAGCACCTGACAATCTATAAATTATGTCTCCGTAATCTAGCATGGGTAGGATGTTCATCTGAATCAGGGTTAGTTTGGCAGCTGGGGTGAAAGAGGAGCGATTATGATAGAGGAAACCAAGTCTAGATTTAACTTTAGCCTGCAGATTTGATATGTGCTGAGAGAAGGACAGTGTAACGTCTAGCCATTCTCCCAAGTACTTGTATGAGGTGACTACCTCAAGCTCTAAACCCTCAGAGGTAGTAATCCCACCTGTGGGGAGAGGGACATTCTTCTTACCAAACCACATGACCTTTGTTTTGGAGGTGTTCAGAACAAGGTTAAGCTTGTTGGACACAAAGAAAGCTTTGTTGTAGAACATTTTACCAAATACATTTAAACTCAGTTCTTCACAATTCCTGACATTTAATCCTAGTAAAAATTCCCTGTCTTAGGTCAGTTAGGATCACCACTTTATTTTAAGAATGTGAAATGTCAGAATGATAGTAGAGAATTATTTATTTCAGCTTTTATTTATTTCATCACAGTCCCATTGGGTCAGAAGTTTACATACACTCAATTAGTATTTGGTAGCATTGCCTTTAAATTGTTTAACTTGGGTCAAACGTTTCAGGTAGCCTTCCACAAGCTTCCCACAATAAGTTGGGTGAATTTTGGCCCACTACTCCTGACAGAGCTGGTGTAGCTGAGTCAGGTTTGTAGGCCTCCTTGCTCGCACACGCTTTTTCAGTTCTGCCCACAAATTTTCTATAGGATTGAGGTCAGGGCTTATGATGGCCACTCCAATACCTTGACTTTGTTGTCCTTAAGCCATTTTGCCACAACTTTGGAAGTATGCTTGGGGTCATTGTCTATTTGGAAGACCCATTTGCGACCAAGCTTTAACTTCCTGACTGATGTCTTGAGATGTTCCTTCAATATATCCACATAATTGTCCTTCCTCACGATGCCATCTATTTTGTGAAGTGCACCAGTCCCTCCTGCAGCAAAGCACCCCCACAACATGATGCTGCCACCCATGTACTTCACGGTTGGGAGGGTGTTCTTTGGCTTGCAAGCCTTCCCCTTTTTCCTCCAAACATAAATGGTTATTATGGCCAACCAGTTCTATTTTTGTTTCATCAGACTAGAGGACATTTGTGCAGTTGCAAACCGTAGTCTGGCTTTTTTTGTGGCGGTTTTGGAGAAGTGGCTTCTTCCTTGCTGAGCGGCCTTTCAGGTTATGTCGATATAGGACTTGTTTTACTGTGGCTATAGATACATTTGTACCGGTTTCCTTTTTCCTCCAGCATCTTCACAAGGTCCTTTGCTGTTGTTCTGGGATTGATTTGCACTTTTCACACCGAAGTACGTTAAATCTCTAGGAGACAGAACGGGTCTCCTTCTTGAGCGGTATGACGGCTGCGTGGTCCCATGGTGTTTATACTTGCGTACTATTGTTTGTACAGATGAACGTGGTACCTTCAGGCATTTGGAAATTGCTCCCAAGGATGAACCAGACTTGTAGAGGTCTAAAATTTTATTTTATGAGATCTTGGCTGATTTCTTTTGATTTTCCCATGATGTCAAGCAAAGAGGCACAGAGTTTGAAGGTAGGCCTTGATATACATCCACAGGTACACCTCCAATTGAAATTATGTCAATTAGCCTATCAGAAGCTTCTAAAGCCAAGACATCATTTTCTTGAATTTTCCAAGCTGTTTAAAGGCACAGTCAACTTAGTGTATGTAAACTTCTGACCCACTGGAGTTGTGATACAGTGGGGCAAAAAAGTATTTAGTCAGCCACCAATTGTGCAAGTTCTCCATCTTAAAAAGATGAGAGGCCTGTAATTGTCATCATAGGTGCACTTCAACTATGACAGACAAAATGAGGAAAAGAAATCCAGAAAATCATATTGTAGGATTTTTAATTTATTTGCAAATTATGGTGGAAAATAAGTATTTGGTCAATAACAAAAGTTTCTCAATACTTTGTTATATACCCTTTGTTGGCAATGACCGAGGTCAAACGTTTTCTGTAAGTCTTCACACACTGTTGCTGGTATTTTGGCCCATTCCTCCATGCAGATCTCCTCTAGAGCAGTGATGTTTTGGGGCTGTCGCTGGGCAACACGGACTTTCAACTCCCTCCAAAGATTTTCTATGGGGTTGAGATCTGGAGACTGGCTAGGCCACTCCGGGACCTTGAAATGCTTCTTACGAAGCCACTCCTTCGTTGCCCGGGCGGTGTGTTTGGGATCATTGTCATGCTGAAAGACCCAGCCACGTTTCATCTTCAATGCCCTTGCTGATGGTAGGCTTTGTTACTTTGGTCCCAGCTCTCTGCAGGTCATTCACTAGGTCCCCCCGTGTGGTTCTGGGATTTTTGCTCACCGTTCTTGTGATCATTTTGACCCCACGGGTGAGATCTTGCGTGGAGCCCCAGATCGAGGAAGATTATCAGTGGTCTTGTATGTCTTCCATTTCCTAATAATTGCTCCCACATTTGATTTCTTCAAACCAAGCTGCTTACCTATTGCAGATTCAGTCTTCCCAACTTGGTGCAGGTCTACAATTTTGTTTCTGGTGTCCTTTGACAGCTCTTTGGTCTTGGCCATAGTGGAGTTTGGAGTGTGACTGTTTGAGGTTGTGGACAGTTGTATTTTATACTGATAAGTTCAAACAGGTGCCATTAATACAGGTAACGAGTGGAGGACAGAGGAGCCTCTTAAAGAAGAAGTTACAGGTTCTGTGAGAGCCAGAAATCTTGCTTGTGACCAAATACTTATTTTCCACCATAATTTGCAAATAAATTCATTAAAAATCCTACAATGTGATTTTCTGGATTTTTTTCCCTCGTTTTGTCTGTCATAGTTGAAGTGTACCTATGATGAAAATTACAGGCCTCTCTCATCTTTTTAAGTGAGAGAACTTGCACAATTGGTGGCTACAAGCACAAAGTAGATGTCCTAACAGACTTGCCAAAACTATAGTTTGTTAACAAGAAATTTGTGGAGTGGTTGAAAAAAAGAGTTTTAATAACTCCAACCTAAGTGTATGTAAACTTCCGACTTCAACTGTACATACCGTAGAATGATAAATCATGCAATTATTATTCTCAAACTAACCAAAAACATTTAGCTACGAACGCCTGTTCTCGCCATTTTCTTTCATGGCAACTCATAAGCAGTCCTATTTGTTTTATATTCAATATATAATCCTATTGCATGACAGTATAACGGTTAGCTTTTTTTACAGAAGGATGAAAGAACACAATATGTCTGTCGGGGAATGCTATTCTGATATGTCAGATGAAGAGTTAGACCAGAAAGTCAGGGCCATTAAGGCAAGGATGCCCCATGTGGGCTTTAGAATGGTCAAAGGAAGTCTCCAAGCAATGGGCCATCGTGCACAATGGCGAAGAGTTAGGGAATCTTTGCAGCGTGTAGATGGTGCATGTATTGTTGCCAGAATGATCCAGCTTTGTTGCATTGCTCTGCAAAAATAATATTTTCCTGCTCCAGTCTCTCGTCCACATTGATACAAATCATAAATTGATAAGGTACTAAGATGTATAATGTCTCTATCAAATCTAAGGTGTTTAGACTTTTTTTATTCTTACTTATTCGTAGATACATTTTCAATTATGTATGAAATTGGAGTTGTTCTTCATCAACTGGTAATACATAAATAATGAAGCAGGTTAGTAGGTTATACATTTCACTTTTAAATCCAATGTTTTTTTTTCAAGATACAACATTGTCTTTGGTGGTATAGATGGATTTTCAAGGATGGTAAATATATTATTTTGTATGCATATTGCATATTTCCCATCACCTAATGAACAACGACAATACCAGTCTGGTGTTAAGCTTTCTGTGCTGTATTGACGTATCCTGCAAATGACAACTGCTGTTTTAGATTGAACAGTCATATCTCAGTTATTGTTTTTATATCTACAAAAAATAAGCAATATTCTTTACTTTCAGATTGCGAGCTGATCAAGGGGTCAAAAATGTAGATATTGTCAGATGTATGTTCACTGTCCGAGGAACAGGCTGTGGAAGCTTGATTGTTGGCAAAAGTGTCCATAACCAGAGGTAATTAAATTGTTCTGTGTTCTTTTTCTCTCTTCCTCTCTGCCCGTCTTGTTGTACATGGAACCTGTCTCACATGCATTAATTAAAAAACCCTTAAGATGTCAGCTGCTAATTTTCAGATTTACACCACATAAACACAGCCATTTTCACTGGACTATCAAGCCCTTGTTGCTGCCAAGTCATGATTTGCAATAACCAAGTGGTGAGACACATAGCCCTCTATATATAAATGTTTCAGGTACACTCATATTGGCGTCTGCGTCACATACAGTCAGTAACCACTCAGAGGCTCACACAGCTTGCATTTCTATAACCTCAGACCCACCTCAGTGTTCACTATTCATGGAGGAAGACCACAGGACCATAGAGATTAGGTCCCCCCCCCACAAAACCTTGTATTTTTCTCTGTTAGAGTGGAACGCTTATGGAGAGATGTTTGGAGTGCTGTGACATGTCAGTACTACAACTTGCTGCACAGTTTGGAGGAAGAAGGCTACCTTGACCTGTCGAATTCTATCCACCTCTTCTGTGTGGGATATGTGTACCTACCTCGTCTGCGGGCAGATCTGCAGCGTTTCACAGAGAGTTGGAATAATCACCCTTTAACTTCTTAGGGCTAGGGGGCAGTATTTTAAGGTTCGGATGAAAAACGTGCCCAAAGTAAACTGCCTGTTACTCAGGCCCAGAAGCTAGGATATGCATATAATTAGTAGCTTTGGATAAAAAACACTGAAGTTAAAATAATGTCTGTGAGTATAACAGAACTGATATGGCAGGCAAAAACCCGAGCAAAATTCATCCGGGATGTCTGAATCAGTCATGTCACACGGTTTTCAATAGGCCAGCTATTCAAAGCCTAATAGTTTAACCCCCAGATTGCAGTTCTAATGGCTTCCACTAGATGTCAACAGTCTTTAGAAAAAGGTTTGAACTTTCAAATCATGATAATTAAGGGAGTAAGACCACTTGTTCCTGAGTTCACGTCAAGTGTCCTGTTTTGGATTTTGCGCGTAACAGGGAATGCGCGCTCAATTCTTTTTCTCTTTTATTCAGCAGGTTATATTCCGTCTGAAATATTATAGTGTATATTCATTTTAGGGTATCTGGGTATTGATTACAAATGCTGTTCGACTTTTTTCGACGAACTTAATGGGTACTTTTGGGATATCGTTTGTCTGCATGGATGAAAGCTTTTGGGCAGGTGGATTACTGAACAAAATGCACCAACCAAAACGGAGCTATATGGATATAAAGAGGAACTTTATCGAACAAAAGGACCTTTTATTGTGTAACCTGGACGCTTTGATATGCCATCAGAGGAAGATCAAAAAGGAAAGCAATTTATTTTATGCTATTTTTGAGTTGTGACACCTCTGCTGGTTATGTTATTATGCTAATTGAGTTTGAGAGTGGTGGTGCTGTCCTCAGACAATCAAATGTTCTGCTTTTGCCGTAAAGCCTTTTTGAAATCTGACAATGCTGTTAGATTAACAAGTCTAAGCTTTTGAAGGGTGTGCAGCATTTGTATTTTCATGAATGTTTGAAATGAGCATTTTTGTAATTTGAATTTGGCGCTCTGCATTTCACCGGATGTTGTCAAAATCGATCCCGTTCACGGGATTGGATCCGTAACAGGTTAAGTACAGAGGCGAAAGGCTTTACGGCGAAAGCACAACATTTGATTGTTTGAGGATAGCACCTCTCTTATTTTCCACATTAGCATAAATTCATATTCAGCGTGGGACACACAAAACCCATATAAGAGCTAAAATAAATCCCTCACCTTTCGAAGAACTTCTGCTGAGGGCTTCCCAAGTGTCCAACGAAGACATTCAAGGGTTCTTTTGTTAGAAAAAGTCATTTATTATATCCATAAATCTCTGTTTGGTTGTCGCGTTATGTTCAGAAAATCCACCGTCGAGTCGCCAATTGACCCGTGAAGAGAACGCGTTCAAATTATACCTATCACCTTTCTCCAAACAAATCAAACATCATTTTTTATGTATCCTTTTATGTATATTTACTATAATATTGCAACCGGACGATAACGTGAACGATAGGAAAGGAAAAAAAACACAGAGCACGCGAGACCGTGAACGCGCATGTCATTCTATTGAGTTCCGGGGTCCACGTCTAAATTCTTCTTCTATTGGCTTCTAATTCAACCTAACCTCATCAAACCCTGTCTAAACTGTTGACATCCAGTGGAAGCCATAGGTACTGCAGTCTAAGTCCTACATAACATTGAATCCAATAAGCAGACAGGATAAAAAGGTAAAAAAAAAAACTGCAAATCTGGATGGATTTTCCTCTGGTTTTCGCCTGCTATATCAGTTCTGTTATACTCACAGACATTATTTTAATGGTTTTAGAAACTTCAGAGTGTTTTCTATCCAATAGTCCTCATTATGTGCATATCCTAGTTTCTGGGCCTGAGTGGCAGGCATTTTACTTTGGGCACGCCAGACTCTCCAAAACCGACACCACTGCTGCTGATCCATAAGTAGTTATTAAGGTGTATGTAAACTTCCGACTTCAACTGTATGTATGCATGTAATATAGTAGAATGTTATGAACCGACACTGAATCGTAGGAGCTAAATACTAGCTATGTAGAAGTTGGGCGGAAGTACGCCCAGTGCTTCTTACCTGAGATGCCATCATCACACAGTCCTTCGTTGGTATCCACTATGGCTTCTTTTGTGTCGGAAAGAAAGGCTGAACAGTATTGGTTGTTGCCAAACTGACACTCAAAAATGGCCAAAATGAAGGGTGGTTGATAGCAAAATTAAATTGGAGTTTTGTTTTCAAATACATTTTTTGTTCATAAAATATATTGGGGGAATAAAATTAATAAAGTTCTGAGCTCTATTACAAAATATTTGATTGCCTCGTTTTTGCTTTCAGAACAATTATTTGATTGAAAAGAAAAGTTTTGCTCTTGACAAAAATACACTAATGTACCTCCATAATATATAACAATTTGCCTGTGAATAACCAGACCTTCATACAAACTTGCTATGCAAAATTCTTGACGTACAACCGAAGGTGCTGCCATATCCTGCCAGCACGCCCACAAGCGAGCCACTCAGGTGGAGAATGGAAGAGGGCGAGGAACGAGATGGGAGTAACAACAATTTGTTGCAAGTTGGGGAGGGGGGCTAATAGCTGAACAATAGACTATTCAACCTTTACTAAAGAATAGTCTAATAGCCAAGCTAGGTGTGAAAAACTCCCCTCCTATCACAGACCAGTTTTGCCCTAACGACCAAGGGGGAGTTAGAGCACTGATTGTGCTTTTGGGTCCCAATGCACTACTGTGTCTCTAACTGACAATGAATGGGCAATATAAACCAAATAATAAACTGATAATTGTGCACGACTTCAAATGAAACAAGCAGTGAGCAGGTTTCGAACCCTCAACATTCTTGCCCGAAGTCCAGCGTGCTATCGACTGTGCACTTAAAGCATGCTTAAGCCGCAGAGTCGAAGGAGCCCGTCCTCGTGGTAGCTTGCTACTCAATGTAATAAAGTAATGCCTTTTCAAATAAGTTACCTTACATGTTATGTTGGCTGACTATTTGTTAGCTACGCTGTCCTTACGAACCACATAGCATATCATTACAGCAGTATGTACCGGTATGTTAGCTACCTAACGTTAGTAGTTATACATCAAACTTGCCAGTATATTAACTAAAGGCTATCTAACTACCCAACGTTTATTGACTTGATTATTCCCGTCCTCCTTAGCTTAGCTAAATGGTATAGTCTTAGAGCATTCTCAATGGACATTCGGATGCGTTCATAAATTCGCTCTGGCTATCTACTCCGATTTCAGAGCACTCTCGTCTGAGTGTACCAGAGCGCAGAGTAATGAATTTATGAGCGCTCAACACCTGTTGAATATGGCCGGTGTCAGTAAACGTTGGCAAAAAAAGCGTAATTAAATTGTTTATTAATTTAGAATCCTCCAATCCTCTTATGCTGTAGCCTACTCCTGACCGTCACGTTGTACAGCGCCATATTTTCCATTCCATTCTAACTGAAACCCTGAGGGTTAAAATTTTTGTTTTTCTTGGAATAGAAACACCACAATATTAATCAAATTAATTAAGACAAATTTCTTAAAATCAATCCCATATACTATGTTATTTCAAAAAATGTTTTAAATTCGTGGGTAATGCCAATATGGAAGACTATCAAATGCTTCTCAAAGATGCCCTCTGGTGGTCAAACTAGCATTAACTCGCATTAACAGAAAAAATGGCTGACAAATAAATAACTTGCCACAGAATGCTACAGCAGCCCGCAAGGTGTGCTGCAGTATGACACAACTTTTAAAGGAGGAACCACTGTAATTTCCCAGTACTTTGCAGAGAGAAAGTGGAGAGAGTACTAAGGGCAGTAATTGACATTGTACACTAACGTCTCCAACCTGTTTCACCCTCATTGTTCCATCGATGTTTGGCAGCCACATGTAGCAATCACAATGTTTTAAACCAAAAATGTACAGACCAAAAATGAGAACACTAGCAATTATGAAGAAAGATAATAATTACTAGAATAAAAGCACATATGGGAAAGGAAAGTGAGAGGATGCATTGAGTTGAAGAACCATTCTAAAGCTTCCGGCCTGGAAATGTGACTTTATTCCAATGTGATTTATGATTTATGCATTGTGCTAAATGGGGTGTGAAGCCAGTACTCCCTTTAAAATGTTTATCATTTGATGATCTCTCGTTGGGGATGGCGGTGGTGGAGCAGCACTCTTGTGTTAACGGGGCCCATGTGTTGGTGTGTATGGAGTATTGAGGGACAAAGGTGGGCGAGGCTTTCTGCTCTAATTGATACCCCCATTGTTCCTACTCTGTCATCCATGGCCCACTGCCTATACCACAATAGCAACTCCATCGGATGAATGTGTTACAATTCACAAAGTATATCAGCGCAGAGCTGTATGTCTTAGTGAAATAAAATGTGACAGTGGGAACTATTGAGTAACCTGAATCAGTAAAATCATCCTCTCAGAAGTCTGCCTACATTATGCTTTGTCCATTTCCCACTATGCTCCTTGGTCAGTATGTGTCACATTGTGATGATGGAAACAATTTGCATAGTGAAACAGGAATGTAAAAAGTTGATTACCATCAGCCAGACAGAATGTAAATCTATGCCAGGAACAGTGGGTTGAGCGAAATGGTTCAGAAAATGTACTCAGAGAAGCAAATTATTTATTGATTATACATTTACATACATGTATGTATATCTTTTTGACCCTGCTTTGGTTTAATCATGGAAGCCCAGATCCCCTTTGGTCTCCCATCCAAGGTTCTAACCAAGCCCAGCCTGCTTAGCTTTGTTATTTGTCAGCAGTAGTGTAAAGTACTTAAGTAAAAATACTTTAAAGTAATACTTAAGTAGTATCTGTACTTTACTATTTATATATTTGACTACTTTTACTCCACTACATTCCTAAAGAAATGGATGTACTTTTTACTCCATACATTTATCTGACACCGAAAAGTACTCATTACAATTTGAATGCTTAGCAGACCCTGAAAATTGTGAAATTCACACACTTATCAAGATAACACGTGGTCATCCCTACTGCCTATGTTCTGGCGGACTCACTAAACACAAATGCATCTTTTGTAAATAATATCTGAGCTTTGGAGTGTGACCCTTGCTATCCAAACATTTTAAAAACAAGACAATTGTACATTCTGGTTTGCTTAATATAAGGAATTTGAAGTGATTTATACTTTTACTTTTGATACTAAAGTATATTTTATCAAATACATTTACTTTTGATAGTTAAGCATATTTAAAACCAAATACTTAACTTTTAATGGGTGACTTTCACTTTTACTTGAGTAATGTTCTATTAAGGTATCTATACTTTTACTCAAATATGACAATTGGGTACTTTTTCCACTACTGTTTGTCAGTGACTATTACCAATGTGCTATCGTGAGAACGATTGTTGAAAGATCTCCACTTAAGAACTAAGAGTAGGTTTAACAGAGCAAATGAACTGTGACCATACTTTATTACTCAAATCATGGGCGTCATTTCAGCTAAATTTAGGGTATGGCAAAGTGACAATCTTCCAAGGATTTATTTCTAAATTGAAGCTCATTTACTGGATGTCTACACAGTTTAAAAACAATTCCTCAAGTTAAGCATAGCTAGCTAACTATCTAGCAAAGCAATTCCTATTTCTTACTAGATAACCAAATGACACCTGCATCTTTGGGGTGGCAGGTAGCCTAGTGGTTAGAGCATTGGGCCAGTAACCAAAAGGTTGCTGGATCGAATCCCCGAGCTGACAAGGTAAAAATCTGTCATTCTGCCCCTGAACAAGGCAGTTAGGCCGTCATTGTGAATAATGTTCTTAACTGACATGCCTAATTAAATAAAAGTTAAATAAAATAAATTAAAAATAATCTCTCGCTGTAGCCACCAAAAAACAATGAGGGTAAAAAGTAGGTCACCCACCCACTGCGCCAATGACATGACATCCTTCAAGCAGCTAGCTAGCTAACATTAGGCTATTTGTTTTTAGATTGCTAAATGAATAGTTACATAAATAGATACAATCAAACTAGCAAGGGCAAGGGTATTGACATTCCCAGCCTTAGTTACATTCATCCATTTTTGTCCAAAATATTGAGTCATTGAAACTAAAATCAGTGAATTATATTAATCATGCATTGAACTGGCCTCCCTAGTGGCGCAGCGGTCTAAGGCACTGCAGTGTCCAGTGCGAGTTCGTATGGGAGTTACAGCAATGGAACAAGACTGTAATTACCAATTTTATCATGCAATGAACTGCATCCATCTATTCTACCTACAATGCCATGGAAGTTTGAGTCAAATATAATCTATTTTGAAAACTTCTTATGAAGTTGGTTTTGTATTATAAACTAGGAGTTTGACATTTTGATACTGATATTATGATTGTCTGTTTCATATCTGCAAAGTAGTTAAAACGCTGGTCAGTTCCACTTTAACATTCTACAAACACATCATACATGAATTACCTGCCCGCTACATACTAGCTCAGAACCGGGAACAAAACTCTAGCTTAGTTTCATGTCGAGTCAAACAGAAGTTACTTCGCCAAAACCATCTACTACAGACATCTTTACTTCTGCAATGCTTTGAGAAAAAGTCCCTCTGTTCCCTGCAGCTGCGTCCATGCATTCTCCACAGAGAGGAAAAAGCGAAGCGAGAAGTTTCACTCACGAAAAAATCTGTCTAAAATAAGCACTATGATTTCTTGGGGGGTTTTTTTGGACCTTAAACTTGTCACCTGCTTCCCGCCTTTAGGACAACGACTCCCATTGTTATGGCGGTGACATGAGCATCTCGTCATTATGTACAGATCTCTGCTTTCCATAAAGCCAGTCAGACATACACAAAGCCATCCCTCCCACTCCCAGGTGTCAGCATGGTTCAAAAGTCAGCCTTTAACACCGCTTTATACCGCTAAACTGCATTTGCCTTTTAATCTGAACTGGAGTGATTTTAGTAGCCTATTTTAAATTGTTGGTGTTGAGCCATACCAAGTTGACGCACCTGACTCATATATCATCAAAGATGCTATTTAGGCATATAGCATTTGCAAATTCATCAACATATAGTTTCAATTCAACCCAGGATTCAACTAAAAATAGACAAT
This sequence comes from Brachymystax lenok tsinlingensis, assembly GCA_030435695.1. Classification (NCBI taxonomy): domain Eukaryota; kingdom Metazoa; phylum Chordata; class Actinopteri; order Salmoniformes; family Salmonidae; genus Brachymystax; species Brachymystax lenok. The sequence goes on from CM059780.1 coordinate 36,139,059, forward strand.
ACATACAGTGAGGGAAAAAGGTATTTGATCCCCTGCTGATTTTGTACGTTTGCCCACTGACAAAGAAATGATCAGTCTATAATTTTAATGGTAGGTTTATTTGAACAGTGAGAGACTGTTCAAATAAAAAATACAGAAAAAATACAGAAAAACGCAATTGAAAAATGTTATAAAGTGATTTGCATTTTAATGAGGGAAATAAGTATTTGAACCTCTCTCAATCAGAAAGATTTCTGGCTCCCAGGTGTCTTTTATACAGGTAATGAGCTGAGATTAGGAGCACACTCTTAAAGGGAGTGCTCCTAATCTCATCTTGTTCCCTGTATAAAAGACACCTGTCCACAGAAGCAATCAGATTCCAAACTCTCCACCATGGCCAAGAACAAAGAGCTCTCCAAGGATGTCAGGGACAAGATTGTAGACCTACACAAGGCTGGAATGGGCTTGGTGAGAAGGTGACAACAGTTGGTGCGATTATTCGCAAATGGAAGAAACACAAAAGAACTGTCAATCTCCCTCGGCCTGGGGCTCCATGCAAGATCTCACCTCGTGGAGTTGCAATGATCATGAGAATGGTGAGGAATCAGCCCAGAACTACACGGGAGGATCTTGTCAATGATCTCAAGGCAGCTGGGACCATAGTCACCAAGAAAACAATTGGTAACACACTACGCCGTGAAGGACTGAAATCCTGCAGCGCCCGCAAGGTCCCCCTGCTCAAGAAAGCACATATACATGCCCGTCTGAAGTTTGCCAATGAACATCTGAATGATTCAGAGGACAACTGGGTGAAAGTGTTGGTCAGATGAGCTCTTTGGCGTCAACTCAACTCGCCGTGTTTGGAGGAGGAGGAATGCTGCCTATGACCCAAAGAACAGCATCCCCACCGTCAAACACGGAGGTGGAAACATTATGCTTTGGGGGTGTTTTCCTGCTTGGGGACAGGACAACTTCACCGCATCAAAGGGACGATGGACGGGGCCATGTACCGTCAAATCATGGGTGAGAACCTCCTTCCCTCAGCCAGGGCATTGAAAATGGGTCGTGGATGGGTATTCCAGCATGACAATGACCCAAAACACACGGACAAGGCAACATAGGAGTGGCTCAAGAAGAAGCACATTAAGGTCCTGGAGTGGCCTAGCCAGTCTCCAGACCTTAATCCCATAGACAATCTGTGGAGGGAGCTGAAGGTTCGAGTTGCCAAACATCAGCCTCAGAACCTTAATGTGACTTGGAGAAGATCTGCAAAGAGGAGTGGGACAAAATCCCTCCTGAGATGTGGGCTAACCTGGTGGCCAACTACAAGAAACGTCTGACCTCTGTGATTGCCAACAAGGGTTTTGCCACCAAGTAATAAGTCATGTTTTTCAGAGGGGTCAAATACTTATTTCCTTCATTAAAATGTAAATCAATTCATAACATTTTTCACATGTTTTTCTGGATCTTTTTTGTTGTTATTCTGTCTCTCACTGTTCAAATAAACCTACCATTAAAATTATAGGCTGATCATTTCTTTGTCAGTGGGCAAACGTACAAAATCAGCAGGGGTTCAAATACTTTTTTCCCTCACGGTATAGGCCTAAGGTTTCAAGCTCTGGTTGATTTCAAATGTAATGCTATTTGTGATATTGAATTGTCTTTGGTTGTCAACTCAACCAAATATAAACATTTGAAGGAGATGTATCCTTCAAATGTAAATATTTGGTTGCGTTGACAACCAAAGACAATTCAATATAACTTTTTGAAATACAATACATTTAGCTTATTAACAAGTTAACAAATTATATATTGAATTCGCATCTCCAACTGGAAAAGAAAAGTTAAAGAATGGGATTAAGCCAGTGACTCAGATGGAACTATCCAAGCGGTAGATACATCTCCTTTACATTTTGATATTTGGTTGCGTTTTCAACAAAACACAATTGAATATTACTTTTGTAATATTGTAAGTACACCGCTTAAAATTTCAGCTATTTTACAAACTAATGTAACATTAAACCTTAAAATGAGTAACACATCCATCGCCACATTGAGGTTACAGTAAATATAAATGTCTTCTTATGTAATCATATAAAGCATGCATGTTCAAAATAGCATGGCATGCATAGGTCGTCTCAGGTTTGTGGAGATCTTTACAATTGCTGTAATAATCTCGAATTTGCACCATGTAATCTCAACTGCAATCCAGGTCATTTGGTTATGCTATTAGATGAAGCACAGTGATAACATTCATCTGTTGTATAAACAAAAAATCTGACATTGTATTCCTGTTTAACTTTTGCTTTACTTTTAAATGGTTGAAAGCACAGTGATAGACATTTGGGCGACTAAACAAAAAATCTGACATTGTTTTTCCTTTGGAATTTGGTTTTGCTTTTAGGTGGTTGAAAGCATAGTGATAACACACTGTAAATTTGTCCGTTTTTTTGAGTGGGTGAATATAGGTTGTAATCTCATTGATCAATGTCTCGACCAAATATTACCCAGTTATCCACGTTGAACTGATGTGGTGTGCCCAGTGGCTATTTCTTCTGAGCCTATCAGGATGCAGCTCTGAAAGCTACTTTGCTGCTTAGGGCCGATACAAACTAAACATACACAGTTGTTCGCACGTGCGTGCGCTTGGGTAGAGTCAGTACATACAACAAGGATGAAAAACGACACTCACGTGCTTCATCATGTTACCCATTTAGATTTGTTGCTTGAAGCTTGTATCGGCTTTTAGGGCCACCCTACTGAAGGGCTATAGAGCATTTACCCGGAATCAGCTGTCAGCCCACAAATTATTCAGGCTGTATGTTGCCGAGCACATTCACATATTGGTGTCATGGAGAGTTCATAACCCAAGTGCTCTGCACAGGTGGGTTATGAAGCAGTTGGCACCTCATTTGAATACTAGTGTGTGGGTGTTGCGTGTGAAAAACTGACTGTGCACACTGTGTGGTAAAGCATGTACTCTTCTGATGAGCCTCTGACAGGTTTGGATAAATCAAATAATATTAATCACATACACAGATGTTAGCAGATGTTATGGCGAGTGTAGCGAAATGCTTGTGCTTCTAGTTCCGACAGTGCAGCAATATCTAACAATTCCACAAGAAATACCTAATACAAACAAATCTAAGTAAAGGAATGGAATTAGAATATATACATATAAATATATATAGACGTGCAATGACCGAGCGGCATAGGCAAGATGCAATAGATGGTATAAAATACAGTATATACATATGAGATGAGTAATGCAAGATATGTAAACATTATTAAAATGGCATTATTAATAAAGTGACTAGTGATCCATTTATTAAAGTGGCCAATGATTTCAAGTCTGTATGTAGGCAGCAGCCTCTCTTTGTTAGTGATGGCTGTTTAACAGTCTGATGGCCTTGAGATTGAAAAATAGCTTCTGTCTCTCAGTCCCAGTTTTGATGCACCTGTACTGACCTCGCCTTCTGGATGGTAGCAGGGTGAACAGTCAGTGACTCTGCCTGTTGGTTGTTGTCCTTCATGATCTTTTTGGCCTTCCTGTGACATCGGGTGCTGTAGGTGTCCTGGAGGGCTGGTAGTTTGCATTGATGGTTTGCATTGTGTTTATGTGTATCGGGGCAATAGGGCACATATGCATACGTGCTGTTTGCTATTGTACCTTGTTACATTTCCATGAACCATATGGAGATGCAGAGATTGTGGTTTATCATGGTTGATCATGTTAAAATTACCGTCTAAAACAGTGAAAGAAATCCATCTTTAATCACACTAGCGCTCTCCTTTGTCTTGTTGCATATTGTGCACTGGGATGAACCCAGTTTCTGTCAATAATCTGATTCAACTAATTTCTTAAAATTGCATTGGAACACTAACAAAGATCTGGCCTTGTTGAATCCATTAGAGTTTAGATGCCGTAGGAAAGAGCTATATAACAGAAGAGTTCCCTTTGTATCAATCAATGACATACAACCACTTTTGATTACAGAGGTCAGATGTCAATTGATTGTGTTGATGCAGGCTAACTGCCATACATCAGGGTCATTACAGGCATGGCTCACTCAAAGCAGAGCAGAGAGTTTCCAAGAAAGTACAAACATCCTCAGAAAAAGATCTAGTATATACCAGCGATCACTAACTTCGATTTGGATGAAGTTTTCTACTTTAATGAGTCGGCAGCTGTAGATGTACTGCTCATCCCGGACAAGGACCTAATCTCCGTGACTCGAAAGAGGAAGAGACAGAGCAAGAGAGGTAGGTGAGTGAACTCCATGACGAGACTACGTCGACGAGTAAATAAACCACGTCTACCTTCCGTTCTACTGGCGAATGTACAATCACTAGAAAACAAGCTGGAAGAGCTCTGTTCTAGACTTTCCTATCAACGGGACCTGAAGAACTGAAATATCCTATGTTTCTCGGCGTCGTTGCTGAACAAGGACATGGATAATATACATCTAGCTGGTTTTCCTATGAATCATCAAGATCGAATGGAAGCTTTGGGTAAGGTTAAGGGGGGGATGTGTGTCTTTGTTAACAACAACTGGTGCGAGATCTCTAATTTCAAGGAAGTCTCATGGTTTTGCTCGCCTAAGTTAGAATACCTCATGATAAACTGCAGACCATACTATTTACCAAAACAGTTTATTCCTTTATTTTTCATAGCTGTCTATTTACCGACTGATGCTGGAACTAACACCACACACAAACAAGAAAATGCACAGCCAGAGGCGGCACTCCTAGTGGCCAGTGATTTTAATGCAGGAAAACTGTGCAACTAGAGGTGAAAAAAAACACTCTAGATCACCTTTACTCCACACATACAAAGTTCTCTCTCACCCTTCATTTGGCAAATCTGACTATAATTCCATTCTCCTGATTCCTGCTAACAAGCAAAAACTGTGGTCCGGTGGTCTGATGAAGCGGATGCTAAGCTACAGGACTGTTTCGCTAGCACAAACTGGAATATGTTCTGGGATTCATCTGATAACATTGAGGAGTTTACCACATCAGTCACCTGCTTCATTAATAACTACATCGACAATGTTGTCCCCACAGTGACCCTGATTCATTCTGTAATACCTACATTTTTTTAGCAGACCACCAAGGTAACCTGTCTAAATGACTATCGCCCCATAGCAATCACATCTGTAGACATTAAATGCTTTGAAAGGCTGGTCATGGCTCACATCAACACCATCATCTCAGACACCCTGGCCCCACTCCAGTTCGCATACCATCCGGATTAGTCATGCGCGGCATGCTCCCAGTGTTGAGGGTCAGCGTGGCGGATGTGTTGTTGCCTACTCTCACCATCTGCGGGAAGTCCAGTATCCAGCTGCAGAGGGAGGTGTTCAGTCCCAGGAGTGTTGAATGCTGAGTTATAGTCAATGAACAGCATTCTCACGTAGGTGTTTCTCTTGTCCAGGTGGGAGAGGGAAGTGTGGACACAGACTGAGACCAAGGTCTCTTTTACAGCTGGGCCCTGCATATACATGTTACACATACAGTTTAGGTACAATGATTAAGAAACTACATAAGACAAACAAAACGATAACAGATAACAAAAAAAATACAGCACCAGATTCTTACATTTACACACAGGTTATTCCCCTAACAGCATAAGAACTTGCATTACCCGAAGCAGTTACAAGCAATACAAAGATAAAAATCCTCCAATAATTTTTTTAAATGGGCAAGGGGGACAAGAGTCTCAAGTTTAAGTTGAGTCTGCAGGCTATTCCATTATCAAGGAGCGTAACAGGAAAAGGCAGCCATACCCAACTCTGTGGAGATCGCATGGGCCTCAAGTGTAATCCATGCTTGAGACCTGGTTTTAGGAATTATAATTTTAATGTTGATGAGTGATGATAAATAATAAGGTAGTTTATTCAGAAGTGCTTTATAGACAAACACGAGAACATGTTTCGTCTCATGGACAGCGAAGTCCAACCCACATTTTGATATAAAACACAGCGGTGAGTTCTGTACCTAGCACCCGTAATAAACCTAAGTGCGCAATGATAAGTAGCATCCAGAGATTTATGTGTGGATGTCGTAGCATGCATGTAGATAATAATCCCCATAATCTATAACAGACATAAAAGTAGCTTGCACAATTGTCTTCTATTTGTAGAGGACAAACATGTCCTGTTTTTATAGAGGAAGCCTAGCTTGATTTGTAGCCGTTTACAAAGTTCATCAACATGCATTTTAAAAGACAGTGTATCATCCAACCATATCCCTAACTATTTAAATGCAGAGACCTGATTAATTCGAGAGCCATCTAAGCTCATAAGTGCAAGTGTATTTTCAACCAACTTTTTGAACCTTCCTTTGCATTTAAAACAAGTTTCAGCTGTATAAAATACCCTTGTAATATCTTAAAATCTGTCTCCAGTTGTGATAATGCTTGGTCAGCCATTGAAGCAAGAGTACATGACGGTGTCATCAGCTTAAAGATGAATTTTACACTTTCTTATCTCATCACCGATATTGTTTATGTAGAGAGTGAACAGTAATGGACCAAGTATAGAACCTTGTGGGACCGCTTTAACCAATGATTCCGACTGGATGCCGTCGACTCTAACACCCTGACTTCTGTCCTTTCCCAGTCCTATTAACGACAGCTTACCAAAAATTATTGCATGGTCTACAGTGTCAAAAGCTGTAGACAAATATATGAACAAGGCGGCTCATTACTTTCTATTATCTAAGGCATTAGTAATATAATTTACAACATGTACAGTGGCTGTAGTGGTACTGTGTTTAGGTCTGAAGCCAGATTGATTGCTAGAAAGAGTATTGTTAACAGTTAAAAAATTACTGCACTAGCAATAATAGGTAAATATGGAGTAAATATGGATCCAGATTGTCAGCGCCTAACGAGATATTAGAATCTATAGTAGATAGTGCAGATAAGACCTCACCTTCTGTGACTTTTTGAAAATTAAAAACCGTACTGTTTTCCACATCAGTTGAAGGCAGAGGGCCTGAAACAATAGACCGGTCAGGATCATGTTGTTTTCTTTCAAAAAGAAAACCAGCAGAAATAAAGTGCTTTTTAAAAACATCACAAATTTCAGTTCGGTCACTGATGATCCCAGATTCCGATGTAACAGTTTTGCAGAATTTAGAGGGATCACCAGCAGACTCTGTCATAGCATCAAGAAAATACCTAGATTGCTTTTTTATCCCTCCGGTCCATTTATTTCTCAATTTCCTAAAAAGCAGCCAATCAGCTGTTTCACCAGTTTCCTCGCCAAATCAGAGGAGAACCAAGGATTAGTTCGATTTTTTACCCTAAATCGCTTTAACGGGGCGTGTTTATCAGCCATTGAGGTAAAAATTTATGAAAAGAAAGAACGCAAAAATGTTGTCCATTATGCAGTTTACGGATAAAAGCTCTGAGTAATAAAGGTCATGGATAAAGGCTTGCTCTGAGAAGTGTTTATAGTTTCTCTTTAGAATTATACAGGGGTCAGGGTTTTTTAGCCTAGTATCTCTGATACATGCAATAGGGCAGTGGTCACTGATGTCAATTGAAAATAACCCACTAGCTATATATTTCTAAGGTGTATTTGTTGAGCTAAGGTCTATTAATTGTGACAATCCTCTTCAAGATTAGGCGGGAAACAGTCACCAAAATCACCCCAGAATGAGAGTTCTTTCAAACAGGACAGTACCTGTGTGTTTGTTTCTCCGTCCTGGTCCATCCAGGCTGCAGGCGAGGTCAAGGATAGGGTTCGGTACACAAATTGGGTTCTCAGTAGGTCTAGGTCCAAACGCCAACAGGGAAGTCCAAACAGTCCAGCTCATACACAGTAAATCCAGCCGCTATATGGTTCACAGATCCTTCCTCTCCCTCTTCCTGGTTTGTCTTGACCCCTTATCTGTGGGTCGGCCCCACCTTCTGGGAATTGTAGTGTTGGCGGTCAGCCATTTTGTTATCTGTAGTTCTGATCGGGGTGGCCATTTTAGGGAGAGGGCAGAGCCCGTTTACTAGTTCTGCTCTCACATATCTGCCATTTATCACTCGACCCCCTTCATTGCCACATAACATAGATTTTCTCGGGTCTTTTGGATTAGGACGGGTAGGTATAGTTATTAGTTGAGTAAGATTTAGCTTGTTACAAATGTCTTTTAATTTAAACGATGCTTGCATTAGCCAGTCCAGATTGAGATCTCCGATAATCAATCATTTAGAGTTTGCATAATTAGACATTAACTTAAACAATTTGCATAAAGCAGATACCGGAGCTGAGGGTGGGCGATAAACTCACGCTAGCGTTAATAGTGCATTATGACCAAGGACCACATTTAGAACTAAGCATTCATACTGTTTCGGAACAGAAGTTGAAATGAACATAGTGACATCTAGGTTGCGTTTAACATATATGGCAATACCTCCACTTGTACCCACTCTGTCTGCTCTGTAGATATTATACCCAGCTAACAGAACATCTGAGTCTGGAACAGAGACAGAGCCAAGATTCAGATATAATCAATATGTCAGCATGTGATTGTGAGACCAGTATTTCAATAAAATCAAACTTTTGGATCAAGCTTCTAGCATTCAAATTAGTAATTCCAAGGCCACTGTTTCGAGAGCTCATATCAGATGGAGCATTCAAGGTAATATTAGATGAGCAACGCTTCCTCATGTAGCTACTGACAGGCCTGAGTTGGATGGAGACGAGATTACTTCTAACAATACCCCTCTGCCTGTGTGAGAAAGTAGCAACACGGTACCTTGACAATAGTGTAACAATAACATAAAGTCCATCAAAAGTTTCATCCGTGTTAGCAGCACCTGTAGAGCTAGTTGGGGGGAGCAATGAGTATAGTCTGATGGGGAATCGACCAATTCCGAGTATCAACCCCCATGGCTATATATTGTCAATTCTCACATGCTCTGTATGAGGCTATAGTGAGAGACAGGTTTGAGGAGAGAATGCTTGTACCATACCTATTCAGATGTAATCCATCCCAGGCTAAATAAATTCGGTCGATGTAGAAAAGCTGTAAAATTGTCTACATATTGTACGCTTATTGAACAACAATAACATTTAAGCCAGATGTGTAGCTGGCGTATACAACTGAAACTATTATCCGTAGAGCGTGGAGATGGGAGTGGACCTGGCATATCGCATTGTTTACCTGATTTCTAGCTTGAGTATAGCTCCCGGTAATGGCCAAGGCTCTTCTAGCGGGATCAAAGTATGTCTCACAGCTGCAGGCTCTTCCGAGGCCGTGGTGACAAGCCATGGGCAAGTGTCTTCATTCACCACGTTTTTGGCGGACTCAAGCAAAGACTCAATCAACTGTTCATCTTCTTTAACCTCTACGGGCTAGGGGGCAGTATTTTGAAGTTTTGGAGAGTCTGGCATGCCCAAAGTAAAAGGCCTGGTACTCAGGCCCAGAAACTAGGATATGCACATAATTAGTAGTATTGGATAGAAAACACTCTGCAGTTTCTAAAACTGTTAAAATAATGTCTGTGAGTATAATAGAACTGATACCCAAGCAAAATCCATCCAAGGAAATCTGATTTTGTGACATGCCTCCTTTTCCAATGGGTTGCTATTGAAAATGCTTTAATCCAGGACCCAGGTTTCAGTACCTATGGCTTCCACTAGATATCAACCATCTTTAGACAAGGTTTCAAGCGTTTACCTTGAAAACTAGAGGAATACAGGAAGTTTTTCCAAGTGGAGTGAGGAAGTAATTTCTGTCTGTGGCTCGCGCGAGACCCGGGTGCGCGCCCCTCTGTTTTTTACTTTTTTATCGCCCAGGATATTATCCGTGTGAAATTATTATATTTAATATACATAATAGTGTACCTAAGGATCGATTAGAAACGTGGTTTGACAAAGTTTATAGGTATATTTTGAACGCTCTATATGTCTTGTATAATGGAGGAGTGGACGGTGGATTTTATGAACAAAACATGCCAACCAAACAGGCACAGGGATTAGGTTGGCTGTAGTGGAACGGGTTAAGAGCTTCAAGTTCCTCAGTGTTAATCAAACTCTATTTGTTAAATGTGCAACCAGAGGGAAAAAACTCTAGACCACCTTTACTCCACACACAGAGACGCGTACAAAGCTCTCCCTCGCCCTCCATTTGTCAAATCTGACCATAACTCTATCCTCCTGATTCCTGTTAACAAGCAAAAACTAAAACAGGAAGCACCAGTGACTCAGTTAATAAAATAGTGGTCAGATGAAGCAGATGCTAAGCTATAGGACTGTTTTGCTAGCACAGACTGGAATATGTTTCGGGATTCTTCCGATGGCATTTAGGAGTACACCACATCAGTCACTGGCTCCAACAATAAGTGCATCGATGACGTCGTCCCCACAGTGACTGTACGTACATACCCCAACCATAAGCCATGGATTACATGCAACATCCTTACTGAGCTAAAGGGTAGAGCTGCAGCTTTCAAGGAGTGGGAGTCTAAGTTAAAGAAAGAAGAAATCCCACAATGCCCTCTGATGAACCATCAAACAGGCAAAGTGTCAATACAGGACTAAAATTGAATCGTACCACATTGGCTCTGACACTCGGATGTGGCGAGGAACTTTAAGATCTTAACCCGTTTTACTACAGCCAACCTAATCCCTGTGCCCAAGAACACCAATGTAACCTCTCTAAATGACTACCGACACATAGCACTCACGTCTGTAGCCATAAAGTGCTTTGAAAGGCTGGTCATGGCTCACATCAACACTATTATCCCAGAAACCCTAGACCCACTCCAATTTGCATACCGCCCTAACAGATCCACAGATGATGCAATCTCTATTGCACTCCACACTGCCCTTTCCCACCTGGACAAAAGGAACACCTATGTGAGAATCCTATTCATTGACTACAGCTCAGCGTTCAACACCATAGTGCCCTCAAAGCTCTTCAATAAGCTAAGGACCCTGGGACTAAACACCTCCCTCTGCAACTGGATCCTGGACTTCCTGACGGGCCACCCCCAGGTGGTAAGGGTAGGTAACAACAAATCCGCCATGCTGATCCTCAACACAGGGGCCGCTCAGGGGGGTGTGCTCAGTCCCCTCCTCTACTCCCTATTCACTCATGACTGCACGGCCAGGCACGACTCCAACACCATCATTAAGTTTGCCGATGACACAACAGTGTTAGGCCTGATCACCGAAAACGATGAGACAGCCTATAGGGAGGAGGCCGTGTGGTGCCAGGACAACAACCTCTCCCTCAACATGATCAAGACAAAAGAGATGATTGTGGACTACAGGAAAAGGAGGGCCGAGCACGCCCCCATTCTCTTCGACGAGGCTGTAGTGGAGCAGGTTGAGAGCTTCAAGTTCCTTGGTGTCCACATCACCAACAAACTAACATGCTCCAAGCACACCAAGACAGTCGTGAAGAGGGCACGACAAAACCTATTCCCCCTCAGGAGACTGAAAAGATTTGGCATGGGTCCTCTGATCCTCAAAAGGTTCTACAGCTGCACCATCGAGATTTTCCTGACTGGTTGCATCACTGCCTGGTATGGCAACTGCTCGGCCTCCGACCACAAGGCACTACAGAGGGTAGTGCGTACGGCCCAGTACATCACTTGGGCCAAGCTTCCTGCCATCCAGGACCTATATACCTGGCGGTGTCAGAGGAAGGCCCTGGAAGTTGTCAAAGACTCCAGCCACCCTAGCCATTGACTGTTCTCTATGCTACCGCATGGCAAGCTGTACCGGAGTGCCAAGTCTAGGGCGAAGAGGCTTCTGAACAGCTTCTACCCCCAAGCTATAAGACTCCTCAACATCTAATCAAATGCCTACCCAGACTATTTGCATTGACCCCCCCCCACACACACACACACACTTTTACACTGCTGATACTCCCTGTTATTATCTATGCATAGTCACTTTAATAACTCTACCTACATGTACATATTACCTCAATTACCTCGACTAACCTGTGACTCTGTACCGGTACCCCCTGTACATAGTCTCGCTATTGTTATTTTACTGCTGCTCTTTAATTACTCGTTCCTTTCATTTCTTATTCTTATTCATATTTTTTTAACTGCATTGTTGGTTAGGGGCTTGTATGTAAAAATGTAATTGTAAGGTCTACACCTGTTGTATTCGGCGCATGTGACTAATACAATTTGATTTGATTTCATTTCTCCTGTTTCTGCAAAGAACTGCCAGTATCTCTCGAATTTTCACGAAAATAGTAATGGCCTCTAAAACCTTTAGCTGTCTAGTGGAACCTATTCCAACTAAACAACTGAAAGAGCTATTTCCTGTTCTTGGTCCTCCTATGTTGAACATAAAAACGGCTCCTTATATGATCGTGGACTTCAGGAAACAGGAGAGGGAGCACCCCCTTATCCACATCAAGGGGACAGTAGTGGAGAAGGTGGAAAGTTTTAAGTTCCTCGACGTACACATCACGGACAAACTGAATTGGTCCACCCACACAGACAGCGTGGTGAAGAAGGCGCAACAGCGCCTCTTCAACCTCAGGAGGCTGAAGAAATTCGTCTTGTCACCAAAATCACTCACAAACTTCTACAGATGCACAATCGAGAGCATCCTGTCGGGCTGTATCACCGCCTGGTACGGCAACTGCTCCGCCCACAACCGTAAGGCTCTCCAGAGGGTAGTGAGGACTGCACAACGCATCACCGGGGGTAAACTACCTGACCTTCAGGACACCTACACCACCAGATGTCACAGGAAGGCCAAAAAGATCATCAAGGACAACAACCACCCGAGCCACTGCCTGTTCACCCCGCTATCATCCAGAAGGCAAGGTCAGTACAGGTGCATCAAAGCTGGGACCGAGAGACGGAAAAACAGCTTCTACAGCCATCACTAACAGTGAGTGGCTGCTGCCAACATACTGACTTAAATCTCTAGCCACTTTAAACATAGGAATTCGATGTAACAATGTATCACTAGCCACTTTAAACAATTTTGTATATAATGTTTATGTATCCGACATACTCATATCAAATGTATACACTGTACTCTAAACCATCTACTGAATCTTGCCTATGCCGTTCGGCCATCGACCCAAATCTCTAGCCACTTTAATCATTATAATTGGATGAAATAATGTATCACTAGCCACTTTAAACAATGCCATTTATATAATGTTTACATATCCTACATTACTCATCTCATATATATATGTGTATATACTGTACTCCATACCATCTACTGCATCTTGCCTATGCCGGTCAGCCATCGCTCATCCATATATTTATATGTACATACTCGTATTCATTCCTTTACTCTTGTGTGTATAAGGTAGTTGTTGTGAATTTGTTAGATTACTTGTTAGATACTACTGCATGGTCGGAACTAGAAGCACAAGCATTTCGCTACACTCGCATTAACATCTGCTAACCATGTGTATGTGACAAATACAATTTGATTTGATTTGATTATTTTGGAAAGATTGGAAATAATTGGTCTACTTGGAAAAGTTCTTGCCTGGTTTCGATCCTATCTGTCGGAAAGGTATCAATTTGTCTCTGTGGATGGTTTGTCTTCTGACAAATCAATGGTACGTTTGGGTGTTACTTAAGGTTCCGTTCTAGGACCACTATGGTTTTCACTATATATGCTACCTCTTGGTGATGTCATTCGGAAACACAATGTCAACTTTCACTGCTACGCAGACAACGCACAGCTGTACATTTCGATGAAACATGGTTAAACCCTAATATTGCCTACCCTAGAAGCCTGTGTTTCAGTCATTCAGCCTGTGTTTCAGTCATAGGATGTGGATGGTGGCACAGACAAAACAGAGATGCTAGTTCTAGATTCCAAGAAACAAAGAGATTTGCTGTCAGATCTGAAAATGAATCTCTATGACTGTACAGTCGTCTCAAATAAAACTGTAAAGGACTTTGGCGTTTTTCTCGACCCTGAACCCTGAGCAGTTTTTTTATCTTCGTAACGTTGCAAAAAATCTTTATGTCCAAATTTGATGAAGAAAAGCTAACCCATGTTTTTTTGTCACTTCAAGATGAGACTACTGCAATGCCCTCCCTACACTGGCTTACTGTTAAGGCTAGGGCTGATTTCAAGGTTTTACTGCTAACCTACAAAACATTACATGGACTCGCTCCTACCTATCTCGCCGATTTGGTTCTACCGTACATCCCTACACGTACCCTACAGTCACATGACGCAGGCCTTGTTACTGTTCCTAGAATTTCTAAGCAAACAGCTGGAGGCAGGGCTTTCTCCTGTAGAGCTACATTTTGTGGAATGGTCTGCCGATCCATGTGAGAGACGCAGACTCGGTCTCAACCTTTACTGACGACTCATCTCTTCAGTTGGTCCTTTGTCTGAGTGTAGTCTGGCCCAGGGTTGCAAGGCACTTGCTGTCTCTGCCTATCCAGCTCCCCTATCGCCACTGGGATTCTCTGTATCTAACCCTATGATGGGGGCTGAGTCACTGCCTTCCTTCCTGTCCTCTGGCTCGTGCAGTGGGGAGATCTTTGTGAGTAATACTCGACCTCATCTCAGCGTAGTAAGTTAGTGGCCTGTTGATATCCCTTTAGTGGTGTGGGGGCTATGCTTTGCCAAAGTAAGTGTGGTTATGTCCTGCCTTGTTGTCCCTGTCTCAGTCTCCTGTATCTACGCTGCAATAGTCTATGTGCCAGGGGGCTATATCTGGTGTAATTCTCCTGTCTTATTTGGTATCTTGTGTGATTTTAGATACGCTCCCTCTAATTCTCCCATCTCTCTCTCTCCTCCCAGAGGACCATGCCACAGGACTACTTGGCCTGATGACTCCTGGCTGTCCCCGTCCCTAGTCCACTTGTTCGTGCTGCTGACCCAGTTTCTGCTGTTCTGCCTGAGGCCATGGAACCCTGAACTTTTTGAGCTCTAAGTGCTGTGCTATAAAAAGCCAACTGACAATAACTCCCGAGGTGCTGACCTCTTGCAGCTTTTACAACCACTGTGATTATTATTTTACCCTGCTGGTCTTTATGAACGTTTGAACATCTTGAAGAACGCTCTGGAATTATCATGGTCCACACACACAAACATAGTCTGGAAGAAGGCACGACGACGCCTCTTCTCCCTCGGGAGTCTGAAAGGATTGGGCATGGGCCCTCAGATCCTCAAGAAGTTCGACAAATGCACCATTGATATCCATCTTGACTGGCTGCATCACAGTTTGGTATGGCAACTGCTTGGCATCTGACCGCAAGGTGCAACAGAGGGTAGTGCGTACAGCCCAGTACATCACTGGGGCCGAGCTTCCTGCCATCCAGGACCTCTATACCATGCCTCTAGACCTCTAGACCTCTAGACTCCAGCCATCCAAGTCATAAATTGTTTGTTCTCTCTGCTACCGCATGGCAAGCGGTACCGATGCACCAGGTCTGGAACCAACAGGACCCTGAACAGCTTCTACCCCAAGCCATAAGAATGCTAAATAGTTAGTACGGGTAGCTATTGGTTAACTATTTAACTATCTGCATTTACTCTTTTAGCTCAACACATACTCTACTGTTTTTTTTCTTTGCTGTTGCCTAATCACTTTATTACCTACCTAAATGCACAGTACCAGTCAAAGGTTTGGACATACCTACTGTACTAATTTCTTTATTTTTACTATTTTCTACACTGTAGAATAATAGTGAAGACATCAAAACGATGAAAAAACACATATGGAATCATGTAGTAACCACAAAAGTGTATTTTATATTTGAGATTCTTCAATGTAGCCACCCTTTGCCTTGATGACAGCTTTGCACACTCTTGGCATTCTCTCAACCACCTTAAATTGGAATGCTTTTCCAACAGTCTTGAAGGTGTTCCCACATATGCTGAGCACTTGTTGGCTGCTTTTGCATCACCCTGCGGTCCAATTCATCCCAAACCATCTCAATTGGGTTGAGGTCAGGTGATTGTGGAGGCCGGGTCATCTGATGCAGCACTCCATCACTCTCCTTCAGGGTCAAGTAGCCCTTACACAGCTTGGAGGTGTGTTGGGTCATTGTCCTGTTGAAAAACAAGTGATAGTCCCACTAAGCGCAAACCAGATGGGATGTCGTATCGCTGCAGAATGCTGTGATAGCCATGCTGTTTAAGTGTGCCTTGAATTCTAAATAAGTAACATTGTACATCAACTCGGTACTGGTACCCCGTGAATATAGCCAAGTTATCATTACTCATTGTGTATTTATTCCTTGTGTTATTATTTTTATATTATTTCAAAAAAACATTCTCTCCGTATTTTTGGGAATGGCCCATAAGTATGCATTTCACTGTTAGCCTACACCTGTTGTTTACGAAGCATGTGAAAAATAATTGAGATGATCATAACGTCTTGTAAAAGAGATGCATTCCAGTTTCTCATACAGTATACGTTCCCAAGTACTACAACATAATTCGTAACTAGAACACTGTTCCAGGGTCCATAACTTAATTCACTATCAATGTGCACTCATCAGAACAGCTATGCTATAATAACAGTAAGAGCAAGAATACACAGCATGTTGGCCACTATACAGTATAAGGAGCTTTTCTACAAGTGACTCATCCCTTTGCTCGAAATGCAACGATTAAGCAAGCACGATATTTTATTCCGTTTCATTAACTTGGAGGATATTACATTTTGATCTGCACCACTAAAACCTGAGCCTCTTCAGAGTTTTGCACACAGAGACACTACCGTAGCCTACCTTCTTGAGGCTATGCCCTCAGCCTTAAATGTGCTGCACTGCTGAAAAACTTGTGGGAGAAACTAAACCAAAACAAAATCTAACAGTGAATAAAAAGCCATAACACTCAGTACTTTTCGTTTCGCATCAGGACACAAATAACATCAAAGGTCTCTGGGAAAAAAAGTGACAAAAAAAAGGTGGGAAAATAGTTTGAGGGCAGAGCTGAATATCAAATGAAATGTTATTTGTCACATGCATCAAATACAACAGATGTAGACCTTACAGTGAAATGCTTACTTACAAGCCCTAACCAAAAAAGCAGTTAAAAAAAAAATATAAAAATAAGAATAAGAAATAAAACAAATAATTAAAGCGCAGCAGTAAATTAACAATAGTGAGGCTATGTATAGGGGGTACCGGTGCAGAATCAATGTCTGGGGGCACCGGTTAGTCGAGATAATTGAGGTAATATGTACATGTTGGTAGAGTTATTAAAGTGACTAAGCATAGATAATAACAGGGAGTAGCAGCAGTGTAAAAATGTGTGTGTGTGTGTGTATATGGGGGGGGCAATGCAAATAGTCTGGGTAGCTGTTTGATTAGGGGGTAGAAGCTGTTTAGAAGCCTCTTGGACCTAGACTTGGTGCTCCGGTACAGCTTTCCATGCGGTAGCAGAGAAAACAGTCTATGACTGCTTTGACAATTTTTAGGGCCTTCTTCTGACACCGCCTGGTATAGAGGTCCTGGATGGCAGGAAGCTAGGCCCCAGTGATGTACTGTGCTGTACTACTACCCTCTGTAGTGCCTTTGCGGTCGGAGGCCGTGCAGTTGCCATACCAGGCAGTGATGCAACCAGTCAGGAAAATCTCGATGGTGCAGCTGTAGAACCTTTTGAGGATCTGAGGACCAATGCCAAATCTTTTCAGTCTCCTGAGGGGGAAAAGGTTTTGTCGTGCCCTCTTCACGACTGTCTTGGTGTGCTTGGAGCATGTTAGTTTGTTGGTGATGTGGACACCAAGGAACTTGAAGCTCTCAACCTGCTCCACTACAGCCTCGTCAAAGAGAATGGGGGCGTGCTCGGTCCTCCTTTTCCTGTAGTCCACAATCATCTCCTTTGTCTTGATCACGTTGAGGGAGAGGTTGTTGTCCTGGCACCACACGGCCAGGTCTCTGACCTCCTCCCTATAGGCTGTCTCGTCATTGTCGGTGATCAGGCTTACCACTGTTGTGTCATCGGCAAACTTGATGGTGTTGGAGTCGTGCCTGGCCGTGCAGTCATGAGTGAACAGGGAGTGCAGGAGGGGACTGAGCACGCACCCCAGATGGGCCCCTGTGTTGCGGATCAGCATGGCGGATGTGTTATTACCTACCGTTACCACCTGGGGCTGGCCCGTCAGGAAGTCCAGGATCCAGTTGAAGAGGGAGGTGTACACGGAGAGTGTATCACACAGTCATCCGGAACAGCTGATGCTCTCATGCATGTTTCAGTGTTACTTGCCTCGAAGCTACCATAGTAGTAATTTAGCTCACCTGGTAGGCTCATGTCACTGGGCAGCTCTCAGCTGTGCTTTCCTTTGTAGTCTGTCATAGTTTGCAAGCCCTGCCACATCCGACGAGCATCAGAGCCGGTGTAGTACGATTCCGTCTTAGTCCTGTATTGAAGCTTTGCCTGTTTGATGGTTCGTCTGAGGGCATAGTGGGATTTCTTATAAGCTTCCGGGTTAGAGTCCCGCTCCTTGAAAGAGGCATATCTGCCCTTTAGCTCAGTGCATATGTTGCCTGTAATCCATGGCTTCTGGTTGGGGTATGTAAGTACAATCACTGTGGGGACGATGTCATCGAAGCACTTATTGATGAAGCCAGTTACTGATGTGGTGTACTCCTCAATGCCATCGGAAGAATCCCGAAACATATTCCAGTCTGTGCTAGCAAAACAGTCCTGTAGCTTAGCATCTGCATCATCTGACTGAGTTACTGGTGCTTCCTTATTTAATTTTCGCTGGTAAGCAGGAATCAGGAGGATAGAAATATGGTCAGATTTGCCGAGGGAGAGCTTTGTATGAGGGAGAGGGAGAGCTTTGTATGCGTCTCTGTGTGTGGAGTAAAGGTGGTCTAGAGATGTTTTCCCTCTGGTTGCACATTTAACATTCTGGTGTAAATTTGGTAAAACGGATTTAGATTTCCCTGCATTAAAGTCCCCAGCCAGTAGGAGCGCCGCCCCTGGATGAGCATTTTCCTGTTTGCTTATGGCAGTATACAGCTCATTGAGTCCGGTCTTAGTGCCAGCATCGGTCTGTGGTGGTATATAGAAATCTACGAAAAATACAGATGAAAACTCTCTAGGTAGATAGTGTGGTCTACAGCTTACCATGAGATACTCTACCTCAAGCGAGCAAACCTTGAGACTTCCTTAGATATCGTGCACCAGCTGTTGTTTACAAATGTACATAGACCTCCACCCCTTGTCTTACCAGAGGCTGCTGTTCTATCCTGCCAATACAGTGTAAAATCCGCCAGCTGTATGTTGTTCATGTCGTCATTCATCCACGACTCGGTGAAACATAAGATATTACTGTTTTTAAAGTCCTGTTGGTAGCTTAATATTGCTCGTAGGTCGTGATTGCATGTTTTCCAATAGAACGGATGGCAGTGGGGTTTACTCGCTCGCCTACAAATTCTCAGAAGGCAGCCTGACCTCCTCCCCCCTTTTTCTCAGTCTTCTCTTCACACAAATTATGGGACTTTGGGCCTGTTCCCGGGAAAGAAGTATATCCTTTACATCGCACTCGTTAAAGGAAAAAGCTTCTACCAGTTCGTGGTGAGTAATCACTGTTCTGATGTCCAGAAGTTATTTTCGGTCATAAGAGACGGTAGCAGCAACATTATGTACAAAATAAGTACAAAAAATAAGTTACAAACAACGCAAAAAAATGAACAAAATAACATAGTTGGTTAGGAGCATGTAAAACGTCAGCCATCCTCTCCAGCGCCATTCTATGTTGGGGCTCTTTTGTTTTCTTTGGGAAGATATCACTTTGGTGGCGTTGCGTCAGTGATTATGAATGTGTAGGTGATTAAAGCTATAGCCTTTAATCGCCTACGCAGAGAAATGTTTGCAAGAATTGGTTTACATACCAGCAGAAATATTTTATTTTGTTAAGACATTTAAAGCAACCCCTTTTGGGGGCCCTAAGCAAGATTTGGCTGGGGAGCCTACCTACCAAGCGGGCAACAGTTTTAGTGAGGAGTTCCTGACTAATTAGTTACCTTAATTTGTCAATCAATTACAAGGGTGGAGCAAAACGCCGCAGACACTCGGCTCTCCATGGAATAAGTTTGACACATCCTACAGGATAACCACAGTGTGAAAAGGCCATGTTTTAACGGTAATTGCATTTGCACTGATGAATTTCTGTGGTGGGCGGCAGGTAACCTAGTAGTTAGAGCGTTGGGCCAATAACAGAAAGTTTGCTGGTTTGAATCCCCAAGCCGACAAGGCTCTGTCGATCTGACCATGAACAAGGCACATAACCCTAATTTGCTCCTGTAAATCGCTCTGGATAAGAATGTATGTAAAAAATATGTGCAATTGTTTGATGACAGGCATGCCAGCTAAGATAGTTAGACAAGCTAGCTACTCTAACTTCATTGATAGCCTAAAATGGCTTCTTGGTAGCTAGTTATGAGGTTGTAAATCTATCTGGGCTAGTTAAAGCCAACTTCATAAAATTGCTAGGTGTCTAGTAGTATTACAGAGAAACAAAATAACAAAAAATTAACACATTTTTTATTGTATTATTATAAAAAATATTTTTAAACAGGACGAATCTGAGGGGAAACATGCCCCTGTGCCCCCTATGAGCATGACACCTCTGCCCCCATGATTCTATCATATGGTGGTATATTACGTGTGTGTATATGTTCATGCGCACATACATGCATGTGTGTGGCTCTGGCTAAAGGGGAGAGATAGGGCTGTGTGCACTCTGCAGATTAAGTCACATTAATATGTGAAGCAGGGAAATGGAATGCTATTTTAGAAGTATCCTAAGGGTAAATACAAATTATTCTGTAAGTAACAGTACACCTTGACAATGTCAATGAAACTGATGCTAACTGAAGTCTGATGTCAGAGTGTAATAACAGCTTCACATTGCATCCACTTCAGGTCAAATATAGGAGTATTGAGAGCAGAGTCAGGGAAATACAGTTAGAAGAATTTAAGTTTTGTTCTTATTTGGTTTTGTTTTTATCTCTGAACTTGTTCTTGTGCTGCTTAAATGTCTTCACTTACTGGATTATTTGCATAAAACTGTGTACTATGAAACCAAGAGTTGAGATAGACATCAGCTTACTTTGAACTAATGATTAGATTGTTTGTGATGAATTAATAGATTAACCAGAAAACATGTGTGAATTAATTGCCAATTAGCAGCAAGGTGAAAACAGAGATAAGAAAAGGTGCTAATTGGCCACGGCACAATAGAAGGCAAGTAGGGTCATTCTACGAATAGAGTGCCTTTTAGGTAGTGTGCTTTTGTAAAAAACAACTATTTATTTCACCTTAATGAAACATTCTGTCATGAAGAGCACATGTTCAGCTTCATAACAAGCATGTTTCCCAATCTCAAGGTTAAATTAAGAAATATTACTATAAAAGTGACTATAAAAGTGAAAGTGTTAACCATAACAGGACTGCAGGAATGTCCACCAGAACTGCTGCCAGAGAATTGAATGTTCATTTCATTTCTCTACCATAAGCAGCCTCCAACGTTGTTTTAGAGAATTTGGCAGTACGTCCAACCAGCCTCACAACCGCAGACCACAACTAACCACGTAAGCCCAGGACCTCCACAATCGGCTTCTTCACCTGCGGGATCGTCTGAGACCAGCCACCCGGACAGCTGATGAAATCTGTCAGAAACCGTCTCATGGATGCTCATCTGCATGCTTGTCATCCTCACCAGGGTCTTGACCTGACTGCAGTTCGGCATCGTAACTGACTTCAGTGGGCAAATACTCACCTTCGATGGCCACAAGTGTGCTCTTCACGGATGGCAGACAGCGTGTGTGACATCGTGTGGGCGAGCGGTTTGCTAAAGTCAATGTTGTGAATAGACTGCCCCTTGGTGGCAGTGGGGTTGTGGTATGGGCAGGCATAAGCTATGGACAACAAACACAATTGCCTTTTATCGATGGTAATTTGAATGATACCGTGATAAGATCCTGAGACCCATTGTTGTGCCATTCTTTCGCTGCAATCACCTCATGTTTCGGCATGATAATGCACAGCCCCATGTCGCAAGGATCTGTACACAATTCCTGGAAGCTGAAAATGTCCCAGTTCTTTCACTAGACATGTCACCCATTGGGCATTTGGGATGCTCCAGATCGACGTGTACGACAGCGTGTTCCAGTTCCCGCCAATATCCAGCAACTTCGCACAGCCATTGAAAAGGAGTGGGAAACATTCCACAGTCCACAATCAACAGCCTGATCAACTCTATGCGAAGGAGATACATCGCGCGCTGCATGAGGCAAATGGTGGTCACATCCACTTCCCTACCTTTTCTAAGGTATCTGTGACCAACAGATGCATATCTGTATTCCCAGTTATGTGAAATCCATAGATTAGGGCCTAATGAATTGATTTCAATTGACTGATTACCTTATATGAACTGTAATTCAGTAATATTGTTGAAATTGTTGCATGCTGCGTTTATATCTTTGTTCGGTGTACTAGTATAAAATAACAATTTCTCCCAAAAATGTGGCATACAATGTATTGGAATTATTTATTTTATGCAGTCATTATTGTTCATTTCTATCAAGGGTCTCAATAATTTTGGACCCCACTGTATGTGATCCTACTTTTAAATTGAGTGTTTTATCAAAATGTACACACATAGGGCTCTATCAAAGATTTTTCGAACTAACCCAATATTAAAAATAGCCTGTCATTTCCAATGGGCGCAAATTAATCATAATGGGCAGAACAATAAAGGAGGTGGGCAGAGCCAAGCATAAGCTAGTGAGATCCTATTGGCGCATTCTAGCATTATTTGCATATTTTCGTTAGAGAACACCTACTCTGTGAAGTGTGCAATATCTACATTCACCCCTGCACTCCTTCTAAACAACACAATCTTTTGAAACTTTGTCAAAGGGTAAAGTCTACAAAATGCAGTCCACTCTGTTAGTTACAGATTCTAGTTTTGGAAAAGAAAACTGTATGGAGATCAAATATTTAATAGATGAGAAAATTAGCAGAATGTCAGCCAAAATCCATCTCGCTCCATCTTCTCCCACTGCCAGCCACTGGGCTTCCCTCTTATCACATATTTGGTAGTAAGTGGAAACGCCAACTGGAAGCTTCACATTTATACATCCAATGAAATATCTGGCTCATTGTTCTGTCTGTGGCTCTATTTTAGCAAACCTAACACAATGGTAAATCTAAGCGCTGGTGGTAGTGCTATAGGTCCAGGGGTATGTCCAAAATATTTTTTGCTATTTTCACAGTCGGAATTATGAGCGCTATAGCCTGTGGTGCGCGAAAGGTCTGGGTTTTGAGGAATAAGCATTTCGCTACTCTCACAATAGCATCTGCTAACCATGTGTATGTGAACAATAACATTTGATTTGATTTGATATGCTTTCTCCCCTCTCTTTCCAGATTAAATCCTGCAACTAGTGAGGTCTGGCCGCCTGACAAACTGCCCGCTCGACCCCATCCCTTCCTCCATTCTCCAGATCAATCTCTGGTGACCTTCACCCCATTCCTCTCTTCCCTCATCAACTCATCCCTGACCACTTTCTGCGTCCCCTCTGACTTCAAATGGGCCCGAGTCGCTCCCTTCCTCAAGAAACCAACATTCGACCAACATCAAAAACTACAAACCGGTATCCCTTCTTTCTTTTCTTTCCAAAACACTTGAGCATGCGATCTCTGACCAACTCTCTCGTTATCTCTTTTAGAACGATCTTGTTGACCCTAACCAGTCAGGCTTCAAGACGGGACACTCAACCGAGACTGCCCTTCTCTGTGTCAAGGAGGCTCTCCGCACTGCTGAAGCTAAATCTCTATCCTCTGTTCTCATCTGCTGCATTCGACAGCATGAACCATCAGATCCTAATCTCCACCCTCTCAGGGCTGGGCGTCCCAGGCTCTGCACACTCTTGGATTGCATCCTACCTGGCAGGCCGCTCCTACCAGGTGACATGGAGAGGATCTGTGTCTGCACCACGTACTCTCATGACTGGTGTACCCCAGGGCTTGGTTCTAGGCCCTCTTTTCTTTATATACCAAGTCACTCGGCTCCGTCATGTCCTCACATGTTCTCTCCTATTATTGCTTTGTGGATGACACTTAACCTGTTTGGGCTAGGGGGCAGTATTTTGAAGTTTGGATGAAAAACGTGACCAAAGTAAACTGCCTGTTACTCAGGCCCAGAAGCTAGGATATGCATAGAATTAGTAGCTTTGGATATAAAACACTCTGAAGATTCTAAAACTGTTAATATAATGTCTGTGAGTATAACAGAACTGATCCAGGAAGTGGGATTTTTTTGAGGTGACCAGTTTTCAATTGTAGGCCTATTGGTTATATAGGGGAAAATCTCCCAGATTGCAGTTTCTATGGCTTCCACTAGATGGCAACAGTCTGTAGACAGGTTTTCAGGCTTGTATCTTGAAAAACAACGAGGATAAAGCAGTTTCGGGAAGTGGTCAATTTTCACATGAACTCCTTTTTTCGCGCGCGACTGTGAGCACGCCATCCATTCTTTTTCCTTTGTATTGAGAATGTTATTGTCCGGTTGAAATATTATTGATTATATAGACATTGGACAACCTGAGGATTAATTAAAAAACATAGTTTGATTTGTTTTGACGAACTTTACCGGTACTATTAGGATGTATTGTCTGCATGCTTTGAACACCATTTGAGCTGTGGTGTCAATGCCGGTGTGTGTAGCTGGTGTGTAAAGTCAGGCGCAGGAAAGCAGAGATGAGTGAACAACGTATTTAATCCAATATGGAAAAAGGATATCAAATACAATGTGCCCAGAAACACACGGGTGAAAAAAACTGTTGTACAAAATCCGACAACTGAACAACAAACAATCACGCACAAAAAACATGGGGAAAACAGAGGGTTAAATAATGAACATGTAATTGGGGAATAGAAACTAGGTGTGTAAAAACAAAGACAAAACAAATGGAACATGAAAAATGGATCGGCGATGGCTAGAAGGCCGGTGATGTCGACTGCCGAAAACTGCCCGAACAAGGAGAGGGACCGACCTCGGTGGAAGTCGTGACATGTGGATTACTGAACAAAATGCACCAACCAAACAGAGTATTTTGGATATAAAGAGGGTCTTTATCGAACAAAACGACTACTCATTGTGTTCCTGTGACCCTTTGGATTGCAAAAAGATGAAGATCTTCAAAGAAAAGTGATTATTTTTATCGCTATATCGGTTTTTGTGTCGCCAGTGCTGCTTTGGAAAATATGTTAATGCTGAATGTAATGTTATGCGGGGCGCTGTCCTCAGACGATCAAATGCTATGCTTTTGCCGTAAAGCCTATTATAAATCTGATGAAGCGGTTAGATTACCAAGATTCTAAGCTAAAGAATGGTGTAGGACACTTGTATTTTCATGAATGTTTGGCGCTTTGCAATTTCACTGGATGTTGTCGAGGTGGGACATTAGCATCCCCCCTAGCCCTCTTTCGCCCCTTCTAACATCCAGGTGGCAACATGTACAGTGGGGAGAACAAGTATTTGATACACTGCCAATTTTGCAGGTTTTCCTACTTACAACGCATGTAGAGGTCTGTAAATTTTATCATAGGTACACTTCAACTGTGAGAGACAGAATCTAAAACAAAAATCCAGAAAATCACATTGTATAATTTTTTTATAATTAATTTGCACGTATATTTACTATAATAATTCAACCGGAATATAAACTGAGCTATAAGAACGGAAAAAAACACAGAGCGTGCCTTCTCGGGAGCGCGCGTTCTCTTCTGTTGACATCTGAGGGGACTCTTCCTGTTTTCTCTTCTTCTCTGCTCTAATGCATCCCAAAAATATCTGAACACTGTCTCGAGACTGTTGACATCCAGAGGAAGCGATCGGTACTGCATTCATATCGCCTTATATGGGCATTTTCATAAGGGAGGGGTTCCAAATGAGGCACCCTGTCAAAACCACTTTTTCCAGGACAGAAATTCCTCGGGGTTTCGTCTGCCATATCCGTTCTGTTTTACTCACAGACAAATGGTTAACACTTTTGGAAAATTCCGAGTGTTTCCTATTTAATGGTACCACATATATGCATATCCTATTTTCTGGGCCTGAATGGGAGGCATTTTACTTTGGGCATGCCAGGCTCTCCAAAACGGTCACCTCATGCGCTGCTCCCTAAGAAGTTAAACAAATAGATAATGGCTATAGCCTACCAATTAATGGGTTGCCATTTAGGCTGCTTAGCCAATAGTAATCAAAGTGTTATTCATTTATTTGTCATAACCCCCTCAATCCTCTATAACTCTCCCACTCTGGTGGGAGTAAGAGATGTTTCTGTAGGACTGTCATCCACAGTAACCTGACCTGAACAGGCCAGTCATGACAGTCCCCCTCTGGTAGGTTCAACTTGGAATGATTCAGCATTTTGCTACTTTCCAAAAATCGGGATCGCTTCCGTCCCACGGGTGATCCTAGTATAAGACCTCATTAGGTCTTCCATTGCACTACGCACGAAGGTGCACACTCCAAGTGAAATAAGACCAAGGATTACGATAACAGTCATGATACTGTCCGGCACCATCCAAGACCAATCTCTTGTAGTCAGTGGGGTCAACTAAAAGTGCCTCATCCTGTACGCTAAGATCAACAGTCAATGGTCCCTCGTACTGGATTTGGTTTTGAATGGCTTGTGGTAACTCAAGGGAACGCTTAGCAAAAGCAGCAGGCATTTCAATCTCTGTGTCTATCCTGTCGTCGGGAAGTTGGTATAGAGCAAGTTGGGGAGGTTCAGTTGGGTGGTTGAGTCATGGCTTTCGTAAGTCATAGTGGCAGACGCGAACAGGGTGTTAACCAACCATTGATTCCCTACAACCTCCACTTGTGTGGTGGTGGCCCCATCCCTTGCTGTTAATTTGGCTCTACAGTGTTCTTCGCTGGTGATAGGCTTAAGATCACAAAGACGCTCAGTGTTATCCCTGACAAACTGTTTGCTACGACAGAAGTAGTGGATGTCTTTGGTTAGAGTACACATTAACACATTAGGGGTGAGATAGAAATCTGGGGGTGTGGCAATTTTCACGTGGATACTGTCGCACCAAAATCCTACATTTAGAACCGTGTTCAATCTATAGATATTCTCCAGTTCAACAACCGGCAGCGTCAGTAAAAATCCCACTTCATTACGATCAACATCAATGTGTAGGCGGCAGGTAGCCTAGTGGTTAGAGTGTTGGACTTGTAACCGGAGGGTTGCAAGTTTGAATCCCCGAGCTGACAAGGTAAAAATCTGTCGTTCTGCCCCTGAACAAGGCAGTTAACCCACTGTTCCCCGGGCGCCGAAGATGTGGATGTTGATTAAGGCAGCCCCCCGCACCTCTCTGATTCAGAGGGGTTGGGTTAAATGCGGAAGACACATTTCAGTTGAAGGCATTCGGTTGCACAACTGACTAATAATGGTGACTTTTACTGTATTGGGATTGCCGACCCCAGACTATAGGCCAAATGTGACTGTAATGGAATTGTGGTTGTCGTAGCTGAGGTCAATATGTTGTGCACCATTGAGAGGGGCACTAGATATGAGGGGATTCTATTCATGGCCAAGTGGTCCATAGAAGAACTGACTTCACAGAGAAAATCCTCCAATAACAATTGAACCAATTGGACATGGGCATAGTCATGATTCATGACCTTTACTAGCTTTCCTATAGACACAAGGGTTTTGTTCAGGAGAGTAGCGTGTGTGTTTATCACCTGAATAGTGTCCTGGAGAGACTTACCCACATGTTGCAACCTGAGTGCCTGTGCTTTCCTCTGTTGCTGGATAAGTGGCATCTCTTCAGTAATCTCCCTAACATTTCTCTTGACTGTTGCTAGACTGACTGCGTTGACGGCAGTGGTACCTAGGGCAAATAGTGACCCTACGTCTGCACCTATCAAGAGTAGCGCCCCGACAAATCGTTTTTCTCACCTGGGCTCTGCTAGTTCTGACTATGTGACTGTAAACTTTTGGAGTTGGGCCAACATATGGGCAGTGTCTAGCTGGGCATGTTTAACTGCCTGGGTGGTCCAGTCAGCCCCGGTCCAACTCCAATGCGCCGCAGGTGTAATGTTTTTGGCAGTCCAGGATCAAGGCGGAGAACGATTCCCGTAGGGGTCCGCTCGTAATTACATCTGCTGGGTTGGCTTTGACCAGGGTGCAGAGTGTCAGGATCAGCCAAAATAACTCCATCCTACAGAAATGCATAATCAGAAATATTGTTTGATTATTTCAGTTATTTGCTTTTGTAAATGAAAATGTTTTGACAACAAATTTGGCAGATTTTCCTATTTTGAACAGCACAGCACTGGACAATATCAACAGTGACAACTAACGTATATCTTGTAGCTGGGAAGAGAAGAAAAGATGTTAGGTGCAACGTACTGATCTCCTGGAAGGGATCAGCTGAGGATATTTAAGAATTTGCTAGGTTTGCTAGGTTTCTATCTATTCAGTGCTGGCTTGCACCCCTTCTATTCCCATGGGGGGAATGTACAACTTGATTTTGTTCCTGTGGACACACTTTAACGTGGCGTTTTGTCAGCCTTTGTTGTTTCTGATTTAATAAGCTACAGGTGACAGTTTCACCACAATCTCGTGTGGCCCCGTCCAATGGGGCAGGAACTTTGTTGCGACGCCAGCAGGTTTGGTGTATATGTAGTACCACACCTTATCCCTGGTGTGAGGCCTTTTTGTAATAGGTCTTGTTACCTTCTGCCCTTCTTTCCAACTTTCCTTGAGCGTACGCAAAGGTAGTCTGGAGATCTGTCACATATTGATGAGCCGTGTAGGCGGTGGCTGTGGCGACATCTCCCGGTTGGTACAGGAGATGCAGTGGAAGTGTCATTTGCCGGTCCGTCATCATCTCGATTGGTGTTATTCCCGTAGACCTGTTGCATGTGGCTCTGATCACCATCAGTACCAGTGGGAGTTTGAGGTCCCAATCTTTGTGGTTGGCTGCCACATATTTCCTCAGAATTTTGACAATTGTCTGGTTGCTCCTTTCTACCCTGCAGGAGCTCCTAGGGTGGTACGCGATGTGGAGTTTAAATTTGACTCCCAGGAGCTGCCACAGTTCGGTCATTACAGCTGCCGAAAAGTGGGTTCCTCTGTCACTGTCCATGGTTTCTCCTGGCAGGCCGAAACGACTGAAAACGTGGTTGAGCAAAAGAACGGCCGTGGTTTCCGCTGTGTCATTGGTTTGCAGGCAGGCACTCCATCCACTTTGTGAATGCGCAAGTCACTGGGAGGAGATACTTGTTGCCTCTGGCCGACCTGGGAACTGGGCCGACACAGTCGATCTGGATCGAGCTCCAGGGGTAAGACACACCCTTGCGTTGCAGGGGTGCTCTGTAAAGTGGCTTGGAGGGTTGAAACTGGCAGAAAACTAGACACCCCCTCACGTATTGTGCCATGTCTTGTTTCATGTGAGGCGGGTGGGCCACCTGTCGCAATGTTTCACATGTAGCCTTGACCCTCCTATGGCCTTCACATGGCTCGTCGTGGGCATGAGCTATCATTATCCCCCTCTGTGTTTAAGTTCCGAGTTGAACTTGTCACCTTGTCATTTGCCTCCAATGGCGGACTCGGGGTTGCGTCAGTTGCTGATGTCGAACCCACGTCGTTGCACAATGTATGGCATGTAGCGTTGGAAGAATGCGATGAAGTCAACGGAGTTGGCATAGTTATTTGTGACCAGACTTGGTAGGTTTTCCAATCCATTAGTGGTACCAAACGGTCAATTAAATCTATCCCAATCGGCATCCGTTTGGTGTCAATGCTAGTCATGTACACAGGATGGATCAGTGACACGCTTTCCGAAGTTGAGTTTAATTAGGAGACGCTTGGTTAGAGGCGAGGTAGCTTGCGTGAAACCTCAAGGTTTTGTGTCGCAACGTTCCGTATTCAACCAACGTTTTGCTGGGTCCACTGCCCTTTCAGTTCATCCAGCAGTTTCAGATATGAGGGAAATTGTCAAACCCGAATCTATCAGAGCATCACAGGTCAAACAGTCCTCCAAGACTGCTTTAAGGTATGGCATGTTCGAGTTGGTTTTTCTCGTCATATCCTCAACAAAGTGCAGTGGGTTGGAAGAACAGAGCAGTTTATTATTTGTGTCGATTTTCAAGACAGATAACCAACCTTCGTGACCTAGTGGGTCCTCTATCGGAATGGGAGAGGAATCATCTGTTGCAACTCTGCTTACCTTCTGCGTCTCCACATCCGTATCAAAGTCTATAGACAAAACCTGTGGGCTTCTGTCTAGAATGAGCGGTCCCTGGACAGCGATTTGAGTGAGGGCGGGGGGTAATGGGAATGTTGATGACCTCGCGAATGGTGTGAATTTCGGCGGACTCGGGCTCCAACAATTCTATGCCCCATCACGATGACTTATCCTTGTCCTCTGTCTCAAATTTCTTCCATTGCAGTACATCTCTTATCAGAGCTTCTATATCGTTTCGGTTAACGTTTAGATCTTTGTTGAACACTTTGTTGCCCTTGTTACTCTTGTTACCCTTGTCCTAACCCTTTGTGAGTGTTAGGTGCAGGGACGTAGCGGCCATGTCGATCTCTACGGGACTTGTTAGGTTGGGGATGTTCATCATAGCTATTGTTACTGCGGTGGTTATCGGTGTGGTGGTTACTTGGTAGCCACCCCCTTTGTGCGTCATATTTTACTGCACCTTTCCCTGATGCCGCACCTTCCAATTGGAGTGATTGTTCCCTCCCAAGCTCAAAAACCGAGCTGTCCGGGCTAAGAGCCTGGCTTGCTTTCGATGCTTCAAAAGTTGTGCTCGCAAGCTCTCGGAGTGTCGAGATCGTTAAACCAACGTGGGCAGTAGGGCCCAAGTAGTTCATGAAATTGGGAGACATGTTTGACAGAATGGTAATAGCTCTTCCATTCCTGTTTCAGTGATAGTAGATAGTAGACTATGATAGTAGACTTATGGGTGTTCATTTCAAGCTTGATATATGTTTGATATTGTTAGCCAATTAGCTGTTGTGTTTGTGAGTTGCAGAATGACTGAGTTCTATTTTCAAAACCGTGGCAAGTTTAGCGTAGTCGTTTTGCACATGTTGCCCTTGTAGACGGATGAACCTTGTCATGTGTCTGTTGGACAATTGCTTCAATTGCTAGCATTTGGGTAGTCATCCAAGGCATCCTCAATGTCTGCTAAGAACGTCTCAATGTCGTTTGGCTGTCCTGGAACGGGGTCAAAGATGCAGAAGTTTTTGACGATTTTGTCAAGTTGATCCCCGCCATGTGCGCGGGGAGCATCTGCACCCTCCTGTGGGCACTTGTGGGCCGAAAGGCCAAGAGGAAAAGCCAAGCTTTGGTTGTGATGGCGAGGAGGGGCCATGTCACTGTGGGCCGAATGGCCAAGAGGAAGAGACTGAGGGACCCCTAAGAGTCTGAAATCTCCTGTCCTCTACATTCCTCGGTTCCCTGAGCTCCGGATGTGGGCTAGGTTGCTTGGTTCGGTAGTCCCACGATAGCGTGTGACTGTTCTGGATTTCCTCCAGTTATTCTGCTGCATCGCAGAGTCCACCTGGGAGTGGAGGATGTTTATTATTGACACGTAGGTGTCGCACTTGCTCCGCTCGGCCTCATACTTATCTGTCATGGTTTGCAGGGAGAGGTCTCGAGTGTGGAGCAAGAGATCCAGTGATGAGATGTCTTCCTTTTGCTTAGAGGTCACGTTTTCCAACTTTCTCACCTGGTCTTTCTCATCCTTCATTAAATCAGTGACTTCAAGGAGTTCTGCTGTTTTGTCATCCAAGTTGGTCATCGTGTTCATTAACTGATCATCTTTGGTCTGCAGCTTTTGGAATAGAACATCATTTCTTTGAGTGGTCTCATTCAAAACCGTTTGCAGGGCATCAAGTTGTTAGCCCCTGTTTTTAGATAGCTCGTCAGATTCATCTAGTTTTGCGTGGACTTCATCGTATTTATTTTTGGCTAAAACAAATTGTTCCTTTAGAATACAGACTTGGTCAAGAGTTTGTTTGCGTTCTTTGTCATAAGTGTTAGCCAGATATTTCAACTGATCTGTTCTCATACGCAGTTCCTCGGCTAGCAGTAGGCAACTTCCTGGTTCTCTCCACCTGTCCCTTGAACTCCACAGCTTCCTGCTCATGCCTCTGCTGGACAGTGAGGTATTGGACCACTATCCATCTCTGCTTTTGGGCATAGTTTAGGGCTAAACTGGAGAGAACCTTCACAAGGCCTGCGCCTGATGGTCTATTTTGGAGAGCGTCTGTCACAATTTCTGATTTTTTTTCAGCTTATGGCATCGAAATCTACAATTTTTAGCCCCTCGGCATAGTTTGAGTATTTTGGATTTCTATGCTAGCAATGTTTCCAGACAATGTGGAAACATAAAATAAATACCTGCCTTGATCTCTTCACGTTACCAAATGCGAGAGGTAAAGAGATAATGACTTTGCTTCGGTCAAACAAATATTCTATTCAAATTTCTGTCCTCTGCTCTAGAAAAAAACACACACACGCCCCTCTCCACAATAATCCTGCCTATAGCTATTATTTGTGTATATGTATCTTGCTACACAATTGCCATGGATTGATTTCAAAAGTTAGGCCTAGTTTTATCTTAGATTCCTTGCACAGGGCGCAAAATATGTCATAGCGTTGTATTGATATGACGACTGCTGTTTATTGAATGATTAACTATGTTTATAATTTACGTGATTAAATTAATCAGGTAATCATTAACTCAGTAACCTGGGGCACCATGGGAAAGTTTGTTTAATGAGTTTCCATTTCCCACATTACTCAAAGAATATCAAAATATTGATTTTACAGCAGTCGCAAATTAATTAATTTCCTCTACAGTCTCATTCTGAACGTCGCGTAATTCGTAAATCTGCACAAACCCGGGACTCACAAAATCATTCCGTACCACACCAATTGAGTTGATTATTTCTTTGCTAACAAGCTAAATGATAATATAAGATACACACAGTCTTTTTTACCTTTATTTTACTAGGCAAGTCAGTTAAGAACAAATTCTTATTTCCAATGACAGCTTAGGAACAGTGGGTTAACTGCCTGTTCAGGAGCAGAACGACAGAATTGTACCTTGTCAGCTCAGGGATTTGTACTTGCAACCTTTCAGTTACTAGTCCAACACTCTAACCACTAGGCTACCCTGCCACCCCAATAGTTTAGGCTATTGATTCGAACAGTACAATGAAACAGGTCTCTGGCGGATCAACACAATCTGACACACATTAAGAGAGAGAGCGAGCGAGAGAGAGAGATTTGTAAACGATGCTTAGTTTAGCCCTAACACCTTGCCCCGAACTTGGGTCAGAATATAAGGATGTAATTACTTGTTGAAGGTCTCCGTTGGGGTATCTCTTTGTGGACCGAGTTCTGCCTTCTCCTCTGATGGCGGCACCTCTTTCGTTACCGGGTGTAAGTCTCTGATTGTCCACAATCAGTGGTCTGTTTCCTTGCCCTCGTTCTGTAAGAGGGATCTTCTGAGGACGGCTAATCAGCCGAGTAGATGGTTCCAGCATGGGAATGAAAGCAGTGTAGACACGATTCCATGGAGAGAATAACCGGGTGGTCCTGCTTGAGTTCACCTTTTTAGATACAGATACAGCTACTAAACCGTAGCATTGATTGTTGAGGTTCCGTTGTCTTCTTCAACCTCGTGCTGCGTTTTGGGGTTGCGACTAATTGTAGACCTTGGCTGCAGCGCGTGGTCATCTAGTCTGCATTGTAAATTCTTAACTCACATGTTTTATACCCCAGGGTAGAAATGGGTATTTCCGTATTCATGGCATATTCTCTGAGGCGTATCTAGTTACGAGGCAAGGCGTCAAGATTTTACTCTGATCCAGTTTAGAAAACTAAATTCACAGTTCACTTTTACAAAAACATACTCTTTGAGCTGGACATTTTCCACACATAGCACAGTATGTAAACATCAAGTAAATATTATGAAAACTCTTCAAGTTACAATGCTTTCATTATAATTTTGTCATTTAACTTTTAATAACGTAACACAAACACCATTCATTTTCATATTCCATCCTTTTTCACCATTTTGGCTGATGACCTATATTGTCCCAAAGTCCATTTATGTTACTGTTCTGAGGTAGATTCTCCATAGGCCCACACAAACATTCCAATCCGCCACACTGAGAGGAAAAAGGATTTTGACTACCCCCCCATCAATCATCTATACAGTACCTCTCCCTCTATGGTGGGAGTAAGAGATGTCTCTGTATGACTATGATCCACGGTAACCTGACCCGAACAGGCCAGTCATAACAGGGGTCAGTGGTCAGGTTGTTGTAGTGTGTCTGCAGAATGTCAATGGACCCAGATTCATTCACAGCCATCGCTATGAAACTGATAATCAGCATCACAATATACCCACTTGTTGACATTTACGGATGTGTGACAATGTATCGTTTGCCATGGTGTCTGTAGCGTTACGCAGCCATGTCACAATCAAAATAACTGTTCAGGAAATCAGAGTCCACCTAAAAACCTAAACACTGACCTGAAGAGGTTCCTTCAGCCGTAAGGACATCTTTACCTTTCCATTCCGTATTTCGATGGAACCATATTAATACAAGCGGATGTATTCCTACAAGTATTCTGAAACTCTGGCTGACTTTGTCTACTTAATGAAAAATGTATCAGCTGGAGTCTTCACAAGCCCAGGACAATGCTCCTGTCGCCCTGCTAGGGAAGGAGATTACAGAAGCACCAGCACACAACAGACACACTTACAACCTCATCCAATCCGATAACACAATGATTAGACTACAGCCAACTGATCAATTCCATGACTACAAGTGATTCCTCAAAATAATATATAATTATTAATATCAATATATTGTTGATGCAATTTTGGTAATCACTCAAAGCTGACATTAGATCAATACTATTCCCTTGATGGTCACTTGAATATGTCACTATGGGACTGAGCAGGAATGAAACATTGCAATAAATATTTTCAAAGTGTCACCTCTTTAAATCATACACTTCGAAAAAAAAAGGTGCTATCTAGAACCTTAAAGGGTTCTTTGGCTGTCCCCATAGGAGAACCCTTTGAAGAACACTTTTTGGTTGCAGCTAGAACCCTTTGGGTTCCATGTACAACCCTTTCTACAGAGGGTTCTACATGGAACTCAAAATAATGCTACCTGGGGAAAAAAGGGTTCTACTTGGAACTAAAAATAGTTATCCTATTGGTACAGCCAAAGAACCCATTTGGAACCCTTTTGGAAGCCATATTTTCAGCTAAATGAATCCCCTGGACCCAGAGAGGTGTCTGTGCAAATCACCACTGCTCAAAATAACATTTCACTTGATGTCTTTATCAGAGTCTGCATATAGCTTTACAGCTCTCACTATCAACCAGTGTCAGAGCTGAGAGAAGTATGTCTGCCGCTCCTGTCTTTAGCTTTACAAACATCATGCAATTTTAACAAAACAAATACTTACGTGGATTTTTTTTTCTGTCTCCCTCCTTCTGCCGGCACAGAGCTGCTGAAATATAGATGTGCCCCCTGTTTGCCCTCTCTTTGACACTCAGAGGAGGCAGCAGGGCTAGCCAAGTATTATGACACATTTTTTACTATGTTCAAGTTAGTAGGCCTATGGTGAAAGTAGATGTGCCCCCTGTTTGCCCTCTCTTTGTCTCTCAGAGGAGGCAGCAGGGCTAGCCAAGTATTATGACACATATTTTGTACTAGGTTCAAGTTAGTAGGCTTATATTGAATGTGAATGTAGTAGGTCGTGTCTGTGGTGAAAGTCGTTGTTACACTTGAGGAAAGGACAGCATAACAGCAGGCGATAGATTCCAGGCGTGTTTGACTCCCTCTGTTGAAAGAGCTTACCAATGTTTCAAAGGAGACGCTTTCGCTATCAACTGAGAAGGGATAAATCATTCCTTACCATCTCAGCACTTAAATGTATGCTTGATGACTCATTCAACATTTTTCACAGAATCACATTTTGCACAAACACTTGTCTCTAACAACAAACACCTGAGATGAATGGAAGACAGACCAAAACATCTGTCACTGCCGGTTGTTTTAATAGACAGCACTATATGACTTAAAAGAAAGCCACAATAATCATAGGCTACTCTGAATGAAACAGAAACATCACATTAGAGTTGAAATGACCACCTTACATACATCTTGCCCATAGTGTAAAATATGTTTATCAGAGATGCAATTCGATCAATAAAGCTCCGGGCATAGGCCTACTAGCCTGCAATGTATACTGTAAAATATACAATATGCATATTCACTTAATTAAATTGGGATGTTAATGGCTCCTATCATGGCTTTGGCTAGCCCTTGATCATGACTGTCAGTTCCATTATGTTACACATAAGAGTCATTGGATGAAGGCGTCTTCTGTACGGGGGAGTTTTGTTAAGAGCCCTGAAGCTTGGTCTGAACGTTAACATGCATCACTTGCGTACAGTTTTGGAAGCATAAGGACCTTACCTTTAATATCAGCGAGAAACAAAACAATTTAAAAACGATAAATTGATACACACCTTTATAGGGTTAGAGTTCCCACACGGCCATATCTACATGTTACAGCACATGTTTACGGGAGACAGATGGAAGACAGAGGGACCACCTGTGCTAATTAGCTATCTAGCACGCTCTGAACACCTACTTGTAACGGAAGAAGACCGCCAGAAACGTGTTGTCACTGAAAAATACTGTCTGCTGCAACTGTGATGAAGCCAGTTAAAACGATGTACAGTAAGTGCGTATTTCGCATTTGTGAAATTATTTACACTGAACAAAAATATAAAAGCAACATGTAAAGTGTTGGTCCCATGTTTCACAGATCACAGAAATGTTCCATACGCACAAAAATTGTATTTCTCTCAATTTGGTTTACATCCGGGTTAGTGAGCATTTCTCCTTTTGCAAAGATAATCCATCCACCTGACAGGTGTGGCACATCAAGAAGCTGATTAAAACAACATTATCATTACACAGGTGCACCTTGTGCTGGGAACAAAAAAAGGCCACTCTAAAATG
Organism: Brachymystax lenok tsinlingensis; assembly: GCA_030435695.1. Classification (NCBI taxonomy): domain Eukaryota; kingdom Metazoa; phylum Chordata; class Actinopteri; order Salmoniformes; family Salmonidae; genus Brachymystax; species Brachymystax lenok. Next base: position 36,176,077 of record CM059780.1, read on the forward strand.
TTTAATTTTGTCACACAGCACAATACCACAGATGTCAAAAGTTTTGATGGAGCGTGAATTCGCATACTGACTGCAGGAATGTCCACCAGAGCTATGAGACACCTCCAATGTCATTTTAAGAGAATTTGGCAGTACTTCCAACCAGCCTCACAACCGCAGACCACGTGTATGGCATCATATGGGCAAGCGGTTTACTGATGTCAAAGTTGTGAACGCCCCATGGTGGCGGTCGGGTTATGGTATGGGCAGGCATAAAAAACGGACAACAAACACAATTGCATTTTATCGATGGCAATTTGAATGCAAAGAGGTATTGTGACGAGATCCTCAGGCCCATTGTCGTGCCATTCATCCGCCGCCATCACCTCATGTTGCAGCATGACAATGCACGGCCCCATGTCGCAAGGATTTGTACACAATTTCTGGAAGCTGAAAATGTCCCAGTTCTTCCATGGCCTGCGTACTCATCAGGCATGTCACCCATTGAGCAAGTTTGGTATTCTCTGGATGGACGTGTACGACAGCGTGTTCCAGTTCCCGCCAATATGCAGCAACTTCGCACAACCATTGAAGAGGAGTGAGACAACATTCCACAGGCCACAATCAACAGCCTGATCAACTCTATGTGAAGGAACGCTTCATGAGGCAAATTGTGGTCACACCAGATACTGACTGGTTTTCTGATCCACGCCCCTACCTTTTTTAAGGTATCTGTGACCAACAGATGCATATCTGTATTCACATTCATGTGAAATCCATAGATTATGGCCTAATGAATTGATTTCAGTTGACTGATTTCCTTATATGAACTGTAACAGTCAAATCTTTTAAATTGTTACATGTTGTACTTATATTTTTGTTCAGTATAGATGTTATATGATAGTAAAGGGCTTTATATTTCTAGAACCGTATCGCAATTGAGAATCGATTCACGTTTAGATGGAGTATTTGGCTGTTTGGGCTGTCAGCGCCAGTCTACCTCTGAAAATACATACTGTATAAGGTCCTTGGACTTTAAAGAGTAACGGTAACATTAGGCTCCTTAAGAGTCACTGGCGGTTCTGGGGGCAGGGGGCCAGTGCCCCTGTGACAACAATTTTGGACCCCCTTGTGGCCCCCCTAAATGTGGAGTATGAAATAATTTTTGCATAACTACTTTTTTTACATCCGTTATTAGACAGTGGCAATGTGGAACACTAATTAAACCCACACATTTACTAGTGGGACATGGTCTTTTGCCTACTAATGCCTGCAATGAAGTGAAGAAAACGATATGACAACAATAACGTCTAATGTAACTGGCCCCTCTAACAGTACAACTGGCCCCAGCTTGGCCCCCCCAGTTGAAAGGGTCTAGAACCTCCACTGTTAAGAGTACATATTGGGCTACGCTTTGGCAGGGGTGCAAAATGTAGCCTAAAATCTGTAGATTCACATTATTAAGTAGCCTACAATAATATATGAGTTCACATTCAGAGCTCATAATAGTAGACTAAATGGTTTACATTTATGAAGATAGCAGAGGAATTGCTGGTGGAAGGAGATATAGGAGGACGGGCTCATTGTAATGGCTGGAATGGAGTTAATGGAATGTATTAAACATATGGAAACGACATGTTTGACTCCATTCCACTTTTCCATTCCAGCCATTACAATGAGCCCGTCCTCCTATAGCTCACCATACCAGCCTCCTCTGGAAGATCGCAACTTTGAATTGGTAGGCTACAATAGCGATTTACCTGGTCACCTGACGAGACTCCTCCTTCCACAGTGCTACTCAAGGCAGCGCTATGCACAAATCTTAGCACGTTCCGATAGAGTTGGGTGTGTATGGCTGCTAAGCAGAGGGGATGTAGTCAAACCAAGCTCTTTGAAAAAAAATATGGGCTCTGTTTGCACCATGTCTGGCTTCATATCAATTAGTGATGAGAGTGGCTGATGCTCCGCGTGCGCTTCAATGAGAGCGAAAGGGTGACAGACAGTTTTATCTTCTAGATTCGACAGCTGGGTTTAAAAGTGCGATCCTTTGGTTCATCTGCGACTGAACTCAAGCCAGACCGATGACTCCCGGAGATTCCATCACTATCACCGACCGCATGCAAGGTAACCAGATTTTGTCTCCCAGGACGTAGTCTACTTCTACGTACATTCTAGTAGAATCTCTCTCTCTTTCTCTTCATTTGCGATGCGAAGGGACGCAGGCTTATTGCTCTGAGATTGCATTCTGAAGTAGTGTTCTTTCTTGTTTTTGGATCAGCCAGGAGAAGTTCCAGCTCAACGTATTTCCGAGTTATTTGTGAAATATGTAAAGTCATATTCTGGTAATCTACCATTGTTCCTCGTTGGACAATTCTAATGGCTTTCGATCCATTACCAAGCTATATTGAAACCAGATAAATGGTGTCTTCTATCATGTTCAAAGATAAGAACATGTTTGCACACTTAATATTCCATATTAATAGGAAAGCTCTACATTTATGCACATCAACTATTTTATATCCATGCCTAATTCTCTATTTTTTGTATTTTATGTATTTAATCCCAGCCACTCTGGAGTGCACATAGCCTATGATACAGTGTAACTTTAATCATAGACAGTGGATATTGGCTCCATAGAAATTATTTAATACCTGTTGACGTAAACTGAGGCCTTTTTTTCATTTACGTCTTAAAAAACAACGGAGTTCAACTTTGAAGACCCCAGATCTGATTTGGCGCTGCTGTTGATTTTTCACTTACACCGATAATAGGGCATTAAGTGGTAAATAGCCATGTCTGTGTCAGCGATTTGAGCCTTGAATCACAGAAATCTATCAGCAGTTTTTCTGGGGCAGTAATAATTCTAATTCCCCCAAGAGTGGGGCCTCTTGGGTTCTCAATTGCAACCAGGGCTCAGGGGTCAACGTAACATATTAAAATTGCATTTATATCCCTCCATTGTTTATGATGTAGTTAAGCTTCGTTTGATATGTATTTATTGTCCTCAAATTCATGTGATACATTACATGGCCAAAAGTACGTCGAACATCTCATTACAAAAATCATGGGCATTAATATGGAGTTGGTCCCCTCACCCCATTTGCTCCTATAACAGCATCCACTAGATGTTGGAACATTGCTGCAGGGACTTGCTTCCATTCAGCCATGAGCATTAGTGAGGTCGGGCACTGATGTTGGGCGAAAAGGCCTGGCTCGCAGTCTGCGTTCCAATTGGTACCTAAGGTATTTGATGTGGAAGTCAGGGCTCTGTGCAGTCCAGTCAAGTTCTAACACACCGATCTCAACAAACCATTTCTGTTTGGACCTTGTTTGTGCACGGGGGCATTGTCATGCTGAAACAGGAAAGGGCCTTCCCCAAACATTTACCACAAAGTTGGAAACAGAATCGTCTAGAATGTCATTGTATGCTGTAGCGTTATTTCCCGTCACTGGAACTAAGTGGCCTAGTCCGAACCATGAATAACAGCCCCAGACAATTATTCCTCCTCCACCAAACTTTACAGTTGGCACTATGCATTCGGGCAGGTAGCGTTCTCCTGATATCTGCCAAACCCAGATTCGTTCGGCGAACTGCCAGATTGTGGAGCGTGATTTATCACTCCAGAAAACGCTTTCCACTGCTCCAGAGTCCAATGGCGGCGAGCTTTACACCATTCCAGCCGACACTTGGCATTGCGCATGGTAATCTTAGGCTTGTGTGCAGCCATGTAGTGTATGTTACGAATTCCAATTCGTATAATATGTTAAACATTTGCAATAACGTATGATATCTTACAAAACGTTAGCTAGGTGGCTATCATTAGCTAAGCTAGGGTTTAGGGTTAGTGGCAGTGTAAGCCGGTCCGTGAAAGTAAGCTGGTCCGGTACGGCGTACTGACAAAATAAATAGTGGGGGTACGCCATACCGGTTCAAACATGAGCCAACACAATATTTTAAACAAAATGCCAAGAAAACTGTATGCTATTACACTGTTATTTGTCTATACTGCATGTCAGTTGCATGAAAAATGGGTGGTATATACGCTCCAAATTTAGGTGTGGATCGACGAGAACACTGACGTTTTTACCAGAGATGAGGCAGAGATGAGTGGCTGAGACCGACGTGCGTAGACACAGGCTACACTCGCTGAATGTCATTAGACTTTTTGGTGTTTTCGTAACCAGTGGCGATTTTAGCATATAAGACTTGGTGGGGCAAACTCACCAAAATGTTTTGGATGCATGCCACCTAAGCCACTACACAACACTAAACAATACATTAACTGCGCTTATAATAGTGCCGGAGGAGATGGCTGCCGTTTTACAGTCCCGTAACTAATTGTGCTATTGTGTTTTTTTTTCACGTTATTTGTAATAACGTTTGCAAGTAATGTTTCTTCCACCGTCTCTTATAACCGAAAAGAGCTTCCAGATATCAGGACAGTGATTACTCACCCCGTACTGGAAGAAGATTTTTGCTTTAACGAGTCAGATGTGAAGGATTTACTCCAGACACCTGACAAGGCCCTCATCCCCATCATTCGCAGGAGAAAGAGACGGAGATATCGGGGACGTAGGTCTGGGTGCCTTGTAAGGATCCGACGGCGAGTGGGTAATCCGTGTTTACCATCGGTCCTATTAGCCAACGTACAATCATTGGATAATAAAATAGACTAACTACCAGCACGTATATCCTACCAATGGGACATAAGATATTACAGTTTAATGTTTCACTGAGTCGTGGCTGAACGACGACATGTATAACATACTTCTGGCAGGTTTTACGCTTTTTTGCTTTTTCAAAAAGAACAGCAGTCTCTGGTAAGACAGCTGGTGCACAAAATTTAAGGAAGTCTTGAGGTTTTGCTCGCCTGAGATAGAGTATCTCATGATAAGCTGTAGACCACACTTTTTACCAAGAGTTTTCATCTATATTCTTCGTAGCTGTCTATTTGCCACCACAAACCGATGCTGGCACTAAAAGCGTACTTAACGAGCTCTATACGCCTTTTAAGAAAACAGTAAAACGCTCATAGCGCTCCTAGTGGCCGGGGACTTTAATGCAGGGAAATTTAAATGTTAAATGTGCAACCAGAGGGGGAAAAAAACTCTAGACCACCTTTACTCCACACACAGAGACGCATACAAAGCTCTCCCTCGCCCTCCATTTGGCAAATCTGACCGTAACTATCCTCCTGATTCCTGCTTACAAGCAAAAACAAAGCCGGAAGCACCAGTGACTCGGTCAATAAAAAAGTGGTCAGATGAAGCAGATGCTAAGCTACAGGATTGTTTTGCAGTAGACTGGAATATGTTCCGGAATTCTTCCGATTGCATTGAGTACACCACATCAGTCACTGGCTTCGTCAATAAGTTAATCGATGAAGTCGTCCCCACAGTGACTGTACGTACATACCCCAACCAGAAGCCATGGATTACAGGCAGCATCCGCGCCGGGCTAAAGGCTAGAGCTGCAGCTTTCATGGAGCGGGACTCTAACCCTGAAGCTTATAAGGGCTTGCAAACCATTACAGTCTACAAAGGGAAGCACAGCCGAGAGCTTCCCAGTGACACAAGCCTACCAGGTGAGCTAAATTACTTCTATGCTCGCTTCGAGGCAAGTAACACTGAAACATGCATGAGAGCATCAGCTGTTCCGGGCGACTGTGTGATCACGCTCTCTATAGCCGATGTGAGTAAGACCTTTTTAAACGGGTCAACATTCACAAGGCCGCAGGGCCAGACGGATTACCAGGATGTGTACTCTGAGCATGTGCTGACCAACTGGCAAGTGTCTTCACTGACATTTTCTACCTGTCCCTGACTGAGTCTGTAATACCAACATGTTTCAAGCAGACCACCATAGTCCCTGTGCTCAAGAACACCAAGGTAACATGCTTAAATGACTACCGACCCATAGCACTCACGTCTGTAGCCATGAAGTGCTTTGAAAGGCTGGTCATGGCTCATATCAACACCATTATCCCAGAAACCCTAGACCCACTCCAATTTCCATACCACTCCAACAGATCCACAGATGATGCAATCTATATTGCACTTCACAATGCCCTTTCCCATCTGGACAAAAGGAACACCTACATGAAAATACTATTCCTTGATTACAGCTCAGTGTTCAACACCATAGTGCCCTCAAAGCTCATCACTAAGCTAAGGACTAAACACCTCCCTCTGCAACTGGATCCTGGACTTCCTAATGGGCCACCCCATTAGAAGGTACCAACACATCCGCCACGCTGATCCTCAACACAGGGGCCCCTCAGGGGTGCATGCTCTGTCCCCTGTACTCCCTGTTCACTCATGACTGCATGGCCAGGCACGACTCTAACACCATCATCAAGTTTGCCTCTGACACAACAGTAGTAGGCCTGATCATCAACAACGATGAGACACCCTGTAGGGAGGAGGTCAGAGACCTGGTCATGTGGTGTCAGGACTGCAACCTCTCCCTCAATGTGATCAAGACACAGCAAAAGGAGGACCAAGCTCACCCTCATTCTCATGGACAGGGCATTAGTGGAGCAGGTTGAGAGCTTGATGTGGACACCAAGGAACTTCAACAACAAACTATCATGGTAAAAGCTTACCAAGACAGTTGTGAAGTGGGCACGACAAAGCCTTTTCCCCCTCAGGAGACTGAAAAGATTTGGCATGGGTCCCCAGATCCTCAAAGTTCTACAGCTGCACCATTGAGAGTATCTTGACTGGTTGCATCACTGCCTGGTATGGCAACTGCTTGGCCTCTGACCTTATGGCACTACAGCGGGTAGTGCTTACGGCCCAGTAAATCACTGGGGCCAAGCTTCCTGCTATCCAGGACCTCTATACCAGGCGGTGTCAGAGGAAGGCCCAAAAAATTGCCAAGGACTCCAGCCACCCTAGTCAGACTGTTCTCTTTGCTACCGCACGGCAAGCGGTACTGGAGTGTCAAGTCTAGGTCCAAAAGACTTCTTAACAGCTTCTACCCCCAAGCCATAAGTCTCCTGAACAGCTAATCAAATGGCTACCCAGACTATTTGCATTGCCCCCTCTTTTACACTGCTGCTACTCTGTTAATTATCTATGCATAGTCACTTTAACTCTACCTACATGTGCAAATTACCTCGACTAACTGGTGCCCCCGCACATTGCCTATGTTCCGGTACCCCCTGTATATAGTCTCGCTATTGTTATTTAATTGTTTATTTTTTACCAACAATGCAGTTAAGAAAAATAAGTGCTTGTAAGTAAGCACCGGTTTTATTCGGCGCATGTGACAAAATAACATTTGATTTGACTATAACTGTGACCAACGTTGCCCCCAAACTGTTAAGGCCTACATAAAGCTGTCCCAACAGCAGAGCTTTCCTTTCAGCTCCATGGAGGATTCCTTACCAATGCGGACTTCTTGTGGGTTTGTTTACAGTAAGTATTCTCTTTCAATAATAACGAGCGCCAAAATATGAGAGCGAGAGACTGTTAGCCTACCATTTGAAATATTTTATTAGGCCTATGGTCTAAAAAGGAAAATACAATAAAAAGTTTCGGGTCACTTAGAAATTTCCTAAGTGGGACATAAAAATTTAATTAAAATATTGATCAGAAATAGTGTAGACATTGTTAATGTTGTAAATGTCTGTTGTAGCTGAAAACAGCTATTTTTTTTTTTTTTATGGAATATTTACATAGGCGTACAGAGGCCCATTATCGGCAACCATCACTCCTGTGTTCCAATGGCACGTTGTGTTAGCTAATCCAAGTTGATCATTTTAAAAGGCTAATTGATCATTAGAAAACCCTTTTGCAATTGTTAGCACAGCTGAAAAATGTTGTCCTGATTTAAAGAAGCAATGAAACTGGCCTTCTTTAGACTAGTTCAGTATCTGGAGCACCAGCATCTGTGGGTTTGATTACAGGATCAAAATGGCCAGAAACAAAGACCTTTCTTATGAAACTCGTTAGTCTATTCTTGTTCTGAGAAATGTTGTCTATTCCGTGTGAGAAATTTCCAAGAAACTGAAGATCTCGTGCAACGCTGCGTAGTACTCCCTTCACAGAGCAGCGCAAACTGGCTCTAACCGGAATAGAAAGAGGAGTGGGAGGCCCCGGTGCACAACTGAGCAAGAGGATAAGCACATTAGTGGCTAGTTTGAGAAACCGAAAGTCCTCAACTGGCAGCTTCATTAAATAGTACCCGCAAAACACCCGTCTTCAACATAAAAACAGTGAAGTGGCGATTCCCAGATGCTGGCCTTCTAGGCAGAGTTCCTCTGTCCAGTGTCTGTGTTCTTTTGACCATCTTAATATTTTTATTGGCCAGTCTGAGGTATGTCTTTTTCTTTGCAACTCTGCCTAGAAGGCCAGCATCCCGGAGTCGTCTCTTCACTGTTGATGTTGAGACTAGTGTTTTGCGGGTACTATTTAATGATGCTGCCAGACAGCGCATTGCGCAAACAAAACAACCCTCGCTATATCAACTGAAATTACATGGGTCTATTGATTTAACCTTTTGTTGACAACAAATAAATGAATGGGAAGACTGTCTCTGGCAATCATGGTTACAGAACAACATTAAACAATATTATATATCTCCTCCTCCCAACAACAAAATAATTCCAACATTGTGTCAAATGATGAATAAGAAACTGAGAGACCTACAGTATAGAATCAATAGGCCTATAACAATTGATGTACAAAACTTGGCATCAGGGAACGATGAGCGGATAAGAGGCAATCCGTAATTTCGATTAAGACATTAATGAGCGAGCTAAAATGGACTGTCAGTTCAGCAATTTTGAAATATACAGTGGCAGAATTCAGAACACGGGCCGTTCTTACAGTATTCTCCCTGTACACCAAGTCAGGACTGCAGGATAAATAAAGGGGATATAAGCAGACAAAAATATTTTACAATATTCAATGATGACATTTCTCTAAAACAGGCTATAGGCTACATCTGCACCACCAAGTCAGAACAGAAGGCTAAGTTCTGAGGGGGAAAGGGACCAAATTATTAGGGTGAGACACATGGCCTACTAACAGCTTACTACACGACATACACATAGTATTACTTTCTTAGCTACAGTTTACATATCTCTCTGGCATTCTACATAATTTATGCAGCAGCATTCAAGACATTTTTGGACTCACCCTGTTGTGCTGTGCTCATTTGAACAGGAATGTGTGGCGGCGGTCCTAGTGGGCAAATTTTGTCTAAGGCACTGCATCACAGTGCTAGCTGTGCAACTAGAGATCCTGGTTCGAGTCCAGGCTCTGTCGCAGACGGCCGTGACTGTAAGACCCATGGGGCAGCGCGCAATTGGCCCAGCGTCATCAAGGGTTAGCGGAGGGTTTGGCAGGGATGTTCTTGTCCTATCGCGCACTAGTGACTCTTGTGATGATCCGGGCGCATTGCACGCTGACACGGTCGCCAGGTGTAGGGTGTTTCCTCCGACACATTGGTGCAGCAAGCAATTTCGATTTGGATGATCGTTCAAAACGTATTTCCCCAGTCGGAGCCCTTCCCTCCCCAGAGTTCCCATTTGTCTTGAACTCACTGAAGTCCGAGTTTCCAGTTGAATTGAACAAGTCATGCTGGATTGACAGCATGGCCAGTATATTCAACCTTTTCGTGTGTTTGTGTGAGAGAGAGAATGTTTATCATTTTCAGCTTGAAAAAGAGACCTTTTCAGACAGATGTTTTAAATCCTCAAACCCAGACTTCATACCCTTTCCACCGAATAGCAGGCAGGGGAAGCAAAATAGTGATTACTTTGCAACGCTTGTTGCATTTAGCCACTGATTCCTTCCATACTACTCATTGTTGAATTTGCGATTTCCAACTTGTTGTGTAATGTTAATGTTCAATTGCCGATGAGCACCGATACTGTTTATCTATAATTTCTCTTAATATGACAAGGATTGAAAAGGATTTGCCAGTAGATTGTCAACTTGATTCATGATGATGACTGATTTTGAAAGTATGATGTTGATATGATCAGTCCAATCAAAGCTACGGTAGAGATATAACTTGATTTGTCATTTATCTGTGGACAATGACCTTGACCCTTCTTGGATGGGCACTTCTAATGTAAATCTATGTCAGCACCCAAGGGGGTTTGAACTGCCTAGCTCCCCCTGTAGATTCTGCGGTGACCTAGTGTCCCCATGAGTGACGGAACACTGTTTTTACATTGTTTTCAAAGTGATATGTGACATGAATTAATGCCAAAATAACATGCAAAACAGGCAACAACAAAATAATTACGTGTCGCCACTGTTCGTAACAGATGTATATTTACATTAATCAATTTGCAAGTGCACAGTACTGTTTGGATGCTGGAATTATTTTGTGAGTTGACGAACGTGCAAAGGTAGCCTTTTGATTGGCCGTGTCTGAAATCTGTCTTGCCTACTACTTACTAAAACTGTACTAATCGTACTACACACTATATAGAAAATACTGTTAATTAAGAATGAATGCAGTAAGCAACAAATATCAACATACTAAGCTCATCCATAATGAGAGTGCGTCATCTATTGAGCAATTGCCTTGATTCCTGCCATTTGTTCATTTTGGTACAACGAGTCACCTTCTCTGATAATCGGCTGTTTCAAACACACCTGGGTCTAGAAAGACTATTCCAAACATGGTTTAGTATGCAGATGTATAGAAACCTGCTTCTCCAATAGAAATCCCTGATCACGCTTGTAAGCGATGTCATGCGCAGAAACAAAACGCATCGGCTCTAACGGTCGTCTCGTGCCTGAACATGTGTAGGCCGTCAAATCAAAGGCACTCTTTCGATATGAAGTTGTTTTTGACAAAAATGACCTTGTCACAAGGTTGGAGTAACTAACATGTTCAGCTACTTAAAACATTGGCTCGAATCTAGGTTGTGCCTTTAGATTTAGGGAAAGTTTAACACCTAATTTGTTTACTTCTCACATTGACTTTTCATACCCCACACCCTGGTCTGGTATGCGGAGTCTGATTCGCATTCCCGGAAGTCTCGTAATGTTGGGTCTCTGGGTTTAGAAACTCTCTGACTATTCTCTTCCTCAATAGTGTGCAGCGAATTCTACTAAATGAAAAGCCGAAATGAGTATGACATCCTGGCATTCAAAGCCCCCATGCTGTGTTTTTTTTTTTTTATTGTATTTTTAAATCATCACTGTATGTCTAATAAACACTTTTATTTCATGAAAATAACTTATTTCCCTGAGCCTCCTTTTGTCATTGAAATGCTCAGTCTCATCGTGTGGGCATGTTAATGCAAATGTTTATGTATTTACGTACACAGCCCTGATTGCCGGATAGGATCGTCTAGACTCTAGATCCCCTAACATTTTTACTGGATCATGTACTGGTGGAGGAGAGGCAGGTTTGCTGAAAGACAAATTCCAGAAAAATAGATTAGAGAGAACATTTATTCATTCATATCCTATAGCTTGTGTTCATGCAGCACAAGTCAGATTAAAAGGTAATATATTTTAACTTAAATGACAAATCTTTACTACTATGCCCATAGGATCTCTATGTAAATTAATAGGAATTCTATATGTAATTCTATGATTAGGCCCATAAAATGTTTTCATGCAAGCATGTACACACAGAAGGTCCCATACCCAGAAGAAATCTACTTTCACCCCGGTTAGAGGTTAAAGTTAGGTTTCGGGAAAGGGGGTAGGGTTAAGGTTGGGTTAGGGAAAGGGTTAAGGCCGATTTTATACCCTACGGAATAGGACCCTACGGAGCATAGTGCTGTGATGTAATATCGGTTTTAGTCACAAAAGGGACGTCACCTTGTAATACGTTCCGGCATTTGAATCAGATTTTTTTTTCTACCTGGAAAGTGAGTTTTGCAAGTCCCACATCTATGTCTACATCACCCATTTTCCTTTTCCAGTATCTCTTCTGGTATAAACATGTGAACAATGTGGGACATACTACTACTTGCAAGCTTTATTTCGAGATGTGCTATGAGCGCAATTATGTCTATGTCCATTTTTGTGGAGCGTCTGCGTGAGCTAGTAGGACAAAACAATACCTTGGATGTGGTTGTATTCAGACAAGCACACAAAAGACAACAGCTGGAGAGAGATATTATGAAATTTGAACACCCATACTGAGATCAAGGAAATATGGAGAAAGATTCGAGACGGATATGTTCGCATTCTGAAAAGGGTGAAGGAGATGATAGGGATGCTGCTGGTGTGTGAGTCCCGCAGATTTTTTCCCGACAACTGGATTGGCTTCATGTTTACGTGAAACATCGTCAGACACCAATATTGCCAGATATGGTATGTACTCTTGTCATGCAGCAAAGTTCTTTTTGTGTGTGTGTGTGAGATAAGTAGACCTAGTTAAAACATGTGAAATCAGTTGTTTTCTGGATGGAAGAAATTGTGAGTGGGAAATATTCAGTGCCTGTGTTATCATAATGATTAGCAGGGCTAGTTCAAACATCTGAAAACCGACAGTGTGTGCGCGCGCAAGTGGAGGCTGCTGAGGACGGCTCATAATAATGGCTGGAATGGAGCAAATGGAATGGCATCAAACCATGTGTTTGATGTATTTGATAATATTCCGCTCCAGCCATTACCACAACCCCAATTAAAGTGACACCAACCTCCTGTGGTGTGGGCTAGTTAGATTGTGATGTTTACGAAATCAGTTCTTTTGAGTAAGCATTGTAACTTAAGGAGCCCATGAGCCCATATGTTGTAAAATTGCTTGCAATGTATTCTAATGTATTTGCCATCTGTAGGTGGAGGGGGGTTGTGTTTTGGACAGCCCAGAGACAGCTGAGTGGCGAGTGTCCATCTACTGTTGGTTCATCACCCCTTGGTTCATTATTTACCTGGCCTGGTTCATTACCTCCCTGGCCCCTCTCCCCAACGCCCAAGCCCTTCTCACCAACGCCCAACGCACCTTCCAGGCGCACCCTTGCTCTCTGCCCTGCAACTTCATCAACCTCCGCTCCATCTCCCAGACCCAGCTCCAGTGGCCGAAAGAGGAAGACCGTTGAGGATCCTTTGGCGTGACTGTAATTATGGTAGTCTTGTGATTTATAAAGTGTGAATAAGAAAAACATCAAACTCCAAAAGCAAGTGTGTAGCTCACATTACATATAAACCAGAGGAAGAGAGCATCTGTGCGCACATGCTTTCCAAACCACACGCCAACATTTGAACATTTTACTGTAGGGTGCCACGCGTGATAGCATCATCCTGGAAAGACACCTTTATTTTACTAGGCAAGTCAGTTAAGAACAAATTCTTATTTTCAATAACGGCCTAGGAATAGGTGGTTAACTGCCTGTTCAGGGGCAGAACGACAGATTTGTACCTTGTCAGCTCGGGGATTTAAACTTGCAGCCTTTCGGTTACTAGTCCAATGCTTTAACTACTAGGCTACCCTGCCGAGGTTGTCCCCTTTGTACCACCTGACTCCACTGTCCTGGTCGCAAAATTTAGATGGTTTGGGATGAGTCGGACCGAAGAGTGAAAGAAAAGCAGCCAACAAGTGCTCGGCATATTTGGGAACTCCTGTTGGAAAAGCATTCCAGGTGAAGCTGGTTAAGAGAACGCCAAGAGTGTGCAAAGCTGTCATCAAGGCAAAGGGTGGCTCTTTGAAATATATCAATAACCTTTTTTGGTTAGTACATGATTCCATATGTGTTATTTCATAGTTTTGATGTCTTCACTATTTTTCTACAATGTAGAAAATAGTAAAAATTAAGAAAAACCCTTGAATGAGTAGGTGTTATAAATCTTTTTTTTTATAAACAATATTGATCCACGGGCATACAAAATGGAGCTGCCAGTTGCTCATCCCTGGTGTAGACTAATTTAATGCGGCTTGATTTTGGAAAGGTAAAATACACAGTTCTATTTTGATAAAAGCAAGTCTTCATTAAGATCCAAAGCTTCAGCCATATGATACATTACTGCAATCCAGTCCTGAATGACTTAAAAAGACTGTGTCTATTGCCATTGACCGTTATAGCTTGTGGCTGAAGCATAACACACTAGGTATTGTAATATAACTACTATGAGAGGATTGTTAGTAGCTCCCTGAAACTCTAGCAGGTCAGAGAAGACAAGGCTTCGCCACATGGACAGTCACTCAGGATGGAGGGTCGACGGGACCGTAGCGGTAGGGCTCAGATCATTATTTTCATACTTCACTGATTTACCACGAATGGTTCATTGAATCATTGTTGTCACGTTTATTTGTTTGCTTTTTTTCTATAGTAGCCAAGGACAGGGTAGGCAGAGGGAATGGTAAGTGGGGAGAATAGCTGGAGGGTGACTGATTCAGATGCTGAATTCCAAATCGGATGGGCTAGGGTCTATTTGGAATTCAGTTATTACCAACAGTATGTTACTGTGATCTGGCCTACAACACACGAGGGACAGCCTAAAGCCCACTATGTCAGGATGTCACATTAACACATGGTTGGCCAAATGCAGTCTATAGAGACTTGGCTAATGCACAAGCAAGCAATGCCAAAATAAGTCATTGGAGAAAATATTCCTAGCAAATAACCAGCAATGCAGAGAGGGGGTGATTGAGAGTGAAGGCATCTCTGGTGTACTAACTAAAATTAATCTCAGGGTTTGAGTGTTTTCCATTTTACTGTATTCCGTTTCACTAGATCTAAAGTATGGTAATTTTCATGTAAAAGGACCCATGAGCACCAACGTGAAGTTAATAGGAGCATGTCAAATTGGGTGTCAAATGAAAGCTAAGAGTCCATATTTTTCTGAAATTAAGGCATATATAAATTTTTCAACCATTTTCCATCCCAAAAAATAGGAATAAGCAAAGGCTTTGATTTCTTGTCAAACAGATGGAAAAGGGGTCTGTTAAATACATCAAAACACAATAATGTTAAAGTAAAGATCCCTGCCAACTAATAGCAACACTTAAATGTAGTTTATGATAATTTTCTGCCTTCTAAGTTTTTAATAAACCTTGCCTTGTGCCTTCAAATTCCGTTACCAAAAACCCATGTACGCTATATATATACAAAAGTATGTGGACACCCCTTCAAATTAGTGGATTTGGCTATTTCAGCCGCACATGTTCCTGAAAGGTGTATAAAATCGAGCACACAGCCATGCAATCTCCATAGACAAACATTGGCAGTAGAATGGCTTTACTGAAGAGCTCAGTGACTTTCAATGTGGCACTGTCAAATGATGCCACCTTTCCAACAAGTCAGCCTAGTGCTGAAGGGCATAGCGCATCAAAATCGTCTGTCCTCGGTTGCCACACTCAGTTCCAACTGCCTCTGGAAGCAACGTCAGCATAAGAACTGTTCGTCGGGAACTTCCTTAACATTTTAAGGATCCAACCCTTTTTTTACATTTTTGTCTAAAATGACACCTAAATCAAACTACCTGTAGCAGAATATGTATATTCTTGATACCATTTGAAAGGAAACACTGAAGTTTGGAAATGTGAAATTAATGTAGGAGAATATAACACATTAGATCTGGTAAAAGATAATACAAAGGTACAAAAAAAACATGTTTTTTACATCTTTGAAATGCAAGAGAAAGGCCATAATGTATTATTACAGCCCAGGCGCAATTTAGATTTGGCAGTGTATGTGCAAAGATTTAGACTGATCCAATGAACCATTGCATATCTGTTCAAAATGTTCTATCAAGACTGCCTAATTGGTTTATTAATACATTTTCAAGTTCATAATTGTGTACTCTCCTCAAACAATAGCATGGTATTATTTCACTGTAATAGCTACTGTAAATTGGACCGTGCTGTTAGATTAACAAGAATTTAAGCTTTCTGCCCATATCAGGTATGTCTATGTCCTGGGATTTTTTTTGTTACTTACAACCTCATGCTAATCACGTTAGCCTGCGTTAGCTCAACTGTCCCGTGGGGGGGACACCGATCCTGTAGAGGTTTTAAATGGGTTTCCGTGGCCATGCAGCTGCACACAAGCCTAAGAATACCATGCGCAATGCCAAGTTTCGGCTGGAGTGGTGTAAAGCTCGCCGCCATTGGACTCTGGAGCAGTAGAAATGCAATCCAACGGACAAAACTGGGTTTTGTGGATGCCAGGAGAACTCTACTTGCCCGAATGCATAGTGCCAACTGTAAAGTTTGGTGGAGGAGGAATAATGGCCTAGGGCTGTTTTTCATGGTTTGGGCTAGGCCCTTTAGTTCCAGTGACGGGAAATCTTAATGCTATAGCATACAATGACATTCTGTGCTTCCAACTTTGTGGCAACTGTTTGTTTAGGGAAGGTCCTTTCCTGTTTCAACACGACAATGCCCCTGTGCACAAAGTGAGGTCCATACAGAAATGGTTTGTGCAGATCGGTGTGAAAGAACTTGACTGAAACTAGAGTTGTATACATGGGGTGGCCAAGGCTACTTCAGGGGGTCCATAGACCATGACAAAATTGGTGTGTAACCCTAACCTGGCATCTAAGGAGCATGAATGAATCCTATGATTGCTGATTAAAGGTAGAAGTGATAATTCACTTAACCCAGAGTTCTTCAATGTGGCAGATGGTGTGGTCCAAAAGGGTTACTTCACTAGAATTCTTTAACATACTAGTTATAGTTAGTGTCTCTACCTTGGAACTGCAGCTCAACTTCTTTCTCTCTTACACACACACACTACTCACATACTGGAGAGACTTGGGTCACTCAGTTTTCATGAATATATAAACTGGGTCTTTTAGTGTTGAACATCCAAAATATTTTCAGTAAATAAAGCTCAAGCATGAAGGAGATAAGATCACATTTGTGTGTTACATAAATTGCGTAGTTTTATTTACAAAAAAGTAAATTGACAATTTAAAATATCTGGTATCATGCAAAAATGGACTTTAAAAATAATTTTGGTGCCAATCAATATTACACATTTATGGTATCGTGTGTGTGTGTATACATACATGCATGCATACATACATACATACATACATACATACATACATACAGTTGAAGTCGGAAGTTTACATACACCTTAGCCAAATACATTTAAACTCAGTTTTTCACAACTCCTGACATTTAATCCTAGTAAAAATCCCCTGTCTTGGGTCAGTTAGGATCACCACTTTTTTGATTTTAAGAATGTGAAATGTCAGAATAATAGTAGAGAGAATTATTTATTTCAGCTTTCATCACATTCCCAGTCGGTCAGAAGTTTACATACACTCTAAATTGTTTTAACTTGGGTCAGACGTTTCAGGTAGCCTTCCACAAGCTTCCCACAATAAGTTGGGTGAATTTTGGCCCATTTCTCCTGACAGAGCTGGTGTAACTGAGTTAGGTTTGTAGGCCTCCTTGCTCGCACACACTTTTTCAGTTCTGCCCACAACTTTTCTATAGGATTGAGGTCAGGGCTTTGTGATGGCCACTCCAATACCTTGACTTTGTTGTCCTTAAGCCATTTTGCCACAACTTTGGAAGTATGCTTGGGGTCATTGTCCTTTTGGAAGACCCATTTGTGACCAAGCTTTAACTTCCTGACTGTTGGCTTGAGATGTTGCTTTAATATATCCACATAATTGTCCTACCTCATGATGCCTTGTATTTTGTGAAGTGCACCAGTCCTTCCTGCAGCAAAGCACCCCCACAACATGATGCTGCCACCCCCGTGCTTCACGGTTGGGATGGTGTTCTTCGGCTTGCAAGCCTCCCCCTTTTTCCTCCAAACATAACGATGGTCATTATGGCCAAAGAGTTACATTTTTGTTTCATCAAACCAGAGGACATTTCTCCAAAATGTATAATCTTTTTCCACATGTGCAGTTGCAAACCATAGTCTGGCTTTGTTATGGCGGTTTTGGAGCACTGGCTTCTTCCTTGCTGAGCAGCCTTTCAGGTTATGTCGATATAGGACTTGTTTTACTGTGGATATGGATACCTTCGTACCTGTTTCCTCCAGCATCTTCACAAGGTCCTTTGCTGTTGTTCTGGGATTGATTTGCACTTTTCGCACCAAAGTACGTTCATCTCTAGGAGACAGAGCGCGTCTCCTTCCTGACTTTGGTCACCGTTTTTCTGTCCTACAGTGCTCATCAATGAGCCGTGAAATCTTAAGCTTGTTTTAGGTTGTCTTTTACACACTGTTGGTACACTTATTTTGCAGTGCTCTGCAATCTCTTCAACCTCTTTCCATAGTTATCCAAAGTAACCCTCACTTCTGTAGTCCTGTAATGTATCTGTAAGGGCACCTACTAGATCCACAACCTATGCTAGGTCAAGAGAGCTTGATTAGAGCATGTCAGAAATACATTTGGCATCACCAAGCACTTTACAAATGGTAACCAAAAGCCCTATGAAATGTATATCTATCTGAGAAAGAACGCCCCTTGCCTCCACTGATCTATCACCACTATTTTCAAGTGTGATAGCACTCTCAGAACTGCTGGAAGCCTGTCTCTCAGATTACGGCATGCCATGTCTCTGCATGCCCACCTTACATCCGTAAGTCTCTGTAGTTCCCTGGGCTGCTGCTGTGGATACAGCTCTTTCTGAACTGCAAGCCACTTGAGATGAACGTAGGAGCCAGATACAAAGTTATGAATTCACTACATTTGCTATGAAACTCCTAAATTAAGATCCGGTGCAGCCAATTACCTTCAGAAGTCACATAATTAGTTAGATTGCACACAGGTGGACTTTATTTAGGTGTCACATGATCTCATAGTTTTGATGTCTTCACTATTATTCTACAATGTAGAAAATTGTAAAAAATTAAGAAAAACCCTTGAATGAATAGGTGTGTCCAAACCTTTGACTGGTACTGTATGTGTACTTTATCAGCCTAAAATGTTGATTTAGATTTTTACATATTTTATATTGCAATAATGTCCTGTACGTGGACAGTATGTGTTACTACATTACACATCTTCATGATTTGACCACATCAAATTGAGGGTAATTGCACATGCTTTTTACCTCAGATTAGTGATGTTAGTATACACGTTTTATAGTAATCACAATTACAAAATCGATTTCTTAAATCGAATCAATATCATTGGTGTTGTACTGTTGATTTTGTCATACTTGCTGTCGGACTTCTAATTCTATCATTTTCAAACGCCTATAATTATTCAAATAACAACCATCCTTTGTCACTATTGATATCCTATAGCGGGTTGTGATTTGTTGGAGTTAAATATCAAAGCAACTGATTTTTTTTGTTTCCTTCCCCGTTTTGGCAGCCTCTCAACTTCCATCCAACATTCTAGAATTTGGATGAATGTCTTCAGCAAATTGTCTTAACCAGAGATATACAAATTATTCTCAGATTCAGTGTTGCCTTTGAATAGAGTTAGTTTAAACAGTGCATACACCCCAGACGTTTGCCCCTTCTCTGATTTCAAATGTATATCTATACACACAAAATAGTGTTGCGTTTAACTTTCCGTGATTGTGACCCACTTGAAGCACAATGCAACAATCCAAAGTGTAACTGGCTGTCTGCTACAATTTGTCAAGTGATATGCATTGAGTATACCAAACATTAGGAACACCTTTCTAATATTCTGAATATTTGCCCTCAGAACAGCCTCAATTTGTTTGGGCATGGACTCTACAAGGTGTCAAGCGTTCCACATGGAAGATGGCCCATGTTGACTCCAATGCTTCCCACAGTTGTGTCAAGTTGGCTGAATATCCTTTTGGTGGTGGACCATTCTTGATACTCAGGAAACGGTTGAACATGAAAAACCCGGCAGCGTTGCAGTTCTTAACAAACTGGTGTACCTGGCACATACTACCATACCCCGTTCAAAGGCACATACATATTTTGTCTTGCCCATGGCACACACAAACAATCCATGTCTCAATCGTCTCAAGGCTTAAAACCATTCTTTAGCCTGTCTCCTCCCCTTCAACACTGGTTTAAGTGGATTTAACAAGTGACATCAATAAGGGAGAATAGCTTTCACCTGGTTAGTCTGTCATGGAAAGAGCAGGTTTTCTTAATGTTTTGGATACTCAGTGTATATTAAGCAATAACAAAGAATAAAATATATGTATAAACTGCTATAACAATACAGCGACTCAAAGGACATACAAATGGCTACAACTTAGTCAGCTGACAGGCAAAATGTGGCTAATGATGAAAATATTACTAAAACATTGACAATTTCGTCAGCAAACATAAGGAAACAAGTACTGTTCTTGAGTTCACGAGCAGTGAAGGATAGAACCGTTTGAATAATAATGATAGAAACTGGAGATTCTCTGCACAGCCACAGGTGGCGAGCTGAACTTGGGAGTTTGAATAATTAACACTGTGAGCTCGTGCTAGCTGTGACGTCTTCAGTAAATTTTTAAGGGACATGCTTTCTTATAGGTGAATAAAACAGAAATTAATATTGAACTGTTTCTGACCAAGTTTTAATTGATGTTTTATTGTACTGGAACTAATGACGACAAACTATAATTTAATGGTTTTAAATTGGGGTGACAAAATGGATTACAATCAGATTACTTTTGATTTCCAATAGGGGAAAAAAGTAGTCCAAAAGGATTCTGATAGAGGTAAAACAAAATCCTAAAGGATTGCGAGAATCATATAGGGTTCAATAGGATTCGTTTTGATTCCCAATAGGGGAAAAAAAGGATTCTGATAAAGGTGACACAATCCTGTAGGACTATGAGAATCCTATATGATTACTTTTTTTTTCAATAGGAAAAAAGTATTCTAATAGGATACTGTAGAGATTACACAAAGTCCTATGGGATTGTGAGAATCCTATACAATTATATTGGAAAAATTGCTAATCCTATAGGAGGTTTGGACTAGGGTAACGTCAATCCACGTAGGCAATAAGGACAATGTTGGAGTTTAATACAATAAGAGAAAAGCAGTGAAAGGTGAGTTGAAAATAAAGAGAATGGAGGGCCAGAAAAGTAATGTTTGGGAAAGATTTGGTGAAGTGATAAGAGGATGATAGCAGGCTATAGGCCACAAAGTGCATGCTCGGATAAGCACGGATAGCTGCTGGGATGGTATAAATAAAACTAGGCTGTACTACACACGGCAATGAATATTCCAACCCTCGGCCTGCTTTGCTCTTGCCGCTCAAACAAGTATTTGTTTGCTGCCTAACCAATGGCTGTGCTGTGTAGGCCTACTGTGGCAGTTAGGAGTCAGGCTTCTTCCAAAAATAATAGTACAGTACAGAAAATGCTGAAATCTTTCTCGCAGACCAGCGGTGTGTATTCATGGATGCCAAGGGAAGACGGGCTTCCCATAAAAACATAATGTATCTTTCATCTTTCTGTGTTTCATAATTTTCCTTCAATTCCGCAAGAGGCTGAATGTATCTCACTGGAGAAAGCATCCAAGCGAGCGAAACAGCGCCCCTCTCTCTGTGTAGGCCATCCTATCTGATGCTGTCTGGAAGCCAGCCGGCTTCTGGCCTCCCTTGACAAAAAAAGTATAAAACATTAGCCAATAAGCGTTGAGCTAAACTGAACGAACTCAACTATGAATGGTCCTGGCGCACCCAAAAAAAAGCTTGGATTTGGCGTCACTCCTATCAAATCCCATTGAGAGCATACGTCATTGACAGAAACTTAAATTGTTACATCTCGTTATGTTGTCCTCCGGTGGTTAGCTAGCTAAAATTGTGTGTGTGTGGGAGGGGCTTGGCTTCCCCAGTAATTTTACCCATGCAATGCTACTGGCACAGATTAACCTCTGTTATGTTCAGTTTGAAGAGGGCCACACAAAGATGAGAAGGTTGGCCCGGAGGTCAACTTTCATAGCTTGCTACTACTATTATTGATTATATTAAAAACAATATGTTTCTTGCCCATGATGTATTTGAGTTATTGATCTTACTTTAAGCCAGATTTTAGTAACTCACATTGTGCCGTGGGTGCTGCCTTAAGTTTCAGCAACACAATCAATTGGAAATGGACAGCTGGTGGTGCTGATACGCATAATTCATTTAAATAGTCTTCATTTTGGTTAGACTTTACTAACAACAAGAGGGCTTTGTGTTGGAGCCTATTTCTTCCTATTTAAGAAATAAGAGAGAGGCCTACCTGTTTGACAGACTAAATTAGGATATTGGCTGCTATATCCTTAGATTTGTCGGTCAATTCCTCTACCCACCATAGCCTACCTCTGTGTCAGTGATGGGTTAAGTTGAAGCCAAGGCTCGAATTGAGCAACCTGGTCTCAGAACATTTAGTATTCTTCTGTACTTAAATCTGAGACACTCATTTAGTATGATTCTGTATGTTTCGTATGGTATGTATTAATTTGTGGATGTCGTCACCCATTTCATATATGTTACGAATTACACATTGTATTAGTGTTACGAATTAGCAAAATGTACAATATCTTCCTAATCTGCAAAACGTATGATATGTTACGAATGCTAGCTAATGTTAGGGTTAAGTTTAGGATATAGGTTAAAGGGTTAGATGAAGGGTTAGTGTTAGGGAAAAGGTTAGCTAACATGCTAAGTAGTTGTAAAGTAGCTAAAAAGTCGTTGCTAAAATGCTAAAGTTGTCCTTGATGAGATTCAAACTCACAACCTGTTGGGTTGCTAGATGTTCACGTTATACGCACATTCTCAGATTTTATTATTTGCAAATGGGGACAGTTTCATTGCAAGACACACTGATTTGCTATTGGAGAAATATAAAAGATGAACACATAGGCCTAGCCTGTAATTTCGGTAATTTGTGTGGTATAATAATTTTGTTATTTTTTAAAGTGACATACAATTGCATGAAATGTTTATGAAAGGCATTTTTTTTTTCTTGGACCTGCAAATACGGTGATCGATTCATGCAATGCTTTTACTATAAAGGAGATCTTTCCACCCCTACTCTTGTCTACGGTGGTCTGCAAACCCACAGCCTTCTGGCCCACAGCCCTGTGCGCAATCGAAGTTCCTGTGTTGCCATGTAATGCCTACAGGATGAAGAACAGTTTCTAAAGCTGCATATCAAAAGCTATAGTCTGTCCATGTTCTCTATCTACTTTTTTAAAAAGCTTTTATGGAGAGATTAGGTAAAATATATTTTTGCTGAAAGGGGGGCCATCCATTTTAATTTCAGAGAGATCAGATTATTATTTTTTCTCTCCATGTAACCATTTATTATAAATAATGTTCACTCCCTAAGAGTGTAAAATCAGGCAATCATGGGCAGCTGAATAGCATGTCTCTAGGGAAATCCAGTCTCAGTGAGACCTGATGCAGAGAAAAAATGGCAAATGATCATCAGCATAGCTAATACAAACCTAGCTCTTACAAAGCTGGCTAGTTGGAATCAATACACATTGAAAATCAGAGTATCAAACAGAAAAAAAAACTATTTTGCACACAACTTGACTATGGATTTAAGGAGTGTTGATTCTGCTCTCTCACTGGTAACTGAGTGGGTGGCCAAGCATTGATGTAGAGGCCATGCATCAGGTCATTGACATGTTCAGGAACTGTATAGACGGAGACGAATCATGATTAACCATTACCTAAG
Organism: Brachymystax lenok tsinlingensis; assembly: GCA_030435695.1. Taxonomy (NCBI): domain Eukaryota; kingdom Metazoa; phylum Chordata; class Actinopteri; order Salmoniformes; family Salmonidae; genus Brachymystax; species Brachymystax lenok. The sequence goes on from CM059780.1 coordinate 36,199,559, forward strand.
GTCTTCACTAAGTTCGACTTAGCCTAGCAAGTACATCTGAAGAGGGAGGGAGAGTGAGAGCGAGGGAGAGTTGCTGTCTATTTACATTTCTTAGTCAGCAGGCTGGATAACTTCTGTACTCCTTCCCTTTGTTTCCTCCTTCCTTCCAAGCTAGAAGATTCTTGCAAAAAAAGAGAATCAAGAATTGAAAAAGGCAGCTGAGAGTTGTAACGTTAGAATGATTGTTGAAGGGAACAGGGATAGGCAGAATGTATAGTCAAATACACAAAAATACAATTATCCCTGATGAATCAAGAAACCCTTCACATCCATATTGGGGTGTACACGTTTCAATAACTAGGCTAGCTTAAAATGTCACAGGCAGAGCATGACACAATGACAATCTCTTCTATAAATTATTGTGATTATCATCTCTCTCACACAGATCACACACACAGCTAGCATGATAACTTTAGAAAACATTGTCATTTCAACGTTATCTCTGTCTCCTACCTCTCACTCACACAAACACACAGCATGGATCGGTGTCTATTAATTGAGTAGCATTTAGACAACTGGTCAGTAGATTTCAACCATAAAACCAGATTTCAACCAAAATAAGAGGGTATTTTTCATGTCAAAAATACGTCATGAAAAAGACGTCTTAATCTGGTTATAAAACGTCCCGGCCAGACATCAACCACTGGGAAGCTGCATATATATCTAATTATAGACATGTTGACTAACAAATAGTCTACCAAAATGTCGGAAATTATAAGAAGAAACATATCTAAATCAGGCCCTAAAAAAGAATGCACACCTGTCAAAAAATCTCCTGGTCTCAGCCGTCTGTGACACAGCCTGGGATGGAACCTGGGTCTGTAGTGACGATGCAGTGCCTTAGACCGATGTGCCACTCTGGAGGCCCTAGTTCTGCTGTCTTTGACTGAAGACTATAGCGCATTTTCAATATTTGAAGGTTAGGGTCGGGGTGCAGGCCTTTCACTTTATCACGTATAGTCGGGAAGTTTCTGATGGGTTATTAGCAATTGCGGGTGCGGGTGAACAAACAGCTGACCCGCGCACCACTAGTGTGCATGTTGTTTGTGTTGGTGTGTCAGTGTGCATGAGTGTGTACAGTCCTGTGAGTGTGCAAAAATAAAGGGTCAACTCCGATAGTCCATATAGCTATTTAGCAGCTGTACCACTTGTCGTGCGGAAGCAGAGAAAACGGAATAGTTCTATGATTTAAAAAAAAAAAGATATTTGGTCCGGTCCAGACAACCAAATTTTGTCTTGTTCTGTGGTGGAGCTCATTAAATAATAGTCACTGTGGAGAATAATACAGAAATTTGCAATGGAGGATATTGCATATGTCTACATTTTGTGCATTTAGAATACATCACCATGAAGAGAATGACATTCATATCCATAATTATTGAACATGATCACAAAATTAAGGAGATTTTACCAAAATTCGGTTACCAAACTTTGCATCTGCACAGTTCTTCCAGTAAATGTGTTTTAGTAAAATGTTCAGTGTGAACTGTTAAAAGTAGTACTGGTGCATAGAGTTGTAATGGTTAGTTAAACTTTGAAATCAATGTTGTTGTTTTTGGCATACATTTTAATAGAAAATTCTGCGTCACAACGTAATTCCGTTACCGTAGAATTGCCAGTGTCTTTTTTCAAATTTTCTTCATCAACACCAATAAGACAGCACAAGAATGATATTAATATTAAATGAGGTTATGTTTGCTCAATTAAAAGAAGAAGCATACCAGCGGAGGGAACATTTTTAAATATGTAAATGTATTCTACATTTCTTTTATGGGAAAACATTTTTGGATTCTCCCTCAGGAGGTGGAGTAGCTATCATGAAAGCAGCAGCGTTTTCAACAGTAATGTGTGCCAGATTCAATTTCCAATCCCTAATATCTTGAGTTAATTCATATTCTCCAGTTAGAAGCAGGCCTATCGTTCTAATTTGGCCATTTATGGAGTGGGGGCGTGGCCTGTTCTGTTGCCATGGCAAGAGGACAGGTATCCTATGTCAGGTTTCCTCTCAAATCTAAGCTGTCATATGTCTACAACGATTTACTTTGATTGAAGCTAATGATTGTGTTGCACATCATAGGGCCATGGTGACTCATTCATTGTGCTTTTGGCCTGTGCTGCATATGGCAGTAGCCGCCTGTGATTTCAACCTCTCGTAGACCAAGTAACATCCTGTACTTCTGGTGGGACGTTGTTGTGTTGATTGTGGCTCTACATACAGTACATACTGTATCAATCATTATAGGACTATTAGTCAACAGGAAGCTTTTACCATAGGCCCACATTATGATGGTCTTATGCAGTACAGAGACCTATTTTCTGCATGCAAATAGAACCTTAATATCTGTCCCCTGTGGACTGATTTACCGATCACACAACCCTTAATATCAGCCTTTGGGGACAAGGGGGTTAGCAACTACTTCATGCTCATTCCCGCAATTATATAGGCTTCCAAATCCTAGTGATGCCGTGGTTAATTTTAGTAGCTTGAGGTTTTGGGCTCCCGAGTGGCACAGCGGTTTAAGGCACTGCATCTCAGTGCTAGAGGCGTCACTAGAGACTCTGGTTCAATTCCAGGCAGTGATTGGGAGTCCCATAGGGCGGCGCACAATTGGCCCAGCATTGTTAGGGTTTGGCCATGGTAGGCTGTCATTTTAAATAAGAATTTGTTCTTAACTGACTTGCCTAGTTAAATATATATTTTTTTTAAAGCTTGGCAATTGGGCATGGTGGTGGAACCCAATGCTAATTCCGCATGTCTCCATTGATCTACTGCGGCATAAATGTAGAATGTGGAGCCACCTCCTCTTTTATTCCGCCCCCTAATATGACACGAGTTAGCTAGTGACTGTGTGGAGACTACTGTATGAAGTTAGCTGCCAGGCCTTTCCTTCTTTCTTCCTATCAGGGGCTCATAAATAATAGATATGTTACAGTACAGGGGCATAACTAGGATAATTTCATATTTGCATATTTGTACAGAAATCATTATTTATGAGTACGGCAGGGCTGTGTGGATCGTAAAGCTACCTAGCCTACTGTAAATCTCACTGGCTGATCCCACTCTGCCTCCCTGCCTGCCTTCGCATCAGTAACCAGGAAACACTGTATGAAAAAGCAGTATTTAAGCTGTGATGCTATTGCATCAAAAGCCCAGAGTCTAAGCTCTTGCCCGAGAAAAGCCTTATTAAAGGCACGGGAATTTGATGAGGTTTCCTAGATACATTCTACCATCCATGCTACCAGACGATGAGCTTTGTTCTGCTCAATTTGCTGTCATTTTAGAATAATGGGATAGAGGGAGTGGGTGGGAGCGCAGTAGACAGGAAGCGGCTCTGACACCTAATTCAGAATAGATTTTATGGGGCATTTTTTAATCAGGGGTTCATAGGAGAGAGGCAGACGCCATAATTTCCATGTGTTATGAAGTAGATTTATCCTTCCCCTTGTTGATGACTGGCAGCTGTTTTATTCATTACCTTTTGTTCCCTCCATACCTTCCCCCGTCAGATGAGTAGGCACATGTTAACAGATTCCTCATTAATGGGTATTGTGTAGCATACATACCTTTTCATGTTGCAGCCATACCTTGTGATTTCTGTCACATTAAATGGGAGGGATCAAGTTTTGAGCGATCTTAGCCCTGTCATTTGGAGAACTGGGTTGTTTGGATTTTAGCAGGGTTCTGGTCTTTCAATGTTATTTGTTCATGTGGGTTTTCTTTATGTGTTTGGGGTGGTGGGGTGTGTGTGTGTGTGTGTGTGTGTGTGTCATACGAAAAAAAAGATATATCGGAATATATTTCAATGAATGAAAAGTGAGTTTTTATATCTCTAATTTGTGATTTTGTGTCACCAGTGCTGGTTGAAAAAGCTATTTTGGTGTGAGGCGCAGATCTCAGATAATCAAAGGTTTTGCTTTTGCCGTAAAGCCTTTTTGAAATCTGACAACACTGTTAGATTACCAAGACTCTAAGCTTTGTAACAGTATGCAACACTTGTATTTCCATGAATGTTAACTTCTTAGGGAGTAGCGCACGAGGTGACTGTTTTGGAGAGCCTGGCGTGCCCAAAGTAAAATGCCTCCCATTCAGGCCCAGAAAATAGGATATGCACATACTTAGTACCATTGGATAGGAAACACCCTGTATTTTCCAAAGGCGTTAACATTTTGTCTGTGAGTATAACAGAACGGATATGGCAGGCAAAAACCCGAGGAATTTCTGTCCTGGAAAAAGTGGTTTTGACACATTGCTCATTTGGAACCCCTCCCTTATGAAAATGCCCATATAAGGGCATATGAATGCAGTACCTATCGCTTCCTCTGGATGTCAACAGTCTCGAGAAAGTGTTCTGATTCTTCTTAGCTGCTTTTAGAGCAGAGAAGAAGACGAATAAGGAAGTGTCCCCACAGATGTCCTTACAAGAAAATGCGCACTCCCAGCTGGTGCGCTCTGTGTTTTTTTTCCTTTCTTATCGCCCAGTTTATATTCCGGTTGAAATATTATACAACATATACATTAGTGTTCCTAAGGATACATTAGCAATTATGTTTGATTGTTCTTGGACAAGTTTATAGGTATAAGTTGAACGAGTTCTCTTCACATTTCAATGGACTCTATTTTCTCATTCTAACGCGCCAACCAAACGGCGATTTATGGATATAATAAATGACTTTTTCTAACAAAAGAACCATGGATTGTCTTCGTTGGACACTTGGGAAGCCCTCAGCAGAAGTTCTTCAACAGGTAATTGATTTGTTTTTGCTGTGAAATGTGTTTTGTGTGAACCGTGGAGGCTTATGAAATCATGGTAATGGAAAAATATTGAAGGTGCTACCCTCAAACAATCAAATGTGGTGCTTTTGCCGTAAAGCCTTTTTGAAATCTGACAACGCTGTGATATTGCCAAGAATCAGAGCTTTTGATGTCTATGAAACACTTGTATATTGATGCATGTTTAATAATTCAACTTTTGGATTTTGAATTTGGCACCCTGCATTTCACCTGGTAGTGTCGGGAGTGGGGCGCTAGCGCCCCAGCGCACCTTGCTGCTCCAAAAGAAGTTAAACATTACGAATTCTTATTTTGAATTTGGCGCGTTTTGTTTTCCCCGAAAACAATCCCGTTCACAGGATTGGATCCCTAAGAGGTTAGATATACAGTACCAGTCAAAAGTTGGGATGAGTTGGACGACAGAGTGAGGGGAAAAGCAGCCAACAAGTGCTCAACAGAAAGTTGAAGTTGGAAGTTTACATGAACCTTAGCCATTTTCCATTTGGAAGACCCATTTGCGACCAAGCTTTAACTTCCTGACTGATGTCTTGAGATGTTGCTTCAATATATCCACATAATTGACCTTCCTCATAATACCATCTATTTTGTGAAGTGCACCAGTCCCTCCTGCAGCAAAGCACCCCCACAACATGATGCTACCACCCCTGTGTTTCACGGTTGGGATGGTGTTCCTCTGCTTGCAAGCCTCCCCCTTTTTCCTCCAAACATAACGATGGTCATTATAACCAAACAGTTCAATTTTGTTTCATCAGACCTGAGGACATTTCGCCAAAAAGTACGATCTTTGTCCCCATGTGCAGTTGCAAACCGTGGTCTGGCTTTTTTATGGCGGTTTTGGAGCAGTGGCTTCTTCCTTGCGGAGTGGCCTTTCAGATTATGTCGATATAGTTGTTGTGTGGGTCTCGCTGTTGTTCTGGGATTGAGTTGCACTTTTCGCACCAAAGTAAGTTAATCTCGAGGGGACAGAACACATCTCCTTCCTGAGCGGTATGACAGTATGATTGTGGTACCTTCAGGCGTTTTGGAAATTTCTCCCAAGGATGAAACAGACTTGTGGAGGTCTACAATTATTTTTCTGAGGTCTTGGCAAAAGAGGCACTGAGTTTGAAAGTAGGCCTTGAAATACATCCACAGGTACACCTCCAATTGACCCTAAGGCTAATTGACATCATTTATCAGAAGCTTCTAAAGCCATTTTCCAAGCTGTTTATTAAAGGCACAATCAATTTAGTGTGTGTGTAAACTTCTGACCCACTGGAATTGTGATACAGTGAATTAATCTGTCTGTAAACAATTGTTGGAAAAATTACTTGTCAAGCACAAAGTATGTCCTAACCGACTTGCCAAAACTATAGTTTGTTAACAATACATTTTTGGAGTGGTTGAAAAATACATTTTAATTACTCCAACCTAAGTGTGTGCAAACTTCCGACTTCAACTGTATGTGGGTACTCTGTATGTGGGAAAGACTGTTGTAAAAGCATTCCAGGTGAAGCTGGTTGAGAGAATGTCAAGAGTGTGCAAAGCTGTCATCAAGCCAAATGGTGGCTACTTTGAAGAATCTAAAATATATTTTAGATTTAACACTTTTCTGGTTACTACATGATTCAATGTGTTATTTCATAATTTTGATGTCTTCACTATTATTATACAATGTCGAAAATTGTAAAAATAAAGAATAACCCTTAAATGAGTAGATGTCTAAACTTTTGACTGGTACTGTATATATTAGCTACTGTAGCATTCTGTACTACCAAAATATATAGAAATATGAAAACTTTTTTGTCCATATTATTTTATATAAGTACATATAAGGCTTAAAGATATATTTTGTAATTTACATATTGGAATACATGTACAGGGAGGGGGAAACAAGTATTTGATCCCCTGCTGTTTTTGTACGTTTGCCCACTGACAAAGAAATGATCGGTCTATAATTTTAATGGTAGGTTTATTTGAACAGTGAGAGACAGAATAACAACAAAAAATCCAATAAAATGCATGTGAAAAATGTTGATTTGCATTTTAATGAGGGAAATAAGTATTTGACCCCCTCTCAATCAGAAAGATTTCTGGCTCCCAGGTGTCTTTTATACAGGTAACGAGCTGAGATTAGGAGCACACTCTTAAAGGGAGTGCTCCTAATCTCAGTTTGTTACCTGTATAAAAGACACCTGTCCACAGAAGCAATCAATCAATCAGATTCCAAACTCTCCACCATGGCCAAGACCAAAGATCTCTCCAAGGATGTCAGGGACAAGATTGTAGACCTACACAAGGCTGGAATGGGCTACAAGACCATCGGCAAGCAGCTTGGTGAGAAGGTGACAACAGTTGGTGCAAATATTCGCAAATAGAAGAAACACAAAATAACTGTCAATCTCCCTCTGCCTGGGGCTCCATGCAAGATCTCACCTCGTGGAGTTGCAATGATCATGAGTACGGTGAGGAATCAGCCCAGAACTACACGGGAGGATCTTGTCAATGATCTCAAGCCAGCTGGGACCATAGTCACCAAGAAAACAATTGGTAACACGCTACGCCGTGAAGGACTGAAATCCTGCAGCGCCCGCAAGGTCCCCCTGCTCAAGAAAGCACATATACATGCCCGTCTGAAGTTTGCCAATGAACATCTGAATGATTCAGAGGACAACTGGGTGAAAGTGTTGTGGTCAGATGAGACCAAAATGGAGCGCTTTGGCATCAACTCAACTCGCCGTGTTTGGAGGAGGAATGCTGCCTATGACCCCAAGAACACCATCCCCACTTCAAACATGAAGGTGGAAACATTATGCTTTGGGGGTGTTTTTCTGCTAAGGGGACAGGACAACTTCACCACATCAAAGGGACGATGGACGGGGCCATGTACCGTCAAATCATGGGTGAGAACCTCCTTCCCTCAGCCAGGGCATTGAAAATGGATGGGTATTCCAGCATGACAATGACCCAAAACACACGGCCAAGACAACAAAGGAGTGGCTCAAGAAGAGGCACATTAAGGTCCTGGAGTGGCCTAGCCATCCCATAGAAAATCTGTGGAGGGGGCTGAAGGTTCGAGTTGCCAAACGTCAGCCTCAACCTTAATGACTTGGAGAAGATGTGCAAAGAGGAGTGGGACAAAATCCCTCTTGAGATGTGTGCAAACCTGATGGCCAACTACAAGAAACGTCTGACCTCTGTGATTTCCAACAAGGGTTTTGCCACCAAGTACTAAGTCATGTTTTGCAGAGGGGTCAAAACACTTTTTTCCCTCACTGTACATACATGATAAAATATACACTCATGGCCCAGTTTATTACGCCTGGCACCGGCTTTCATATCACGCACAAAGTCACATAGGTCACTGGTTTTGCCGTTCTAACGTTCAATAGAACAGTAGCTGAATGCCTCGATGCCTGTCTCCCTGCTTTATATACAAGCCACGGCCACGTGAAGAACGGGGTGGTGTACCTAACAAACTGTAATAAACCATTGAGTATGTGTGTGTGTATATATATATATATATATATATATATATATATATATATATATATATATATATATATATATATATATACTTTTTCCGTATTTTATGTGTGGGTCTCGCATGTGTGGGTCTCATTTTGTGTGTGTGTGTGTTAGAGTAGATTCTAGACATATACTCTACCCTTGTGCTGGAGGCTGTAAGATAATTATTATTTTTTTGTTATCTTTAACTGTTCTCATGTTTATAAAATATGCCCCTATGTTGTCTCTGCCTCAGAGTAGAATATTTTAAGAAATAATTTTGCGAAGTTATTTTAATTTAAATATGTAAATACGCTCGGCACAGAGGCATTCTTTTTACTCGAAGGAGATTTTAAGATTGGTGCATTCAATTGTCTTGGCGCTTTGACAAGATGATAAGGAGGGACTCCATTTGAGGGTCACTTTATGCACATATTATGCATTTTGTTAGACGGAGTCATAGCAACTGTTGGGTTAGGGCCTCAAGCTGTTGTCAATAATTTCTACTGGTTCACACGAGCGGCATTTGACACTTGAATTAAAGATTTGAGTTTGACAGAAAATGTATATTTCTAGGCATTGATTGAGGGTGATGTAGGTGAAAAGGTCAGTTAACTAAAAGGAAATCTAGACCACATGCATGCAGTGCTCTTATGAATGGCTTGTAGTTCAGAGTGTGTGTGTGTGTGGGTGGGTGGGGGCCCTGTCATTGAAGTCCGAATTGTGGCACAGTATGGGACAGTGCAATTGGGATAGGGGCAGAAAAAAGCAGGACAATGACATTGCTGAAGCCATATTGGGCAATCCTTCTGTATATAAAGGCCTCAAATTAAAATGAATGGATAATTGAAACTTGTATGGAGAGTGTGTTGGAAGTATCCCTTTTACCCAGCCTACTCCACTAAGAGAGATACCAGCTGCTATATTTGATCATTGCATATTCAATGCCAGGGCTGTACCTTGTTGATGCAGACTTCAACATGTTGTGTCCTGTGGTTGAGAGAAGTGTATACAGCATGTAGTCCAGTAAGTTGTATACAAGAGGATGCAGATTGTAGCAATGGCAGGCAATGCAAACCCCACAGGGGGAGACTCATTGCCCGGCAAATTAAACCATCACCTCCCCAATCTGAGTTACAGTAAATATGGAGAAATTACACATTTTTGTCCGATTGATGCAGCCGTATAAACAATGCCAGGCATTCATTCCCTGATGTTAATTCCGCTCCTTGGTGAGATAATGGGCACAATTTTTGTCAAGGGATGTAGTAGAAGTTTTATTAAAAGATATACACAATGCTAGACAAAAAACTATTCTGTTCTTATTCATTATGAGAGGACTCTCCATTCTGAAGATTCGTCTTCATTATCCATTTCCAGATAACGCTGCTGCGTCATTTGCTTGCTGAGCCTCATTTTTCCCAGAACGATCATGCTGCTCCTTTTAGTATGGCTCTTTGTAAACGACAAGCGGAGCTATTCTCCATGTGCACACAGGATTACAAAGGTTAATCATCAATTTAAAGCTAATCTTTGTTAAATACCAATATAGCCTGCTTGTGATAGATATAATCAGGTTAACCAGGAAGAATCCTCTGAGCCTAAAGTAACTGCAGAATGGCTCATTTGGGGTTTATAGGAGAGTCTGAAGAAGAGAACCGCATCAAAAATCCTTTCCCCGGTTCCCACCAGGCTATTATTGTCTTTCCGTTTGTTTTAGACATGTGACATCTGAACTTGTTTGAGTTTGAACGTTAGGCAGTTCTATGGGGCATAGGTCTACTCTGATTTACTAATACACAGTGGCAAGAAAAAGTATGTGAACCCTTTGGAATTATCTGGATTTCTGCATAAATTGGTCACAACAGACAAACGGTCTGCTTAAACTAATAACACACAAATTATTGTATTTTTCTTGTCTATATTGAATGCATAATTTAAACATTCAAAGTGTAGGTTGGAAAATGTATGTGAACCCCTAGGCTAATGACTTCTTCAAATGCTAATTGGAGTCAGGAGTCAGCTAACCTGGAGTACAATCATTGAGACGAGATTGAAGATGTTGGTTAGAGCTGCCCTGCCCTATAAAAAACACACACAAATGTAGTTTTCTATTCACAAGAAGCATTGCCTGATGTGAACCATGCCTCAAACAAAAGATCTCAGAAGACCCAAGATTAAGAATTGTTGACTTGCATAAAGCTGGAAAGGGTTACAAAAGTATCTCTAAAAGCCTTGTCTATAAATAGAGAAAGTTCAGCACTGTTGATACGCTCCCTAGGAGTGGCTGTCCTGCAAATATGACTGCAAGAGCACAGTGCAGAATGCTCAGTGAGGTTAAGAAGAATCCTAGTGTCAGCTAAAGACTTAGAGAAATCTCTGGAACATGCTAACATCTCTGTTGACTAGTCTACGATACGTAAAACACTAAACAAGAATTATGTTCATGGGAGGACACCATGGAAGAAGCCACTGCTGTCCAAAAAAACATTGCTTCATGTCTTAAGGTCTGGATGTTCCACAGCACTACTGGCAAAATATTCTGTGGACAGATGAAACTACAGTTGAGTTGTTTGGAAGGAACACACAACACTGTGTGGAGAAAAAAAGTCACAGTACACCAAAACCTCATCCCAACTGTAAAGTACAGTGAAGGGAGCATCATGGTTTGGAGCTGCTTTCCTGCCTCAGAGCCTAGACAGCTTGCTATCATTGACGGAAATATGAATTCCCAAGTTTATCAAGACATTTTGCAGGAGAATGTAAGGCAATCTGTCCGCCAATTGAAGTAAATCAACAACAGAATGGCTTCAACAGAAGAAAATACGCCTTCTGTGGTGGCCCAGTCAGTCCTGACCTCAACCCGATTTAGATGCTGTGGCATGATCTCAAGAGAGTGGTTCACACCAGACATCCCAAGAATATTGCTGCACTGGAATATGTTTTGTGAAGGGGAATGGTCCTAAAGTCCTCCTGACCGTTGTACAGGTCTGATCCGCAACTACAGAAAACATTTGGTTGAGGTTATTGCTGCCAAAGTAGGGTCAACCAGTTATTAAAACCAAGGGTTCACATACTTTTCCCACCCTGCACTGTGAATGTTTACACTGTGTGTTCAATAAAGACACATGAAAACAACGTATAATTGTTTGTGTGTTATTAGTTTAAGCAGACTGTGTTTGTCTATTGTTCACGTACTTTTTCTTGCCACTAGGTGTTCAAAAAGAACATTGGGATGGTTGTGTTAATATCAAAGCCAATGAATCCTTCATAACATGTTTTTTGTAATGACGTCCTCTACAGCTGATCATGCTTTGAACAGTCAAAGGGATGAACACGGACCATATGAGTCCCCTTGACTACTACATATTCACTGTGGAGTGGAGATAGTTATGGACTTTGGTAAATTATGCAATCAAGGACTCAATCGCTCTTCCTCAGTCTGGGAGAGTAAGTAATTAATTCAATTTTTTTCGCCAGTGATTATTCAGACAACTGGGAATATGAGCGCCAGTCGTTATTTGAGTGTGGTGAAACGTGTGCTTTGCTAATTATAACTTTTAACTAACTCTTATTCAGATGTCTGAAAGGTAACATTTGTATGGAGTAGCAATAGAATGGCCTATGATTCCAACCTTTTAAAATTGCTGTTGAATATCATCAAACGTTAAGTATTATAGGATGTCAGTAGGGACGACTTGGTGCAGCGTGGCTAGAAGTAGAGGATGTTTGTGCTAAATGTTTTGGAGTCTCTGTCTGTCTGGTCCAAGTATGGTGATGACATTTTTTATGAAGTCCTAGGCTTGGCTGTTATCTTGGTGGTGATCAAAGGCTTGGTAAATGTTTTCATGTGCATGAAATCTGAGTAGTTGTCATGGCATTTGTTGTCATCTCATCTGTGTCCTCAGTATGGTCACCATGACCAACAAGGCACATTCATGTCAAGAGTAACCTTAAAATATGCAGTAAAAAAAATCCTCCATTGGTAAGGCTTTTCTGCTCCATGGGTGGTGTTAGACATACGGGAAATGAGAGCAGACTAAATTAATGCCGTTGTCAATAATTTGACAGACATGTAGAATGACTTGAGCAGATAAAGCTAAAGAAAATCGATTAACTGAACTCATTCCGAGACGATTCTGAAGTCTAGACAACCATGACATTCAAGCGTTGCAGAAAAGCTTACCATGCTTCTCCCAAAAATATTTTTACAGAGATTGCTTTGACGTTACAGAGCTCCTATCTCTCCATTGAGGCTGGCAGACACAGCACAGCGCCAGACCAGGCCAACGAGATCCCGCAGATGCTGCCCTTTCAATGGCTGTTTTTATTCCCCTGTTATGCCTATTATGTTGAGTCCAGCAACTTCTCTAATTAGAGATTCATCTTCATCTTCTCAAGTAAAATGTCTCTCGCAGCAGAACGTAAAGTGATAAAAGGCGTTTTTGGGCGTGCGACCTTCATCGCCTCTTATCTCCCATAAACACTTCAGTTGGTTTTACAGGGCTACGGAGGCGGCGGAACGATGAGCAATAAGCCAAAGGCCCTGATGACTTATTCATGGGCAGAGCAGAACAAGAGGCACAGATGAAAGTGACCGAGAAGTTAGGACGATAAGTCATTACAGTTATGATAAGGCATCTCAAAAATACTTGTGCTGATTAAACTTTGACTCCGGGCCAACTTTTGTGTCTCCACATGTACTTTATGGTAAAGTTTACAGATGATGAGCTTTTGCACTGTTCTGAAGCAATATTATTATGAACATGTTTGTATGTTTGAAAATGTATTGCTTTGGGTTGCTCAAATAGCATTCAGAGGAAAGTGAGAGTTCTGGGGCTTGGATAACTATGACATGGACTTGTAGCTCTGGCCAAATAGACAACCAGCAACAGAAGGACATTGATATTGTAAAAGATAACCCGCCCAAACAATTCCTGATTACACCGTTATAACGTGATTCTGTCAGACAGTAAAAACTATACAAGCAGAATCACTGTAATTTCCTCTACGACAGCCTTTTTATGTTTTTAAATCACTTCAGATAGCTATTTCCCTCTTGGGTATTAAATGTACTTTGAGTCAGAAATAATTACCATGAGTTTTCACACCTTCAGCTGTTTTCTGCGGTTCACCCTGCACTGATTTCAACTGATGACATAGCCTCCTCTAGATAGATACCCTCTAAGTAAAGTGCTGGATTGTTTTTCACACTCCCAAAACCTCCCTTTAAAACAGTGTGCCAACGGAGAACGAAAAGGGAAGTATTAGGAGCTGAGAAAGTGAGAGAACCAATAGATCTGCCATGTATCTTTGCCAATGTCTCGCTGAGGTTAAACGCTGGTCGAGCTCTCTGCTGAAGGCAGATTCTGGAGCAACGTTGCCATTCGGTAGAGATGGGCACTGGGGTGCAGCGTAGTCGACATCGCAGGGGGAGGGCATGCTGGGAATAATCGAGCCCAGCTCACTGCCAAGAATACTAAGCTCAGATGCTGCCCAATCAGATATCTCTAGCACTCCTCTCCTCTGCTGGAGAGCCAGAGCTGTGATGTAGGGAAATGGAGCTAGAGATTGTCATTATAGATACAAATTTCCCCTCCGATCTATTCCGTTTACGAGTGGGAAATTACAAGGATACCGCGGAAAGTTTAGCTTCCGAAGGGATACAAAGTGTGTTCAGACAGCAGCTGAACAAACACATACAGTCCCAGTCAAAAGTTTGGACACACCTACTCATTCAACGCTTTTTATTTATTTTTTATTATTTTATACATTGTAGAATAATAGTGAATACATAAATTATGAAATAACACATATGGAATCATGTAGGAACCAAAAAAGTCAAAATATATTTTTGATTTTATAGTAGCCAACCTTTGCCTTGATGCAGCTTTGCACACTTGGCATTCTCTCAACCAGCTTCACCTGGAGTGATTTTCAAACTGTCTTAAACAACCGGCTACTGGGGAGAGAAGCTCCAGGCTGGAGGTCAATTGTGCAGTCGTATGGCCAATGAGGCGACAGGGCGTGGTGCTTGCAGAACACAGGAGCTAGATCGTGATACTCGGGAGGAACTGATGACCGGTCCGGAGGTTCTGGAATGAACAGACAAGGCAGGGGGAAGGGCAGAATGTAAACAATTAGTGACAAAATGAACTCCAAGTGTTTACCTTTCCGGCGGTTCAGTCAATCTGTGGGTTGTGTAGCTTTAACCATGGATGGCCATGAACCAGGGGAGAGTAAGGACAGTCGATATATGTGGAAACTGATCTTTTCCTGGTGATTTCCAGAGAGACGCAGGATGACAGGGACAGTTCTCTCACCGACACGGGTGAGGAGCTGTCCATTGAGAGCGTTGGCATTGAGGGGTGAATCGAGTGGGACAGTGTCCAGGCCCAACTGGGTAACGACACCTCTGTCAAGGAAGCTCTCATCGGCAGGCAGGCGATTTGTCTCAACAGTATATCCCCCACTACCGCCGAGCCTCCTCTTTTGCTGGACGCAGGGAACAAGTGGAGACAAAGTGACCAACCTGGCCACAGTATAGGCAGCTCCTAGTGCCGATTCGTCGTTGCCTCTCCTCTGGAGAGAGACTGGCCCGGCCGAGCTGCATGGGTTCAGGATCTGGACGAGCCTGGGGATGGGATGCAGTCGGAGAAGGAGGACAAGGCATCGAAGCAGATGTTATGGGACACTGGGAATTGTCTTGTGAACATTTGTTTTTGCAGGAGATCAAGGTCATGCACTGTGTGCAAATGTGCTTCTAGTGCTGATGTCCATACCAATCCATAGAACTTTTGATCTGCAAATCTCAGTCTAGGCTAGAATGGTTTACAGACTAGATACCTAACCTTCTGTGGGAAACTGGAAAATGCTTTGGATCCAGAGGAGTTCCAAGCTGCAGCAGCAGTCGAAGTGCTTTAGTGCTTGGCATTCGGCATCGGATCACAGAAGGGCCAGCTCCAAACCCAAGAAATGTTTGTCTGTATTGCCTGAATAAGACTTTCACCACCCTGTGAAGTTCATCTTAATTTATTCAATCTGTAGCCTAATAAACTGCATGGTTTCACGAGTTGTAGTGGGTGGACCACACACCATATCATAGCATGACTCCAAGTTGTCTTTGATATGATGGTTATTATATCAATATTTGCGCATAAAGATTTTCCACTGCCATTTCTGGCATAATTAATTTTACCCACACAAGATCCCATCATGTTGAACAAACAAGTCGCATTTTATAAAATTGTACTGAAACTTCCTGTTTCCAGCGGTCGTGATTTGTTTTTATATGGTATGACATTACTCGCATAAAAACTGTGGATGGAAACGTGGTTAATGTCAGTTGACGCTAAATGTAAATCGCCAGACATTTGACAAATGTCAAAGCAACTTTGGGAGTATGCATATTCTAGGTGATGCAGGGTAGACCTATCATTTCCATGTCTGTTTATCCTATATATCTTATTTTAGAGTAAGGGACAGTGGTGGGAAAAAGTACCCAATTTTCCAAATGAGTAAAAGTAAAGAAACTTTAATAGAAAATGACTCGAGTGAAAGTCACCCGGTAAAATACTACTTGAGTAAAGTCTAAAAGTATTTGTTTTTTTACTTCAGTATCAAAAGTAAATGTAATTTCTAGAATAACTTACAAAACTAGAAGTATAAATAATTTCAGATTCCTTATATTAAGCATACCGGGCAGTACGGTTTTCTTGTTTTTTAAATGTACAGATAACCAGGGGTGTACAGTCCAACACTCAGACATAATTTACAAACAAAGCATTTGTTTTTAGTGAGTCCGCCAGATCAGATGCAGTAGGGATGAACAGGTTTTTTTCTCTTGATAAGTGTGTAAATTGGGTCCGTTTCTTGTCCTGCTAAGCATTCAAAATGTAACAAGTACATTTGTGTGTCAGGGAAAATGTATGGAGTAGAAAGTACATTATTTTCTTTAGGAATGTAGTGGAGTAAAAGTTGTCCAAAATATAAATAGTAAAATACAGATACCCCCTCTTCTTTCAAGTAATTTTTGTGGGTATGATGATTTACATTAAAGAACATATCCGATGTAAACAAATGGAGTGGTCATGTGATAATGAACTAGAATGTATTGGCCTGAATGTTACACTGTCTCCCCAAATGTATTTTACCCTTATTGGAATGTATAGACCACCTTCCACCAAAAGTGTGTTTTTTGATCAGTTTAATAACATGCTTAGGGAATGTAATTTTGGGAAAGAGGTTATTTTAATAGGATATTTTAACATTAATTATGAAGACAAGTGTTGTAGGAAAACCCTTAAACGGATCACTAATACCTTTGACCTTACACAGCTAGTTAAAGGGCCAACCACTCTAAACCAGAGAGAGTGACTAAATCATTCAATTTGGTAACTGGGCTGTCTGATCATAATCTGACACTTATAGCCAGAAAGCTTTCTAAGAGCAGGTTTAACCTCTCTACTGTTAGAAAGCCTGATCAACTAAGAATACCTAAGAATGAATTCAATTATTTTTTCAATTAAGGGAATTAACTGGAATGATCTCTTGTCCTATACAGATGTGGAAGCTGATAGACAGGTTTTTCTATCCACAATCCAGACTACAATAAATGGCTTCCTAAAAAAAATCTAATCCAAACCTGTCCAAAAGAGCACTCTTCCTTGGCTAAATAGAGAAATCTGGAAACTGATGAAAGAACGAGATTATGCTCTAAAAACAAGTCCAAATTAGAGCATGACAGATGTATGTTTACCATGTTGAGAAATAAGGTGATGAAAGAAATCAGACAGGCCAAGGCAAACTTTTTTTTAATTAACATAATTGGTGAAGCAAAGGGAAATTCTAAATTGATCTGGGAGAATCTAAAGAAGTTAACAGGGAAAGACCATATATAATAACAATCTAACACAGGATGCAGTCGAAATAGCAATAGCCTTCAATTCCTACTTTGTTGACTCTGTCAGGGTACTGACACAGAACCCCTCCACTGGTTTATTGGGCTCAGTGCTAGTGAATGACGCTCAACCTGTCTTCATCATAAGGGAGGTTTCTGAGTCAAAGGTGAACAAGGTGATTAGCTCACTAAAGAACTCTAAAGCCAAAGATGTGTTTGGTCTGGACTCTACCTTTCTTAAAAACTACAAAGAGTCACTCATTAGCCCCATTACTAAGTTCACCAACACATCTATTGGTCAGGGGGTGTTTCCAAGGGTATGGAAGTCGGCCATAATAACGACCATCTTTAAATCAGGTGACCCTGCTGACGTGAGTAACTACAGGCCCATTAGTATACTACCTGTGGTGTCGAAGGTTGTTAAAAGTGTGTTGCAGAACAACTGATTTCCCACATCAACAACAGCCCCTTCACATTACAGTCCATGCAGTTTGGCTTCAGAGCGAAACACTCCACAGAAACGGCCAACTGCTTTCTTCTGGAAATGTGAAGTCCAAGATGGACAAAGGTGGCGTTGTTGGGGCTGTGTTTCTGGACCTAAGGAAAGCTTTTGATACTGTTAACCATGAGGTTCTCATCACAAAATTGTCCAAGTTCAACTTTTCCCCCGATGCCTTGAGATGGATGAAATCGTACCTTGAAGGCAGAACTCAGTGTGTCAGAGTGAGCAATGAGCTGTCGCCCAATCTTAGCTATGATGTGGGCGTGCCCCAAGGGTCAATACTGGGGCCCCGACTGTTCAGCCTGTACATGAATGATCTGCCTTCTGTCTGTACTGGGTCTGAAGTTCAAATGTATGCAGATGATACAGTGATATATGTGCATGCAAATAGCAAACAACAAGCTGCACAAGAACTCACTGTAATGGTCCAGGTTACAAAGTGGCTCAGTGACTCGTGTTTGCATCTCAATGTGAAAAAAACTGTCTGCATGTTCTTCACAAAGAGGGCAACAGATGCTACTGAGCCAGATGTCTATGTGTCAGGGGGAGAAGCTCCAGGTGGTATCTGATTTTAAGTACCTTGGAATCATACTTGATTCCAAGCTCTCATTTAAAAAGCAGGTGAAAAAGGTCATTTAAATAACCAAATTCAACCTAGCTAATTTTCGAATTATACAAAATTGTTTGACTACAGAGGTAGCAAAGATTTGAAGTACAGTTATGATACTCCCCCACTTAACATACCGCTTGACTAGTTGGGCCCAACCTTGCTGTACAACATTAAAACCCATTCAGTCTGTCTACAAACAGGCTCTCAAAGTGCTTGATAGGAAGCCCAATAGCCATCATCACTGTTACATCCTCAGAAAGCATGAGCCCCTGAGTTGGGAAAATCTTGTGCAATACACCGACGCATGTCTTGTATTCAAGATCCTAAATGGCCTGGCTCCCCCTCCACTCAGTACTTTTGTTAAACAGAAAACCTAAACATATGGCAGCAGATTCACAAGGTCTGCCATGAGAAGTGACTGTATAGTTACCTTAAGGAAAAGCACATTTAGTCAATCTGCTTTCTCTGAGAGCTTCCCATGTCTGGAATACACTGCCATCAGACACACACAACTGCACCACCTATCACACTGTCACAAAAAAATATTAAGACATGGCTAAAGGTCAATCAGATTTGTGAACATAATCCCTAGCTGTGTATTGCCGCTTTCCATGTTGTCTGTTTGTAGCTTGTGAGGTGTGGAAACACTTGTTTTTATGGATTGTGTCTTGTTGCTTTTTGTGCTATGCATGCTGTCTTGTCCTATGTTGCTCTGCATGTGCTCACTGCTCATTGATTGTCTGTATTGTAATTGTTTTTAATAACCTGCCCAGGGACTGCGGTTGAAAATTAGCCAGCTGGCTAAAACAGGCACTTTTACTGAAACGTTGGTTAATGTGCACTGTCCCTATAAATATAAAAATAAACTCAAACTTAAGTAGTGCTTTAAATAAATTTTACTTAAGTACTTAACACCACTGGTAAGGGATGATTCGATGGCATGGATATGTTGGGTCATATTGGCTGCCAGGGTATCTAGTCAGTTTCCAAACTCACAAAAGGTTAGTGCTCGCTGAGGGCATACTCATTGGGAATACTGTACATCTTAAAGTGCTGAAGACTATCCCTATAATTGCATTCTGGCATTTAGATGGATCATCATGGATCTATGTTGTGGGCAAACATGCATGACTACACACACACACACACACACACACACACACACACACACACACACACACACATGAGAACCAACCAGATGGTGGTGGGTAGACCGGTGTCTAATTGGGAGAGGTTGCTCTCAACAGTAAAGTCCATTGCTGTGAACTGTACAAAGAGCAGAGCAAAAGATTTAGAGTTAAAACACCACAATTAGTGTCTGCGCTGAGGACACGTGTATCTGAGTACCAGTTAATGGCAGATTACCCACTCTCGACATCACGTAATGAATGCCTCGGCTGACAAGTGGGTTTGGATTAGGTCATCGCCTTACTCACACTCTCCAGAAATAGCCAAATCATTTTTTTCAAAGCTAGTGCTGCCAACAGCTCGCCAATTTCAACCCAAACAGTAACACTTTCTTCCATCGCCATTATCATTCAGAAATCAGCATATGGTGTGGGAAGTCGGATGTATGTGGTGCCATAGAAATATAATCTATTCATTCTATGTATGTGTGTTCTGTGGTGCCATCTTCATCGAGAGAAGGACATCTTAGGATACTGGTTGCTTCAGAGGGGTGAAACTTGAAGACTGGGATCAAGTTAGTTTGAGTTGCAGCAAAGCATGCATTGATTTTGGGTCTTTCCTAATTAGTGCTAGTCTGATAAGCCAGGTTTCACATAATGGTGAAATGACACAGGTGGGTAGAAATGGCCCAAGGTTTATTTTTTGACCACCAGGGGGGCCTGTAGGTATACATTGTCCAACTCCAACGTGAGGATGATGTTGATGAGAGAGCAGCAGTCTCCTACCTACCTCCCCCAAGATCTCATCTCTAAAGCCCCTTCTTGTGTGACCTTTTTGAATATCTGCTACTTGCAAATAATGTATTCAAGGAATGTCTCAAGTACCTGGCCTGTTGAACAGGTTGTCTGTACTTCCTATGAAAATGTACTCTTTCCCTGGCGCTTAATCATTTCCTTAAAAATAAAGAGCTATTATGGGAGGAATGGTGGAGTGACACAAATCCTTTTTAAACATTGAAATGAATGTGGCCTTGTTTACACAGCACTCTATGTAAATTGGATTTTACTGTATTCTTAAACATTCATCATTACTGGCAAATGTCAATGTAGCAATCTCAAGTAAACAGAGTTGTGGACTCGAGTCTGACTCAAGTCACACATTTAATGACCTGGGACTCGACTTGACAGAATATGAAATCACTTGACTTGGAGCCTCAAGACTCAGGACTCGCGCACACTGCACTCTGATTGGACCAGCAAATTGTCAATCAACACAGGTCAGGTGAGCTAGCGAACAGATTGCTGATTTGCTGTACAGCTATTGGATCGGGTGCACCAAAAAAATGGTGATCAAGAATATGAACTGTTTACTTTGCAAGCTCACCAGCAATGGGGTAACAATCACACCATAGGAGCGGAGAGTGCATTATTTCTCTTGTTGAAATGTTTGCTGTTGCTTTCACAATCCATTAAATGCATAGGCCCTATGTGGTAAATCTATATTCCATCTATTACTACAATAATTGTTAGCGTTTCATCATTCCATCCCATACCTTTATCGGAACACGTAGACATTTCCGTTTAGTGTTTGATAGGCTTACAATACATTTTCATTTTATAGCAAACCATTTCTTACATGCTGACTAGACTGGGCGTCTGCGTGCACTATCCGCATGCATGTTGATTTTGTCCATCCACACCAGACGTGACCAGGACACGCAGATTGAAATAATAATAATGTTCTGGGATATACACATTGGGTTGTTTTATTTTGCCTGAAATTTACAAGGTCCTCTACTCCAACAATTAATCCACAGATAAATGGGTAAATCTAGTTAGTTTCTAAGTTATATTTTACCGCCTGGCTACGCAGACGCTCGTTGACGCACGAGAGCAGTTTGGATTCAGTTATTGAATAGCATGTATGTGTACATTTTATTTTGCAGCGCACGTAACGCGAACGGTGTAGTCAGCATGTTACCCTCCTCTGAGTGGGCGCGATGTTCATAGCGCACATGAACATTTGCAAAGACTAATGAGGTAGAAGTTCTGTTTATTTAATTCAATGTATAGTTTCCTTCATATTTCCCTTTCCTGGGTTATGTCGTAGTTCACTGTCTGTTGCCGTGTTCAAAACAACTGCGAACTCTGAACTGGGAACTCAGAAATCTCGAACTTTAGTGCGTTCGTAACAACCGGGAACTTGGGAAACGTCGCTTTTGAACGGTTTTCCAACTCAGGCCACTTTCTAGAGCTCCGACCAGAAGATCACTGACGTCATGATTTGACCTCGTATTTTTCAGAGTTCCCAGTTGTTTTGAACGCGGCATAATTCCTGTCTGTCATTTTTGTTGTGCATAATAGGAGCGTGCGCGCCTCCATTACACATAGAATATGCTACGTGGCCTGCGCTCCATGCTTTGGAGTATGAATGTTGAATAACACAAAATATTCAAGTAGAACTATAATTTTCTATGATATGGCGCTTTCACCATGTGGATCACCAAGATCCACTCTAAATCCACTCTGAGTACGTCAACCTGCCTTGCCTTCTGCTGATTTCATGCCCTTATGAATGCTACAAGGTCCATATTTTAGAATTACATAGGCTTACAAAGATAGTGCATTCGGAAAGTATTCAGACCCCTTGATCCCCCCCCATTTTGTTAAGTTACATCCTTATTCTAAAATTTGAAAAAAAAAAAAGTAAATCCCTCATCAACCTACACACAATACCCCATAACGACAAAACAAAAACAGGCTTTTAGAAATGTTTGCAAATGTATTAAAAATAAAGTGAAATATCACATTTACGTAAATATTCAGACCCTTTACTCAGTACTTTGTTGAAGCACCTTTGGTAGCGATTACATTCTCAAGTCTTCTTGGGTATGACGCTACAAGCTTGGCACACCTGTATTTGTGGAGTTTGTCCCATTCTTCTCTGCAGATCCTCTCAAGCTCAGTCAGGTTGGATGGGGATTTTCAGGTCTCTCCCGAGATGTTTGGGTTTAAGTCCGGACTCTGGCTCGGGCCACTCAAGGACATTCAGAGACTTGTCCCCGAAGCCACTCTTGCGTTGTCTTGGCTGTGTGCTTAGGGTCGTTGTCCTGTTGGAAGATGAACCTTTGCCCCAGTCTGAGGTCCTGAGCACTCTGGAGCAGGTTTTCATCAAGGATCTCTCTGTACTTCGCTCTGGACATCTTTCCCTTGATCCTGACTAGTCTCCCTGTCACTGAAAAACATCCCCACAGCATGATGATGCTGCCACCACCATGCTTCACCGTAGGGATGGTGCCAGGTTTCTTCCAGACGTGAATCTAGGCATTCAGGCCAAATGGTTCAATCTTGGTTTCATCAGACCAGAGAGTCCTTTAGGTGCCTTTTGGCCAACTTCACGCGGGCTCTCATGTGCCTTTTACTGAGGAGTAGCTTTTGTCTGGCCGCTCTACCATAAAGATCTGATTTGGTGGAGTGCTGCAGAGATGGTTGTCCTTCTGGAAGGTTTTCCCATCTCTATAGAGGAACTCTAGTGCTCTGTCAGAGTGACCATCGGGTTCTTGGCTACCTCCCTGACCAAGGCCCTTCTCCCCCGATTTCTCAGTTTGGCTGGGTGGCCAACTCTAGGAAGAGTTGGTGGTTCCAAACTTCTTCCATTTAAGAATGATGGAGGCCACTCTGTTCTTGGGGACCTTCAATGCTGTTTTGGTACCCTTCCCCAGATCTGTGCCTCGACACAATCCTGTCTCGGAGCTCTACAGACCAATTCCTTCGACCTCATGTCTTGGTTTTTGCTCTGACATGCACTATCAACTGTGGGACCTTATATAGACAGGTCTGTGACTTTCCAAATCATGCCCCATCAATTGAATTAACCACAGGTGGACTCCAAGTTGTATAAACATCTTAAGGATGATCAATGGAAACGGGATGCACCAGAGCTCAATTTCGAGTCTCATAGCAAAGGGTCTCATTTACATAAGTATTAAGTTATTTCAGTTTTTTTTTTATTTTATTACATTTGCAAAAATGTCTAAAAACTTGTTTTTGTCATGGAGTATTGTGTGTAGGTTGAGGATTGAAAAAACTTTTTGAATCCATTTTAGAATGTTGTAACGTAACAAAATGTGGAAAAAGGTAAGGGGTCTGAATACTTTCCGAATGCATTGTTCATTAGGAACCAAATGGAAGAAAACAAAACTGTTTACATTGTACTCAGAGGGGGTTAAATCTGGAGGTAAGCTATTCTGTACGTAGGTAGCGTACGAGTAGGTGGTATGAGAAAGTGGTACGAGAGCTTAACACTTTGGTAATATCCCATTTGGACACACTGGTTGAATCAACATTGTTTCCATGTCATTTCAATTAAATTGCATTGAACCAACGTGGAATAGTAGTTGAATTGATGTCTGTGCTCAGTGAGATTTGTATCCGAAGGTATTTTTTTTTGATACTCTCGTAAAATGTTTTGTAGTGTAAACGTTGTCTTAGTGTGGAGAAGAGGGACCTACATAGGAGTAGGTCCTATGTTTCATGAAGTGCTTTTTAAGTCCTGCCTTACAATACCATATCCAAATGAAAATGTGTCATAAACCTGGAAAACAAAACAACTGAATTATTCATTGTGCTTTGAATAATGTTTTGTACCTAGTTTAGGAGAAATTTGTGACATCACTGGCAGAACAATGTAGATTTTCCTGCCAAAGTAAGTGTTTTTATTTTTTTATATTTTCATATATGATTCATATCAAGGAACACATTTGGTGTGTGTGAGAAATAAGATATTATTTGTTCTACATCATACAATTTAAGCTAGGGAAGTCATAGGGAATTTGTTTATTATACCCAGTGATCACTCTGCACTTCAATGTATCCATTATTTAAAAGCCATACTGTTGATATGGTCTCACAGAGTTTGTGAAAGAGTGTGGGAGGGATAACTGGAGTGGAGTCACATTTGTTCCACAGTGTTTATGCAGTTAAGCAAAGTATGGAATAGATGGAGAGAAGAGGGGAGACATAGAGGGAGCAATAGCAATTGAAAATAGACAGGGTCAAGGACTGCATTTTATCTCTCAGATGAAGGCATTGTGTGTTTGTGGGATTTCCATATATGTTTGAACTGGCCATCAGGCATTTGAGAGGGAGAAAAAGAGGGTGTTTTGAAATATAGAGAAAGCTGAGGATGAGTCTTCTTTTACTCCAGGTAAAGGGGCAATGGGTTTGAGGTCTAATACTCCCTATGCAGGTGACAGTGACAGAATGAATGAGATAAAGAGGGGGAGTGATGAAGGATTGCTCCATGGCCTAACCTCACTGTGTGTGAGCTGCAGTTGGTTTTGATCAATCCATCTCCTCAGCAGGAGGAGCAGTGGTGTGCTTGATTGGACTTCAGTCCCACCTATCTGTAATCAGCTGGTGTCCACTCCGCTAGGCTACTGCTCACCACGGCAACACTGTAACAAGCCCCCGGAGCCAGGCCAAGGGCTAGTAAAGTAAAGTGTACAGTGTAAGTCAGTCTAGCAGTGTGTTTACAGAGCGTTTCCCCATATCACTCTCTGTTCAGCCACTGTATGTCCAACACAGGATCCTCTGCCCTAATAAGACTTTGCTTTGCTGCAGACTTAACAATACAAGTCCACAAACTTTGCTATTCAGGGAAGTTATCCATATCTCTGCTCCAAGACAGCTCCGGAACCACAACAATGAGGTCCTTGATCCGATTCCACCTGTTAGATTAGTCTTTGCATTGAAAAAGGTATATCTGTATACCTACATATAAATAGTAATACCCCAGAGATACTTTGGGATTTTGATGGATGTTTCTAACTACTAGCACTAGTGCAATTTCTAACTAGCATTAGCGCAATGACTGGAAGTGTGTGGGTATTTGCTAGCATGCTAGTAGATACCCATATACTTCCAGTCATTGCGCTAGTTAGCATTGGCTTACGAAACTACCTCTAACTTCCTTCATACTGGACACGGAGACATACAATTTTTATCCACTAGTTAATCTGACTCTAGGGAAGTAGATAAAGGGCCTCTGCCAAACTCCTGAAGTATCCCTTTAAAGGTGCAATATGGTGCGCCATTTCCTGTTTACTAACATTCTAATATTTTGACTAATTTCTATTGACATTATGTGGTTGGTTAGCTAGCTAGCATTTGAGATTTCTGGCTAGCCTGTATCTAGTGCTGCTTATGTTGTGTAACAGCGCAATAGGTCTAGCTATGTAAACTCAGCAAAAAAAGAAACGTCCTCTCACTGTCACTGCATTTATTTTCAGTGAACTTAACATGTTATGTTCATACAAATATTTACACAAGATTCAACAACTGAGACATAAACTGAACAAGTTCCACAGACATGTAACTAACATAAATTGAATAATGTGTCCCTGAACAAAGGGGGGGTCAAAATCAAAAGTAACAGTCAGTATCTGGTGTGGCCACCAGCTGCATTACTGCAGTGCATCTCCTCATGGACTGCACCAGATTTGCCAGTTCCTGCTGTGAGATGTTTACCCCACTCTTCCACCAAGGCACCTGCAATTTCCCGGACATTTCTGGGGGGAATGGCCCTAGCCCTCACCCTCCAATCCAACAGGTCCCAGACGTGCTCATTGGGATTGAAATCCGGGCTCTTCGCTGGCCATGGCAGAACACTGACATTCCTGTCTTGCAGGAAATCACGCACAGAACGAGCAGTATGGCTGGTGGCATTGTCATGCTGGTGGGTCATGTCAGGATGAGCCTGCAGGAAGGGTACCACATGAGGGAGGAGGATGTTTTCCCTGTAACGCACAGCGTTGAGATTGCCTGCAATGACAAGCTCAGTCCGATGATGCTGTGACACACCGCCCCAGACCATGACGGACCATCCACCTCCAAATCGATCCCGCTCCAGAGTACAGGCCTCGGTGTAACGCTCATTCCGACAATAAACGCGAATCCGACCATCACCCCTGGTGAGACAAAACCGCGACTCATCAGTGAAGAGGACTTTTTGCCAGTCCTGTCTGGTCCAGCGATGGTGAGTTTGTGCCCATAGGTGACGTGATGTCTGGTGAGGACCTGTCTTACAACAGGCCTACAAGCCCTCAGTCCAGCCTCTCTCAGCCTATTGCGGACAGTCTGAGCACTGATGGAGGGATTGTGCGTTTCTGGTGTAACTCGGGCAGTTGTTGTTGCCATACTGTACCTGTCCCGCAGGTGTGATGTTCAGATGTACTGATCCTGTGAAGGTATTGTTATACGTGGTCTGCCACTGCGAGGACGATCGGCTGTCCATCCTGTCTCCTTGTAGCGCTGTCTTAGGTGTCTCACAGTACGGACATTGTAATTTATTGCCCTGGACACATCTGCAGTCCTCATGCCTACTTTCAGCATGCCTAAGGCATGTTCACGCAGATGAGCAGGGACCCTGGGCATCTTTCTTTTGGTGTTGTTCAGAGTCCGTAGAAAGGCCTCTTTAGTGTCCTAAGTTTTCATAACTGACATCTTAATTGCCGACCGTCTGTAAGCTGTTAGTGTCTTAACGACCGTTCCACAGGTGCATGTTCATTAATTGTTTATGGTTCATTGAACAAGCATGGGAAACAGTGTCTTAGGGCCCAGTGGGTCACAGGCGCACCACCTACAACAACATCCGGAAAAATGCAGAGCTCCAATATCAAAATAGTAATATTAAACATTAATGAAAATACAAGTGTTACACACCATTCAAACGCTTAGAATCTTGGTAATCTCACGTTGTCAGATTTCAAAAAGGCTTTACGGCGAAAGCATAGCATTTGATTGTCTGAGGACAGAGCCCCGCATACATATTCGAATAGCATAATAGCAACCAGCACGGGTGTCACAAAACAAAAAAAGTGCGATAAAATAAATCACTTTTTTGAAGATCTTCCTCTGATGGCAATCCAAAGGGTCCCAGCTACACAATAACTGGTCCTTTTGTTCGATAAAGTCCTTCTTTATGTCCCAAAAGCTCTGTTTGGTTGGCTCGTTTTGTTCAGAAATCCACCGTTCCACTCGTTCAATATACAAGACATAGACAACGTTAAAAAGTTACCTATAGACTTTGTCCAAACAACTCAAACAATGTTTCTAATCGATCCTCAGGTACCCTAATATGTATATAAGCGATAATATTTCAGACAGATAATAACCTGGTCGATAGAAAAGGAAAAAATGCTGTTACAGTCCAGTCCTCTCCTGAGCACTGACAAAAACAGCTCTTACTCCTTGGTTTTTCAAAATGAAACCTTGTCTAAAGACTGTTGACATCTAGTGGAAGCCATAGGAACTGCAATCTGGGAGCTAGATCCCCCTTCTTTGAATAGCATGTCAATTGAAAGTGTGACATCACAAAATCCAATTTTCCAGATGGATTTTCCTCTGGTTTTTGCCTGCCAAATCAATTCTGTTATACTCACAGACATTATTTCAACAGTTTTAGAAACTTCAGTGTGTTTTCTATCCAATACTACTAATTATGTGCATATCCTAGTGTCTGGGACTGAGTAACAGGCATTTTACTTTGGGCACGCCAGGCTCTCCAAACTTCCGGATTCTGCCGCGGAGCATAAAAGGTTAAACCCTTTACAATGAAGATCTGTGAAGTTATTTGGATTTTTACGAATTCTCTTTGAATGAAAGTCCTGAAAAAGGGATGTTTTTTTTTTTTTTTTTTGCTGAGTTTACATGTCATTTGGTTGAGACTAAACTTGTTTGCTCTGTGTATATGTGGTGTGTTGTTGGTTGGCTTTGCTAGTTAGCAAGCTGAGAGCTGTGCTCAAGTTGGCTAATGTTAGCTAGGTTTCTAATAATGTTTTGAGGAGAACATGCTAGTTCCCCGTAGCATCAAGACAAGAGGGGATGGGGAAGAACATTAGATGTGCAGTTGCTTCATCTGGCTGATGCAGTGCCCAGACAAGATGAGCTACCTGCTACAGAGATAAAAAAAAAAAAAAAGGTGAGATCTCAGATTCTATCTTGATTAGCCACCGAGATGTCAATGTCGAACCAATGCAATGCGTAGCTTTTAAAAGCTACAGCAACAACATCTTGATCATGTAGTCATGCATCTGCAGACCAGCAAGGAGTAGAAGAGCCTGCATTGGGTGAGCTAGCTATAATATCAGATAAAGATTTTGGATAGAGCTACAGTGGTTCTTCCTTTAAAAGTTACGAGCTTATGCCTCGAACGTTTGTGGTAGATGGTGACATTCTGTCATTGCACCACACTATCACAAGGGGGAGTTAGAACGCTGATCTATCGGTTGTCTAAACTGTGGCAATTAATGGAGGCGTTTTCAGTCTGAGTCTCTCTCCTCTGGCGCTAGAGTCCTGCATCAGGCAACAACAACAAAAACTGTCAGTGGTCCTGGAGTTAAGAGAGAACTTGGGTAAATATGTGGTGTGGGGGGGGGGCTGTTGGTGGGATACCTAAGATCACACATTCCACCAGGGCCAATGTTCAAAAAGCATCCAGTGCTGCTTTTCGACTCAAACATCAGTGTTACACTAGTGTATACAGCCATATGTTATACTAGGGAAATTGTTTCCATAGCTAAGCCTGGCACTGGGGACTTGTGAAGAGCAGAATCAACAACCTCGGCATAATCAAGATTGCTTGAAACAGCTGCTTTGTGAGAAGATATTAAAGTTCACTTTTAGCCATTGTTATGTAAACGCCAGCTAAAAAGTGGCTTGACTTTGGCCCCAAGTGAGAGCAGGTCTGCTGGAGCCATGGCCCAGTGACACACGGTTGCCGGCCTGCATAGATGGAAACAGGAAAGTCTGAGCCTCTTGGGTAGAACTCTAAGGTAAATCCTGGATGGAAATGTGCCACGAGTAGGAGTGCTGATTCCATATGTTTTATTTCATAGTTTTGATGTCTTCACTATTATTCTACAATGTATAAAATAGTAAAAATAAAGAAACCCTTGAATGAGTAGTTGTGTTCAAACTTTTGACTGGTTCTGTATAGGAGGTTCTATACAGTACCAGTTAAATCTTACTTTAATAAACCCTGCATCAGAGAGTTACAATGTTACATCACTATGCAGCCAGCTGCCTATAGTAGGAAACAGAGTTTCTTACTAATAATATGGCACCTGTTATCACACATGGCACGACCCCACAATTGTTACAATGAAAGTAACACTTTTATTGAACATATCATTTAATATTCCTGTGGAACTGTAAAAGAGTGATAATTTGATTCGCTGGAGCAGTGTAAAATAAGTTTTCTGTCAATGACCCAGCCTTAACAAATGTTGTTTATTTACATATCGAATTTGATTGTCAAATATCAGTTTCCAGAATTTCTTCATTTCGTGGCCCGCCTAGAGGGCATCTTTCCTCTGCTGTGGTGCCACGTTGCAGTCAGCGATGTTTTCTCTTGGGAGCTGTCCATGGTCCTAAAATCAAATAATCAGAGAGCGCGCGAGAGAGATTAAGATGTAGCCTATTTAAATAATACAATTACAGAGTAAACAGGCAATAGATAAGCGAGAAATCTTAAAAATGACTCTGTGATAGAATTAATGCGAGTTTATGATCAACGCTTACTTATTCAAAGACAAGTTCACTCGCCTGGCAGCAAAAGCATGCACTGCTTCTTGGAAGTTGATTTTGTAACGCACGGCTCTCCCATCTCGTGGTGCTAAAGGATTTCACTGTGAAATTGTGTCATGCTATCTTTCACGTTCTCTTTCAGCACTTTCCAGCGGTGTAGGTCTGGATAAAAATGTGTTAACTCAGCTGCCGCCAAGGTGGTAAAAACTCAGCCGTTAAAAACTCAGCCGCCGCCAAGGTGGTAAAAACTCAGCCGTTAAAAACTCAGCCGCCGCAAAGCAACACGATGCTGCATCAGAGAGAACCAGGTTCAGCGAGTGCGCGCTGCATTGGCTGAAAAAAGGCTCTCGGATTGATATCCTGCAGCATCAATGTCATCGGGACGTGGAGTCCAGGTCCCAGATAGTAGGGTTCCTGCTGGCATTGTTTGGATGTGTGGCTTGGCCTGGTGCGACCAACTGTTCTTGTCCACCCAGAGATCTGTCATCATCAGTGGAAGTGGATGCCTCGGACTCCTCCGGTTCGCCCTCTTCGCTGCTAGAACCATTGAACGGGGGCTTGTCCATCTTGGCGATTGAACGGCCTGTCCTCGGAGTCATGCTGTTCTCCACACTGGCTGATGAACATTGCTGCATGCAGCAAATCACTTTGGTTTCGAGATTGTGCCTCTTTTCTCTATTTTATTTTTTATATTCGCTTCCTGAGTTTTTGTCTCTTAGACATGGTAGCAAATTTGGTTGCAAATCTCTATAGCTTACTATTAGCAGATATTATTTCCACTAGTAGCTAGCTAATGTTAACATGCTATGTTAGGCTACTGCCTTAATCAATAATCGTCTTCCTCACACACAAACATTAAAAAACCAATACAATAGTTTAATTAGTAGATTTATTTTTATTAATGTTTCACAATTGGATAATCCCATAAAAACACACATCACCATAGCTACCAAGGATAATGGGAATGAACATCGGGTGAAGCGGGATTGGGGTGATGGCGGGAACTGCAGCAACGGCTATGAGCTGGTGGCTGGGGCGCGGCTGGCGGTGTAGTAGCCGATCAGGAGCGCCGGAGGGCGGCAGCCAATTTCCAAAATGCCGCCACAAATTCAAATGCCGCCATAAGCAATAGCCTGGTCTTGCCTAATGGGAGGGAAAAGCAGTTCACATAGCAAGCCAATGTTAATGAATATCATTGCATTGGTTCGACATTGAAATCTCACTAGCTAATCGATAGAATCTGAGAGATCTCACCTTTTTATCTCTGTAGCCGGTATCTCTGTCTCATCTCGTCTGGGCACTGCTTCAGCCAGAAGAAGCAACTGAACATCTCACGTTCTTCTCCATCCCCTCTTGTCTTGATGCTACAGGGAACTAGCATGTTCTCCTCAAAACATTATTAGCAAGCTAGCTAACGTTGAGATCTCAGCTTGCTAACTAGTATAGCCAACCAACTACAAATCAAATACAGAGCAAACATTTTTCTAAATTAATGTTAGACTCAACCAAATGACAAGTACATAGCTAGGATATTTCTCTGTTACACAACGTAAGAACCACTAGATAGACTATCAAGAAAGCTCTAATGCTAGCTAGCTAACCAGCCATGTAATGTCAATATAAAAGATGTTAGCTAGCTAGCTAGCATCAGCTGTGTAATGGTCGTGCTATGTGGAAACACTCGCTTTAATTCTTCCTGTCTTCCTCACCAATGCCTTAATGTAGTTTTCAAATTCTGTGAATATAATTTATCTAGCTAGTCATTTTTACAAATTCTATCCATATTTAGCACAGTGGAAAGCTTGCTTCCAGACCGGAACCCAATGAAAAGTGAAAACACCTCGCTTGATTGGTCAGAAGAACAACTACAAAGCTTTTGGCTGAGATTAGTTGCTAAATTAATGCTAAAACTCTGAGCAAACAAATTCGACATCGACAAATGTAGTTTTGATTCACAGAAGAAGATTCACCAGTCGCAAGTTTAGTAAATGAGTTGCATTAATTCTCAAATGTTGTTGCATGCTTGCAATTGTTGTATTTAGTCACACCACTTTATGTTCTTGCAAGTGTTGTTGCATTTATTCTCATAAGAAGATACATATTTGCAAATATTTTTAGCAAAAACAATACTGGTTATACAGGTGCAACTCCTATTATACATGTGCAAATCATACTTACATGCTTTTACACTTAAAGCACTATTTTACCTTCATAGGAATTGCCCATAAAAAGTATCATTTTGGGGGTGAGTAAATGTAGTTGTACAGGATCCCAACACTTTCTCACTAAAGTAAACTTACCAGAATTTCACTGGCATACTCTGATAATAAAATGATCTGCATCATGAGTAAATACACCTCTGGACAGTTGGCTCACAGTGTTAAGGTGCTGAGTTTCTGACAACTGAGTTCCTGATGTCTATAGCCACGTGCAGTGTAATTTCGGGTCTAAAAAATATATTTGAAATGTAGACTCACAGTATTGTGTTGGGAAGAAAATTACAATCATCACCTTGAACTGAAAATTAGGGGCTCAATTCAATCCATCTCACATTGCTTTATTTACGCAGTAGCTTTTTTATTTACGCAGTAGCTATAAAAACCTACAACTACTACCACCGTAACCCTTCTCACAGGTATGCTTTCTCTTTTCAGAATTATAAGTGTGTGTGTACAGGTTGAATATTGTAAATAAAGGGATAAAAAATTTTGGGATTGTTTAAACCCCTGCTGATTTTGGACGTTTGCCCACTGACAAAGAAATGATCAGTCTATAATTTTAATGGTAGGTTTATTTGAACAGTGAGAGACAGAATAACAACAAAAAAATCCAGAAAAACGCATGTGAAAAATGTTATAAATTGATTTGCATTTTAATGAGGGAAATAAGTATTTGACCCCCTCTCAATCAGAAAGACTTCTGGCTCCCAGGTGTCTTTTATACAGGTAACGAGCTGAGATTAGGAGCACACTCTTAAAGGGAGTTTGTTACCTGTATAAAAGACACCTGTCCACAGAAGCAATCAATCAGATTCCAAACTCTCCACCATGGCCAAGACCAAAGAGCTCTCCAAGGATGTCAGGGACAAGATTGTAAACCTACACAAGGCTGGAATGGGCTATAAGACCATCGCCAAGCAGCTTGGTGAGAAGGTGACAACAGTTGGTGTGATTATTCGCAAATGGAAGAAACACAAAAGAACTGTCAATCTCCCTCGGCCTGGGGCTCCATGCAAGCTCTCACCTCGTGGAGTTGCAATGATCATGAGAACGGTGAGGAATCAGCCCAGAACTACACGGGAGGATCTTGTCAATGATCTCAAGGCAGCTGGGACCATAGTCACCAAGAAAACAATTGGTAACACATTACGCCGTGAAGGACAGAAATCCTGCAGCGCCCACAAGGTCCCCCTGCTCAAGAAAGCACATATACATGCCCGTCTGAAGTTGTCCTCTGAATCATTCAGATGTTCATTGGCAAACTGGGTGAAAGTGTTGTGGTCAGATGAGACCAAAATGGAGCTCTTTGCATCAACTCAACTCGCCGTGTTTGGAGGAGGAGGAATGCTGCCTATGACCCCAAGAACACCATCCCCACCGTCAAACATGAAGGTAGAAACATGCTTTGGGGGTGTTTTTCTGCTAAGGGGACAGGACAACTTCACCGCATCAAAGGGACGATGGACGGGGCCATGTATCGTCAAATCTTGGGTGAGAACCTCCTTCCCTCAGCCAGGGCATTGAAAATGGGTCGTGGAGGGGTATTCCAGCATGACAATGACCCAAAACACACGGCCAAGGCAGCAAAGGAGTGGCTCAAGAAGAAGCACATTAAGGTCCTGGAGTGGCCTAGCCAGTCTCCAGACCTTAATCCCATAGAAAATCTGTGGAGGGAGCTGAAGGTTCGAGTTGCTAAACGTCAGCCTCAACCTTAATGACTTGGAGAAGATCTGCAAAGAGGAGTGGGACAAAATCCCTCCTGAGATGTGTGCAAACCTGGTGGCCAACTACAAGAAACGTCTGACCTCTGATTGCCAACAAGGGTTTTGCCATCAAGTACTAAGTCATGTTTTGCAGAGTGGTCAAATACTTATTTCCCTCATTAAAATGCTAATCAATTTATAAAAATTTTCACATGTGTTTTTCTGGAGTTTTTTGTTGTTATTCTGTCTCTCACTGTTCAAATAAACCTACCATTAAAATTATAGACTGATCATTTCTTTGTCAGTGGGCAAACGTCCAAAATCAGCAGGGGATCAAATACTTTTTTCCCTCAATGTATGTCCAAGTTTAGCTTCTGAATCGCAATGTGGGGAACTCTTTAGAATTAACTCTGTCAGACTAAGAACAGGGTTTAAACAGTTATGGGCATACCCTGTCTTGGAGTCAATATATTAAGGCCTATTGTAGTGATGTGTAGATTTATTAAATTTCACAGTGGACATCTGTGTGTATCATGACAAGCTGGGAATATATCCCCATAAAGAATAATACACCTAAATTGTATCTGAATACCTTTTTCAGATATGAATGTGTCAGTCTACTCAGGCACTTAATAAGACCCTTGATGAGACACATATACCATGCTGGGCTGAACTCAATCTCCACCATCCACAATGTTCAACCTTTGACACAGCTTTCCACAATCACCACTGGGGGGCAGCAGTTTCAAGCGTGTTTCCATGATCACCATTGTCATCTATTTCTTGTTATGATAATGTTGCTACGAATATAAACGTATATAATCATCAAAGCCTACATGTTTTTTTTTGTTGTGTAAAACACAAACAGTAAATAAAAATGTTGAATTTGGTTATATGTGGAAATGTGCCTCACTGCCTTTTTTAATTGTATGTAACGTCAGTCTACTCAAGGAAGCATCATGCAAAACATATTGACACACTCCACTTACAAACACCATTGCCAAATAAGGCGCTGTCACCTGCTTTCATAGTAAGTCTTGAGGCGGTACCACCCAGCACATCTAGAAGTGTATTACCAAAGCCCTCCCTTGAAATAACGTAGAGGCACCTCAACATCCCAATTTCAATGGTAGAGTTGAACCACTAGGGGTAATATCCAAGATGGCGTAGTTGTTCAGACGTCTTTTGTCTTCGTCTTGTTGTGTCCTGTGTATCTATCTTTTTTCCACCTTTGTTTATATTTTTAACCACAGTTTCAATATACTCTCCTGCAATCCGCCTCACCCAATGTGGTATGGATATGCTATTTTCTATACTTTAGAACTGGAACCCCCAATAGAGCTTGTCAGCTAACTAGCTACTACCTAATAGTCAGTTTGCCACTGCTAGCGGTCATCAGCTAACCTTAGCCTGGTCAACTCTTACTAGTCTGCACAGCGCGTTTCAACCCAGAGCATACCGGACTGCTTTTTCTCCACATCTCCGGCTTCCTACCGCAAGCTCTGAACCTCATCGCAGCTGGCTAGCTGCTATCAGAGAGGCTACCCCCTGGCTAACGTCTCTGTCCCGAAGCAAGCACCAGTGAGCATGGAATTAGCCTCGTGCTAGGCCCATCTCCCGGCTAGCTGAAGAGGTCCATCAGCCACTCCTTGGTCTACAATACATAATTTGAGCTCGTACTGTTAGGTGACTTGAACTGGGACATGCTTAACACCCCGGCCATCCTACAATCTAAGATAGATGCCCTCAATCTCACACAAGTTATCAATGAACCTACCAGGTACAACCCCAAATCTGTAAACACGGGCACCCTCATAGATATCATACTGACCAACCTGCCCTCTAAATACACCTCCACCCCTCATCACTGACAAACGCTCCCTAAAACACTTCAGCAAGCAGGCCTTTCTAATCGATTTCTGGCCCGGGTATCCTGGAAGGATATTGACCTCATTCCGTCAGTAGAAGATGCCTGGTTATTCTTTAAAAGTGCTTTCCTCACCATCTTAAATTAGCATGCCCCATT
Organism: Brachymystax lenok tsinlingensis; assembly: GCA_030435695.1. NCBI lineage: Eukaryota > Metazoa > Chordata > Actinopteri > Salmoniformes > Salmonidae > Brachymystax > Brachymystax lenok. Next base: position 36,235,549 of record CM059780.1, read on the forward strand.
CAAAAAATGTAGAACCAGGAACAGATATAGCCCTTGGTTCACTCCAGACCTGACTGCCCTTGACCAGCACAAAAACATCCTGTGGCGTATTGCATTAGCATCAAATATCCCCCATGATATGCAAATTTTCAGGGAAGTTAGGAACCAACATACACAGGCAGTTAGGAAAGCAAAGGCTAGCTTTTTCAAACAGAAATTTGCATCCTGTAGCACAAACTCCAAAAAGTTCTGGGACACTGTAAGGTCCATGTAGAATAAGAGCACCTCCTCCCAGCTGCCCACTGCACTGAGGCTAGGAAACACTGTCACCTCCCATAAGTCCATGATAATTGAGATTTTCAATAAGCATTTTTCTACGACTGGCCATGCTTTCCACCTGGCTACCCCTACTCCGGTCAACAGCCCTGCACCCCCCACAGCAACTTGCCCAAACCTCCCCCATTTCTCCTTTACCTAAATCCAGATAGCTGATGTTCTGAAAGAGTTGCAAAATCTGGACCCCTACAAATCAGCTGGGCTAGACAATCTGGACCCTCTCTTTCTAAAATGATCCACCGCAATTGTTGCAACCCCTATTACAAGCCTGTTCAACCCCTCTTTCGTATCGTCTGAGATCCCCAAAGATTGGAAAGCTGCCGCGGTCATACCCCTCTTAAAAGGGGGAGACACTCTAGACCCAAAATGTTAGACTTATATCAATCCTACCCTGCCTTTCTAAGGTCTTCGAAAGCCAAGTTAACAAACAGATCACCGACCATTTCGAATCCCACTGTACCTTCTCCACTATGCAATCTGGTTTCCGAGCTGGTCATGGGTGCACCTCAGCCACGCTGAAGGTCCTAAACGATATCATAACCGCCATCGATAAAAGACTACTGTGCAGCCGTATTCATCGACCTGGCCAAGGCTTTCGACTCTGTCAATCACCACATTCTTATTGGCAGACTCAACAGCCTTGGTTTCTCAAATGACTGTCTCGCCTGGTTCACCAACTACTTCTCAGATAGAGTTCAGTGTGTCAAATCGGAGGGCCTGTTGTCCGGTCTCCATGGGGGTGCCACAGGGTTCAATTCTCGGGCCGACTCTTTTCTCTGTATACATCAATGATGTCGCTCTTGGTGCTGCTGATTCTCTGATCCACCTCTACGCAGACGACACCATTCTGTATACTTCTGGCCCTTCTTTGGACACAGTGTTAACTAACCTCCAGACAAGCTTCAATGCCATACAACTCTCCTTCCGTGGCCTCCAACTGCTCTTAAATGCAATTAAAACTAAATGCATGCTCTTCAACCGATCGCTGCCTGCACCTGCCTGCCCGTCCAGCATCACTGCTCTGGACGGTTCTGACTTAGACAATTACAAATACCTAGGTGTCTGGTTAGACTGGAAACTCTCCTTCCAGACTCACATTAAGCATCTCCAATCCAAAATGGAGAGAGATTTATTTGAACAGTGAGAGACAGAATAACAACAACAAAATCTTGCGGGCGCTGCAGGATTTCAGTCCTTCACAGCGTAGTGTGTTACCAATTGTTTTCTTGGTGACTATGGTCCCAGCTGCCTTGAGATCATTGACAAGATCCTCCCGTGTAGTTCTGGGCTGATTCCTCACCGTTCTCATGATCATTACAACTCCACGAGGTGAGATCTTGCATGGAGCCCCAGGTCGAGGGAGATTGACAGTTCTTTTGTGTTTCTTCCATTTGCCAATAATCACACCAACTGTTGTCACCTTCTCACCAAGCTGCTTGGCGATGGTCTTGTAGCCCATTCCAGCCTTGTGTAGGTCTACATTCTTGTCCCTGACATCCTTGGAGAGCTCTTTGGTCTTGGCCATGGTGGAGAGTTTGGAATCTGATTGATTGATTGCTTCTGTGGACAGGTGTCTTTTATACAGGTAACAAGCTGAGATTAGGAGCACTCCCTTTAAGAGTGTGCTCCTAGTTGGAGCACACTCCAACAAAAGTTGGATATTAAATGATGTCGTGTCGTGCAGTCGAATTTGACAATGTACAGTGTTTCCCACAAAATGTGTATATACAGATTACTCTTTTGAAAACTCTCAAAACCTAACTTGCATTAATTGCAATGACAATCAGTGGTCAGCTAGCTAGAAGGGTGTCTTTAGTAGCAAAACTTACCGTTATTTTCCAGTTTAACCGCTAGAGAGTGTCCGAAGTTAGGGGGTGTCCGATGTTGGCGGAAAATTAGCTAGCTAAATTAAAACGTGTGACCAAAAGGAGTGTGGCAAGCATTCGCTTGCATAAATATTGTCAGTAATCAGCACGTCATTTGAAATTAAAATGTACAGCCAATACATTTTGTATTGAATAACAGTGTAATGTACAGTACATATGGGATCTGTAAGAAAACATTGTCGTAATTAACAGCTAGCTTGTCATAACATACTCATGGTCTGTGCTATGCGGAATCCTTGGGACGTTCCTAACCTTTCCCCATTTAAGTTGACTTTTTAAAATAGTTTAGGTAAGGGTTCAGTTTAGGGTAGGGGTTAAGTTTAGAGTTAGGGTGAGTGTTTAGGGTACGTCCCAAGGATCCCAAAATAGCACTGACCCTCTCATTGCAAGGTTGCCATAAAGTGTTTGTTTACACAGTGGCGGTGCGTGGGAAAAATCACTGGGGAAGCCAAGCCAGAAAAAAAGCCATAGTACAACCTATGTGTTCATATGCCTTGACACCGTGATATACAGGCCAAAGGTGGAGACAATAAAAAGACACAGTGGCAGAATAAATTCAACCACACATTTGTTTCATTACAAAACTGGAGAGAAACATCTGTCCGGTGAAGTCCACAAAACATTTTGCATGTAACAAACAGTTACTTGACCTACAGCATGGTCAAGCAAGGTAGTGTTTCCAACACTTTCGGACTACTAAACAACTATTGCTTAGTCTAATACAGTGACAACTTAAATATACCAAAAACAATTTAGTCCAATCAACATAAGTTCCAATATGTGTCTGTGTGTGGTGTGTGTCATGTTGCCTAAATGGTCTAGGACTACAGGCTTTAAAGGCTTTCCATTTTTGTTGTACTAGGCTACCTGGCTAAAATGCTTGCTCACAAGCCTAGCTTCCTTTCATGGGCATCGATGCGCCAGGGCAGCTAGTTAACATTACCATACTACATCTAGCTACATGTTGCACTTCCATCCTCTCAGGTCAGGGAAACAGTGTATGAATTTAATGGTTGGTTCAGAATCAGCATTATAATCATTGGCCAGTACGGAGAATTAAGTAGAACCACAAGTCCAAATCCCTATCTCCGTCCATGGCTAATTTAGGAAAAGGACAATTTTAGCTAGCTAGCCACCGGAGGGCAAAGACACAACGAGATGCAAGAATTAAAGTTTTTTTCTGTTAATGACGTTTGACTTCTGATATGTCATTGGCCTGAATCCAAACTGGCTTCCGTTGACAGTTTTTTTTTTTTGGTCTGCCAGGACCATTCACAGCTGAGCTCACTCAGTTTGCCCCAACGCTGATTGGCTGTTATTTTTAATTTTTTTAAAATCAATCAAGGGAGGCCAAATGCTCGCTGGCATTGAGTTCAATGCTATGAGCGGCAACAATGTCATACTCTTTTTGGCCAGACAGCATCAGATCGATACGCTACACTTACTGAGACAGAGGGGTGCTGTTTCGTTAGCCTGGATGCTTTCTCCAGTGGGGTACATTCAGCCTTATGTGAATAGAAGGAAATGTATGAAACACAGACAGACAAAAGACATTAATTTTTTTGGAGAAGCCTGGCTTCCCTTGGCATTCATGGTATTCACACCACTGTGTTTACATGACCTTTGGTTGTTTTGAAAACTGTAGTAGATCTACTCAAGGCAAATGCTGATGCTGACACCTATTATGAACGCCATGTTACTGCATTTCAATGCTTATTTGTGAACAGTGCATTTTCAGATTTACTTTGAGACAAAGTTTAATTAATTCAGCCAGCCAACCCTTGTGGTGGTTTAGCACAAACACTTTTGCATACTTCTTATCCACTACCATAGAAAGACACACCTTTATGTTGTACCTAAGAAGGTGCACTAAAGGATATAGAGGATATAGTTTATTTTTGGTGTATATCCTGTAAACCACAAATAAAATGTTCTTAAATAATGTTGTTATTGAAATCATCATTTAGAGTACGCTATACTGTATATGCAAAAGTATGTGGACACCCCTTAGTGACATTCAATGACATTCTAGATGATTCTGTGCTTCCAAATTTGTGGTAACAGTTTGGGGAAGGCCCTTTACTGTTTCAGCTTGACAATGCCCCCGTGCACAGGGGTCCATACAGAAATGTTTTGTAGAGATCGGTGTGGAAGAACTCGACTGGCCTGCACAGAGCCCTGACCTCAACCCCATCCAACACCTTTGGGATGAACTGTAACGCCGACTGTGAGCCAGGCCTAATCACCCAACATCATTGCTCAACGTCACTAAGGCTCTTGTGGCTGAATCGAAGCAAGTCTCCACAGCAATGTTCCAACATCTAGTGGAAAGCCTTAACCTAGGAGTGGAGGCTGGTATAGCAGCAAAGGGGGGACCAACTCCATATTAATGCCAATGATTTTGGAATGAGATGTTTTGATGAGCAGGTGTCCACATACTTTTGGTAATGTATATTTGAATACTTTGGAGCTCAATTTATGTAAAAATAGAGGTTTTTCATTCTACCTCTAAAAAAACAATATATCAGCAGATATATTAGTAATCGGTGACTTTTGCCTCCCTAAAATTGGTATCGGACCCAAAAATTGCATATCGGTTGGGATCTATTCTATATCCTGCCTTAGATATAGCTGGCTGGCTGGTTTGAGTAATTAGTGGGAATTGGGTTCCTGTGGAGCAGGAAACCTGTGGCTATTCCCTCTGCATCCTAGGATGATGAATAATAGGGTCGAACCATGAGCTACACTGGCTCAGGCTCTCAGTGATAATGCTATGAGGTAATAAGCCACAGTCTCTGTAGCCACTGACAAACTGTAAAATGAGATCACAGAAGATCAGCGCAGCGCCGTGTGTGTGTGACAGTTGTAGGTAGGCATAGCTAAATGATTGCAGATGTAAAGCATGCAGGTGTTAATGGGCATTTTGATTATTTTTTCTTTTTTTTACAATGCCAAGTATATTCTATCTTAGTTGTTTAATTCAGCCAACTGCAATATGACCTCTTACTTAGTTCTGGACTAAGTATATTGCCAGTCTCTTGTCTGTAACCTGTCAGTATCTCCAATAGTCCAATATTTTTAGTTAAAGGCTCTGCCACATGCTGAGATAGTGTGCTGGGCCGGCTGTGTGATGAATGAAAACCTGAAGATATGCATCAAGTCTTGAATAAAGCAATGCGGCTCAGCGGGATGTGAAACAATGGCTCATTCCAGGTGGCGGTGTGCTGAGGGAGTGAGGGGAATTGGATAAGACAGGAAGGTCGCCTGGCTGCCTGGCTGTTAGCATTGGACTTGGCAGCTCTCCGCCATGGAAGCGCTGACAGGCAGGCGTGCCTGTCACAGCGCATAAGTGGCTCCCTGCGCAGACATTCACAGTAGAGCACCTTTTCTTTTATCCACAGTGCCTCTGGGAAGGTCCAGCCCCCAGGGCTGCATCCCCTATAACCCTAGCCCTCATACCTAGTCCATGCCCCAGCCCTCATACTTGACCCCAGACCTTATACCTAGCCCAAGCCCTCAACTCCACATCTTGGCAGAGCCCCCAGCCTTATTCCCATACCCACAGCTACCTAGCCGCAGCTCTATCCTTAGCCTCATACCTAGCCCCAGCCCCATACTTAACATCCACAGCCCCCCTGGCCAGAGATTAGAGCTTTATAGCGGTCCAGGTATCACTCCCTTCAGTCTGCAATGGGAAGACCTGATTAGAGAGAGGGGGAAGCTGGTAGTGGCTCTGTGGGAACAGACAACCCAGACAACCCAACAGATTTGTCCTCTGCTGTTTAGGGAGTGGGAGGCTTCATCCAGAGTGAGCTGTGACTGTTGTTGTTCCTTAGCAATAGCTTTCTGTTTATTCAATCGTAGCCATGGTAGTGGTTGATTTGATATTGGGAAACAGCAAAGTGGAAACAATAAAGTAATATTTATAGAGCCTTACCATGACCTTTGGTGTTTGTTGGATGTTTATGCAGCAGAGCAGTTATTTTGACTGTCATGGAGAAATGTTTTCCTCAAAGTATTTGAGAAGACTTTTTAAGGTCAGAAGGATTCAACTGTTCAGTAAATGCAGTATTTTAAATCCTAGTCCTCCTGTCCTAGTCCTACCTTTGTTGTATTTTGACTCTTCAGATCAACTTTAGACTCACGCAGGAATGGGGACGGAGAAATTGTTTTAGATGCAACGAGTGTATGTCTACTCTAAACAAGCCACTTCAATGCCCATGATACTTAGCGTTAGAACTAAGGCTACGGAAAACCACATAGAACATACAGTAAATACTTCGTCCCAATACATAACATCCTTCACTTGGCCTTGCTTTTGATCTTGCTTCACGTGTATGGAAAATCTAAGTTATCCAGAACTGAAAACTTCTCTTATTTCTACAGCCACACTTTGTCCCTACACCTACCTCTGCTGTCTGGATTGAAATGTTCCAGGGTGGATATTAACTGTATTGATTTGAGTGAGGATTATGACCCGGTAAAATGAGATGAAGTAGTGTGACGTCTGTGTTTTTGCCCCGAGTCACGCCCTCACATATCTGACCCACATTTTGTAACGAGCAAAAAAATTATATTCCTGTGAAATTACAGCATAGAATTAAACATAAGTGACTCTTGATATGGAAAGGAGAGATCTGAGAGGGAGATTAGTAATGATAACCCAAGGAGAGGAAACACTTGAGTCAGACATACATTCTATTAATTACTAGGAAGCTTTGTCAGGTAAAAGAAGAAAGTGCCTTGGGCCTATGCTAGCTATTCAGATGGGAAGATCTAAATCCATTTATTTTCTTCTTGTCTTCTGTCTCTACAGATGTGCTTCGGACTGGCTGTGGTTTCTTCTCCTCCTCCTCCTCCTCCTCATCTTCCTTCTCATGTTCAATGGCAGACGAAAAACAGCTCCCTTCTCCTTTCCTGTCATCTTTGATCTCAGAGAGATGGCTCTGATCCACAGCTAAACAACAGGACATCCCTCTCTGAACTTCTCTCTCTCTGACAATCTTCTATCACCCTCCCTCACCATGGCCTGCTTGCTGATAGCGGTGTCCCTCCTGGTTCTCCAGGCATATGCTGCCCCACCAGATTTTGTTCAGAGTTTGGATCTAGGCCCTGGACTCACAGCTAATGACACTCTGTCTCCACCCCTTGGGACTAGTAAACGTGCCCCCCACAGCATCATCATTGGGGTGCGCAAGGGGGGCACACGCGCCCTGCTGGAAATGCTAGACATCCACCCAGAGGTCGCTGCCGCTGCCACAGAGGTGCACTTTTTCGACTGGGACGAGAACTACGCTAAGGGCTTTGACTGGTACCGTGAGCTGATGCCATATTCCTACCCACACCAGATCACAGTGGAGAAGACGCCAGGCTACTTCACCTCTGCCTTGGCGCCAGAACGCATCCGTGCCATGAACTCCTCCATCAAGCTGCTGCTGATCTTGCGGGACCCAACTGAACGTGTCATCTCAGACTACACCCAGGTCTACTTCAACCGCCTGGAGAACCACAAGCCAGTGCAGGCCATTGAGAACCTGCTGGTGCGCAGCGGAGCCCTCAATACCCGCTATAAGGCCATCCAGCGGAGCCTCTACGACATGCACATGAGCAACTGGTTGCGTTTTTTCCCCCTAGAGCAGATCCACATCGTGGATGGGGATACTTTGATCCGGGACCCGTTGCCTGAGCTACAGAAGGTGGAGCGTTTTCTCAACCTGCCCCCCAGGATAATGTCCTCCAACTTCTACTTCAACCAGACCAAGGGGTTCTACTGCATCCGGAGTGAAGGGCGAGAGCGCTGCCTGCATGAGTCCAAAGGGCGTCCCCACCCGGCCGTCAACGGTACCGTGCTGCAGAACCTACGCTCCTACCTCCGGGAGCACAACCATAACTTCTACCGGCTGGTGAAGCGCTCCTTTGACTGGCAGTAAGGCAGTTCACCCCTCTACCTATGAGGACTAGTTCCCCCTGGCCCACATATGACTGTTCAAGAACTGACTGACTAGTGTTATAGGGGGAGAAGCACTTTACGAACTCTGACACCCAAACACCCCTGTCAATCGCCTTTTACTGTCAGCAGAGCAGTTCCACATTTACAAAGCAAGAACTTACAAACTAACATGGAAAAATCCAGAAGATTGAAGTCATTCTCTGTACTGTACCTACCAAAAGTGAAGTGATGCAGATTGTGGAAAAACTCATTTGTGAACCTGATTAACTTTTGTTTGATATTACTGTACTTGATAATAAATTGTTTTGCTTTAAAAATGTAACGGTGGAATGGGATCTTTTTCTCCCTTGGTTCTTTGTGCTGCTCTCCAGCTCCTAACCTGAGTTATTTAGAGAGCATGCTAAGGTAGACTGAGGCACTAGGCTAAGCCTTTGATTCGCTGCGGTGGAAAAAGGACATTAATGCAGGGAAATGGTTTCCCTCGAGCGCCGCTTTAGTAGTACAGAAATCACTAATGGATTTGGACGTTGAAGGTAGTGCCTGCAGCAAAAGGGGCCGAATCACAAGAGTCAGCAAGCTGAAGTCAAAGAGCTCTTCCTGTATTTTACCACTGTTCAGTGTTCAACGGTTTGATTAGGCTGGAGAGGCAGCCAGTAAATCATATGCTTATTGTAGCAGTTCTCACCGGAGTTGTGCTGTATGTAAGATGCTGTTTCACAAGTGTGATTATTCAACATAAACAGCAGAGAAGCATATTACTATTTTCATCATGATTATCTCTGGTTATTACGGATGGATACTTTGTGTTTTCTTAGAACCATTCTGTCAGATCACTTGCCATTCCATGCCACAGAGAATCGGCACATTTCAGATTGTCACGGGTCATGTTTCCTTATTGATTAGGCTTTAAACAGCAGCCAAAGCTGCCTGTCTGGAGAGACCACTGATGCTTATGTGATCTCCCTTCTGTCTGGTGGCTCTGTCAGATGCTAAAAGAGTGCTCCCGTTCTCCAGGGGGGACAGACATCAATGCTGCCGGCTTTATCCCTTGCCAGCAGGAGGGGTGTGTCGGTCTGTCCACACTAAAATATGAAGTCGGGATACAAGCAATGTTTTCACACTCCGTCTTGCCATATCCTATTTACTGATACTGTATTATGTTTTATTGATGTTGTGTCATATTAGTTTATTCAACCATACTTTTGTTCTACGGCTCCATCTAGCACAGGCTATCAGAATACTCTATAAACTCAGCGGTAGCACTTTACTTTAATGATAGTGTCATAACATCTTCTAATACGGTCATAACCATGTCATAAGAGCTGACATAACTTGTCATAACACTGTCATGACACCTACATTTAGACCTGTTGTTATATGCATTGTTATTTTATGGCTAGTTATGACACTTACATAAGGGTGTCAAAACCCCCAAAACCTACCACTCAAGGAAAACCACTAGCCATATTATTACCATTGCAATTGCACACACATTGGTGTCAGAATGGTACCTACCCCAATGCTCTGTTGCTGATGATTGGGATGAATGCAGGATAAGTATTTGGGAGCAGGACAAGACACCCTCTTTGTGACTGACGATGGCTGACATAATAGTCCAAGAGCCACCCACCGAAAATGTATTCCGTGACCCAGAAAACGTAACTGCAAAATTATGTAGATAATGTCTGATTCCAAACTTGTAAAAGTTGCACATTTTTTTAAATCTTTAATCAGAGTCGTGATATTAAGCATCGAAATTACAGCACATTTTAGGTAGTTTCACCTTGGTTACTTTTGTTGTACACTGACGTACAGAACACAAAACAATTTGTGCGTTTTGATTTTCGTCCTTGCATTTTTATCGGTCCCTAATTGATCCAGATGAGCCCCTAAACGAGGAAATATGTGTGAACCATTTGCAGTGGTTTTCTCAGTTAATAGAATACGTTTTGGCAGATGTATTTCGCCTAGAAGGCCATCCTTGCTTTTGCATGCTAGCCATGCTAAAGACAGCACAACTTTGCTAGCTAACACAGCACTCAAAACATTAAAGGTCCCGACAGCTACATAAAGCGCTGTTCTGAGAAAAATCTATTTAGCAGGTTTCAATAGCTTCTTATCTCATATTATTTCAGGATTCCTCCGGTCCGGTACATACAGTGGGCTCCAAGTATTTGGACAGTGAAAATGTTTTTATGTTTTGGTGCTGTACTAGAGCACTTTGGATTAGAAATGATACAATGACTGAGGTTAAAGTGCTGACTGTCAGCTTTAATTTGAGTGTATTTTTTTATCCGTATCAGGTGAACCGTTTAGAAATTACAGCATTTTTTTGCACAAAGTCCCCCCATTTTAGGGTATCAAAAGTAATGGGACAAATTAACTTATGTGTATTAAAGTAGTCAAAAGTGTAATATTTGGTCCCATATTCATAGCACACAATGACTACATCAAGCTTGTGACTCTACACATATGCTGGATGCATTTGCTGTTTTTTGGTTGTTTCCGATTATATTGTGCCCAATAGAAATTCATGGTAAATAATGTATTGTGTCATTTTGGAGTCACTTTTTTATGCATGTTTCTAAACACTTCTATATTAATGTGGATGCTATCATGATTATGTATAGTCCTGAATGAATCGTGAATAATGATGAGAAAGTTAGACGCACAAATAGCATACCCCCAAGACATGCTAACCTCTCACCATTACAATGGTGGGAGGTTAGCATTTTTGGCGTGTATGATATTTGTGCGTCTAACTTCCTCACTCATCATTATTCACAATTCCTTCAGGAGTATCCGTAGTCATGGTAAAAATCCACGTTTAACGTAGAAGTATTTAGAAACATATTCTACTCTTATTTACAATGAAAGTGCTGGAGTACAGAGCCAAAACAACAACAGATATGTCACTGTCCCAATACTTTTGGAGCTCACTATACGTTGCTTTCTGCATGCATAGAGAACGGAATTTGTGTAATAATTGTAACCAAGATGTAACCTAGCAACCTCAATGTTGCTAGGGGAATTACCCAAAATGCGCTATGATTTAGAAATGTTACATTTTGATTTATAATATTTAATTAATGTGCAACTTGTACAAGTTTGGAATCACACAGTGTTCATGTTCATAAAATGATCTATATAATGATGTTGAAACTTTGCGGTTCTGTTTCCTGAAACACCTTTTCTGAAGCCTTTTTTAGTGGGTGGTGAGCTTGTGGGTTTTGACCATAGAGATCCTATTAAATAAAAAAAATGTTATTTAACCTTTATTTAACTAGGCATGTCAGTTAAGAACATTCTTATTTACAACGACGGCCTAGGAACAGTGGGTTAACAACCTTGTTCAGGGGCAGAACGACAGATTTTTAAAGTTGAGTGCTATTATGCATTTACAACTTGTCTATGTCCTATCTATCAACTGATTTCATCCAGTGTATGGCTGTGGATTGACTGCATTGTTTGAGTGGAATGTTGGCAGTTCATTTGAAAAATGTATGGAACTGGCTGGTTAGCTAGCTGGCTAGCTAACAAACACAGTGCAGATAAATTCTTCAAATTCATTATTTTACACAATATCTTAACACAGCACGGGCAAACCATGGTTGATCAACTCCCTGACCAAACTGGCTGATCTTTATCCCATCATAAGAAGGTTCATGTCCAGTCTAGTATTCTAATTCCTAATTCTATTGTTTTACACTCTTATGTAGGTGTCATAACCAGTCATAAAATAATACAAATGTCACAATTCTAAATATATATGTGTCATGATAGTGTTATGACAATATTGACAAGTTATGTCAGCTGTTATGACTGTTATAAGGTGTTATGACGCTATGCTTCAACTAAAGTGTTGCCAACTCAGCATGCTCTTTAGTCTTCGAGGAGATGGTAGTGTTACAAAAGTAATTTGTCATTATAGTAATGGGCCTTAGCTATTTAACTCAACTGATTTGCTACAAAAACAAATGACACAATACAAAATTAATCGCATCTGATTTAGTTAACGAGCTAAGTAAAGAGATTTGGAAAAAGTGGTCTTACCTCGCAGTAGTGTTTGCAGCGTGCTCGTGCTACCTAAATCGAGGTAAGACCACTTTTCCACGCATCAATAATAATACATTTTATTTAAGGCGCCTTTCTCGACACTCAAGGACACCGATGACCGCGCATGGATCATGTTTAGTACTTTATCCAACAACAATCTGTAAAATTTCAAGCTAAAACAGCTCATAGTGTAAATAACCTGTAACTTCGATCACATACATTTTTACCACTGTCTTTTGACTGCATGCGCCTCTCTCTACATGCACCTCAGAATATAGCAACGAACACTATAGATTATTTTTTTGACATTACATAGCCCAGACAGAATTTGCCAAATTCTAGCAACGGACGCTAACAGCTAATCTAATCCCATTGTGACGCAGGGGTGGACACATTTTGGCAAGTGGACACTCTAGCGTGACAGGCCCAGGGCTGTTATTACCCTTTGTATTCACTAGGGGGCATAGGTCCTTAAAGAATAACATGAGGTGATGTGTCTGGACTTGCTCTTTCGAGTGTTCCCCTTTATAAGTATGTGCAGCTTAAGAGGCTGTGACAGGGGTGTGACCCTTGCCAAGTCCTGCCCAATCCTGTGTGTGTCATGGGTCTGGTCACCTGGCAGAAAATCCCCGTCCTTCCTCACAGGGATGTGCTGTCCAGGTCACAGAGCCATCTCAGCCATGTGTATGTGCTTCCAGCCCATCCAGCACCCGCCCAGCAACCCCATATCTGACTGTAGACACACACTCACTGTGTCACGATCAGGGAATACACTGGTTCCACAGTGTGAAGATCACTTTTAACAGACCATGTTTTTGTGATGTCTCACAGCAAAAAGCTACTGTACGAGGTCTGTAGTCGTTCAATACTAAGTCCCAGATATACTAAGTGTCTGTTTTGTTGGAAGGGATTTAACGCCTAAACAAATCTAAAACATGAAACTATATTTATTTACACGATACTGACTGTAGTATTCTTTATTCTAAATTTTAATATGCTTTTTTGTTCTTAATTTTGTTCTTAACATTTTACCTGTTGCAAATGCTTAGTAAATTTGGGTGACATGAAAAGGTACAAAAGTTATTGATGCAAATTAATTAGCACTGGATGTTAAAATAAATATATACCTTCCACTGTCCACCTCCAGTGTAATTAGAGGTTTATAGAGTATTTGATAATCATTATTCATTGGGCCTACTGCCTTGGCCTATTTAATCATTTCAGAGGCCTCTAAGGATCAATCCTGAATTGTGATCTATGTATAGTACTTACCATTGAATCAACGGCAAGGTAGCGTTCACTGCTAGCTAAGCTGTTTGCACACCAATCGCCACACTGTAAATGCATGATATACAAGTCTAATACTGCCGTGTCCTTCATGTGAACTAATGACCTCCATGTCAATCAAATCAAACTGTATTTGTCACGTGCCGAATACAAGACTTTGCCGTGAAATGCTTACTTACAAGCCCTTAACCAACAGTGCAGTTCAAGAAGAGTTAAGAAAACATTTACCAAGTAGACTAAAATAAAGTACTGGGCCGTTCACACTACTCTCTGTAGCCCCTTATGGTCAGATGCCGAGCAGTTGCCATACCAGGCGGTGATGCAACCGGTCAGGATACTCTCGATGGTGAAGCTGTAGAACCTTTTGAAGATCTGTAAATATTGCCACCCCCACAAACCCGGAATAGTCCCAGTAAGCAAAATGGAGTTGAAGACATCTAAAAATCTGAATTTTCCAAATGTTGAAGTAAGGTTCAATTTAGGTTCTGAATGAAAGGTGAACATACGTATTTTCCGGACATTGAAATCAGGTGCATTTTTGGTTCTGAGTGAAAGTTGAAAAGACAAAAGTTATACAAATCTATGTTTGGACCAAATATCAAGGCCGTTCCAGTCTGGACCAAAAACCAATGTTCGTGGAAATCAAGGCCGGTCTGGACTACACCAAAAAAAAGATGTCCAAAAGACGTCAGCGTCGGTCCGTGCGTGCTTACTGGGGTGTTGCCTACCAGGTCTGCCTACAATGGAATTTTATGAATGCCCATCTGTGTTAGGCCCACTGTAAAACATGCTGTTGCATTGGCTTTATTAGTCCTGATTCCTGTGACTAATCAATTTGGCTATTTAAGCTCTGAATATCAGCTACCCAACTTTATCAGGAGTTATCCTGAGCCTATTTGCGATGTGTTTACTCAGTGGGAAATGCAGAAGTATTTATTTTTAGCTATGATTAGCTCGTCAAACATTTATGGATTCAAACTTGAAATTACTGATCATGACAATTTAGCCCACAAGGTGAAACTCCTGGACAGTAGTTGTGAGTAGCCTGATTATCCAATTCATATTGTCCATTTGACATTGACCTGTCCTGCTTTTAGGATATGTTGTTTGTTAACATGTCAGCAGATTTTTTATTTGATTATGGCTATTTGATCTGAGAAACCTGCATGATGTAAAAAAAGTCTCATTAAATTGTCATACATTTTATCTCCAGCCTGTAGGCTACAGAAAAGGCCACATACTCGTTCTACCATATACTATATCTGCTACATGATTTATGTTAATGATTCTTTGAGGGAACTTTGGTGCAGCAATGCGTCTCTCCAACAGCACACATGTAAGGCGCGCTGGGAATGGACAAGCGAAATACACTACTTGAGCATTAGTGAGGTCGGGCACTGGACGATTAGGCCTGGCTTGAAGTCGGCGTTCCAATTCAATAACTACCGTGGGATATGCGTCAACGGCAACCTTGGGAAGATCCTCTGCATTATCATTAAAAGCAGACTTGTACATTTCCTCAGTGGAAACAATGTGCTGAGCAAATGTCAAATTGGCTTTTTACCAAAATCCTGTACGATAGACCACGTACTGTATTCACCCTGCACACCCTAATTGGCAAACAAACAAAGGCAAAGTCTTCTCATGCTTTGATGATTTAAAAAAAGCTTTTGACTCAATTTGGCTACACAAATCGATGGAAAGTGGTGTTGGGGGGAAAAACATACAACATTATAAAATCCATGTACACAAACAAGTGTGCAAAAAAACAACATTTCTTTCCACAGGGCTGTGGAACCCAAAATCCAGAAAAGAGCTGTTAATTTCTACAACCACCTAAAAGGAAGCAAGTCCCAAACCTTCCATAACAAAGCCATCACCTACAGAGAGATGAACCTGGAGAAGAGTCCCCTAAGCAAGCTGGTCCTGGGGCTCTGTTCACAAACACACCCCACAGAGCCTCAGGACAGCAAAACAATTAGACCCAACCAAATCATGAGAAAACCAAAAGATAATTACTTGACACATTGGAACGAATTAACAAAAAAACTAAGCAAACTAGAATGCTATTTGGCCCAAAATTATTTGGCACTTCCTAACCTCCTGCCAAATGTATGACCATATTAGAGACACATATTTCCGTCAGATTACACAGACCCCAAACAATTCGGGAAAACAATTCCAATTTTGATAAACTCCCATATCATTTGGGTGAAATATCAGTGTGCAATCACAGCAGCAATATTTGTGACCTGTTGCCACAAGAAAAGAGCAAACAGTGAAGAACAAACACCCTTGTAAATACAACCCATATTCATGTTTATTTATTTTCCCTTTTCCACTTTAACGAGAGAGCGAGAGAATACGATACTCACTAATTATCAAAATCCAGAAAAGAGAGGGAGCTCAGACAGAAAAACAGCTTACAGCCAGGCTTGACTGTTTATTGCTGACTGGTTAAGCAGGCTGTTCCCCTTCTTTATGAGCTGAGAGGAGAAGAGGAGATAATTTTGTTTATCACACCACTGATCCAGGGCCCTATCCCGTCTGCCAGCCAGGGAGTTAGAAGTTAGCCTCTGTTTTACTCTACCCTGATTAATAAGATACGCTTGGCAGGCTGCTGACCTGCTGACCTTCTCAACCTGGCTGGATCAGGTTGAGAAGTCACACACGCACACATGTGCATGTCTGCATGTGCGCATGCACGCACACACAGAAATGTGATTATCTGTGGTCCTATTGTAGGATGTGCTGGTTGAGGACTGCATTTTTCCAACCAAGATCTTGCAATTCAACCTTTTAGGCAAAGGAACTGATGGAATAAGTAAGATATGGCAGCTGTCCTTACCAGCACCTCTTACTATTACTGTGTGTGTGCATGTGTGTGTTATGAGGGTATCTCTGTTTGATGTGTCTCTGTGACAACCCCAGTAACACCTGGCCTCTCCAGCAGGAGGCCTTGTATGTAATAATGAGAGGATGTGTCAGAGAGAGGGAGCCTCCAACAGAGGGTGTTAATTCCACCAAGCCTTCCACCTACACTGTGAATGCCTCCCAGCTACACTGTGAATGCCTCCCAGCTACACTGTGAATGCCTCCCACCTACACTGTGAATATGATATACGAGATCAACTAAACAGACAGACACACATTTGTTTGTTTTCGTGAACAAAGCCAGAAGTCATTCCAGTTGCAGGTTTTGGTAGATATATGTGACCATATACAAATGTAAGCAAGTTTTGAAATTATCATGTTTTAGTCAAATATTATATCGGTTTTGGCTTCTTGGGGTGAATTTGCAGTCAACTACTTATTTGTAATTATGTTCCGCCCTCCTGACAATCCGCTCAAGACAAAATCAGCATGCGGCTGAATCTAGTAGATTATCCCTGTAGTAGAGCAATAACACACACACACATCCCTGAAACTGTAGCCTTTGGATAAAACTTGGTAATTTGACAGCTCATTAACAACATTGGAAAGGGAGAAAGCATCTGAAATCAAAGTAATGTTTTTTGACAGGTTTTCAGATGCCTTAGTCACAGCAGACACAGTGAAGGACTAAACATTAGCCCCATTTATACCTGGTTCTAATATGCATCCTTTGTCCTGATTTTGTCCACAATGTAATTGTGCCCAAATATTTAGATGGGTAGACAATTAAATTCAGATCTTTTTCAATCAATAGTTTTTTTTGACCAATCAGATCAGCTCTTTTGCCAATGATTGGGCAAAAAAACTGAATTGTGCTGCCTGTGTAAATGCAGCCATTGTGTCTGGATATCTTACGTGTAGATGGACTTGGACAGTGAAACCATTTTATCCCGTCCTACAACATCATTGACAGGTAGCACTACTGACTTATGGCATCAATATATGTCTTAGAATAAATAAATATTATTTTGAAAGAATATCTGTCAAATCATTTGCAATATCAGAATATGGACAAGATCAAGACACAGTACACATGTTAGTGCCAGGTATAAACGAGGCTATTGAGAAAGACGAAAAGAGAACATCACACTGAGGCCGGCCTCGAGAGGTTGCTCTGTGCAGGGTCATCCTGACCTATGCTTTGACTAGCCTTGATTGGTTATGTAAGTTCACAAGTTGTTGCCAGTTGTGTATTTTCAAGGACTTAATTTCTCAATCCAAAAGCAGATTTGATGGGCAATGGGTCTAGTCTCTGCAGCTCAGCAGAAAGCGGAGGGAACGATGTCATGAACTGGACTGCAAGAGTGATTTCTTTTATTTTGTGAAACAGCCCTGATAATGTTATGTCCCCACACGCATAGACACAGACATACACACACACACTTGGGAATGGTGTCACCACCCAGCCGGGCCTGCCTACCTCTAAGCACCACCAGTATCAGAGTCCCAGGGTGCCCTGTTCCCTGGATTCCACCCAGCCGCACCACCTTATCTCTGCCCCCCTCCAGGTTCCCACCAATGACGGAAGCATTTTAATTTCTACAGTCCTCGCCATATGTATTTGGACAATGAAGTTAACATTACAATTTGACTCTATACTCCAGCATTTTGAGAGAGAGCGAGAAAGAAAAAAAATGTCAAAACAGCCAGCGACCTTCACATCTCCCCTCTTCAACCCCAGCATAGGAGGGAAGAGAGAGGGAGGGAGTGATAAAAGAGAGAGGGATACATGCAGAGAGATAAATATTTCAAACAACCACTTGATTGTTCTGCACATGCCTTTAGTGCACTGAACACATCTGAAACAGGATACATTTAAGTAATGTACTATTAAAATGATGTTGCATAGGGAGAGGGAAATGAGAGATCAAAGGACAGGGGTGTTTGCAATATAATGTCGCTTAGTCAAAGGCTTACAGACGGAAAGAGCAAGCTAGACTGTAGGATTTGTGAACTCTTAATATGTCATTAAGCAGTGTTTTATTTGATTGTAGCATTACAGTGCTATTAGCAAATATCAAACCATTTCATCTAGTTGAACAGGAACGAACACAGGCAGCACAGGCATCATGGTGAATCTGATGTAATAGGACACCTTCATAAACTATCTATCGTTCAGTTACGTAGCATGCCAATGTAGCATGTTGAACCATGAGAGGTCTACCAGTGGTGGCACTGTTTCTGGTATTGGGCCAGCCTTTATAAGGGAAGTGGAAGTAAGCCTTTTACATGGGAGCCTCCTGTGGTGCCATGTGCCAGAATTGTCTGTTGAATGAATGCGTCTTCTTGTAGGTAAGCTTAAAATTCTCCCACAGATGAATTTATATTACTGAAAGGGTAAAAGAAATGCATTTAATTTGTCCTTTCCTAGGTGTTAAGAAATCACTTAAGATATCTTGTGACTGGTGTAACTGTAAAGAATGCCTATTTTGTAACTATCTAATAGTTCTTACGAAACATGTGCAAGCTTGAGTGGTGACAATGGTCAAATGTATTGATGTTTTTTTGTCATGTCATTTATTTTAGAAGTTAAATGCCATCCACTGTTTTTTGTTTTTAGTACTGAAACATAAAGTTGTCATTTTAAAAAGATGAACCAATCAAATATAATCAGCTTACTGATCGTCATTGTAAATAAGTATTTGTTCTTAACTCACTTGCCTAGTTAAACAAATAAAAATGTAAAAGCATTTTGGAGCTTCCCTTTGCTCTTGTGTAAACCAAGGGATGGCGTAGAACGTCTACTGTCTATCATTTTACACAAAGTAGTCATGTTCGCACTTCACTACACTCATGGCAAGGTTGTTCCCATCTCTCTCACACTATAGCATAGGAGGCCCTTGTTCAATCGCAAAAAAGAATTCATCTCCTCAAAAATAAATATACTGTGTGAAGCAAAGACTCTGTCAAGTAATTAAAGGTTTTGATTGAATAATACATTAGATAAGAGACAAACCTCATGTATTTCATGGTCAACATGTGACTTTTATACAGCAATCACAGCTATCAATCACATAATAAAGATGTTGACTATTCAAATTGTCTCCACATGTATATTTCTTGCTGTAAAACGTCAGAAATACTCCATGCGGTACAGTACAATTGAGATGTTATTCAAGTCATACAGAGTAACTCGGTGTGCTCCTGTTTCCATCTGAGAGACTTTTGTTTTGGATGGGGACCGACAGACGTGCCACAGGGGTGCCAAGGCACTCCTCAGCATTGTTGAACAGTGGGAGGAGATAGACAGACAGTGTACCGAGCCTTGTGCTCCAGGTGAAACCTGGGGACCCGCTGCCTTTTGAAGATATAATTTGCCCGGGAGGGAGGCGGCTAAATTTAAATGTCTGACTGGTGACTGACAGGTATTGTCTGTCTGAACCACCTTTGGGCAGGAAGTATGAGAAAGGCAAGGCTGCTTTCCTCCACCAAATTGAACACACTTGGACCGGTAGGCTACATACAGGGAATTGGTTTAGTCTGGTAATGGTGGTGAGGACCAAGTTCAAGTGAATGAGCCAGAAACCAAACATGACCATGACCTGTCTAAATGAGGGCCTGCAAAGATTTTGCCCTCAGGCAAGGCCTTTGATTAAATTAATATTACATGTAATGTGTCTTACAGCCTTGGGTAACAATGTTTTGTTAACTAAGGAAAGAGGACCGGAGGAGGAGAAGGAAAAATAGGAATAGGGGTATTGTTGGCGAGAAATAGTAACATTAACTCAGCCAGGGAGAGAGAGAAAGTCTTGTCTGCAATGTTAGCAAGGGGAGTATACAGTATCACAGTGTTGCTGATATCATGAACACAGCCAGGGATTAGACATTGCCTTGTTTCTACTTCAACATGAAGTGAACTAATGTGGCTCAGTTGGTAAGAGCGTGGCCTAGCAAGGTTGTCGGTTCAATTCCCACAGGATCACATAACAAAATAAAAATGTACTTTCCTGGAAGTAGCTTTGGATAAAAGCTTCTGCTAGCGGCATAAATTCAATGAACTACAATGAGGCCAACAGCGAAGGGACATGAAAAAGGACGAGTATTTACAAGAAAGTAGCTACATTATTAATATATTAAGTCAGTGACACATTCATCAGACTGTATAATGAGTTTAAGAATGGTTCACTCGAAAGGCCGAGCTATGAGAACACTGTACTATAACCCATTACCACCCCTCATTTACTTAATTTCATGAGGTCATGAGTTTCAGCTTAATCACTGAAGCTTAGCATAAAGTTAGAGGTTGACATATTCTCCTATTGATCTTGAGTACAATTTGAGTACAATTTCTCTCTCAACAAGACTTCAAGAAGAACAATGTTTTACCAGGTTTGACTCAGGCCCCCTAGTCTCTGTCCACTCTCAACTTCTTTTCCCTCTAAGCGTTACTGCAGGTAACTGCCTATTTGGTGGCTCACTCCCCAGAGCAGACAGGGTAAGGTGTGTACCTCTTCTCCTGCCCCCCACCACATTCATCAGCTGTCAGACTGGGAAGGAAGCAGAGGGAGAAGTTAAAACACATACAACCTGGTGAAGAGAGGAAGGAAGAGGGGAAGACGCTCACACAGGGATACAGAGATAGAGGTGTGCTATAGAAGAGAGCTGCAACTCTCAGAGATTATAAACCAATAAACTCTTACAAACATTGTGGTATATCTCCAATATCACAGATGAATTGTATTCTTCAGCCGAGATGGCCTTGGGCTTGCCTGAGTCATTGTTTGCGATATCATTCGCTGTTAGGAATTAAAGACAAATAGTTGGAATTGGAAAAGGTAAGTGATGTAAAAATGCAATGCAACCAAGAAAACTTATACAGTGAATGTGTCAAAGTGTCAGCCATAAACCAAGTTATTTGTAAAGCCCAAAGTCAACACAAGTTGAAGAAATGTCTGTGGTCCCGTCAAAAGATGTGTACCAGGCAGAAAAACACTTTTCTAATCATCGTTCATTTGAGCACAACAAACACTTCGAAAGGGCTATACAAATGCAGAGAAACTTGTTTACGCTGTGTAGCAAGTAAGGTAATGTCTCCAACCTAATGATCTCAAACTGTTACTTCCTTCAAAATATGCCTCTGAATTCCCCGCAAAAAGTTAATGATACATGGCAGGTCTGTTTAGATAAACAAGCAGCTTTTGTTGCACGCTTCTGAGACGGGAGACAGTTTCTATTACAGTTTTTTACAATCGCTAGGATTTCTCATTACTTAGGTCACTTTTTCAAAACTCTTCACACTCTTCTCCTAACCAACTTTCAGCTTGGCACAGCAGTTAATTTCACATCCAAAATGCATTAAATCTACCAAAACACTTCATACATGTCTCAAATCAGCACATTCTTCCATAACACTAGCAAAGATTGTCACCCAACAAGCACACTTTGTCACTCATAAAACAATAACCTAATAAACACGAATAACAGGTAGCATTACACAATGTTTTCTTTTGTCAAATTTCTGTACAAAACAAGAATGAAACCTCTAGTGTTTAGAATTCACTGCAGTATATGTTACAGGAAGGAATCAGACATGATGCAATATGCTTCAATATGTTTTATGTCATTTTTTGGCATTGAGTGATTCCAAAATACAATACAGTAGCAATGCTAGTCAACCCTGTCTTCTGCATTTGGCCACAGGTTCTCATCCACATCACATCATCTGTCATCTTGGGCAATACACCTAGGAAAGAATCTTTTGGCATGCCTGGTTCTTCCCTGGCAATCTTCTGCAGATATGTCCAGGCATCCAGCATTCATTGCGTCCAGGAGGGACATTTGATCATGTGGATGGGGGTCATAGACCTTCCACCTCCATGAGGAAAAGTGACACCATCCTGGGATGGGCTGCATACCGCTCTGTGACTGCACAGGAGTGGTGAAATACCACATTGTCCCATACAATTACAAATGTTGGCCGATTTCGCCTCACTGCAACCCTTTCCTCACCTGGCACAACCCTTCCATAGAGGTCATCCAGGAATGAAATGAGACGCTCTGTGTTGTATGGCCCAATTAGCTGTTTGTGTAACAGAAATCCATCAGAGGATATTGCTGCACACATTGTGATGTTGGCACCCCTCTGGCCCGGGACATCCACTGTGGCTCTTTTCCCAATCACATTCCTTCCTCGCCGCCGTGTTTTGGCCAAGTTGAAACCAGCCTCATCCACAAAGATGAATATGTGGGGTGTTTGCCTGGCTTCAATCTCCATGACTCTCTGTGAATAAATTTACAAGGCAACATAAGAGTTAGGTTATTATGGTAGTTTACATTATACCTAAAAACATGCCATTGTGTGCCTCTGCCCTGTTTGGTTTTGTTCAAAATCAGTTCTGTATTTGATAGTAATCTTACCTGGACATATTGGTTCCTGAGTTGCTTGACTCGTTCAGAGTTCCTCTCAAAGGGGACAGTGTACAACTGCTTCATCCTGACTGGATGTTGTTTCAGGATTCTAGAAATAGTTGTTATGCTTACATTGTGAATATTTCCAAATGTTATGTTGTCTGCCAACACTCTGTCCTGAATCTCTGTGAGTTTAATGCCATTGTTTCTGATGACCACATCAATGATTGCAGTTTCCAGCACCTCTCCCGCCTGTGGGAGGTAACCGTTGGGTCCTAAGCAGAAATACAAAAACAATTACACACAAGTGGGTTTGGAGGCTTAGGTCAATTTACTTCTGTAATGTGCAGTTCAGTCAGATGCCCTTGCAGAATGCACGTCTTACCTGTTGTTTTGCCAGACATTTCTCACAATAGATGCCACTGTTGAGCGTTACAGATTTGGATGGCACTCTCAGACCAGCCTCTCTCATTGATAGACAATGATTTATTACATGATCAATTATAGTAGCCTTAATCTCATCTGAGACAACAGCTCTTGATCTTCCTCTCAGTCTTCTTCCACCACGGATACGTACCCCTCTCCCTCTCCCTCTCCCTCTCCCAGCCACTCTTCTTCCCCTGTCAGCCACTTCTCTATCTCTGGCCGGGTCCATGTTTACGTTACAGTACAGCATTATTCCTAAGATGTCCCCTTTTGTATAGATGGTAATGAAATTGAAAGACTTAACACCTGGGTAGGTGTTCAGCTACAATGGGAATCAGCTGTGGTCGGTCTAATTGTTTTGATAGTTACAGTATTACTGTAGAAATATAGCAAATTGCTGTCTTTTTCAATTTTGTGTTATGTTAGGTTTTGAACTTAAGTTTAACAGTGTTGAAAATAGTATGTAAAGATGTGAAAATTGGCATGTAGGTACATAGAATTTTGGTGGTGGTTGTGTCTGAGTGAGAAAAGAATTCATGAAATTTGAAAGATGTAGTCATGGAATGCATTTTGTGCCAATGCAATGAAAAAGGATCCACAGTTTAGCCACATAGACTGCTTTTGTGCTCGCAGGGCTTGAAACTGCTGCCCCCCAGTGGTGATCGTGGAAAGCTGTGTCAAAGGTTGAACATTGTGGATGGTGGAGATTGAGTTCAGCCCAGTGGTTTTCACAACATGGTATATGTGTCTCATCAAGGGTCTTATTAAGTGCCTGAGTAGACTGACACATTCATATCTGAAAAAGGTATTCAGATACAATTTAGGTGTATTATTCTTTATGGGGATATTTTCCCAGCTTGTCATGATACACACAGATGTCCACTGTGAAATTGAATAAATCTACACATCACTACAATAGGCCTTAATATATTGACTCCAAGACAGGGTATGCCCATAACTGTTTAAACCCTGTTCTTAGTCTGACAGAGTTAATTCTAAAGAGTTCCCCACATTGCGATTCAGAAGCTAAACTTGGACATACATTGAGGGAAAAAAGTATTTGATCCCCTGCTGATTTTGTACGTTTGCCCACTGACAAAGAACTGATCAGTCTATAATTTTAATGGTAGGTTTATTTGAACAGTGAGACAGAATAACAACAAAAAAATCCAGAAAAAAACGCATGTGAAAAATGTTATAAATTGATTTGCATTTTAATGAGGGAAATAAGAATTTGACCCCTCTGCAAAACATGACTTAGTACTTGATGGCAAAACCCTTGGCAATCACAGAGGTCAGACGTTTCTTGTAGTTGGCCACCAGGTTTGCACACATCTCAGGAGGGATTTTGTCCCACTCCTCTTTGAAGAACTTCTCCAAGTCATTAAGGTTTCGAGGCTGACGTTTGGTAACTCGAACCTTCAACTCCCTCCACAGATTTTCTATGGGATTAAGGTCTTGAGACTGGCTAGGCCACTCCAGGACCTTAATGTGCTTCTTCTTGAGGCACTCCTTTGTTGCCTTGGCCGTGTGTTTTGGGTCATTGTCACCCAAGATTTGACGGTACATGGCCCCGTCCATCGTCCCTTCGATGCGGTGAAGTTGTCCTGTCCCCTTAGCAGAAAAACACCCCCAAAGCATAATGTTTCCACCTCCATGTTTGACAGTGGGAATGTTGTTCTTGGGATCATAGGCAGCATTCCTCCTCCTCCAAACACGGCGAGGTGAGTAGATGCCAAAGAGCTCCATTTTGGTCTCATCTGACCCCACACTTTCACCCAGTTGTCCTCTGAATCATTCAGATGTTCATTGGCAAACTTCAGATGGGCATGTATATGTGTTTTCTTGAGCAGGGGGACCTTGCGGGCGCTGCAGGATTTCAGTCCTTCACGGCGTAGTGTATTACCAATTGTTTTCTTGGTGACTATGGTCCCAGCTGCCTTGAGATCATTGACAAGATCCTCCCGTGTAGTTCTGGGCTGATTCCTCACCATTCTCATGATCATTGCAACTCCACGAGGTGAGATCTTGCATGTAGCCCCAGGCCGAGGGAGATTGACAGTTCTTTTGTGTTTCTTCCATTTGCGAATAATCACACCAACTGTTGTCACCTTCTCACCAAGCTGCTTGGCGATGGTCTTGTAGCCCATTCCAGCCTTGTGTAGGTCTACAATCTTGTCCCTGACATCCTTGGAGAGCTCTTTGGTCTTGGCCATGGTGGAGAGTTTGGAATCTAATTGATTGATTGCTTCTGTGGACAGGTGTCTTTTATACAGGTAACAAACTGAGATTAGGAGCACTCCCTTTAATAGTGTGCTCCTAATCTCAGCTCGTTAACTGTATAAAAGACACCTGGGAGCCAGAAATCTTTCTGATTGAGAGGGGGTCAAATACTTATTTCCCTCATTAAAATGCAAATCAATTTCTAACATTTTTCACATGCGTTTTTCTGGATTTTTTTGTTGTTATTCTGTCTCTCACTGTTCAAATAAACCTACCATTAAAATTATAGACTGATCATGTCTTTGTCAGTGGGCAAACGTACAAAATCAGCAGGGGATCAAATACTTTTTTCAAATACCAGTCCTATGCTTTACTGGACTGGTTAGACAAGGCTATGGTCATGTAAGGATATGGTCATGTATGACAGGACTTCCGTTACTAACTCCTATGATACATGCCCACGTCCCTTAGTGCAAAATCAGACGAGGAGTGTGGTTTCACACAGTTTCATTTTTAGGTGGTAAGAGGGTTTGTACTGGCCTCTGGCCTTGACGTGCCAGAACATCCCACTGTTACAGTGTGCGTGCATGTGTGTGAGAGCCTCAGTGCGTGTGCAATGCATGTGTGTCTGTGTATGCTTGAGTGTACATTTGTCTGTGTGTGTCTGTGTATGCTTGTGTGTACTAAGTTGGTGCGTGAACACACACTCGTGTGTGAATGTCTCACTTCAGCACACCCTGAGAGTCCTTGTCTGAAGACCTTGAGGAGGCTAAAGCATGGGGCCTCTCCTGGGAGAGGGAGAGAAAGAGACCCTGAGCCGATAAGAAACTTTTCAGCGGTAGGAACTAGGTGTTCTAACTCTTTCCCTCTTTCCTCGCTGTGCTGTTGACATCTGAGAAGGAGATAGCAGATTATTATGTAGCAAGTTCACCCTACGCTACAATGGTGAGCAACGACAGCCAATCAACCTTAGCTGAGACATTGTCATGCTTGTTGCTGGTTACTTTATAATGTGTTTTTTTGGGGGGGGTTGCGCTGGCCTCTGCAAGTGCATGTTATGCCATGGCTTGAAACCAAGGAGGTGGGCTGAGTGCTGACGGAGAACAAAAAACAGCTACTCTATCTTTCTCAACCATCTTCAAGGTCTCTGGGGAGGAATAAATGCCCCTGAGGAGGTGTTTGCTTTAGGGAGACAGCTCTGGAGCTGTACAGGGTAAGTCTGCTTTTTTATAGGATTTTTACCTGTTTCATTTTATAGAACTAAAACCTCAAACAGGCTCACGCAGAATATAAAGTCTCTTTTATGTTTTAGTAGGAATTTGTCAATTGCAGTTATTGTCTTATCCAAGTCCTGAAAATATTGTTTTGCATATTCTAAAGTATAAGTTACTTGTGCAAAATCATTGTTTTTCTTTAAATACCATTGTTTAAGGTTTAATATTTAAAGTGTTCATTCTGTGAGGTTGTCTGTGTCTCTCCCTTCCAGGTCCACACAGCAGTGGATTCGAGAGGGGTATCTGCACTCGCTGTTCCTTTTTCCTATGCATATACCGCTTTGAGATCTAGCTTTAAAGAGGCATAGGGCATGGGAAAATGGGGCTGCAGAGGTATTTCAACGACAAACCTACCCCTGGTTGGTCAACTACCACAGCCCTGAGTTCTCCCTGTTTCCCCATTTTGGACCTGATCTAGAGGACTCCAGAATAAAAAGACTGCAACAAGACCACACCCTGAACTCAGTGGAGAGACCATACCTCGTAAGGAGAGACTGGATTTTACAATGTCCTGAAACATTCTGTTGTCATCTGATGGCTCCTTTATTTATGATGATAATACTGTCGTACATTTCGTAGCTATCCAAGCTGTTGCTGTATTGCTGACTTTTTATATTGATTAATGTTTTGCAGTGTTTGTTGTCCATCTAGTGGTAGGAATTGTCTGTCTGTTGTTGTTCAGTAACAGTGTGTAAAAAAAAAAGAAACAATTAATGATCTTCAAATGTTTGTCTTATTTTTGATTATAGGACAAATGTATCCCTTAAACTGAATGACCATGAATAGTTAGTGATAATAAAATCTTTAAAAGATTTACATTGTAGTTATTCTATGACTTAAAAATAAATACCACCATACGACCTTGTATTTAAAGCATGCCGGAATTACGATATAAGGTTTTTAACAGAACATTTTACCGAACAAGATTTCAAAGAATGGCAACCCTTTTAAGGTCAAGGGCTTTGCAAAATATGGTTTAGATCCCAGTAAAGTCCCCCAGGAAAGGTTACACTTGAATAATTAAACAGTAGTTGTTCCTCAATCCTATGAGATTTTAGGAAGCATATCCACATAAAGAGGTAATGGTAAAGAGAAACATTTGAAATAGTGTGGTTCTGATCTTATCAGTCACATTTCCCACAAAACAGGAATTTCGGTGATTTGCCAAAATTATGTGAAGTTCTAAAAACTATGGGAGATTCTAAGAAATACGCATGGTTCCAAGAATCTTGCCTTTTTATTCGGATAATTCCGATGGCACTAGATGATAGTACTTGAAGAATGTCTCCTGTATCAGAGCATCTGTAGCCTAGGATAAGATGATGGGAAAAGGACAAAAGTGCACATTATGCAGTAAACAGCCATTGGGCCTATTATTCCCCCCCTCCTCAGTCCTGTCAGCTCCACTCTGTCTGCAGCCACTCAGCCACAGAGCTCTTAGCAGGGCAGTTAGCACATCCTCACCTGATTGCCACTCACATGCCGTTCACTGAATAAAATGTACAGTAATCCGTATTTCCCGTCCACATGTATGAAGGCGAGCATTAGGCGTGTTTGAATAACAACTTGGGGACTTTACTGGGATCTAAACCATCTTTTGCAAAGCCCTTGACCTTAAAAGGCTTGCCATTCCTCGAAATCTTAAATAATATGTCAATGTTAAAAACCTTAAGGTCATTTCTGCATGCTTTAAGTACAACAAGATGGTATGGTGGTATTTTAACTACAATGTATCATCGGATTACTCCCTAACTATGGATCACTGAAACAGTTGTAATTCAAACTTTCCCAATGCATGCCTTCATACATGTGGATGGGAAGTACGGATTACCATATATTTTATTCAGTGAATGGCTGTGCGCTAATCTGTCAATTAGTTATGTAAAATTGTGGTCATCATGTCCCTGCTTGGGGGGTGGAGGGCAGTTTGTAGTATCTGCCCTCCTGTGTGCAGGGTTGGGGAGTAACGGATTACATGTAAGGGATTATTTATGCTGCAATAGTTTGTGTCGGGGGCTAGAGTCAGTCTTTTATATCTGGAGTATTTATCCAGTCTTATCCGGTGTCCTGTGTGAATTTAAGTATTCTCCCTCTAATTCTCTCTCTCATTCTCCTTCTCTCTCTCTTTCTCTTTCTCTCTCTCTCAGAGGACCTGAGCCCTAGGATCATGCCTCAGGACTACCTGGCCTGATGACTCCTTGCTGTCCACAGGCCACCTGGTCATGCAGCTGCTCCAGTTTCAACTGTTCTGCCTGTGGCTGTGGAACCCTGACCTGTTCACTGGACGTGCTACCTTGTTCCGGGCCTGTTGTTTTGAACTCTCTCTCTACTGCACCTGCTGTCTCTAACTCTGAATGATCGGCTATGAAAAGCCAACTGACATTTACTCCTGAGGTGCTGACCTGTTGCACCCTCTACAACCACTGTGATTATTATTATTTGACCCTGCTGGTCATCTATGAACGTTTGAACATCTTGGCCTGCTGTAATCTCCACCCGGCACAACCAGAAGAGGACTGGCTACCCCTCAGAGCCTGTTTCCTCTCTAAGTTTCTTCCTAGGTTCCGGCCTTTCTAGGGAGTTTTTCCTAGCCAACGTGCTTCTACATCTGCATTGCATTGTTTGGGGTTTTAGGCTGGGTTTCTGTACAGCACTTTGTGACATCAGCTGATTTCAGAAGGGCTTTAAAAATAAATTTGATTCATTGACAGTAACTGTATCCGTTACGTTACCAGCATAATGTTGTAATCAGATTACAGATACTTTAGAAAAACTAGATGATTATTTTGAGGATTACTTTTAAATTCAGAAAGGATGTTTGTCTTTGACACTTCTCTGTTTTCTCAATGACATTCAAATCAGCATTGAAAAAAGCCAGAAGTTTACATTAGTTCCACCTGACCGAGTCTTACCACAAGTCAGAGACCACTATGATGACACACCAAATGTGTTTGATGGGTCGCGGGAAAAGAGCAGGAATAGGCTTTTGTTGGCTACAGTCCAAGCTATGTCTTCCAATGGTGCGACTGCTGTCGGCCTCCAAAAGATTATCCAACTTGAATTAACGCTTGGAGGTAAGGATGACAGCAGTGGTGTGGTCTACGGCGATACGGATATCACTTATTACCGATGTCTACATAGCGCATTGATGTGAATCAAACTGCTGCTCTCTCATTTAGCTATTTGCGCCTTATGGATTGTGGTTGTTGTGGATGGCTGTTCACAAATCTAAATGTGTATTTGAACCCAATGATGGTTGAATTCAAGAAGTTTAAGCTGCCTATCAATCATTGTTTTTGAAACCAGTGGACAGCTAGTGAAAAATGCGCTCTTGCAACTGCTGCACGGTGCGGATCCCAGCCTATGGAATAAAAGTGGGGATTTTATTGCTCAATCTAATTAATGCTGATTTAAAAGAAATATCCATAGGCCTAATGGACAGATGCTCAAACACTTTTGATAGACTTAAAGAGGCATTCTGCAATTATAAGTCCATTATTGGATTTATATATATATATATATCCATTGATTCTTGAAGAATATAACTCATGAGCTTAGTTCAACTGTCACACTCCATGAGAACACAAAATATAAGCTTGTTTTTCTCCAACATTTGTCAACATTGTAGATGTAAATAAACACTGTATAGCCTCATAACATGGTTAAAACAATAATTTTGATATCATGGATGGTCAGTCCTTGCATCCATAGCTATTTTTTTTATTTTACTAGGCAAGTCAGTTAAGAACAAATTCTTATTTTCAATGACGGCCTAGAAACAGTGGGTTAACTGCCTTGTTCAGGGGCAGAACGACAGATTTGAACCTTGTCAGCTAGGGGATTCGATCTTGCAACCTTTCGGTTACTAGTCCAATGTTCTAATATAATCTTTATTACCTAAAAGTGTGGAGCTTAAAACAATGACGGGTCGCCACTGGGCCTATAGCAAATGCAGCATATGGAATTCATTTTTCACATGTAAATAGCACTGTTCAGTAGTGCTCAAAGCATGCCATTCCATGAGCGCAGCATTTATTTTTCAACTCGAATCAATGAGCCTAATTAGTCCTTCATGACAACAAAATCATAAACAACAGAGTAGGACTGGCTAATAAGTCCTTAGTTTAGAGGTAAAACTCTGGTAAAACAATTTGGCTAATCTATACTTCCATATTTCCAAGTCCTATTCTTGAAGATCAAGGGGTATAACATGTATTGAAATATCTGGAATTCTGATAGACTTTGGTTTTTAATGTAAATATATAATTTAATCGTATTATTATATGTAGTAGAAAGCGATGAGTTAGAAGAAGCCTACATAACCAACTCATAAAGTAAAATTGTACATCCATATATGGCCAGCTATGTGAACTTTAATATTGAAACAAGATTCTTTGGTCTGATGAAACCAAGGTTGAACTCTTTGGCCTGAATGCCAAACGTCACGTCTGGAGGAAACCAGGCATCATCCTACGGTGAGGCATGGTGGTGGCAGCATCATGCTGTGGGGGTGTTTTTCAGCGCCAGGGACTGGGAGACTAGTAAGGATCGAGTGAACGATGAACGGAGCAAAGTGAGAGAGATCCTTGATGAAAACCTGCTCCAGAACGCTCAGGACCTCAGATCGGGGCAAAGGTTCACCTCCCAACAGGACAATCAACCCTAAGCGCACAGCCAAGACATCGCAGGAGTGACTTCAGGACAAGTATCAATGTCCTTGACTGGCCCAGCCATAGCCAGACTTGAACCCAATCGAACATCTCTGGAGAGACCTGAAAATAGCTGTGCAGCGACACTCCCCCTCCAACCTGACAAAGCTTGAGTCGATTTGCAGAGAAGAATGGGAGAAACTCCCCAAATACAGGTATGCCAAGCTTGTAGCGTTATACCCAATAAGACTCGAAGCTGTAATCGCTGCCAAAGGTGCTTCAACAAAGTACTGAGTAAAGGGTTCGAAAATATATACCCTACGGGATTGGTGTCCCTAACCCTGGACAGTTGTTGCTCAATATGTGATAATGAGACTAGAATGATATTGTAAACAGCCAACTTTCCGGGACATAGACATGTATTTAATGGGCAGAAAGCATACATTCTTGTTAATCTAACTGCAGTGTCTAATTTAGAGTAGCTATTACAGAAAAAAAATACCAAGCTATTGTATGAGGATAGTGCACAACAACAAAACACTTGTATCATGGTAACTGGTTTGATACATTCACCTCTGAAGGTAAATAATGTACTTACCCTCAGTGCAAGATTACTGAATGTATCAAGGCACAAGACGAGACCCAAATACAGACACTGGAGGCAGATGGTTGGAGTCTTACAATGTTTATTAATCAAAAGGGGTAGGCAAGAGAATGGTCGTGGACAGGCAAAAAGGTCAAAACCAGATCAGAGTCCAGGAGGTACAGAGTGGCAGACAGGCTCGTGGTCAAGGCAGGCAGAATGGTCAGGCAGGCGGGTACAAAGTCCTGAAACAGGCGAGTGTCAAAACCGGGAGGACTAGAAAAAGGAGAATGCAAAAAGCATGAGAAAAGGAAAAACTCTGGTTGATTTGGAAACGAAACATATAAGACAAACTGGCACAGAGAGACAGGAAACACAGGGATAAATAAGCGACACCTGGAGGGGGTGGAGACAATCACAATGACAGGTGACAAAATCTATTTTTGTTAAAGAAATACATTTTTATATTCAAATGTAGGAACTGGGTTCTACAGTTTGACCCCACTGCTGTCTCTGGCTCCACACCCACCCCGAACAGCCATCTAGATGTGTGAAGGTTAGTGTCTTTTCTGTGGTGAAGCTAATGAAGCTGTCTCCTCAAGACAGCCCAGATGTATGCAAGATGGCGCCAGAGAACAAGTCTGACATTTTGCGTATTCCTAACCAATTGTGTTTTTTTTGTTTGTTTCTTTGCGTTGTTTGTAACTTTTTTACTTATTTTGTACATAATGTTGCTGCTACCGTCTCTTATGACCGAAAATAACTTCTGGACATTAGAACTGTGATTACCCACCATGGCCTGGAAGAATCCTTTTTTTCCTTTAACGAGTCCGACGAGCCCGACGTGAATGAACAGGCCCAGATCCCCGTCATTTGCGTGAAGAGAAGGCAGAGAAAAAGGGGCCAGAGGGCGAGCTGCCTTCTGAGAATTCGTAGGCGATCGAATAAACCCCCACTTCCTTCCATTCTCCAGCAAACGTGCAATCTTTGGAAAATAAAATGTTGGCACTAAGACCACACTGAATGAGCTGTATTACGCTATAAGCAAACAAGAAAACGCTCACATAGAGGCAGCGCTTCTAGTAGCCAGGGACTTTAATGCAGGGAAACTTAAATTCGTCTTACCAAATTTCTATCAACATGTTAAATGTCAAATAAAATGAAATAAAATGTTATTGGTAACGTACACGTGGTTAGCAGATGTTAATGCGAGTGTAGCGAAATGCTTGTGCTTCTAGGTCCGACAGTGCAGTAATATCTAACAAGTAATCTAACAATTCCCCAACAACTACCTAATACACACAAATCTAAAGGGGTGAATGAGAATATGTACATATATGTACATGGATGAGCAATGGCCGAGCGGCATAGGCAAGGAGCAATAGATGGTATAAAATACAGTATATACATGTGATATGAGTAATGTAAGATATGTAAACATTATTAAAGTGGCATTGTTTAAAGTTACATTGTTTAAAGTGACTAGTGATTCATTTATTAAAGTGGCCAGTGATTGGTTCTCAATGTAGGCAGCAGCCTCTCTGAGTTAGTGATTGCTGTTTAGCAGTCTGATGGCCTTGAGATAGAAGCTGTTTTTCAATCTCTCGGTCCCAGCTTTGATGCACCTGTACCTCGCCTTCTGGATGGTAGCGGTGTGAACAGGCAGTGGCTCGGGTGAAACAGAGAATGCTACAATCTCTGATGTCTCTCTGGTAGGCAACCCTTGCTCGAATTTAGTCTACCTTGTTGTCGAGTGACTGGACATTGGCGAGTAGTATACTCGGGAGCGGTGGGGCGATGTCCATGTCTATGGAGCCTGACCAGGAGGCCTCTCCGTCTTTCCCTTCTGCGGCGCCATTGTTTTGGGTCGGCTACTGGGATTAGATCCATTGTCCTAGGTGGTGGTCTGAACAGAGGATCCGCTTCGGGAAAGTCGTATTCCTGGTCATAATGTTGGTAAGTTGACGTTGCTCTTATATCCAATAGTTCTTCCCGGCTGTATGTAATAAGACTTAAGATTTCCTGGGGTAGCAATGTAATAAATAATACATAAAAAAACTAAATACTGCACAGTTTCCTAAGAACTCGAAGCGAGTCGACCATCTCTGTCGGTGCCATCTGTGCAACCAGAGGGGAAAAAAACTCTGGACCACCTTTACTCCACACACAGAGACGTATACAAAGCTCTCCCTCGCCCTCCATTTGGCAAATCTGACCATAATTCTATCCTCCTGATTCCTGCTTACAAGGAAAAAAATTAAGCAGGAAGCACCAGTGACTCGATCAATAAAAAAGTGGTCAGATGATGCAGATGCTAAGTTACAGGACTGTTTTGCTAGCACAGACTGGAATATGTTCCGGGATTCCTCCGATGGCATTGAGGAGGACACCACATCCGTCATTGGCTTCATCAATAATTGCATCGATGACGTCGTGCCCACAGTGACCATATGTACATACCCCAACCAGATGCCATGGATTAGAGGCAACATCCGCACTGAGCTAAAGGCTAGAACTGTCGCTTTCAAGGAGCAGGACACGGAAGCTTATAAGAAATCCCACTATGCCCTCAGACGAACCATCAAACAGGCAGTGTCAATACAGGATTAAGATCGAATCATACTACACCGGCTCTGACGCTCGTTGGATATGGCAGGGCTTGCAAACCATTACAGACTACAAAGGGAAGATACAGCCGAGAGCTGCCCAGTGACACGAGCCTACCAGACAAACTAAACTACTTGTATGCTCGCTTCGAGGCAAAAAACACTGAAACATGCATGAGAGCACCAGCTGTTCCAGAAGACTGTGTGATCACGCTCTCCGCAGCCCATGTGAGTAAGACTGTCACGCTGGTATAAAGGAATTTTGCCAGGCGCAGGAATACACAATCGTTTTTAATACACCCAAAACAAACACGTATACACAAATACTGGGCTGTACCCAAACAAAAGAGCGAGGGTAAACCTTGTTACCCGTAATACACAATATATATAGCACGCAGCATAACAACTGCACCAACGCATAGGTACTAACACCACCAATGGACATGGGAACAATACCGACAAAGACAGAGGGAACAGAGGGCACATATATAACATACTAAATCAGGGGAAATGGGAACCAGGTGTGTGTAATCAGACAAGACAGTCCGGGGTTGATGATAAGGAATCCCGTTCAGTGAAGCCTAGACAGCCGGTGACGTAGACCTCCAGAACTGGTGAACAGAATGGGGATCCGTCAACATTCACAAGGCCGCAGGGCCAGATGGTTTACCAGGACGTGTACTGTGAGCATGCGCTGACCAACTGGAAAGTGTCTTCACTGACATTTTCAACCTCTCCCTGTACATGTCTGTAATACCAACAGGTTTTAAGCAGACCACCATAGTCCCTGTGCTTCTTTCATCACATTCCCAGTGGGTCAGAAGTTTACATACACTCAATTAGTGTTTGGTAGTATTGCCTTTAAATTGTTTAACTTGGGTCAAACGTTTCGGGTAGCCTTCCACAAGCTTCCCACAATAAGTTGGGTGAATTTTGGCCCATTCCTCCTGACAGAGCTGGCGTAACTGAGTCAGGTTTGTAGGCCTCCTTGCTCGCACACGCTTTTTCAGTTCTGCCCACAAATTTTCTATAGGTTGAGGTCAGGGCTTTGTGATGGCCACTCCAATACCTTGACTTTGTTGTCCTTAAGCCATTTTGCCACAACTTTGGAAGTATGCTTGGGGTCATTGTCCATTTGGAAGACCCATTTGCGACCAAGCTTTAACTTCCTGACTCCTGTCTTGAGATGTTGCTTCAATATATCCACATAATTTTCTTTCCTCATGATGTCATCTATTTTGTGAAGTGCACCAGTCCCTCCTGCAGCAAAGCACCCCCACAACATGATGCTGCCACCCCGTGCTTCACGGTTGGGATGGTGTTCTTCGGCTTGCAAGCCTCCCCCTTTTTCCTCCAAACATAACAATGGTCATTATTACCAAGCAGTTCTATTTTTGTTTCATCAGACCAGAGGACATTTCTCCAAAAAGTACGATCTTTGTCCCCATGTGCAGTTGCAAACCGTAGTCTGTCTTTTTTAATGGCGGTTTTGGAGCAGTGGCTTCTTCCTTACTGATCAGCCTTTCAGGTTATGTCGATATAGGACTCGTTTTACTGTGGATATAGATACTTTTGTACCCGTTTCCTCCGGCTGCGTGGTCCCATGGTGTTTATACTTGCGTACTATTGTTTATACAGATGAATGTATTACGTTTGGAAATTGATCCCAAGGATGAACCAGACTAGTGGAGGTCTACAATTGTTTTCTGAGGTCTTGGCTGATTTCTTTTGATTTTCCCATGATGCAAAGAGGCAATGAGTTTGAAGGTAGGCCTTGAAATACATCCGCCATGCTGATCCTCAACACAGGGGCCGCTCAGGGGGGTGTGCTCAGTCCCCTCCTCTACTCCCTATTCACTCATGACTGCACGGCCAGGCACGACTCCAACACCATCATTAAGTTTGCCGATGACACAACAGTAGTAGGCCTGATCACCGAAAACGATGAGACAGCCTATAGGGAGGAGGTCAGAGACATGGCCGTGTGGTGCCAGGACAACAACCTCTCCCTCAACATGATCAAGACAAAAGAGATGATTGTGGACTACAGGAAAAGGAGGACCGAGCACGCCCCCATTCTCTTCGACGAGGCTGTAGTGGAGCAGGTTGAGAGCTTCAAGTTCCTTGGTGTCCACATCACCAACAAACTAACATGCTCCAAGCACACCAAGACAGTTGTGAAGAGGGCACGACAAAACCTATTCCCCCTCAGGAGACTGAAAATATTTGGCATGGGTCCTCAGATCCTCAAAAGGTTCTACAGCTGCACCATCAAGACCATCCTGACTGGTTGCATCACTGCCTGGTATGGCAACTGCTCGGCACTACAGAAGGTGGTGCGTACGGCCCAGTACATGACTGGGGCCAAGCTTCCTGCCATCCAGGACCTCTATACCAGGCGATGTCAGAGGAAGGCCCTAAAAATTGTCAAGGACTCCAGCAACCCTAGTCATAGACTGTTCTCTCTGGTACCACACGGCAAGCGGTACCGGAGTGGCAAATCTAGGTCCAAGAGGCTTCTAAACAGCTTCTACCCCAAAGCCATAGGACTCCTGAACATCTAATCAAACGGCCACCCAGACTGTTTACATTGCAACCCCCCCCCTTTACACCGCTGCTGCTCTCTGTTGTTATCATCTATGCATAGTCACTATAATAATTCTACCTACATGTACATATTACCTCAACTAACCGGTGCCCCCACACATTGACTCTGTACCACTTCCCCCTCTGTATATAGTCTAGCTATTGTTATTTTACTGCTGCTCTTTAAAAACGTGTTACTTTTATTTCTTATTCGTATTTATGACAAAAAAATGTATCGGCATTGTTGGTTAGGGGCTCGTAAGTAAGCATTTCACTGTAAGGTGATCTGTTGTGTTTGGCGAGTGTGACTAATAAAATTTGATTTGATCCATCATGTATGATATTCCTGGGAGTGTGTAAACACATGTTCTTTATTTCCATAGCATTTGTGTATGTTCTCTATAGTTATGTACTTGAAAATGTATAAATTGACCAATTCGCCACATTTGGGCAAAATATTGTGTAGTGATGTAATTCTTCACTGGATCAGTCTGAAACTTTGCACACACACTGCTTCCATCATGTGGACAGCATCAAAATTACACTTATAATCCTATCTCAATGTATTTTCTTTTTCTTACATTTCAAAGATGATGGAACCCCCCCAAAAATTTAAACCGCATGTTTTTTTATTTGTATTATCTTTTACCAGATCGAATGTGTTATATTCTCCTACATTTTAGGCGGAAATTGAAAAAAGGGTCCGATTCCACATTGTAAATAAGTTATTTCTGTTTTATGTTTTTAATAAATTTGTAAACATTTCTAGCCTGTTTTCACTTTGTCATTATGTGGTTTTGTGTGTAGATTCCTGAGGAAATTGTTTTATTTAATCCATTTTAGAATAAGGCAAGGGGTCTGAATACCTTCCGAAAGCACTGTACCTGGGCATGCTTAAACATAGCCCCTGGCCCTGATTCTTATCTGGTCATGTTTGACCTCAGATGCACTGTGAGCCCTGAGTGTAGTATAAGATGTTTGGGTGTTTTAAAACAACTCCACTCAGAACTGGTTGAGATACATTTAGCATCATCCGATAAGAGGTCACTTAATGAGACCAGTTTCAACATGCATTTTCCCATTGGTGAATGGTTTGGACAATCAAATAACTCCAGAATTGTTTATGACCGAATGACACAATCAGCCACCTATTTAGCTGGTATCAACTAATGACATTGACGTGAGGCAATATAGGCCTATACCTCCTGCAGACTTTAGGGCGCCGTACCCTGGTGCCTATCGAGTAAGTGCGAATCTTCCGATTGAGAGACAATAGAGCTCAATGATCTTGTAGTTACCTCCTCTTTGATGTCTCTTTCAGCCTCTCTGAAGAGGCAGTCAAGGCTCGGAGCCACAACACCGGACGCCATCTGGAAATATTTGCCTACAGCATTAGACAAACAGACACATCCAAATGCTGCTACATGCTGCTCTAGACAGACGGAATGAACTATACCGCCTACTGCCATATATCAAACGTTGAAGACCACCCTTAAAATCGATATTAGATCATGTAACAAATTGCTATTTTCTTGAGCAGTGAAATTGAAATGTAGTGTTTTTGTTTGTGTTCCTAAAATACATAACATAATTTGTTACAAAAATAATACATAAAAAAAGATATCCATCAATATAATCCATTATTGACAGGTCCTCTCTTACCATTGAGGATATTTATGCTCATGATGTGTCCAAAAAAGATGGGTTGAAGAAACACAACACTTTCATTCTTCCCTTTGAGGAGGCACACAGTCATGCCATCTGGACATTATATTTGCTAAACCTATAGATGCCATGGGCGATAAAAAATCAGCATAACATATGTAATCGCCATAAGTAAAGTTTGCTAAAATTAAATGGTTTGTTGCTTGATCTTATTCATGGCGGTAATGACAGGTGTTTATTAAACACTAAGGCATTGTGTTCTTTCATACACGACCAATCCAGGATGCAGGCAAGCTTCTTTTTTTTCGTTGAAGGAGATCATTGAAAAGTATCTGCTTGGTAAAAATACAATTAGGCTATTTCAAGGACTGAACCGAAACTAATGTGGAATAGTACATGCATAATGGCGAAAACAAGCACAAAATGGGAACTCTCTCAATGTGATGAGGGTACAGCACTTGTGAGCTCTGAGGGTTGGGAGCTGTCCACCAAGCGCATGGTGCTGTAATGACAGAGCGGCTGCGTAGACCAGTGGTGGCAGCAGAGGTGCTGGAAGAGCAAAGAGTTCTGGGCTCATGTCTTCATCCTTCTGTTTTGAAACCATGTTTTCACCTGAAAGGAAGGCATACCAATATGATACATTGGTGAATGTTAACTTTGTAATGTTGTTCTTGATCATATCATACATCCAAGTCTTGAAGACATGACATGGCTTTTATTTTTATTTTTTTAACTCTTTAGCAAGCTCTTCCATGTTGACATGAAGTATCACTTCAGTAGGTACTTTCGGCTCAACTGTAACCTCTTTATAGGTTGATGGAGGCCGAGGAACAACTACACAAGGCATTCGAGACCTTGCTATTCCATGTCTGCCATATTGTGTGCCTTCTTCGACGTCCACTCGTTCTGTTGAAATGTGGTGAAAACTTTGAGATAGCTGATCTACTGAGAATTTCGCCATGGTGTGCGGCGTGTGCTCTAGTTAGCTCGCAGGTGGTCTGTTGTAGGCCTCTAGACTCGGGACTTCGCTCTATATAGGAGACACCCCACTGTATTTGCATATGTAAAGGGTTCTCAACGGAACGATACAAACTTGGTCGGTGTAATTGAAATTAATAGATGTTGCAATTGTGGTTTTTTACACGTTCAATAGCCTCATTAATATGTCCCGGTGCCACCATGTCTGAGTAGGCTATCAAACTCCGTTGTGCAGGTATAGCCTCTTAGTTGCCCATCTGAGAATGACATTATTTATGTATGTCAATCATTTATTTAAGAGTATGACTTCATTATAAACCTATACGAGATTAGAGTAGACTGGGGTGAACAAAGCTATATATGATTATAATATGTTGTTTCATTTGGAAAAACAAATAAAATATGTCAATAGCATTGGCATGATTTATTGATAGCCTACATTCATCTTATTTTTATAGGGAAGGTATGCCCATGCAATGCAAATATCACCTAAAAATGCATTGATTAATGTGACATTTTTTCTATACGTTAAATTCTCTGTTGCGACTGATATTCTATGGGACCAGGCTACTGTAACTATAATTTGTGAGACCATTATTCCAGATGTAGACAGAAGCCAACGTGAAGCTGATTGCTGATGAGGACCAATTGGCTGTCTGACAAAGTGGGTGTGATTGCTGGCAGCATGCCTAAACAGAAAGTGAGAGTACCACATTTGATCTCTGTTTACTTGTGAATTTGAATAGGCATTTGCTATAAGCCCCTGGTGCATTGTGAAACTGGTGACCATGTTCCATAGCAGGTTGTAATGCAGTTCCTAAATTTAATTCATCGCCAGTCTCATCAGGAGACCAAAATCACTATAATGTTCATAATTGCATAATATAGCCTACTGTATTTGCCCTCCACATTTGAGCTATATGTCCATATTTGTCTGTATGGGTGGTTTTGTGATCCTAGCCTACCTCCTTAAAATGAACACACTTTAATTGATCTGTTCATGGTCAACTAGACAATGACTGGTTGTCACGTTCATTTATATAGACAAAGGTGTCAATTCCCTATTTCAAGGCACATGGGCTCAGAAATCATATCACATAATCAAAGTGTGACCTCAGGCTGAACATCAAACCTGAGATCTGGCTCTCCAGCACACAAAACCCCAGACTCTATGGAGCCGGTCCCTATGGCTCATGTGGTTGGTGTAAACTCATAAATGACCGGCTTAATTAGAACTAATTGTTGAGCATGATCTCCCCATTAGCTAACCTTTGAAGTACCGCATTGGAGAAAACAGACGGGCACATTAAAGCACAGTATGGTGCCACTGCCGTGGTGAAGAGAGGGAGGTGACGTGCGCACACCCACATCCAGCAGAGTTTCTGGGGGTCTGTCTGCGCATGTGTCAGGAAGGCTCAAATTTAGCCTATACATTTGGGTGCTTACATCAGTAGGCTATTGCATTGGATTGTGAATGATTGCTCACGATAAAGGCATAGACTAAACGTATGTAAAGCATATTGTAACAATCCTCGCTATATTTGTCACTTCAATAATGTTTACATATCTTGCATTACTCATCTCATATGTATATACTGTATTTTATACTATTCTACGGTATCCTAGTCACTTAATATTTACGTATCTGGCATTACTCATCTCATAAACTCAGCAAAACTCATCTCATAAACCTCTCACTGTCAACTGCGTTTATTTTCAGCAAACTTAACGTGTAAATATTTGTATGACCATAACAAGATTCAACAACTGAGACATAAACTGAACAAGCTCCACAGATATGTGACTAACAGAAATGGAATAATGTGTCCCTGAACAAAGGGGGGGTCAAAATCAAAAGTAACAGTCAGTATCTGGTGTGGCCACCAGCTGCATTAAGTACTGCAGTGCATCTCCTCCTCATGGACTGCACCAGATTTTACAGTTCTTTCTGTGAGATGTTACCCCACTCTTCCACCAAGGCACCTGCAAGTTCCCGGACATTTCTGGGGGGGAATGGCCCTAGCCCTCACCCTCCGATCCAACAGGTCCCAGACGTGCTCAATGGGATTGAGATCCGGGCTCTTCGCTGGTCATGGCAGAACACTGACATTCCTGTCTTGCAGGAAATCACGCACACAGAACGAGCAGTATGGCTGGTGGCATTGTCATGCTGGATGACAGGATGAGCCTGCAGGAAGGGACCGTTCCACAGGTGCATGTTCATTAATTGTTTATGGTTCATTGAACAAGCATGGGAAACAGTGTTTAAACCATTCACAATGAAGATTTTTGCAAATTATCTTTGAAAGAGGGTCCTAAAAAAGGGACGTTTATTTTTTTGCTGAGTTTATGTATATACTGTTTTCTATACTATTCTACGGTATCTCATTCACTTAATAATGTTTACATATCTTGCATTACTATTCTACTGTATCTTAGTCTTGTGTGTATTGGGTATATGTTGTGTAATTTGTTAGATTATACTTCTAGATATTACTGCACTGTCGGGGCTAGAAGCACAAGCATTTTGCTACACCCGCAATAACATCTGCTAACATCTGCTGATCTACTTTTCATTTTCTATGTTTTTTTGTCTTCATTATACACACCTGGTTTCTATCCCATAATTACATGTTCCTTATTTAACCCTCTGTTCCCCTCATGTTTTTGTGCGTGATTGTTTGTGTTTCTTTGTTTCCGTGTTTTATGTATTTTGGAAATATTGAGTAAAGCATTTGAAAACTCATATTTGTTGTCCTGCGCCTGACTCTGCCTTACCGGCATCATGGAGAACTTTGACATTATCAATACAAATAAAATAAACTACAAATGACAGATTCCACCATACAGCTTCCAAACATTTGCAATTCTCATTCAATTAATTGAACATTTGAGTACTAAACTGCCCTAAAGGCACCAGCGAGTCAAGATGTAGGGAGTTTTGTAGGCTATTCCAAAAATGGGGGGCACTAAAACTGAAGGCGGATTACCTAGATCAATATGTACTAGTGGAACCTCGACTTAACCGTCCCTGTGAACGCGTTTGGTGTCTCATGTTTTAAAAAATGAACAGTGAAGTGAGGTTGGTCGGAAGCTTGCAAAGCTCTGATTTGGTGCATAATAGGGCTTTACAAGCATGGTTCCCTTGAGCGAGCTTAATATGTTTAATTCAGCAGCTGAAAACCATACCACTTGCTGGCCAACAGATTATCTCGTGGAGTTTTCATTCAATAGGGTTTTCAGTACATTTATCTTAAGCCTTCCTTTTAAATATGGTCCACCTTTTAATTCGAATTTTGTCTACAGTACCAACTGGTAGATTTAAAAATACTTGGATCTTGTATATTATTATTAGTTAGGCACATCTTTTAGTTAGGAAAATATGTATGAATCATAAGGAAAGAATGGTTTGAAGAGTCTTTACGCAATAAATATATTGAGGAATCAAAACTACAGTGGTTTGATTTATCCTGAAAGTTGTCATATTCAAGTTCCATGCATGAAATATTGGAACATGGAAAAAAGGGTACAATAAGGTTTGAACAATTGTCATGTACATCTACCCTAATCCTTACTAATCATCAGTTGTATGACAAAGGTCCAGTCATCATGAAACGTGCTACATGTGGTCTGAGTTCCATGATTCAAATAGGCTACAAATTCTTGCACAACATTAGCCTAATATGATTCACTAATGCTAGCAACCCTCAGGAACAACTACACAGACTTGACAGAGGAAAGAAAGCTAAACGGAATGGAATGATGCCAAATGTAAACTACAAATTGAAGAATACTGACACTAAAGTGACAGCTATAAATGTATGTGGGTATAACTGATGGTGGTTCCCGATAGTGGCTAATACTGAACATGATACAAATGGTAAAAAGCCCCGGCATATAGTGAAAACGTTC
Organism: Brachymystax lenok tsinlingensis; assembly: GCA_030435695.1. NCBI lineage: Eukaryota > Metazoa > Chordata > Actinopteri > Salmoniformes > Salmonidae > Brachymystax > Brachymystax lenok. The sequence goes on from CM059780.1 coordinate 36,279,227, forward strand.
TTAAGCACAAACATCAATTTGGCAGGTTCAGCTCTAAAGAAGCCTAAAGCTTGGGTCTCCAATTTTCATCAAAAAAATTATGAGCGTACACAATTAATATTCTGAATAATGGTATGACTGTTTATAGCCTACTTCACTGTGTAAAATTGGCAGCAATACATATCATGTTGATATATGATTTTCAGTTTGCGTCCGTATGGCTGGTTTCATATTCATCACCAGGGATCATAAAAAACCCTAAAAAGTATCTAAAACAATTGCTATGTGTATTTACAAACACCTCCAAATGGATTACTAATTTACCTAGCTCTTATCAATAGTTCTTATCAATTTATAATTTACAGTTCATGAAGAATGCTATTATTTCTATCAGAAAAAATAAAGATGCTTTTCCCACTTAGAACAGGCATGTTTGCTCAACCTTATTCATGGTTTCCCATGTCTAAAGGTGGTGGAGTTATGAGAGAATTAAGTCAAGGTCAGAACATGGCATCTGTAGACACAACTTCATTTCTTAGATCTCCACCCCAAACATGCTATGTCCATGCTTAAATTCAAAGTCTGACTATGACTGGGAATATAGATATGCAACAGATACCTTAAAACAAAGGTAGGGGCGTGGATCAGAAAACCAGTCAGTATCTGGTGTGACCACCATTTGTCTCATGCAGTGCACATCTCCTTCCATAGAATTCATCAGGCTGTTAAATGTGGCTTGTGGAATGTTGTCTCACTCCTCTTCAATCGCTGTGAGAAATTGCTGGATATTTGTCGGGAACTGGAACACGCTGTCATACACATCGATCCAAAACATCCCATGCTCAATGGGTGACATGTTTGGTGAGTATGCATGCCATGGAAGATCTGGGACATTTTCAGCTTCCAGGAATTGTGAACAGATCCTTGCAACATGGGGCCGTACATTATCATAAAGTGATGATGGCGGATGAATGGCACGACAATGGGCCTCAGGATCTCGTCATGGTATCTCTGTGCATTCAAATTGTCATCAATAAAATGCAATTGTGTTCGTTGTCCATAGCTTATGTCTGCCTATACCATAACCCCACCGCCACCATGGGGCAGTCTATTCACAACATTGACATCAGCAAACCGCTCTCCCACACAACGCCATACACGCTGTCTGCCACCTGTCCGGTACAGTTGAAACCGGGATACATCTGTGAAGAGCATGCTATTTCCTTTTTTATGTAGCTTTTTTTTTCTTCCTTTTTAACTCTGCATTGTTGGGAATGGGCTCATAAGTAAGCATTTCACTGTTGTATTGGGCGACACGTGACCAATACATTTGGATTTGGTTTGATTTCATATACAGCTGAAGTCGGAAGTTTACATACAGGTTGGAGTCATTAAAACTAGTTTTTCAACCACTCCACAAATTTCTTGTTAACAAACTATAGTTTTGGCAAGTCGGTTAGGACATTTACTTTGTGCATGACACAATAAATCTTTCCAACAATTGTTTACAGACAGATTATTTCACTTATAATTCACTGTATCACAAGTCCAGTGGGTCAGAAGTTTACATACATTAAGTTGACTGTGCCTTTAAACAGCTTGGAAAATTCCAGAAAATGATGCCATGGCTTTAGAAGCTTCTGATAGGTTAATTGACATCATTTGAGTCAATTGGAGGTGTACCTGTGGATGTATTTCAAGACCTACCTTCAAACTCAGTGCCTCTTTTCTTGACATCATGGGAAAATCAAAAGAAATCAGCCAAGACCTCAGAAAAAACTTCCACGAGTCTGGTTCATCCTTGGGAGCAATTTCCAAACGCCTGAAGGTACCACGTTCATCTGTGTAAACAATAGTACGCAAGTATAAACACCACGCAGTCGTCATACCGCTCAGGAAGGAGACACGTTCTGTCTCCTAGAGATGAACGTATTTTGGTGCGAAAAGTGCAAATCAATCCCAGAACAACAGCAAAGGATCTTGTGGAGATGCTGGAGGAAACAGGTACAAAAGTATCTATATCCACAGTAAAACAAGTCCTATATCGACATAACCTGAAAGGCCGCTCAGCAAGGAATAAGCCACTGCTCCAAAACCGCCATGAAAAAGCCAGACTACGGTTTGCAACTGCACACGGGGACACAGATCGTACTTTTTGGAGAAATGTCCTCTGGTCTGATGAAACAAAAATAGAACTGTTTTGCCATAATGACCATCGTTATGTTTGGAGGAAAAAGGGGGAGGCTTGCAAGCCGAAGAACAATTTTGGATTTTACAGTGGAATTCGTGAATTCAAACCTTGTGGTCTTTGGCTTTGGCTGGAGGTAGACCTTGTTATAAGAGGTTGGCGGTCGAGGCTGGACCATGCAAGGAACATGGGGTTTGAAGTGGGTTAGCATAGTATCCACAGGTCCAGTGTCCACAGGTCCTTCTTCGTGATGGTGTCGTGATGGCTCTTCGCCAAACCAGTCTACAGTGAAGTTATTGACTATGTTTTCTCCATGAGCGCAGCAAACTATCTGAGGATGGTCAGAGAATATTGTGAGATGGCCCGCCATATATAGACCTGGCCCTCTCCAAAATTTGCATTTGCAAAAGCGCATTAACGCCTGATAGATTCCCAATGATTAGGTCCCAATGGGTCCTTATTGAAGTTTTCACATACTGTGAGTGTGTGAAACGCCTGGCACCACCTGGCAAGTCTGTGAGAACCAGTAGAGCTCATCTCACTGGGCGAAGACGTCAGTTCAACGACTAGTTTTGATTTCCATTTGGTTGAGTAGTCAACTAATGTGAAATCAACTAGTAAAACAATGTTGATTCAACCAGTTTTTGCCTAGATGGTTTACATTTGTCCACCACAGCTGAAAATATACAGAAACATCACATTGAGAGTCTATCTCAGTTCTAAGGTTATGATATGTTGAGGCATATAGGCCTACAATGACTTGATGTTTAAGTTGTAGCCTATTCCAGAACAAAGATCACACTGAAAACAGCAGACCAATTAAAACCACGTTCTAATCAAGATAACAGGTGTTTGCCACAGACCTACTAAAACAGACACCTGAATATGACTAAACTTGTAACATCATGCTGCAACATGCCAGTGTCTATATCTGTACACTCTTATAAAAAAAAGATGCCATCTAGAACCTAAAACGGTTCTTTGGCTGTGCCCATAGGAAAACCCTTTGAAGAAACCTTTTTGGTTCAAGGTAGAACCATTTTGAGGTTCTCCTATGGGGACAGCCAAATAACCCTTTTGGAACAATTATTTCTAAGAGTGTACCTTGTGATAATTGGCCTAAACTTGATTTACAGGAAATGACTGTCTGTAGCCTTTATTTACCTATGATTTAGGATTGGAAGGGAATCATATTTTATTATAGTTGACCGTTCTGATATAATAATCAACATTGCCAAACTTCTATAACCCCATTGTATGGGAGTATGATCATCTGCATAATGCCTTTCTAAATGTCAGCCCTTTCCCCGACACTAAAATCAAATGTAAAATAAAGGCAAGTACAACACTGCTCTAATGGTTTAGAATTAACACCTCTTTGATACCCCGGTGAGCACTGGCGCCACTGGCACAGCAACCAGCATTTGGCGCAGTCGGTTGAAACATTACAGATCAAAGGTATTACAGTAGCAACACCATTGTCTGCCAGTTGAAATGTAAATCATGGAGAGCAAGCTGTAAATAAGTGTGAAAAACAGCTATAATTGCTACATTTTTGGTTATGCATACTACTGAGTAAAGTATCCCCAAATATGCCTATCCAAAATTGCATGTTCTGGAAAAAGAATGTGCAAAAAATCAAGAAATGGGACATTGAAGAAAGTTGGTCAACCCAAATGATCCAACCAGGCCAATGTTGCCGAGTGTCCTTTCTCTGTACGTGAAACCCTTCAAGTGTTTCAGCCTCTTCAGATGGAATACCCACAGCAGCTGTCGGACAATAACCCTAAAAGGATCGCTTAGCTATGACAATGCAGATAAGGATATATCGAATGTCTCCTTTATCGATGATCTGACTGTTCCTGTGAAGGCTTGGGTTCTCAGCCTCCCAATTACGACCCTTTATCTCGTGTGCTTTGAAGATGCGCCCTGGTCCAGTCAGATAACAATGGAAGCTGTCTGGTCCTCACGGGATACCGCCGGGGGAAGTCCCCTCCATACAGAGCATTTCCTCGCCTCTATGGCAAGGCCCTATTAATAGTCAGAGACAATTTGGAACGCCAACTTTCACACACCAACACAGGCGCACAGTGAGTCTGCCCCTGTGGTAAGCTCTCCTCTCCGATCTTCAGTGATCAGGTAGATTTATAATGCTGTATTTCTATAAATGCATACAACAACATAAGTACAACACTTCTACAATACATATTTTTAATAGATTGAGTTTGCTACACATTTTGAGCATGGTAGGCCACATCCGTGTCCTTGGTTGATTATTGATATAACATCGTGAACAAAATGTTTATGTCAGAAAATATATGAACATATGTGGAAAAATACAACAAATAGGCATAATCATACTAACATATTTAACACATTGACATCTTATTAAGTTATATTAATTGCCATTAAAATTATGTATTTAACCTATATGGTAATTAAGTAAGTGCAGTAGTTACAAATGTATGCCTACAAGTATTACAAGTAAGCTACCTTGTAATCTTTGATGTTTCAGACAATTCATTTCAATTTGTTTCAATTCAAATGTCATCTTGCCAAGCATGCCTATGCAGCAGTTTGTAGCTTATACTGTAGTTTCGTTCCAACATGAACACAGTTTGTTTTAGAAAAACTATAGCAACTATTCAGGCATTTGTATTCATTTGGTCCAGGGATGGGCAACTTTGATGGGGGTGGGGGCCACAAATAATCTGAACTCATGAGGGGCCACAGTGGCTTGAATACCCACATCCATACCCACACATGTAGTCAGAGCTGTCTTTAGCAGTCTTCTACACGTTTTGCTATAGGGTGGAGAGAAATGTTTGCAGTTTTTAATACATTTGAGTTAGAGTGAATAACAAAATCAATAGCTGGCCACTACTAATTTACCAATCAAATTTTTGGGGGGCTGACATGGGCTAATTGAGTGACTGTCAGTGACTGAGAAAAACTGCTGATGCACAAACAACTTTCGAAATTGAATTTATCTATTCTACTATTCTAACTCTCAACAGTAAGCAGAGACCCCGACTGAGTTCCAATATATACAGTACCAGTCAAAAGTTTGAACACACTACTCATTCCAGGGTTTTTCTTCATTTTTACTATTTTCTTCATTGTAGAATAATAGTGAAGACATCAATCAAAACTTTGAAAGAACACATATAGAATCATGTATAAACCAAAAAAAGTATTAAACAAATAAAAATATATTTTATATTTGAGACTCTTCAAAGTAGCCAACCTTTGCCTTGATGACAGCTTTGCACATTCTTGGCATTCTCTCAAGAAGCTCCATGAGGTAGTCACCTGGAATGCATTCCAATTAACAGGTGTGCCTTGTTAAAAGGTAATTTGTGGAATGCGTTTGAGCCAATCAGTTGTGTTGTGACAAGGTACGGGTGGTATATAGAAGATAGCCCTATTTGGTAAAATACCAAGTCCATATTATGGCAAGAACAGCTCAAATAAGCAAAGAGAAACTGCAATCCATCATTACTTTAAGACAAGGTCAGTCAATCTGGAAAATTTCAAGAACTTTTAAAGTTTCTTCAAGTGCAATCACAAAAACCATCAAACACTATGAAGAAACTGGCTCTCATGAGGACCGCCACAGGAAAGGAAGACCTAGAGTTATCTCTGCTGCAGAAGATGAGTTACCAGTCTCAGAAATTGTTGTTCTGCTCCTGAACAGGCAGTTAACCCACTGTTCCTAGGCCGTCATTGAAAATAAGAATTTGTTCTTAACTGACTTGCCTAGTAAAATAAAAGTTAAAAAAAATGTGTGGTTCCTGCTGTGAAGCATGAAGCATGGAGGAGGAGGTGTGATGGTGGGGGGGTGCTTTGCTGGTGACACTGTCATTGATTTATTTCAAATTCAAGGCACACTTAACGAGTATGGCTACCACAGCATTCTGCAGCGATACGCCATCCCATCTGGTTTGTGCTTAGTGGGACTATCATTTGTTTTTCAACAGGACAATGGCCCAACACACCTCCAGGCTGTGTAAGTGCTATTTGACCAAGAAGGAGAGTGATGGACTGCTGCATCAGATAACCTGGCCTCCACAATCACCCAACCTCAACCCAATTGAGATGGTTTGGGTTGAGTTGGACTGCAGAGTGAAGGAAAAGCAGCCAACAAGAGCTCAGCATATGTGGGAACTCCTTCAAGACTATTGGAAAAGCATTCCAGGTGAAGCTGGTTGAGAGAATGCCAAGAGTGTGCAAAGCTGTCATCAAGGCAAAGGGTGGTTTCTTTGAAGAATCTAAAATCTAAAATATATTTTGATTTATTAAACACTTTTTTTATTACTACTTTATTCTATATGTGTTATTTCATAATTTGATGTCTTAACTGTTATTCTACAATGTAGAAAATAGTAAAAATACAGAAAAACCCTTGAATGAGTTCGTGTGTCCAAATGTTTGACTGGTACTGTATATATATTTAGAAATTGATCCCCGGGCCCACAAAAGGGTTGCGGCACGCGACCCGCCAGTTGGCCCATCCCTGATTTAGCCGTAATAGCATATTAGATCATGAGTTTGAACCATTTTTAGTATCTTGAAATAATGTAATTATCATGTCAAGTAGCTATTGGCAATGCATTTAGATGGTGCTCCGAGAGTTGAAAATGGTAATTAGCTATATGTGGTTATATCAAAATATCTTACTTTTCAAATCTAATTGAGCTATAATACTGTACATGACGCTCAGTGAATTAAAGACATGATGTCATCTCTTTATGAAACATTATAATTATTATGTTGCAATCAAAATGGCAATCAAAATGGTGTACATGAGAGAGAAATGTGATCCATATGCCTCCACCAGAAAGATTTTAAAAAGTCCAATACTGTTTGCTCCTCTTCTCATTCGAATATTAAAAGAAACAATTATATTTTTCAGATGACTTTGTACTCGACTTTGGATATAATCAAGGAGTTGGAGGTGTGTAGTGGGTTGTCAGGCTATGGGGTGCAATGTGGGGGATTGAGCTGGACTGCTCACTGTATAAAATCAGAGTGAAGTCAAATGAACCAGATTGGATGCCTTCATGTGGCTCTGTCATTGTGTTCAAATAAGACCGTCCTCATAATGTCTAATCAAAGTTATTACCAATAAATATAGATACCCAAAGTAACTCAGTGGGGTATGGGGGGGTTTGGGGTCTGTTGAGTAGTTGTCTGACCAGGGCCCAAATTCATAAAGAATTATGAGTACTGATCTTGGACCAGGTCCCGTCTGTCCATATCATCACATTCATTATGATCTAAAAGGCAAATCTGATCCTAGATCAGGCAAGGCTGTAGTTCATTGGAAGCTGGCCTTCACCCTCTTTAGTGTGTCCTGGATCCTACGGGTGTGTCGTTCAGTGGGGGTGTGGTGGAAGTTGGCCTCATTGTCTGCAGCCAGCAGGGGGATGTCACAGCCACTGAGGTGGGCGATGCGTTGTCTTAGGTAGGCCTGTAGCTCCAGATCAGGAGTAAAGGAGTACACTGTCTCCTGGAACGCATGCACCTGACTCACCACCTTCGCTATGGTCCTGGAGAGTGAGGAAGGAGTGAGCGGGAGAGAGATAAAGATATAGGGGTGGGGGTGGGGGGGGAGAAGCAGATAGACGGGTAAAGAAGGGAGACAAGAAAGTACAAAAGTTTGCTATTGTTAATCTGCGGCAGGAACATACTCATAATTTGGCACCACGTTACTAAACACTTTCATCATATACAGTACAGTAAGTGACCTGATTTCCACAATAGTTGGGGAACCTAGGGTCTGTCATAACCAGCTGTGACGCTGCCTCACCATGACCCTTTATGACCCCAGCATCTGTCAACATCAATGCATCTCAGAACACCTGGCGTGCCACATCTCCCAAAATCACACAGCATCCCGATACACCATCTGGCTGTGTAGCTTTATTAGAGGAACCCAAATCCTACACGACTGCCATGAAATGAGCAGCTGTGTCATTACCGTCCGCCACAACTTTCTGTGAACCCAGCATCTGGCCTCCATATTTGAGTGGGTAGAAGGACACAGGGAATCTCGTTTGGTGGCAACTTGGCCCACTTCATTACATCAAGGGAGAAAGTTAATATCAAGTTTACAACATTAAAGAATGAGTGTCAAGTTGATATCCATGACATTGCAAAAGGCGACCAGAGTAGATTAATTAATCTCAATTGCAGATAAGTGCAAATAAATGCTAAAGGCCAGTAGTAGGATGAGTGTATAGGCCTAGTGTAGGCTATAAGATTTTCCAGACCCAGATCACAACGCATCTCAGAGAAGGAGTGCTGATCTAGGATCAGGTTCTCTCTATCCATATAATTGACTTTGGTTCCTTGAAAAGAGCTATATACACTACATGACGAAATGTATGCGGACACTTTGTCGTTCAACATCTCATTCCAAAATCATGGGCATTAATATGGAGTTGGTCCCCCCTTTGCTGCCATAACAGCCTCCACTCTTCTGGGAAGGCTTTCCACTAGATGTTGGAGAATTTCTGTGGGCACTTGCTTCCATTCAGCCACAAGAGCATTAGGGCTCCCGAGTGGCGCAGCAGTCTAAGGCACTGCATCTCAGTGCTAGAGGCGTCACTACAGACCCTGGTTCGATTTCAGGCTGTATCACAACCAGCTGCAAAATTGGCCCAGTGTCATTGTAAATAAGAATTTGTTCTTAACTGACTTACCTAAATAAATACAAAATTAATAAAAGTGAGGTTGGCACTGATTGGGTGATAAGGGCTGGCTAGCAGTCAGCGTTCCAATTCATCCCAACAGTGTTCAATGGGTTGAGGTCAGGGCTCTGTGCAGGCCAGTTAAGTTCTTCCACACTGATCTCGACAAACAATTTTTTTATGGATCTTGCTTTGTGCACTGGGGCATTGTCATGCTGAAAAAGGAAAGGGCCTTACCCAAACTGTTGCCACAAAGTTGGAAGCTCAGAATCGTATAGAATGTCATTGTATGCTGTAGAGTTTTCCTTCACTGGAACTAAAGGGCCTAGCCCGAACCATGAAAAACAGCCAAATACCATTATTGCTCCTCCACCGAACTTTACAGTTGGCACTATGCATTGGGGCAGCTAGAATTCTCCTGGCATCCGCCAAACCCAGATTTGTCCGGTGGACTGCCAGATGGTGAAGCGTGATTCACCACTCCAGAGAACGTATTCCCACTGCTCCAGAGTCCAATGGCGGCAGCCGAAGCTTGGCAAGGCGCATGGTGATCTTAGTCTTGTGTGCGGCTGCTCGGCCACGGAAACCCATTTCATGAAGCACCCGACGAACAGTTATTGTGCTGACGTTGCTTCCAGAGGCAGTTTGGAACTCGGTAGTGAGTGTTGCAACCGAGGACAGACAATCTTTACGCGTTACGCGCTTCAGCACTCGGTGGTCCCGTTTTGTGAGCGTGTGTAGCCTACCACTTCGTGGCTGAGCCATTGTTGCTCCTATATGTTTCCACTTACAGTTGACCGGGACAGCTCTAGCAGTGCAGAAATGTTACGAACTGACTGACTTGATGGAAAGGTGGCTTCCTATGGCAGTGCCACATTGAAAGTCACTGAGCTCATCAGTAAGGCCATTCTACTGCCAATGTTTGTCAATGGAGATTGCATGGATGTGTGCTCGATTTTATACACCTGTCAGCAATGGCTGAAATAGCCGAATCCACTAATTTGAAGGGGTGTCCACATACTTTTGTATATATAGTGTAAGTCACATTTATTATTATTCATTATGATCTAAAAGGCTAAACTTATCCTAGATTACCACTCCTACTCTGAGATGGTTTGTGAATACAGGCCCAGGACTTTATGTGCTGGTTTCCACGGACTCTGAATAAGCCTAGTCCTGGACTTAAACCACGTACAATTCTCCATTCAGATTCTCCGTAGAAGACCCTTTTTGACTCCAGGACTAGACCTAATCTCTTTACAGAAAACTGGTCCTGAGATGTTGCATTATGCTCATTCACCTAAGTTTTGGCCACTTATAGGCACCACTGGTCAGAGTGAAGGCTCCTATCTCCAGCTGCTGGATGTGCATGGCCAGGATGTGGGCAGCAGGGAGGGTGGGTCTCCTCCTCACATGCTCTCCTCCCATCAGACACAGGTTATCACTCTTCAGGAAGACCTGACAAAGAGGGAGGGAGAGGTGAGAGATAAAAAAAGGGGGATAGAAAGAGAAATAGGGGGAGAGATAGAGAGACGTCTTACTCTTCCCTTGATTTATAACATCTTGAACTTTTCATGAAAAAACAAGCTATGAAGTTTGGCAAATTACTTTTCCTCATCTTTGCAAAGTCGGCATGTGTGTTATTTGAGAATATATCGCATCAAGTTTGGTTCTATATAGCCTCCAGCCGTTCTCAAAAGAGAATACGGTGTGATGTCTGGTAGCACGATTAAAAAAAGCATATAACAAAATGCTGGCCAGCTGTGAGTGTGTCACAGAATTTCACACACAGATGTGCTGCTTGAAGGTGTTTCTCTTTCGGCATATTTGCCTGAAGCCCCACACGTGTCTCTGGTACAGCAGAAGGCACTCACACACACGCCTTACCTGCACGGCTCGCAGCTCCTCTAGGACCTCACACACCTTGGTAGACAGATGTTTCCAAGCCTATCGGCAAGAGGGGAGGTGTTTAATTTAGCAATAACCAATACATCTGTCTCATGCTTACGGAAGCTTTACTCCCGTTAGAGGTTTTTTGTAAAACTTTGGTGCAACTTTCACAAGCACGTGGTACATTTTCACAGCTCTTAGTAAACTCAAAACAGATCATCAAAAATGCAGTTGTTTCAAAACTCTAAGCATATTTTTAACCCTTGTGTGGTGTTCATGTTATTTATCCAATGTTCACGGGTCTGATGGACCCACAACATTATTGGATTTTTAAAACAATACAGACATAACAATTTACGTAAAAATACCAAACGTGTTTTTGCGTGGATTCCGCGAGTGCTAGCTGGCTGTACTACAGACACCTGTTGTCGTCCTGGGAAAGACTCATTGTTATCTTTTCGTAAAATAACTGGTTGCAGTAAAGAGCCAAACTGGATACTAAGGAGATCCTGAGGGAAATTGACGAGTACCAACAGCTTTACGCTATGGAGGAACAACTTACTCCATAATGGAAAGATCCGACTACCTTCACAAAATAACTTTAACCCCCCCCAAAAAAGAAAAAGAGATTAATCTACAGACACAGACGATTTAGTTACCGTTGAAGTAGGGGCTAGTGCTCTGGCTGGAATCCATGCAACACTGGAAAAGTTGTGTAAGGAGGTAGCAGGGCTGAGGGGGAGTTTGGAGTTTAGCCAGAGTGAAATTCTCACGCTCCAAGGAGAGAACAAGACACTCACAGCCAAGGTTCCAACATGGATTGTCAACTCAGGGAAAACAGGGTGATGAAGAAGTCGCTACTAGACATACAAAGTCGTAGCATGCGTGAAAATAGATTTTTTTCTGGGATTCCTAAGGACACATCCAATAATCCATAGGGCGCGATCAGAGAATTCATGCAATCCACCTTGAAACTTCCTATAGAGACTGTAAACAAGGTGGCTTTCCACCGAGTACACAGACTTGGAGATCAGAGCGACAAGACCAAGGGTCCCCAACTGATCATCGCAAAATTTGAACACTAACAACAAAAGGAGCTGATCAAAAGCAGGGGAAGGGAGCTAAAAGGGACCAATTTTGGTCTCTATGACCAATTTCCAAGGGAGATAAGCGAACGTCATAAGAGACTGTATCCGGTACAGAGGCAACATAGGGAGAAGGGTAAGCGTGCCTTTCTCATTGTGGACAAACTCTGTATAGATGGACAGCTATTCAGAGACAGCTCCATAACACCATGGCTGCATTAAATTTTACCGGGACTTCAGGTTAAGAAAGTATGGGAACTGTAAATCTATCTGAACACTATGAAGTGGATATGAACACACACGTACTCAATTACATGCTCGCGTACACATACGGATTTATACATACACACACACCTAATCTCGCTCTCTTCTCTCACTCTCTCTCTCTTTTCTCTTCTCTCCCTCTCTCACCTCTCTCTCTATTGTCGAGAACTGTTTTATAATTTAATATGTTTCTTGTTTGTCTATCTTTTTTATGCATTTGTCTACAAGTTTATATATGTTTACAACAAGCAAGGGGAATATATCAGAATAGGGGCATTGGGGAATAATAACATATTGTACGGAATACATTTGTACTGTAGTGAAGCCGTCTCTGAAGTAATGCAAGGTCTCTTTCATGATCATGTGGAACGTCAATTGCTATGGAAATGCTGGGATGTGTTTTTTCAATAATGTAATTATGATGCAACTTTGACGGTGATACGATATGGATTACAATTATCATAATGAATATTAATCCTATACGCACTACATGTTACACACATAGACACTCAACCATGCAAATTGGCAGAGTGATTATTTATTTGGACAGCACACATTATAGTCTAACTCTTAAACAGACATCGTACACACTCTCACTAAATCACATCCAGTATCATACACATCAACCTACTCAGATTTACTACAAACATAATATCTTGTCTCAATTTGCTAAAATCTATGGCACTGGCTCACAGGCAAACAGGCAAGGGAATAAAACAAATATTGCTAGAACCTATTTCTTGAATTCTAAACATCAAACATTAGAAAGCTCTAACTTTGACCGTCATAATACCTCTGACGGCAGTAACTTTACAAGGACTAATTATGGTCAATTTAGACTGAGAATAGTATCAGTTATGGTAAGGGGTGAAATAGAAGAAGGTTATAAAAAAAGAAGATCAGTCTTTACGTGGCTAAAAGAAAAGGAATATAACAAATACTGTATACAGGAAACTCACTCTACATCCTTAGATGAAGTTGCGTGGAAAAAGGAATTGGGTGGTGAAATAATTTTCTGTCATGGACAAAGGAACTCAAAAGGTGTGATGATATTAATGAACAAAAATGTCGATCTGAATGTGCAAATAGTCCGGAAAGATTCGCAAGGAAGGTGGATCTTTTTGAATATGAAAGTGGACGAAAAAGAGATTTGGCTCATTAATCTATATGGTCCAAATCAGGATGATCCATACTCTTCGAAAATATTTACACCAATTTATTAAACTTACAGGCAACAAATTATCAAATAATTATGGTAGGAGACTATAACACAGTGTTAAGTACCTCAATGGACCGTAAAGATAATCACTCTACAAACTACCATCAACATGCCCTTAAGGAAATCACAAATATTATGGACACATTAGAAATAGTGGCTATTTGGAGACTAAAAAACCCTGACCTAGTGAGATATACATGGAGGAGACTTAATCAAGCTAGTCGTCTTGACTACTTTCTTGTCTCTTTCTCTCTTGCATCAAAGGTTAAAAAAGTTTTAATAGGAGACAGAATGTAGACCTCCACAAGTCTGGTTCATCCTTGGGAACAATTTCCAAATGCCTGAAGGTACCACGTTCATCTGTACAAACAATAGTACGCAAGTATAAACACCATGGGACCACGCAGCCATCATACCACTCAGGAAGGAGACACGTTCTGTCTCCTAGAGATGAACGTACTTTGGTGCGAAAAGTGCAAATCAATCCCAGAACAACAGCAAAGGACCTTGTGAAGATGCTGGAGGAAACAGGTACAAAAGTATCTATATCCACAGTAAAATGAGTGCTATATCGACATAACCTGAAAGGCCACTCAGCAAGGAATAAGCCACTGCTCCAAAACCGCCATGAAAAAGACAAGACTACGGTTTGCAACTGCACATGGGGACAAAGATCGTACTTTTTGGAGAAATGTCCTCTGGTCTGATGAAACAAAAATAGAACTGTTTGGCCATAATGACCATCGTTATGTTTGGAGGAAAAAGGGGGAGGCTTGCAAGCTGAAGAACACCATCCAAACCGTGAAGCACGGGGGTGGCAGCATCATGTTGTGTGCTTTGCTTGCAGGAGGGAGTGGTGCACTTCACAAAATAGATGGCATCATGAGGAAAGAAAACAAAATCTCAAGACAACAGTCAGGAAGTTAAAGCTTGGTCGCAAATGGGTCTTCCAAATGGACAATGACCCCAAGCATACTTCCAAAGTTGTGGCAAAATGGCTTAAGGACAACAAAGTCAAGGTATTGGAGTGGCCATCACAAAGCCTTGACCTCAATCCTATAGAAAATTTGTGGGCAGAACTGAAAAGGCGTGTGCGAGCAAGGAGGCCTACAAACCTGACTCAGTTACACCAGCTCTGTCAGGAGGAATGGGCCAAAATTCACCCAACTTATTGTGGGAAGCTTGTGGAAGGCTACCCGAAACGTTTGACCCAAGTTAAACAATTTAAAGGCAATGCTACCAAATACTAACTGAGTGTATGTAAACTTCTGACTCACTGGGAACGTGATGAAAGAAATAAAAGCTGAAATAAATCATTCTCTCTACTATTATTCTGACATTTCACATTCTTAAAATAAAGTGGTGATCCTAACTGACCTAAGACAGGGCATTTTTACTAGGATTAAATGTCAGGAATTGTGAAAAACTGAGTTTAAATGTATTTGGCTAAGGTGTATGTAAACTTCCGACTTCAACTGTAGGTGTTCCTTTTGTCCAAAAGGGAAAGGGCAGTGATAGAGCGGTAAGCAAATTGGAGTGGGTCTAGGACTTCAACTGTATATATATATATATTTTTTTTTTATTACGTAAAAATACTTAATACTTAGATGTTGACATATCAATTACAAGCAATATAGACAGCATAAATGGCTAATATTTGCCATTTAACTCTGCTAGAACAAACATTTATTATAATCAAGACATGGGTGGAATAAATCATGTTTATCTTAAACAAATATAAATGAAACAAGGTTTTCATCACTATTGGTGTATACTGCTTTGAACTGAACAAATTGGAAGGACACATTTTACATATAATATTTTATGGAAATTATAAATGAGCCCCACAAATTAAATGAACACAAATTAAGGCCGGTCAACGCACCACATGAGGGACAGTGTTACTGTGTGTGTGTTGAAAATGTACTTCTTGCACTTGATGCATGTGTACTGTGTCTTCTTGTCCTTCTTGGTTCCACATACATCACAGCGCTTCTTTCTTGTTGTTACCGGCTGAAATCTAGAACGATGAACAATCTAGAATGATGTTACAGCAGGCCAAGGTACATCACTCACACTTACAACAACATCACTCACACTTACTTTCGGTATTGGAGTTATTGGTTCTGTGGGTCAGGCAGATGGGGCACCAGCATCCTCCTCCTGAATCCTCCTCACGATGGCTCCAGAAGCTGGGGTCCTTGGGATATGTTGTGGCCAGAAATCCTCTGGATTTGAGGTCTTACCAATGCCTTGCCCAGCTCCTCGAGAAAGAGCCGTCTCCTCTGGAGCTTCCATCTGTTCCAATCAGGGTTCAATGGCATCCAGATGACAAACACGTTGTACACCGAGATGTCCAAGATGTTGAAGAATATTACAAGTGGCCAGCGTAGGGTTCTTCTTTTGCAAATGTAGCCAGTTACCAGCTTGTCTAAATTGTCCACCCCTCCTTTTGTGGCATTGTAATCCATTATGATTTATGTTTTTTTTTTATGTTTCTGGCCACAGATTCCCCCATCACTATGCAGCTTACTCATGAGTACCAAAGTTTTGCCTTTATTTGGCACATAGGACGCTAGGGAAGTGTCGGCTGTGAACACAAACTTTTAGGAATTGATATGCCTGTTCCGTGTATTCAACAACTGAGGTAGGAGCTCTGGCTTGCCTGTATACACTTGCAAGTTCGACGCATATGATGAAGCAGCATCACAGGCAGCCCAGATCTTGATTCCAAGATCTTGCGGGTTTACTGCCTGAAGTGGCAGCGTCCCCTAAATGGCATAAACTGCTCATCAACAGTAACGTTGGGCCCAGGGTTGTAAAAACAGGGGGAAGGCGGTCCACCCACTTGTCCCACACTGACCTGATAGCAGCTAGCTTGTCTCTCTGCCGTCGAGCTGGTCTGGTGTCTCGGTTATCGAAGCGGATAATCCTGGAAATAATGTGGACGTTTTTCAGAGACATTGTTGCACGGAAAAGTTATCTGCCAGTTTCTGCATCCCACAGGAATTATGTGGATTCCACATTGGATCTGAAAACACCAGCAAAAAATAAGAACCGCACTGCATCTCAGTGCTAGAGGCGTCACTACAGACCCTGGTTCGATTCCAGGCTGTGATTAGGAGTTCCATAGGGTGGCGCACAATTGGCCCAGCGTCGTCCGGGTTAGGGTTTGGCCGGGGTAGGCCGTCATTGTAAATAAGAATTTGTTCTTAGCTGACTTTCCTGGTTAAATAAAAATAGAATGTTTCAAATTGCAATACTGTCACGCCCTGGCCATAGAGAGCCCTCGGGGTTCTCTATGGTGTTTTAGGTCAGGACGTGACTAAGGGGGATTTTTCTAGTTGTTTTATTTCTATGTTGGTGTTGAGTATGGTTCCCAATTAGAGGCAGCTGTTATTCGTTACCTCTAATTGGGGATCATACTTAGTGTGTTCTGTTCCCACCTGCATTTGTGGGATATTGTTTTTGTTAGTGCCGTTGAGTGCTACGTATTGTACGATCAGTTGTTTTCGTTGTTGGGTTTTTGTATGTTCCACCTTTATTAAATATGTGGAACTCTACGCACGCTGCACCTTGGTCCATTTATTCAAACGACGATTGTGACAAATACATGTTCATATAAAGTAATTGCCTTTCACAATGCTCACATTACTGGTTTGTCTACAACAGATTTTGAGAACTACATAATGAAAATTTATGTCTGTAAAGTAGAAGCATAAAAAGTTGGATATATACAGTACCAGTCAAATGTTTGGACACACCGACTCATTCAAGGGTTTTTCTTTATTCATACTATTTTCTACATTGTGTGCAAAGCTGTCATCAAGGCAAAGAGTGGCTACTTTGAAAAATCACAAATATAAAATATATTTTGATTTGTTTAACACTTTTTTTGGTTACTACATGATTCCATATGTGTTATTTCATAGTTTTGATGTCTTCACTATTATTCTACAATGTATAAAATAGTAAAAATAAAGAAAAACCCTGGAATGACTAGGTGTCCAAACTTTTGACAGGTACTGTATATATATATATTCAAAGTACTACTATAATGACGACTATTATGATTTTACTTCACAGTACGTTTAAAAAAAATCATATTGACAAAATCAGAGACGTACTGTATGTAAAAAAATCTAATCAATCACATGTGGCGGAGTCTAGGGATATGGCTTTTGCTGTTCTGTTCAGTGACTTTCCAAGACTACTATAAGCCAGGTGACGTCCCGGCTGGCTCTAAAAAAGTCCTGGGGAGTGGTGGCGCGAGGGATTGCACAGGCAAATGTGTTGCAAAAGGAGGAGAGAGAGAACAATAACGAGTATTGAGGAGCCAAATTCAGAAAGTAACTTACGTCGGAGTATTGTTGGAGAAAGAGGACGTGCTAGTTCTGGAAAAAGATTGTTCCATACCGAGTATCGTTGGGGAAAGAGGACGTGCTAGTTCTGGAAGAGGATTTTTCCATACCACCAAATGACTGTCATTTTCGCCTTCAGGATTAGCGTGAGTTTAATGGAGCTAGCTACCAGCCATAGTGATGCTAGCTAGCTACCCACTGGAGTGATGGACGTCAAATAATTGTTACCGACACCAGAGGAGAGCTGAGTTTAAATGATTTAGTTATAAAAGATTCATGTGGAAGTAACTCAACTTTCTGTTGATGTCGTGAAAGAAGAGGACATCTAAAGTTGTGGACTTTTCAGTTTATTGACATTACATAGTAGTGCAAGGATAAGAAGGGACACTGCTAATAATGAACATGTAGGCCTAATTAGCCATTCAAAGGAGAATATTACTGTTTTAGTCCCTGCCAGCCCTCATACAGACTCCATGAACACAGTAACGGGTGTCATTATTTATTTTTGTTTGCTATGGGATATCTGATATAAATGCTGTAAGCCTGCTAGGTTGTATTGCTATGTTTTCATTGGTTGTCTTCAAGCTAGGCTACACGTGCACGTGAGGTAGGTTACAGTAGGCTATTCTGTGAACTGTGAAATTGTGCCTGTTGTGTTGTTGCATAAAACTGACAATATATTTTCATTATTTCAACCACATTAACCACATAATCTGAGGGGTTGCATACAGTGAGTTATTTGTAACTTTTCACCCTGTACTATTAGGAAAGGTGCCACTACTACTAAATACTGTGGTGAGATTACATGTGTTGGGCAACAGAGACACAGCTCTCTTTGTTGCTCAACCTCTCCAGGCTGATCTGAGAAAAACCCGACAAAAACAGGTGTTTCTTACCTTTCACATTTGGCGTCACGTAAATATCAATCAAACTGGTTTTCCTTGTTGAAAAATGGAAGAGTGGTCCGAGGCTAGGTTAGAGATGAAAGATTAAAAAAAAGAAGTTGCTGAGTTGACAGAGAGATTGCAACAGCAATGTGGATCGCTGCAGCAGGCCGGTGAGGATCAGCGAGAAGCTATGTCACTGGCTCATGCTATAATCGAGCAGCACAAGAAGGCTGCTGCACCAACTGTGTACATTCCTCGAGAACGAAAGCGATATTCAAGGACTCCTCGTCACTAACCAGGAAGGGGTGGCAAAATTGGATCGCCATCAACTGGCTCGAGAGAAAGCAGAGCTAAAAGCCATCATGGCGAATATTGAGAGGCAGACCAGTTATGTTGCTCCAACGGGTAGGATTTGCTTTGTAAAGGTGGCGGGAAGACGGAAAGTCACAATCCCTCCGTGCAGCGAGATGTTGAGGGGCGATGCGGAGTTCCTGCCACACAAAAGCGCCAGGTGTTAGTAGAGCAGACAGCTGGGGTGAACCTGCTAAGTGGAATCCTGGTGGCCAATGTACCTACCCACACCCATGAGGGCAGGGTGCATGTGAGACTGCTCAATGCTACAGACAAGACTGTTAGGCTGCTGCCTCAGACTAGATTGTCTGAAGTTTGCAAACCCCTGGAGGTTCACCTGAAAGAGCCAATTACCATTGATGAGGAAGATGATGCCCTGCACATCCAGTTGCTGAACAAGGTTGAAATTGGCGTAACCGAGGTAAAGGCTGACAACTTACCTGTGTCAATTGGAGCAAACCTGGAGATTCTGACCCCACAGCAGATAACAAGGTTGAGGGCATTATTGGAAGAGCACAAGGATGTACTCTGCAAGATCGAAAATGACTATGGCTACACAACAGCGGTGATGCATCGTATACCAACGAGAGATGAGTAGCCAATTAAGCAACATTATAGACGGATCTCACCTCAAGTTTTCCAGGAAGTCAAATGACAAGAGTACAACTTGGTGTTTGTGAGGAACTCTGAAGGGAAGTTGCAGTCCGTGGGCTTTGCCAGCAGTCATCGTCATCAAGAAGGATGGTAGTGTATGCTTCTGTTGCGACTATCAGAGGTTGAATCACCTGAAAGGATGCTTACCCCCTTCCCCGTGTAGAGGAGTCACTAGATGCTTTGGGCAACTCCTGCATCTTCTCAACGTTAGATCTGACTTCTGGGTACTTCCAGGTTTGCGGAGAGCGAAGAGGATCACATGAACACTGCTGTGACCACTCCCTTTGGTCTGTTCGAGTGGACCCGTATGCCCTTCGGATTATGCAATGCGCAAGGCCACATTCCAGCGCCTCATAGAGGTGGTGCTCGGAGACCTGGCCTTTGACACTCTGCTGGTGTATCTAGATGACATTATTGTTTTCTCAAAGGATTTTGATGAGCACTGTGAGAAATTGGATGTTATGTTCACCCGACTGAGGGGAAAACAACTTGAAATTAAAGCCGAGCAAATCCTTTCTGTTCAAGGCCAAAGTCAAATTCTTGGGGCATGTCATCTCCAAGGAAGGAGTCCAGGTGGATAGGGAGGAGTGGCCCATTCCGAATAATGCCAAAAAGGTGTGGCAGGTATTGGGATGCATGGGTTACTACAAGCGCATTGTACGTCTCGGTGTGCAAGGCTGGTAGTTCTGGTAAAGGAGACAGGTCTCAGGTCTTCACATGGAGCGACAACTGCCAAGAAGCCTTTGATACACTGCGGAAAGCTTTGAAATCTCCCCTGTCCTTGCTTAATCTGCTTTCAGCTTGCCGTTCACCATGGCAACTGATGTTGGCAGAGTATCAGTTTGAGGTACTGTATAAGCCTGGTAAGCAAAACACCAATGCAGATGTGTTGTCTAGGATTCTGGAGGACACAGAACCAGAACAAGCAGACACGAGCCCAGACTTCCAGCTGATGAATGAAGGAGAAATACGAGCATGCCTCTGGCCACATCCGGAGACCAATCAGAAAGAATGTCCCCAGACATCAGTGACACAGTCAGCCATAAGGGGAAGAATAATTGGGTATGATTGGGAGGAAATCCAGGAAATGCAACAAGGTGATCCTACAGTACGTCCGGTCTACACAGCAGTCAAGACTAAAGTGAGACCAGCGAGAGACCAGCTTAGGATCATGGAAGCTCCTGCCAAGAAACTTCTAGGCAAATGGGAAAGGCTTCGTTTGCACCAAGGGGTTCTCTTCAGAAGGCTCCTTGATCCTAGGGAAATGTGGCAGTTGGTAGTGCCAGAAACACTACAGTTACAGGCGTAAGAAGTCAACTGCAGTTACAGGCGTAACTTATTTTGTACATAATAATGTTTCTGCAACCGTATCTTACGGCAAAAAAGAGCTTCTGGATATCAGGACAGCGATCACTCACCTTGGATTAGATGAAGATTTCTTTTTCAACAAAGAGGAAGCAAAAGATATTTTACAAACACCCCACAGGTCCGACATCCACGCTATTTACAAGAGGAAGTGACGCAGGTACAGAGGAAAAAGAGCTGGGTGCCTGGTCAGGACCCGGAGAAAGCGATTGGGAAAGCTGCTGTTACCATCAATATTACTCGCCAACGTGCAATCATTGGACAATAAATTAGACTTGGTACGATCACAAATATCCTATCATCGGGACATCAAAAACTGCAACATGTTTCACGGAATCGTGGCTGAATGACGACATGGATATTCAGCTAACGGGATATACGCTGCACCGGCAGGATAGAACAGCACACTCCGGTAAGATGGGGGGGGGCGGTCTGTGCATATTTGTAAACAACAACTGGTGCACGAAAATCTAAGGAAGTCTCTAGATTTTGCTCGCCTGAAGTAGAGTATATTGTGATAAATTGCAGGCCACACAACTTGCCTAGAGAGTTTTCAGCTATACTTTTCGTGCCTGTTTATTTACCACCACAGACAGATGCTGGCACTAAGACCGCACTCAGTCAGCTGTATAAGGAAATAAGCGAACCGGAAACCACTCACCCAGAGGTGGCGCTCCTAGTGGCTGGAGACTTTAATACAGGGAAACTTAAATCAGTTCTACCAAATCTGCATCAACATGTTAAATGTGCAACTAGAGGATAAAAAAATCTAGATCACCAGTACTCTACACACAGAGACGCGTACAAAGCTCTCCCTCATCCTCCATTTGGTAAATCCGACCATAATTTTATCCTCCTGATTCCTGCTTACAAGCAAAAATTAAAGCAGGAAGCACCAGTGACTCGGTCTATAAAAAAGTGGTCAGATGAAGCAGACATGTTCTGGGATTCCTCCGATGGCATTGAGGAGTACACCACATCAGTCAATGGCTTCATCAACAAGTGCATCGATGACGTCATCCCCACAGTGACGTTATGTACATACCCCAACCAGAAGCCATGGATTACAGGCAACATCCGCACTAAGCTAAAGGCTAAATCTGCCACTTTCAAGGAGCGGGAATCTAACCCGGAAGCTTATAAGAAATCCCGCTATGCCCTCCGACGAACCATCAAACAGGTTAAGCTTCAATACAGGACAAAGATCGAATCGTACTACACCGGCTCTGACACTCGTCGAGTGTGGCAGGGCTTGCAAACCATTACAGACTACAAAGGGAAGCACATCCCAGTGACACGAGCCAACCAGACGAGCTAAACTACTTCTATGCTCGTTTCGAGGCAAATAACACTGAAACATGCATGAGAGCACCAGCTGTTCCAGAAGACTGTGTGATCACGATCGCCGCAGCCGATGTGAGTAAGACCTTTAAACAGCTCAACATTCACAAGGCCGCAGGGCCAGAAGGATTACCAGGACGTGTACTGCGAACATGCGTTGACCAACTGGCAAGTGTCTTCACTGACATTTTCAACCTCTCCCTGTCTGAGTCTGTAATACCAACATGTTTTAAGCAGACCACCATAGTGCCTGTGCCCAAGAACACTAAGGTAACCTGCCTAAATGACTACCGACGCGCAGCACTCACGTCTGTAGGCATGAAGTGCTTTGAAAGGCTGGTCATGGCTCACATCAACACCATTATCCCAGAAACCCTAGACCCACTCCAATTTGCATACCGCCCCAACAAATCCACAGATGATGCTATCTCTATTGCGCTCCACACTGCACTTTCCCACCTGGACAAAAGGAACACCTATGTGAGAATGCTATTCATTGACTACGCTTAGCATTCAACACCATAGTGCCCTCAAAGCTCATCAATAAGCTAAGGACCCTGGGACTAAACACCTCCCTCTGAAACTTGATCCTGGATTTCCTGACGGGCCGCCCCCAGGTGGTAAGGGTAGGTAACAACACATTCACCACACTGATCCTCAACACAGGGGCCCCTCAGGAGTGCGTGCTCAGTCCCCTCCTGTGCTCCCTGTTCACTCATTACTGCACGGCCAAGCATGACTCCAACACCGTCATTAAGTTTGCCAATGACAAAACAGTGGAAGGCCTGATCACCCACAACGACGAGACAGCCTATAGGGAGGAGGTCAGAGACCTGGCCGTGTGGTGCCAGGACAACAACCTCTCCCTCAACGTGATCAAGACAAAGGAGATGATTGTGGACTACAGGAAAAAGAGGACCGAGCATGTCCCCATTCTCATCAACGGGGCTGCAGAGGAGCAGGTTGAGAGCTTCAAGTTCCTTGCTGTCCACATCACCAACAAACTAACATGGTCCAAGCACACCAAGACATTCGTGAAGCGGGCACGACAAAACCTATTCCCTCTCAGGAGACTGAAAAGATTTGGCATGGGTCCTCAGATCCTCAAAAGGTTCTACAGCTGCACCATCGAGAGCATCCTGACTGGTTGCATCACTGCCTGGTACGGCAACTGTTCAGCCTCCGACCGCAAGGCACTACAGAGGGTAGTGCGAACGGTCCAGTACATCACTGGGTCCAAGCTTCCTGCCATCCAGGACCTCTATGCCAGGCAGTGTCAGAGGAAGGCCCTAAAAAAAGACTCCAGCCACCCTTGTCATAGACTGTTCTCTCGCTATCGCACAGCAAGCGGTACCGGAGCGTCAAGTCCAAGAGGCTTCTAAACAGCTTCTACCCCCAAGCCATAAGACTCCTGTACACCTAATCAAATGGCTACCCAGGCTATTTACATTGACCCCCCCCCTTTTACACCGCTGCTACTTGCTGTTGTTATCATCTATGCATAGTCACTTTAATAACTCTACTTACATGTACATATTACCTCAACTAACCAGTACCCCCGCACATTGACTCTGTACCGGTAGCCCGCTGTATATAGTCTCGCTATAGTTATTTTACTGCTGCTCTTTAATTATTTGTTACTTTTATGTCTTATTCTTATCCATATTTTTTTTAACTGCATTGTTGGTTAGGGGCTAATAAGTAAGCATTTCACTGTAAGGTCTACACCTGTTGTATTCGACGCATGTGAATAATAACATTTGATTTGATATTGCCTCATGTGAAAACAGTGTAATATACTGTCATTTACAGTACTGTAGCATACTACATTCAAGGGGCAATTTTGAAACATGTATCTTACATTTTTTGCTATTGAATTAACTGGTTGTTAAAATCACTAAATTGAGAAGATATCATTTAAGTTGTGTTTTGGTGATTAAACCAATCTACTCATTATATTTCACAATGAATGCACAATGAAAGGTTTTTAATGTAAGACTGGCATACTCCTTTAAAAGACCGCTTGAAAAACTAGAAAATAGCAGCAATACTACTGTTTGTCAATTTTGAGACGCCGTAGCCAGTAAATACTATTCTCAAGAAATAGATGAGTCAATATATCTGTCATTCATTTTTATGTTTTTGCCGAAGAGATCTTCGTCTCACAATTTTACTAAGATGTTTGGTACAGTCTCTCGTTGAATTAAAACATTATTTTATTGAAGAATCCCTACTGTTGACCAATCACCGACAAAGGGGCATAGACTTCGGCTCCGAACTTCTTGTGCTCGAACAGCTCAAAAACCCCTCATGAAGTCCAAAACGAACAAAAATGTCACAATGTCACATAATATCACATAACATGTCACATAATGAGCTCTACCAAAGTGTTTTGACTAGGAAGCATGCGAACGCCTTAACAAGTGTTACCAGTTTGGAGTTTTGTACTAATAGTTTAGAAAATTCACCACATAACGTAAACTAACTCACTTTTGTACATCGCGCTGATCTGTACAATTGACCTTATTTTAGTGCGCAAAAAACGTAATACTTCCAGATCAACTGTAATATAAACATCATTGTAAAGCACAATTTCTCCCCTTTCTAACAAAATCAACGACGAGACCTTCATGATGCCCATCTCTGCATGATTCAAGAAGGCGATGAGCTCCGTCAGGTCTTTTTAAAAATGGCGGGTGGGGAAGCGAAACCTATTGCGTGATAGTGAGACGGAGAGACGTCGTGTGGGGAAACTGCTTTTTTCCCTCGATCTGTCCAACTTATCACCTTATCGCCTCTAAAATGTAAATAAAACACTATAAAGAGTTCATATAATGTGTCATACATACCTATTTGAAGGTTTGTGTCGAATTTGAATCGGGTTTTTAGGGCGGTGCTAAAGTGATCTTCAGAAGTAAACAGCGGCTTTTGAGAGTCATGATAGCTTGCAGTGATGACGCAAAAAATGACTAGGTATCCCCCCTTTACCCTGTAAAACCGTGAGAGAAGTGCTACATCTGGTGGAGAGAGGCTGTAAGAGAATTAGTTGCTTTAGGCGTGCTGTACGTTACGCCATGACACATCACAATGTAACGTACAGCGTCGGAGGGGTCCGTTTTTTCAACTTTTCTCCAATACTATAGAGCCATTACCATGTCAATCAACGCTTGAATAGAAACGTAGTTCATACCCCAGATTTTGATGTCAACACAGTCACTACAGTCCCATTAGTTTTCTTTGCAGCCCGTTTGAATGTCGCGGTCGCACATATTTGTACGGAATGGGGTTTGCGTACGTTACTTGTGAAAATAGTACCAAAGCGATATTAAAAAAAAACTCTTAAGTTCAGTAATGACAAGAACAGGAAGAGTATTATTAGAACATGGACAAACAACAAGAATAGATCATTTCAGTTGTTACACCTATACAATTACATTTGAAGTTTTTATTGCACCTCATAAGGTAAGCACCTATTTTAGGTGCTGTTACGTCCTCCTAAATTTGATTTGAACACATAAATTCTGATGTTCATCTAAAGGAGTAAAATATCCACTGGTTCCCATAACAGCAGAGTAAAAAAGACATTTAACTTAAGGGCCTAAGAGTATGTTATTTATTTCATGGGTGCTCCCTACATGACTATGGTCAAAAGTAGTGCACTACAGTATATAGGGAATAGGGTGCCATTTCAGATGCAGGCATGCAGACTTACGGGTAATTGCCTGACAAAGACATTCTCCAGACCTCCAAGGACCTGCATGGCCGTGGCGAAGTCTCTCGATTCATAGCAGTGTTTGGCAATTAACAGAAACTTGGTGAGCAAAGCCGCTTGGATCTGCAGCAAGAAAAGAAGAGGAGAGAATCTATGGTCAAGCATTCACACAAATCATTGTAGAAATCAATTAAAACATCATATAAGTGCATCTGATGGCTATCATTTAATTAGATTTAATGGACAATGACTGACTTTGAAAATAAATGAAAAGTAGTGTTTTTCAAATCAAATCAAATTTTATTAGTCACATGCGCCGAATACAACATCACCTTACAGTGAAATGCTTACTTACGAGCCCCCAAACAACAATGTAGTTTAAAAAAAATACGGACAAGAATAAGAGATAAAAAGTAACAAGAAACTAAAGAGCAGCAGTAAAACAACAAAAGCGAGACATATACAGGGAGGCACCGGTTAGTTGAGGTAGTATGGAAATGTAGGTAGAGTTATTGAAGTGACAATGCATAGATGACAAAAACAGAGAGTAGCAGATGTGTAAAGAGGGGGAGGGGGTAGCCATTTGATTAGATGTTCAGGAGTCTTATGGCTTGGGGGTAGAAGCTGTTTAGAAGCCTCTTGGACCTAGACTTGGCGCTCCCGTACCGCTTGCCATACAGTAGCAGAGAGAACAGTCTATGACAAGGGTGGCTGGAGTCTTTGACAATTTTTAGGGCCTTCCTCTGACACCACCTGGTATAGAGGTCCTGGATGGCAGGAAGCTTGGCCCCAGTGATGTACTGGGCCGTTCGCACTACCCTCTGTAGCACCTTGCAGTCAGAGGCCAAGCAGTTGCCATACCAGGCAGTGATGCAACCAGTCAGGATGCTCTCGATGGTGCAGCTGTAGAACCTTTTGACGATCTGAGGGCCCATGCCAAATCTTTTCAGACTCCTGAGGGGGAATAGGTTTTGTCGTGCCCGCTTCACGACTGTATTGGTGTGCTTGGACCATGTTTGTTGGTGATGTGGACACCAATGAACTTGAAGCTCTCAACCTGCTCCTCTGCAGCCCCGTTGATGAGAATGGGGACATGCTCGGTCCTCTTTTTCCTGTAGTCCACAATCATCTCCTTTGTCTTGATCACGTTGAGGGAGAGGTTGTTGTCCTGGCACCACACGGCCAGGTCTCTGACCTCCTCCCTATAGGCTGTCTCGTCGTTGTGGGTGATCAGGCCTTCCACTGTTTTGTCATTGGCAAACTTAATGACGGTGTTGGAGTCATGCTTGGCCGTGCAGTAATGAGTGAACAGGGAGCACAGGAGGGGACTGAGCACGCACTCCTGAGGGGCCCCTGTGTTGAGGATCAGTGTGGTGAATGTGTTGTTACCTACCCTTACCACCTGGGGGCGGCCCGTCAGGAAATCCAGGATCAAGTTTCAGAGGGAGGTGTTTAGTCCCAGGGTCCTTAGCTTATTGATGAGCTTTGAGGGCACTATGGTGTTGAATGCTAAGCGTAGTCAATGAATAGCATTCTCACATAGGTGTTCCTTTTGTCCAGGTGGGAAAGGGCAGTGTGGAGTGCAATAGAGATAGCATCATCTGTGGATCTGTTGGGGCGGTATGCAAATTGGAGTGGGTCTAGGGTTTCTGGGATAATGGTGTTGATGTGAGCCATGACCAGCCTTTCAGAGTACTTCATGGCTACAGACGTGAGTGCTATGGGTAGCAATTTAGGCAGGTTACCGTAGTGTTCTTGGGCACAGGCACTATGGTGGTCTGCTTAAAACATGTTGGTATTACAGACTCGGACAGGGAGAGGTTGAAAATGTCAGTGAAGACACTTGCCAGTTGGTCAACACATGCTCACATGTCCTGCTAATCCATCTGGCCCTGCAGCCTTGTGAATGTTGACCTGTTTTTTTGACGGGCTGCGGCGAGCGTGATAACAAAGTCTTCCGGAACAGCTGGTGCTCTCATGCATGTTTCAGTGTTATTTGCCTTGAAGCGAGCATAGAAGTAGTTTAGCTCGCCTGGTAGGCTCGTGTCACTAGGCAGATCTCGGCTGTGCTTCCCTTTTGTAGTCTGTAATGGTTTGCAAGCCCTGCCACATCCGACGAGTGTCAGAGCCGGTGTAGTACGATTTGATCTTAGTCCTGTATTGACACTTTGCCTGTTTTATGGTTTGTCAGACGGCATAGCGGGGTTAAAGCTTCTGGGTTAAACAGTCCTGTAGCTTAGCATCTGCTTCATCTGACCACTTTTTAATTGATCTAGTCACTGGTGCTTCCTGCTTAAATGTTTTGCTTGTAAGCAGGAATCAGGAGGATAGAATTATGGTCAGATTTGCCAAATGGAGGGCGAGGGAGAGCTTTGTATGCGTCTCTGTGTGTGAAGTATAGGTGGTCCAGAGTTTTTTTTCCTCATGTTGCACATTTAACATGTGGTAAAATGGATTTAAGTTTCCCTGCATTTAAGTCCCTGGCTACTAGGAGCGCCGCATCTGGGTGAGCGTTTTCTTGTTTGGTTATGGCGGAATACAGCTCATTCAATGCTGTCTTAATGCCAGCCTCTGACTGTGGTGGTATGTAAACCGCTACGAAAAAATAGATGAAAACTCTAGGTAGATAGTGTGGTCCACAGCTTATCATGAAACATTCAACCTCAGGTGAGCAATAGCTCGAGACTTCCTTAGATATTGTGCACTAGCTGTTATTTACAAAAATACACAGTCCGCCGCCCCTTATCTTACCAGACGCCGCTGTTCTATCCTGCCGGTATTGCATGTAACCAGCCAGCTGTATGTTGATTGTGTCGTCGTTCGGCCACGACTCCGTGAAGCATAAGATGATACAGTTTTGAATGTCCCATTGGTAGTTTAATCTTCCGCGTAGCCCCTTGATTTTATTCTCCAAAGATTGCACGTTTGCTAGCAGAATGGAAAGAAGTGGGGGTTTATTCGATCACCTAAGTATTCTCAGAAGGCAGCCCGCCCTTTGGCCCCTTTTTCTCCACCTCCTCTTCATGCAAATCGTGGAGATCTGGGCCTGTTTCCGAGAAAGCAGTATATCCTTCGCATCGGGCTCGTCAAAGTTGTGAAAGGAAAAAAAGGATTCTGCTAGTCCGTGGTGAGTAATTGCAGTCCTGATGTCTAGAAGTTATTTTCAGTCATAAGAGACGGTATAAGTTACAAACAACGCAAAGAAACAAACAAAAACACAATAGGTTGGGGACACGTAAAATGTCTGCCTTCCTCTCTGGGGCCGTCTTGTGTGTGTGTGTATGTGTTGAACAAATTACATACATATAGATATAGAGATCAAATAGTAATGTCCAACAGAGTTGTATCCCTGTTACTATCTGATCTCACCTTTATCGAATCACAGATGACAATTTCAGCAGAGACCCAGTTGGAGACGCTGTTAGCATATCTCAGTAGCTGTTGGAGGTGGCTATCCTGTGGCATCTCCTCATTAACAAATAAACTGCTGCCCTCCACTGGAGGTATAGAGTGTGACACATGTCTGTGGGATAAGAGAGAGGCAATCAGAATAGAGATTGAGCTGTGAATGAACGGTTGATTTTATGTCAGAGATTGTCAAGGATGCAATGGCTGACAGTCAAATACGTCTCATAATCTAGCACGTGATGTTTGTTTCAGATTATGCATTCTAGGATACTCATTTGGTACTTTAAACTAGAATGCCACTGAAATATTTGAACCAGAGGAAATATTTACTCACTTGGTGACACTAAAAGTGTTGTCCCTGACACCTTGAGCTCTAGAGTTGAGGAAATTACTGGGGTGACAGCCTTGAAACATTTCCTGCATTTTGAAAAAAAAACAAGAGCTTATGTTTCACATTTACATATATACAGTTGAAGTCGGAAGTTTACATACACTTAGGTTGGAGTCATTAAAACTCATTTTTCAACCACTCCACAAATTTCTTGTTAACAAACTATAGTTTTGGCAAGTCAGTTAGGACATCTACTTTGTGCATGACACAAGTAATTTTTCCAACAATTGTTTACAGACAGATTATTTCACTTATAATTGTAGTGGCTCTACAGCAGGCTTATGCGGAAACACACGCAGGAGACCAGTTACACGAGCCGAGCCACAAACATGAAACAATCACGGACAACACTGTTGGGGGGAACAGAGGATAAATAACACATGTAATTAGGGTAATGATGACCGGGTGTGAATGATGACAAGACAAACAGAAACTGAGAAATGGATCGGTGGTGGCTAGAACTCCGGTGACGTCGACCGCTGGTAGACGCCCTAAAAAGGAGAGGGACCAACTTCAGCTGAAGTCGTGACAATAATTCACTGTATCACAATTTCAGTGGGTCAGAAGTTAACATACACTAAGTTGACTGTGCTTTTAAACAGCTTAGAAAATTCCAGAAAATTATGTCATGCTTTAGAAGCTTCTGATAGGCTAATTGACATAATTTGAGTCAATTGGAGGTGTACCTGTGGATGTATTTCAAGGCTTACCTTCAAACTCAATGCCTCTTTGCTTGAAATCATGGGAAAATCAAAAGAAATCAGCCAGTCCTCAGAAAATAAATTGTAGACCTCCAAAAGTCTGGTTCATCCTTTTCCAAACACCTGAAGGTACCACATTCACGTTCATCTGTACAAACAATAGTACGCAAGTATAAACACCATGGGACCACGCAGCCGTCATACCCCTCATGAAGGAGATGTGTTCTGTCTCCTAGAGATGAATGTACTATGGTGCAAAAAGTGCAAATCAATCCCAGAACAACAGCAAAGGACCTTGTGAAGATGCTGGAGGAAACAGGTAAAAAGTATCTATTACAACAGTAAAACGAGTTCTATTTCGACATAACCTGAAAGGCCGCTCAGCAAGAAGTCACTGCTCCAAAACCGCCATAAAAAAGCCAGACTACGGTTTGCAACTGCACATGGAAAAGATCGTACTTTTTAGAGAAATGTCCTCTGGTCTGATGAAACAAAAAAAGAACTGTTTGGCCATAATGACCATCGTTATGTTAGGAGGAAAAAGGGGGAGGCTTGCAAGCTGAAGAACACCATCCCAACCGTGAAGCTCGGGGGTGGCAGCATCATGTTGTGGGGGTGCTTTGCTGCAGGAGGGACTGGTGCAATTCACAAAATAGATGGCATCATGAGGAAAGAAAATTATGTGGATATATTGAAGCAACATCTCAAAATATCAGTCAGGAAGTTAAAGCTTGGTCGCAAAATGGATCTTCCAAAGGGACAATGACCCCAAGCATACTTCCAAAGTTGTGGCAAAATGGCTTAAGGACAACAAAGTCAAGGTATTGGAGTGACTATCACAAAGCCCTGACCTCATTCCTATTGAAAATATGTGGGCAGACCTGAAAAAGTGTGTGCGAGCAAGGAGGCCTACAAACTTTTTGTGGGAAGCTTGTGGAAGACTACCCGAAACGTTTGGCCCAAGTTAAACAATTTACTGGCAATGCTACCAAATACTAATTGAGTGTATGTAAACTTCTGACTCACTGGGAATGTGATAAAATAAATAAAAGCTGAAATAAATAATTCTCTCTACAATTATTCTGACATTTCACATTCTTGTGGTGAACCTAACTGACCTAAGACAGGGAATGTTTCCTAGGATTACATGTCAGGAATTGTGAAAAACTGAGTTTACATGTATTTGACTAAGGTGTATGTAAACCTCCGACTTCAACTGTAGGTCTATGAATTTGTTTTAAGTTCATAAGGTAGTGATTTGTCTCCCCCCAGTGTTTATAAATAACAATGTGTTTGTGAGTGAATGTGAATGCATGAGAGAAGGAGAAATTGTGCAAGTCTGTTTATCTGTTGCTGCAAGAAGATTTGGTGGGCTGTGTGTGCGTGCATGTCAATGTGTGTGTGTTGGCGTGTGTGCATGTCAGTGTGTGTATGCACGTTTGTGCGTGCACATGTGTTTACCTTCTGCAGTAGAGTGAGTTGCTCTGCCGTGTGTTGGGCGCTGTGTTCACTCTGACTAAAGGGGTGTCTTTCCTCGCTTCTGAGGCAGGCACGGGAGATGTCATCCATAAGGGAGGTGTAGCAGGGCAGCGGCAGGGCTGCTGCTAATGAGTAGGCCTGGTCTTTGGTCTGGGTCGCCTGGGGCTCCACCACCCTGGATATTCTCCACTGGAAACTCTAGAGACACATCAACTTAGAAAGGTTCCATCTATGAATGCATATACTGAAATAAAATATGAACGCAATGTGCAACAATTTAAACGATTTTGCTGAGTTACAGTTCATATAAGGAGATCAGTCAATTGAAATAAATTCAATAGGCCCTAATTTATTGATTTCACATAACTGGGCAAGGGTGCAGCCATGGGCCCACTCAACCACAAAAGAGATTTATTACCGACAGAAATACTCCACAGCCCCCCGCCACTGTAAATACCATTGTCGTACTCATTAGGTCAGACTGTACTAAAAATGATAACAAAAAGTGGTTCTTATTGGACAAGGCCAGGTAGTCTCTCCTGGATTCAGTCTGTTTTCTTCCGTGGTGCTAATGTTTGGTACTAATGTAACGTATTCATTCATGTAATGAATACGACACAGCTCTGATGGTCTCCATCAGTTGAAATATATATTAGTGTACATGGGTTATTTTTGAGCCAGACAAACTTCCAGTACTTTGGACCAATCAGATGCTTTTTGGTTCAGGTAAGAAAAACAACATCACCAACATAATAGTACATGTATAATAATCCTTATATGGACCTTCTTTCCAGAGTCCTCAACATATGATTTTCTGCATAAGGTATGGACAGACAATGCATCATCTTCTTCCTGCATGCTGATTGGGCTCCCACAGCTTTGGCTCCACCTCCTCCTGTGAGAGCTCTGAAGAGTGGTCAGAAGCCTCTCTCCTCTGCTGTCTACCGGAGACACCTAAATAAGAACCGGATCATTACAAAAACATTGTTTAAGAGTATTGTACTTATAAATACTCTGAAAAATCAACAACAAAAGCAACCACAATAACATCAACAAAAACAACAACTATACTGCTACAGATTTAGATGATTAGTTGAGACATTAATTTAATGATGAATTGACTTGCTTGAGTGATTGGTTTTATCATTTGATTGCTTTGTCATTAATTGATGATTGATCTTTAATTACTTCATTGGTGAGGAAGCTTTCCAGTGTGATCAGCAGGCTGGACTTGGGGCTGAAGTCCACCAGTCTGCAGTCGGTCAGCCAGGTTTGCAGCACGTCCAGACTCCGATTGTACACCTTAGCACGGTCCCCTGACACATTTGGACCACATCTGGTAGAAAAAGGATAACCACAAATAACCACAGAAATATAATTACTAGACCTGACATTCTAATTACACAGACTATGAGGTGAAATATGAAAATGAGCTATATTCGAGCCTAATATATTTAAATCTTTGGCATACTTTTACTCTCTCAGAGAGTTTTTGATAGATTAAAAAAGCTGCCATTATTACAAAAGAGGAAAATAAATTCAGGATAGCGATTTTTCAGAACTCCCCTGGAAGTTTTGATTTTTGATTTTCAGCCTGGGTCAAGCCTGATTCTCTGAGAACTGATTTGGGCCTGGATTTTTTGCGACAACATTGCATGTTTAGAGACCAACGCTACTGTAGTAAGAAATAAATGTGTGCCTATAGCCTATCTCTCTCCCTCTCTATGCTAGACATGAGCCTGCAACTTTCTCTCCAGCTATCCATCCAGCCCAGAACCCAACTTCCTGTAGAGCAGTGTTTCTCAATCCATTCCAATGGTGCACATTTTTTGTTTTTATCTATTCCAGACCAGAACCCCATCTAGCTGGTGCCACTATTGTCTGTTTCCGGAGTTAAAGCTATGTAGAATAAACTCCCTCCAGTTCTCTCTCACTGTCTCTGAGGAGGAGGTTATGCCTGAGCACTGTAAGCAGGAGTGGAGCCCAGTCTGGTGCAGGAGGAGCCAGAGCCCACACAGATTAAGGAGGAACAGGAGGAACTTCAGACCAGTCAGGAAGTTGAGCAGCTTCAAGGGCTTTTTGAAACCAAAGACTCCATACTCACTCCTCCCTTTGTGAAAAGGGAATGTGATCAGGGGGACAGAGTGAGTGAGTCTAAACCATTGGATCTCAAACCATTTCGCACTGTGAGCCCCCTAATGGGTCTCGACATTGCCTGTGACACTCCAGATAATCAAAACAATGCCTCCAGTCACAGCTCAACAATAAGCAATGACCCAGTAGGACTTGACATCAGCCTACCATTGGATCCCAACCCACCATTGGATCCCAACCTAGCATTGGATCCCAAAATACCATTGAGGAAACCCAGCACTAAACCCAGCATCACGTGAAAAGAAATGCCCCCAGAAAATATGCTTCACTCAGATTGGTATGCTGAAGACCTATTTGAAGATTCATTCAGATTACAAACCATTTAGCTGTGGTTACTGTGAGAAAGGCTTCAAGTATTAAGGAAACCTAGCCAACAAGTAAGGAATCACACAGGAGAGAAACCATTTATTTGTGGTGACTGTGGTAAAAGCTTAAATTGCAAGGGGACCCTGAACAGGCACATACTGTTTGTCCACAAATAAAGAACACATGACAAAAACAGAAAGAAGAAAGAAAATTAGGCGCAGTGATCATTTGTCATTTGGGGGGGGGTATGATATGGACAATACAGTTAGGAAAGCAAAGCGAGAACTCTGTATCATTTTTCTGTGGGTGTCAGATCAATGTACAGTACTCATTCAAGGGGATTTCTTTCTTTTTTACTATTTTTACATTATAAAATAATAGTGAAGACATCAAAACTATGAAATAACACACATGGGATCATGTAGTAACCAAAAAAGTGTTCAACTTAAAAATATTTAAGATTCTTCAAAGTTTTCCACACTCAGACAGCTTTCCACACTCTTGGCATTCTCTCAACCAGCTTCATCAGGAATGCTTTTCCAACAGTCTTGAAGGAGTTCCCACATATGTTGAGCACTTGTTGGCTGCTTTTGCTTCACTCCACAGTCCAACTCATCCCAAACCATCTCAATTGGATTGAGGTCGGGTGATTTGTGGAGGCCAGATCATCTGATGCATCACTCTCCTTGGTCAAATATTCCTTACACAGCCTGGGGGTGTGTTGGGTCATTGTCCCGTTGAAAAGATAATGAGTCCCACTAAGCACAAACCAGATGGGATGGCGTATCGCTGCAGAATGTGTGGTAGCCATGTTGGTTAAGTGTGACTCTAATTCTAAATAAATCACTGACAGTGTCACCAGCAAAACACTCCCACACCTCCTCCTCCATGCTTCACGGTGGGAACTACGCATGCAGAGATCATCCATTCACCTGCTCTGCGTCTCACAAAGACACAACGGTTGGAACCAAAAATCTCAAATTTGGACTCATCAAACCAAAAGACAGATTTCCACTCTAATGTCCATTGCTCGTGCTTCTAGGCCCAATCAAGTCTTTTCTTATTATTGGTGTCCTTAGTATTGGTTTCTTTGCAGCAATTTGACAATGAAGGCCTGATTCCCGCAGTCTCCTCTGAACAGTTGATGTTGAGATGTGTCTGTTACTTGAACTCTGAAGCATTAATTTGGGCTGCAATTTGTGAGGCTGGTAACTCTAATGAACTTATCCTCTGCAGCAGAGGCAACTCTGGGTCTTCCTTTCCAGGGGCGATCCTCATGAGAGCCAGTTTTATCATAGCGCTTGATGGTTTTTGCGACTGCACTTGAAGAAACTTTCAAAGTTCTTGACATTTTTCGGATTGACTGACCTTCATGTCTTAAAGTAATGATTGTAATGACTGTTGTTTCTCTTTGCTTATTTGAGCTGTTCTTGCGTATAATAGACTGCAGTTAAAAGGTAGCTTTCATGCCAATATCATTTTATGTGAACAAAAATGTGATCCTCATTCATATAGGCCCATGTTTACAGTTTTCTTACTTGACAGTTACAGTAGTACTGTCATTTTCTTTTTTTTCCCAATTTTTTTCTTTTTTTACAAGTGGCAATTCATTTTCCTATTGTTTCTGACAAATGCTAATTACATTATCTCAATTAACATTTTACCATAGAACTAGAATTACTTGACCAGACATTCTAATTCCACAGAATCAAATAACCATAGAAATAGAATTACTAGAACGAACACCATCCAAAGAGCATGAAATTAATTTGTGTTTCATGTCTGTCTGTCTGTCTGTCTTTATTTCTGCTACAGTAGCCTACATACCCTGCTGCTACAGCACTGGTGAATTTTTCCATCAGGAACTGAAGGAGTTCTTGAGGGGTGCAGAAATAGCGGTATGTGTACAGGAACTGTTGGATGTAGCCCTCCAATGGAGCATTTCTGTCAGAGGAGATAGAACACAAGAGTTTAGTTTGGTATCTGTTGAATGTGATCTCACTATAGAACATGTCTAGAAGAATTAGGACAAATCACAATGAAACACGTTTGTACACAAATCTAAATAAACAGAAATGTCTGTTTGTGCCATATGTAGGATATAATGTAAAATGTTCTCAGCAATCATAGGCATGATGGTGGACAGTAAAATGTGGTTCTCAGTTTAATAACACATTGTCCACTAGAGGGACACTATTTAAACCATACGTGCTAATACACTGTTAATCACACTCATGGGTTTAATAGTTCATGTTTACTGTAACCTAAACGTGTTACTGTAAGCTAATATATAGTTAATTAGTGTTACCTGGCATAGAGGTAGGACATGAGACCCAGGGGTGTGGCGGCCTGCAGGCTGCTCTTCCCTCTCTCTGCCCCAGACAAAGACACCAATCCCAGCACGGCAGGCTCCTCTGAGGGCTGGAGATCCAGAGGGCTCCCTGGACCAGATGCTGCCAGCGAGGGGAGGAGGGACACATCCATACCCCACTGATCCACACTCAGAACCTGACCAAAACAACCAGGCAAAGATGCACACTAAAAACAAATGGTTCCATATAGTGCTAAATAAGGGTTATTTGGCTTGCAACCATAGCGGAAAACCTTTTAGTGCTATATGGAACTTAAAAAAAAAGTTCTATAAAGAATCATGCTCTAAATTGAACCTGTATGTTGCTATAAAGAACACTTTCCTAAGGTTCTATAAAGAACCATAAAAACAAAGTTATACACTCCGCTATGGTCACAACCCTTTTTGGGCCTATATAGAATACTTTTATATGCTACTTTATAAACATTTAACGGAGAATGGTTCTATAAAGAACCTCTCTCAATCTCAAAGTTATATTATATTGTTAAAATTCCATAGGTTTTATTATTGTGTTTATTAACAAGTTGAATCTAATGATGGGTCATTCGCTCCCTGATTTGTATACTACTACTACCGTTTTTATAGCTTAAAACAATGTTTTTCTCCAGATAAGTTACAAAGTAATTCTTTTTTTTGCAGGCCATCTAATAATTTGGCCAGTTAAAAAATAACATTTAGGCTTTACATTGGAGATTTGCAATTTTTTTCATGGTTGTAGGTAGATTTTTAAGCATGTTTTTTTTAACTAAGAGCTGTTTGGGAGCCAAATGAGCCGGCTCTTTTACGTGAAGCCGACTCACCGAAAAGACTCGGAATGCCCATCACTAGTTGAATCAGGTGTGCTAGCTCTGGAACGGTTGGGGGTCCCTGAGGTAAGAATTGAGAACTAGTAACTTAGTCAACCGTTGTTGACTTAGTCAACTGACACAAGGCAATACAGAAGTCTATCACAAGACACAGGGCCGGATTAAGAAATCATCTGTTCAACCTGTCCGCACCTCAAGATATTTCTTTACACAGTCTAGGAACTCCACTTTGGACCTCAACTCCTCAAGCTGGACCTTGAGTTTGGACAGCATCAATCTAGCCTCTGAACCTTCAGAAGAAAAACATATAGAAATATTGCATTTCTTTCTCTATTTATCAAACAATAGTAGACATTGGGAATTATAAAAGTGATGAGGGATTGATTTGTACCTTTATTTTTTCTCTCTTGGTGGAGTAGCTTTTGGTAGAAATTCCGGGTCTTTTTCAGATTCTTCATCTCGATCATGCGCTGCTGTTGAAGCTCCTACAAGGAGAAAATGTAATACATAAAATATAAAGTAGACACCAAGCCATTCAGATCACACACTCTATAAGGCGCCACTCGCCCGCCCACTAGTCATTCGCAAGGCATGTCTCTCTTCCTTGCGCACTGCGAGATTGGAAATGTGGTGATACATCTCACTCATATGTGACCCGATTCAGGAAACTAGGTGTATGTCGCAAGTCACAACTTCACAGGAGAGCCGTTTGAACGTAAAAAATATTCTGCAAAAAAGCGTAATGAAATTGTTGCCAACAGAGCTGGTTAGGCTGTTTTCATGTTGTCCATAGGTAAACAAATAATCGTCCAGAGCGTCAAGTGTGCACTCTGAACGGTCCGAGAGCAAAACGAGATGGGTGGGGCTAAAGCTTAAGAGGGTGTGAATTATGTTGAATGGGTGTAGACAAAGAGCTCCTCACTAGATACCAAAACATTTAAAGGCCATTTTCTCAAAGGTGAGTTAACAAGTTGATCAACTTTCAAAGCAGAAATACTTTCCCATTGTTCTTCAAAAATGCAGTGTATGATATACCATTTTGTAGCCCTGAGTCTCTACTTTTATCCAATGTAAAACACACAATTTCAAATTTTGCTATATAAGACCGAATCCAAGTGGTGAGTAACATATCATATAACCGGGGTTAAGAAATTAACCTTGAGTTCTATTTCAAATACCTGTTGAGATGTATCACTTATGGGATATGGCCAACTCTCGTTTCGTAGGCATGCCTTTCGAACACAGGTAGTCATCCAACACATTCATCCCTCATAGACTCTGACACTGAGGACATTATGCACCAACGAAGGTGCAGTGACATCCAGTCGGTAAAACTTAATAAAAGTATGAGGGGTAGCCCAACAAGCCCTATCACAAATGCCTTTAAACAGTGCCCAAGAGGTAGCCATGCCTCTGGTGGAATGAGCACTCAGGCCCTCCAGGGGCTGTAAACCCTTGCTATTATAAGCCAATATAATAGCCTCCACTATCCAATGGGATAGTCATTGACCCTTGAGGGGGGCACCCAGGAAACAAAGAGCTGGTCGCTCTTGCGTAATGCTCTTGTTCTATCCAAGTAAATGCACAATGCGCGTACTGGAGACAAACGGTGTAAAGGGCGAAGGGTGGAAAACCACAAGCTCTAACGCGAGACAATTCCGCTTTGTAACGTAAGGGCATTCAGTAAAGCAGTTTAAACGAGAGATATTTCATCTCCACGCTTTCCAGCGGTTGCTGTGAAATAGCCTCAAACACAATAAACAGGTCCCAAGACAGGGCTAAAGGTTAGGAGACTGGGCATAAGCAACGTGCTCCCTTCATGAAACGACATAACAGAGGGTGCTGTGTTGTTGTCGAAGCCTATATGGTAGGCCGAGATAGCGGCTAAATAGACCTTGAAGTTGAAGTCATTGAAGTTGAAGTCATACACTTATGTTGGAGTAACTAAACTCATTTTTCAACCACTCCACAAATGTATTGTTAACAAACTATAGTTTTGGCAAGTCCGTTAGGACATCTACTTTGTGCATGACACAAGTCTCATTTCCAACAATTGTTTACAGACAGATTATTGCACTTATAATTCACTGTATCACAATTTCAGTAGGTCAGAAGTGTACATACACTAAGTTGACTGTGCCTTTAAACAGCTTGGAAAATTCAAGAAAATTATGTCATGGCTTTAGAAGCTTCTGATAGGCTAATTGACATAATTTGAGTCAATTGGAGCTGTACCTGTGGATGTATTTCAGGCCTACCTTCAAACTCAGTGCCTCTTTGCTTGACATCATGGGAAAATCAAAAGAAATAAGCTAAGACCTCAGAAAAAAATTGTAGACCTCAACAAGTCTGGTTCATCCTTGGGTGCTATTTCCAATAGCCTGAAGGTACCACGTTCATCTGTACAAACAATAGTATGCAAGTATAAACACCATGGGACCACGCAGCCGTCATACCGCTCAGGAAGGAGACGCGTTCTATCTCCTAGAGATGAACGTACTTTCGTGCGAAAAGTGCAAATCAATCCCAGAACAACAGCAAAGGACCTTGTGAAGAGGCTGGTGGAGACAGGTACAAAAGTATCTATATCCACATTAAAACGAGTCCTATATCGACATAACCTGAAAGGCCGCTCAGCAATGGAAGAAGCCACTGCTCCAAAACCACCATATAAAAGCCAGACTACGGTTAGCAACTGCACATGGGGACAAAGATCGTACTTTTTGGAGAAATGTTCTCTGGTCTGACGAAACAAAAATAGAACTGTTAGGCCATAACGACCATTGTTGTGTTTGGAGGAAAAGGGGGAGGCTTGCAGAACACCATCCCAACCGTGAAGCACAGGGGTGGCAGCATCATGTTGTGGGGGTGCTTTGCTGCAGGAGGGACTGGTGCACTTCACAAAATAGATGGCATCATGAGGAAAGAAAATTATGTGGATATATTGAAGCAACATCTCAAGACATCAGTCAGGAAGTTAAAGCTTGGTCGCAAATGGCTTAAGGACAACAAAGTCAAGGTACTGGAGTGGCCATCACAAAGCCCTGACCTCAATCCTATAGAAAATCTGTCGGCAGAAATGAAAAAGCATGTGCGAGCAAGGAGGCCTACAAATCTGACTCAGTTACACCAGCTCTGTCAGGAGGAATGGGCCAAAATTCACCCAACTTATTGTTGGAAGCTTGTGGAAGGCTACCCGAAACGTTTGACCCAAATTAAACAATTTAAAGGCAATGCTACCAAATACTAAGTGTATGTAAACTTCTGACCCACTGGGAATGTGATGAAAGAAAAAAAGCTGAAATAAATCATTCTCTCTACTATTATTCTGACATTTCACATTCTTAAAATAAAGTGGTGATCCTAACTGAGCTAAGACAGGGCATTTTTACTAGGATTAAATGTCAGGAATTATGAAATACTGAGTTTAAATATATTTGGCTAAGGTGTATGTAAACTTCCGACTTCAACTGTAATCATAAATTTATTAAAACAATGTTATTTGGTGCATGCTGACAATAAAAAATTATATAATAACATAACTCAAACGGAAGGAGTTGCAAGGCAGTGGTACATTCTCTATTATAGGCCATTACTCAATCCTATCATTTTAAACTAAGGCTGAGGCTGCGGATCTGAAGGTAACCGCCCCATTCCGCCCGTCCCACCCCCCCTGGAAGCCTCTTCCCCAGAGTCAAGGATCTGAAATTACGTTCCGCGCATACGCTTCTTTACCTCTACTTTAAGCACAATCTTATATGGTCACCCTCCCTTCACATTTCTCACTGTCAATCGTGAATGATAATTCTTAAAGTTTTACCAGTGAAACGTCCATGCAGCATCCGCAAGCCAACCATTTGATCTCAGTCAGTGTCATGGGAATATGTATCGTCTTGTGTTATGTACAATGTTGTTTCAAAGTACAGTGTTGTTTTGAATTATGTACAGTGAGCAGATTTTATAGCAGAGGGTAAACAAACTGTAGCATACCTGTGTTTTGCTTCAAACAAAGCACATTTTTTGACTAGTGGCTCATGTGATGTTGAGTTTTGGCCGCTTGAGAGAAAAATGCGACCATTCGCACAATGATCCTAAAATCTTAAAAGAAATTAAGTGGTGTTTTTGTCTTACAGTAATGTTATACTATGCTATTATAATTGATTCTGTTATGTAGAATATTATCATTATGTGATCTTGCAGACATTGATTCAGCTTTAATATAACTTTTCTAAACAAATAACTAACTTTATTTGAATGAACTTTATTGGGTGTCTTGAAAAGTGCATAAATTAAAATGTATTATTATTAAAAAAGCACCATTATCCATTCATCACTGAAATTCGCCAGAGTAGCCTGTTTTCTGGGTAGCCGAACGAGCAGAGCAGAGACTGTGCGTAAAGTAGAGAATCCCGCACATGTGCAGAAGCTTCGGACCTTTAGCTGTCGGGAAGAGGGTTGCAGAGAATTCGGATCCACAGCCACTCTGTTATATCAAAAGTGCCACTACTATGTAACTGACATTACACAAGTCGTCATAAGAAACGAATACAGCTTGATCATTGGCTGCAATGCAACAAACAATGCCAGTTAATTGTGTTCAAAGAGAGAGGAGGTCTTTTAATATAGTGAGTTGAACAGTGGAATTAGAACAGCCTTAGGCAATGACACCGTATTACAGTTTTTTACAATCGCTAGGACCCATTTCTCAATACTTAGGACACTTTTTCAAAACTCTAGACACAGTGAGCACAACAGCAGTCTATCTGGGCTAAACTGTGGATACTTTTTCATTGCTTTGGCACAAAATGCATTCAATGACTACATCTTTCAAAATTCATGAATTCTTTTCTCACTCAGA
This sequence comes from Brachymystax lenok tsinlingensis, assembly GCA_030435695.1. Classification (NCBI taxonomy): domain Eukaryota; kingdom Metazoa; phylum Chordata; class Actinopteri; order Salmoniformes; family Salmonidae; genus Brachymystax; species Brachymystax lenok. Next base: position 36,321,692 of record CM059780.1, read on the forward strand.
CACACCCACCACCAAAGTTACATGCCAATTTGCACATGTTTACATTCTCTTTTCAAAACTGTTAAACTTAAGATCAAAACCTAACAAAATTGAGTAAGACAGCAATCTGCAAAATTTCTACAGTAATATTCCAAATCTAAAAAATGAAAAACTATCAAAACAATTAGACCAACCATGGCGGATTCCCATTGTAGCTGTTAAGTCTTTCAATTTCATTACCATCTATACAAAAGGGGACATTTTAGGAATAATGCGGTACTGTAATGTAAACATGTGTAAAGGTTCCTGTGTGTAGCTGCTGTAGCGGAGTCAGGCGCATGACAGCAGATATGAGTAATCAACGTATTTACTCAACAATATAACTCAAATAATTCTGAGCCCACAATAACGGACCGTGTTACCACCAGTACTTCCCACTAAGACAGTGCACAGTCCTACCGATGCCAGGACGACCAGAGGAGGGTGACGTTTGGGCCCAATAGATCAACCGGTCGCGGACAGAACGTACAGACGCCCAGCTGGACACTGAGAGCGGGTGGGCTCTGTACGTAATGCCCTCTCGATGTCCGCGTCCAGCTCCCACACTACCGGTGCCACCAGGCAAGAGGCCGGGAGTATGGGAGTGTGATCCATGGACCACTCCTCTGTGTCATACATCCGGGACAGTGCGTCTGCCTTAGCGTTCAGTCTCCTCGCCGCCCGGATGTACTCCAGATTGCGGTGGTCAGTCCAGATGAGAAAAGGGTGTTTAACCCCCTCAAGCCAATGTCTCCAAGCCTTCAGAGCCATGACGACAGCCAACAGCTCCCGGTCCCCTACGTCAGTTTCGCTCCGCCGTCGACCAAGCACCAGAGACACATGCTCGGGACACGTGTAGCGGAGTATATACCTGCCCGTGCAGGTCCCTGAAAATCTCGTCTACAAAGGCCTGGAAGACTGATGGAGCATTCATCAACCCGTACGGCATGACGAGTTACTCATAGTGCGGTGGTACTAAATAGCGTCTTCCACTCGTCTCCCTCCCGGATACGCACCAGGTTGTAAGCGTTCCTGAGATCCAATTTTGTGAAGAAGCGCGCCCCGTGCATTGACTCGATCACACTGGGTGTGAGAGGTAGCGGGTAACTGTACCTCACAGTGATCTGGTTGATGCCTCGATAGTCAATACACGGGCGCAGACCTCCATCCTTCTTCTTCACAAAAAAGAAGCTTGAGGAGGCAGGTGAAGTGGAGGGCCGAATGTAGTCCTGCCCCAGGGACATATGTTTCCATAGCCACCGTCTCCTCTTGCGACAAGGGATACACGTGACTCCTGGGAAGTGCTGCGTCTACCAGGAGATTTATCGTACAATCCCCTCGTCGATGGGGTGGTAATTGAGTCGCCTTCTTTTTACAGAAGGCGAGAGCCAAATCGGCATATTCAGAGGGGATGCGCACGGTGGAGACCTGGTCTGGACTTTCCACCGTAGTAGCACCGACGGAAACCCCTAAACAACTCCCCGAGCACTCTCGTGACCACCCTGTGAGAGCCCTCTGTTGCCACGAAATAGTGGGGTCATGACAGGCTAACCAGGGTAGGCCCAGCATCACGGGAAACACAGGAGAATCAATAAGGAAGAGAATAATTCTCTCCTTGTGACCGTCCTGCGTCACCATGCCCAGTGGAGCGGTGGCCTCCCTAATTAGCCCGGACCCTAATGGTCGACTATCTAGGGCGTGAACTGGGAAGGGCATGTCCACTGGAACAATAGGGATCCCTAAACTATGGGCAAATGATCGGTCAATAAAATTCCCAGCTGCGCCTGAATCTACGAGCGCCTTATGCTGGGAATGCGGGGAAAACTCAGGAAAGTGTATATACAAAAACATGTGTGCAACAGGGGGCTCTGGGTGAGCCTGGTGCGACTCACCTGGGGTGACACGAGAGTGCCCTGCCTGCTGCCTCGACTCCCAGAGGGACCTCCCCAGCACCGACCGGCAGTGTGCCCTCTGCGGCCACAGATGGTGCATGGACCGGTCCCTCCTCCAGTCGCCGTCCGCGGGTAGCCAGCAGGTTATCCAGACGGATGGACAGGTCCACCTGCTGGTCAAAGGTAAGAGTGGTGTCCCTGCAAGCCAACTCCCGACAGACGTCCTCTCGCAAACTACACCTGCAGTGATCGATCAGGGCCCTGTTGTTCCATCCCGAGTCCAAGGCGAACTCCTGTGCGCTCCTCGTCCCCTGCCTCAGATGAAACAGACGTTCACCCGCCACTCTACCCTCAGTCGGGTGGTCGAAAACAGCCCGAAAGCGGCGGGTGAAGTCCTCGTAGTTGTCCAACACCGCTTCTCCTTCCCCCCATACGCCGTTGGCCCACTCCAGGGCATTCCCTGAAAGGCAGGAGACGAGGGCGGACACGCTCTCACGACCCGAAGGAGCCGGGTGGACGGTCTTCAGGTAGAGCTCCAGCTGGAGTAGGAACCCCTGACATCCAGCAGCCGTCCCATCATACTCCCTCGGGAGCGCGAGCCTAATCCCACTGGGACCGGGTGCAGGAGGGTTGAGCAGTGGTGCCTGTGGTGGTGCTGGTGGAGGCGCTGGAGGAACTCCTCCTCTCTTCCAATGGTCCATCGTCTGCAGGACGCGATCCATGGCGGTGCCGAGACGTTGCAACATGGTCGCATGCTGCTGGACACGCTCCTCGACCGCCAACACAGGGATGTCTGCTCCTGCTGACTCCATTCTGAGGTGTGTTATTCTGTCAGGTGCCGGGTGTCAGGCGCAGGACAGCAGAGATGAGCAACACAACGTAGTTTACTCAATAGAAATACCAAAGTACCAAACAATACCATGCCCACCAAAATATGGACTGACAATCACAGGAACAATAACGCACACAAACATGGGAAAAACAGAGGGTTAAATAATGAACATGCAACTGGGAAATTCAAACCAGGTGTGTATAAAACTAAGACAAAACAAATGGAAAATGAAAAATGGATCGGCGATGGCTAGAAGGCCGGTGACGTCGACCGCCGCCCAAACAAGGAGAGGGGCCGACTTCGGCGGAAGTCGTGACATCAGGAACCAATATGTCCAGGTAAGATTACTATAAAATACAGAACTGGTTTTGAACAAAACCAAACAGGGCAAAGGCACACAATGGCATGTTTTTTGGTATAACGTAATCTACCATAATAGCCTAACTCTTATGTTGCCTTGTGGATTTACTTTAGAGAGTCATGGAGATTGAAGCCAGGCAAACACCCCACATATTCAACTTTGTGGATGAGGCTAGTTTCAACTTGGCCAAAACACGGTGGCAAGGAAAGAATGTGATTGGGAAAAGAGCCACATTGAATGTCCCGGGCCAGAGGGGTGCCAACATCACAATGTGTGCAGCAATATCCTCTGATGGATTTCTGTTACACAAACAGCTAATTGGGCCATACAACACCGAGTGTCTCATTTCATTCCTGGATGACCTCTATGGAAGGGTTGTGGCAGGTGAGAAAAGGGTTGCAGTGAGGCGAAATCGGCCAACATTTGTAATTGTATGGGACAATGTGGCATTTTCACCACTCCCGTGCAGTCACAGAGTGGTATGCAGCCCATCCCAGGATGGTGTCACTTTTCCTCATGGAGGTGGAAGGTTTATGACCCCCATCCACATGATCAAATGTCCCTCCTGGATGCAATGAATGCTGGATGCCTGGACATATCTGCAGAAGATTGCCAGGGATGGACCAGGCATGCCAAAATATTCTTTCCTAGGTGTATTGCCCAAGATGACATAAGATGTGATGTGGATGAGAACCTGTGGCCAAATGCAGAAGGCAGGGTTGACTAGCATTGCTACTGTCTCTGTATCAGTAGATGGTGTATATACAAATTATTGTATTTTGGAATCACTCAATGCCAAAAAATGACATAAAACATATTGAAGCATATTGCATAATGTCTGATTCCTTCCTGTAACATATACTGCAGTGAATTCTAAACACTAGTGAGGTTTCATTCTTGTTTTGTAAAGACATTTTACAAAAGAAAACATTGTGTAATGCTACCTGTTGTTAGTGTTTTTTAGGTCATTGTTTTATGAGTTACAAAGTGTGCTTGTTGGGTGACAACCGTTGCTAGTGTTATGGAAGAATGTGCTGATTTGAGACATGTATGAAGTGTTTTGGTAGTTTTAGTTCATTTTGGATGTGAAATTAACTGCTGTGCCAAGCTGAACGTTGGTTAGGAGAACTGTGTGAAGAGTTCTGAAAAAGTGACCTAAGTATTGAGAAATGGGTCCGCGGTTGTAAAAAACTGTAAGACATGAACATGATTATGCTTTACTTTAGTCTGCTTGTTTTCTTGTATGTACATAGACTTACAAGGTAATTACATAATAAGTACTTCTTATTTATGTCAGATGAATGTAATCAAACATCATTACGTACCTCTTTCATTACATACCATTTGGTAGAAAGTAGTAACTAATTATGTTGTAATCATTGAAGCATCAGACAGTATACATTGTTGACATATAATGTCTTCTAAAATGAGCTAAAATTAGAGTATAATATAAACACATTTACAATAAAGCACTATTCCAAACATTGAGACCATGGTATACTATATGGTCAGTCATGACTCACAGCTAGTCTATTCTATTTAAGCTCAATAGCTTTTCCTCCCAGTTTACCCACCTGTGTTTTCAGCTCCAGGCACGGTGACTCACTGTGCTGTCCCAGGGTTATAGCATATTCCACCACATCATGACTAAAACAGTCTTCTCCATAGAAAGCCAGGCCCCAGGCTGGGCTGAGGCTGTGGCTAGACTCCTCTGCTCCGGAGCAGGGGGAGAAGAGACGCTCAAACACCAGCGATTCCTCCATGTCCTTGGAGCAGCTCATCTGGCCTAGGTGGCCCACCCTCAGTGGCTCGTCCATCCCACACAGAGAGTCAGCTTCAGGGGGGCTTTCATCACTGACCCCCACTGGATGCTCGGCACTCTCCATGGCCCCTTTACCCAAACACTCAGCAGCTCTCAATCCTGGACCAGGAAACAGGCAGATCAGGAAGAGAGAGAGAAAAGGGGATGGGTCAGGCAGTGTGTGTGTGTGTGTGTGTGTGTGTGTGTGTGTGTGTGTGTGTGTGTGTGTGTGTGTGTGTGTGTGTGTGTGTGTGTGTGTGTGTGTGTGTGTGTGTGCGTGGGCAGAACTTTTGAGAGGTGGAATTCTCTCAAGGCTGAAGTTTTATTTTAAATTAGTTTGTTAGCAAGCAGTTAAATGTTAACCTTGTTATATTGTTAGATTCTGCATCACAGGCGTACTCCACCTACCAATGTGAGCTGCCTATTTTTGCTCTCATTAATCATCTCAAACATAACGTATTTTGTGTGAAACTGAAGAAGTATGTTTGAGTGTATGTGAGTGTGCAGTGTTTGTTACCAATGTGTCGTTGGTGTGAGTGTGTATTATGCTAAGCGCATGTATTGATGTGTGTAGATGGAGAGGAAGTAACTGTTTCCACAACAACCCTCTCCAGCTGAGGAGATCATTGTGACGTCGCAACACGATTTGGGTTGTCTTGAATAAGCTGTGCTCTTAACAATTTAATCCAACAGCCAGTCATTCCTCTAACAACTTGATCCAACTGCCATTCAAAGCTGGATTTGTCACAACATCTCGCTACAGTAGGCCTATACAACTTAATCTAACTACGTCATCTCACAGACGTTTATCATGATAACGGTAAAAGTGATGACAGTTGTGAAGTAATGCTAACAGCCCAGCTAGCACATAACATTCTGAAAACTATATGTTTCTTAGAGTTTGGTGAGAGCGTGGTTGTCCTATGGTTATTTTGCATACAACCTTCGAACAATATTCTGGGAATGCTGCAGGATACCCAGCTAGCACATAACGATCTGAGAACCATATGTTTCTTAGGTGGGAATTTCAGTACTTCAGCATAATGTTTCCTACAGGTTTCCTCATCGTTCTATTTAAAGTAAACATTAACTTCCGAAAACATTAAGAAACAACGTTCTTCAGTGGGAATTTCAGTATTCCGGCATAACGTTTTCTACAGGTTTTCTCATGGTTCTATTTAAAGTTATGTTCATTAAGAAAACTTTCCATAAAAACCACAAGAAAACATTAGTAAAGTTCAAATAACAATGTTATTTAAAAACATACATTCCATTCTCAGTGTCAACAAAACTCTCTCTATTGTTAAAGGAAAAATCCACCTAAAACCAATCATTCCTATAATTTACAGTGTTGCATAACACTAATATGGGGGAACAATATGTTTTTTTTAACACATTTTTATTGCGTTATAATAAGGTTGGTAGCAACGTGAAAATCATTGTTGAAATCTGTTGCAGCTCAAGTTGACTACAAAACCCACAATGCAATGCTCTCTCTATGGGTTGGATGACTAGCTAGCTAGGAAGCTAGCTACCAAACATAGCTACCCACAATAATACCAAAGTCAATATCAGCATGTGATGTAGCTAGTTAGCTGTAAAATCACCTAAACAAACTGCACTATAAATGTATCAGTCTACAATTTCATCATGTTCAACCTGCAGATCGATGTGCCTCATAGTGTGTGACATTCACAACGGCACCATGCAATGCACCCTGGACTGAAGAGGCAGACAAATAGGATAAATGTGTTAGACCCTCCGTTAAATTAGACATTTCCCCGAAATAGGAATATCGCAAAAAATATTATTAATGGCTCATTCGAGAGAGAAGGCAACCTCCCGCGTTATGACATCAGCCAGTATTGAAATCTGACACGTATGACAGACGTTTTCGCGATCTAAAAGTAATATTCTTATTAACTTCCAGTAGTGAGAGCAGCTTAATCGCAAATTTACATCATCCCGGACAAATTTCTACCTGCTCGAATGGCAAAAGCTCAGATATACAGCACCAGTCAAAGGTTTGGACACAAATACTCATTCCAGGGTTTTTCTCTTTTTTTACTATTTTCATTGTAGAATATTAGTGAAGACATAAAAACTATGAAATAACACATGGAATCATGTAGTACCATGAGGTAGTCACCTGGAATGCATTTCAATTAACAGGTCTGCCTTGTTAACAGTTAATTTGTGGAATTTCTTTCCTTCTTAATATGTTTGAGCCAATCAGTTGTGTTGTGACAATGTAGGGGTGGTATACAGAAGATAGCCCTATTTGGTAAAAGACCAAGTCCATATTATGGCAAGAAAAGCTCAAATAAGCAAGGAGAAATGACAGTCCATCATTACTTTAAGACATGAAGGATAGTCAATGTGGAAAATGTCAAGAATTTAGACATTTTCTTCATGTGCAGTCTCAAAAACCATCAAGCGCTATGATGAAACTGGCTCTCATGAGGACCGCCACAGGAAAAGAAGACCCAGAGTTACCTTTGCTGCAGAGGATAAGTTCATTAGAGTTACCAGCCTCAGATTGCAGCTTCACAGAGTTCAAGTAACAGACACATCTCAACATAAACTGTTCAGTGGAGACTGCGTGAATCAGGCCTCTATGGTCGAATTGTTGCAAAGAAACCAATACTAAAGGACAACAATAATAAGAAGAGACTTGCTTGGTCCAAGAAACACGAGCAATGGACATTAGACCGGTGGAAATCTGTACTTTGGTCTGATGAGTCCAAAGGTGAGATTTTTGGTTCCAACCGCCATGTCTTTGTGAGACACAGAGTAGGTGAACGGATTATCTCCCCATGTGTGGTTCCCACCATGAAGCATGGAGGAGGTGTGATGGTGTGGGGGTGCTTTGCTAGTGATACTGTCTGTGATTTATTTAGAATTCAAGGCACACTTAACCAGCATGGCTACCACAGCATTCTGCAGTGATACACCATCCCATCTGGTTTGCACTTAGTGGGACTATCATTTATTTATTTTTTCAACAGGACAATGAAACATAACATCTCCAGGCTGTGTAAGGGCTATTTGACCAAGAAGGAGAGTGATGGAGTGCTGCATCAGATGATCTGGCCTCCACAATCACCCAACCTCAACCCAATGTTTTGGGGATGAGTTAGACCGCAGAGTGAAGGAAAAGCAGCCAACAAGTGCTCAGTATATGTGGGAACTCCTTCAAGACTGTTACTTCATGATTCCATATGTGCTATTTCATAGTTTTGATGTCTTCACTATTATTCTACAATGTAGAAAATAGTCAAAAATAAAGAAAAATCCTTGAATGAGTAAGTGTGTCCAAACCTTTGACTGGTGTTGTACATGAAAACATTAAATGAACCAGGGAATCAATAGAACCTCACTCAGAAATGCAAAAAAACTATATAACATTCAAAATAGGTTAATCTTTTCTTTAAAAGTGTTCAGGTGTGTTGGCCGTGCCTACTAATTGGCCACACTTGATCTTAATGAGTGCTTGTTTCCTTTGAAACGGTGTCTGTTTGAATAGACTAAAATGAACAGCTTTTTATTTGTTAAAAAAACATGGCAAGCTAGCTCCATCCTGGTGGTGTAGTGGACTAATTCCATGGATGGAAAACAGAAGATCCTTGGTTTGAATCTCACTGAAGCCGTGCCACAACAAAAAATAAATGTGTTTGCATTCCTAAGCAAATGACAGTAAACACAAACTAAGCTATCAGTGTTATTAAAAGCCTTATTGAAACATTCAGAACAGTATTTAATTACCTTAAAATAATAATTTCTGTTCTCAGAAGGTTAATAAAACCTCCTGGGAAAACTTTCAGGGAACCATAATAAAACGTTCTTAGAACCTCTGTGCAACCTAAATATGAATGTTCCCAGAACAGGCAAAATGTTCTACTTTTAAACTCGGACAAAACAGAGATGCTAGTTCTAGGTCCCAAGAAACAAAGAAATCTTCTGTTGAATCTGACAATTAATCTTGATGGTTGTAAAGTTGTTTCAAATAAAACTGTGAAGTTACTCTGGACCATGATCTCTCTTTTGACGAACATATCAAGACTGTTTCAAGGACAGCTTTTTTCCATCTACGTAACATTTCAAAAATCAGAAACCTTCTGTCCAAAAATAACGCAGAAAAATTATTACATCATTTTGTCACTTCTAGGTTAGACTACTGCAATGCTCTACTTTCCGTCTACCCGGACAAAGCACTAAATAAACTTCAGTTAGTGCTAAACACGGCTGCTAGAATCTTGACTAGAACCCAAAAATGTGATCATATTACTCCAGTGCTAGCCTCTCTACACTGGCTTCCTGTTAAGGCTAGGGCTGATATCAAGGTTTTACTGCTAACCGACAAAGCATTACATGGGCTTGCTACTACCTATCTTTCCGATTGGGTCCTGCCGTACATACCTACATGTACGCTACGGTCACAAGGCGCAGGCCTCCTTACTGTCCCTAGAATTTCTAAGCAAACAGCTGGAGGCAGGGCTTTCTCCTATAGAACAACATTTTTATTGAATGGTCTGGCTATCCATATGAGAGATGCAGACTTGGTCTCGACCTTTGAAGATTCATCTCTTCAGTAGGTCCTATGATTGAGTGTAGTCTGGCCCAGGAGTGTGAAGGTGAACGGAAAGGCACTGGAGCAACGAACCGCCCTTGCTGTCTCTGCCTAACCGGTTCGCCTCTCTCCACTGGGATTCTCTGCCTCAAACCCTATTACAGGGGCTGAGTCACTGGCTTACTGGTGCTCTTCCATGCCGTCCCTAGGAGGGGTGCGTCACTTGAGTGGGTTGAGTCGCTGACGTGATTTTCCTGTCCGGGTTGGTGCCCTCCCCTTGGGTTCGTGCCGTGGGAAGATCTTTGTGGGATATACTCGCCTATGTCTCAGGATAGTAAGTTGGTGGTTGAAGATATCTCTCTAGTGGTGTGGGGGCTGTGCTTGGCAAAGTGGGTGGGGTTATATCCTGCCTGTTTGGCCCTGTCCGGGGGTATCGTCGGACAGGGCCACAGTGTCTCCCGACCCCTGTCTCAGCCTCCAGGATTTATGCTGCAATAGTTTACGTGTCGGGGGGGCTAGGGTCAGTCTGTTATATGTGGATTATTTCTCCTGTCTTATCCGGTGTCATGTGTGAATTTAAGTATGCTCTTTCTAATTCTCTCTCTTTTTCTCTCTTTCTCTCTCTCTTTCTTTCTTTCTCTCGGAGGACCTGAGCCCTTGGATCATGCCTCAGGACTACCTGGCCTGATGACTCCTTGCTGTCCCCAGTCCACCTGGTCGTGCTGCTGCTCCAGTTTCAACTGTTCTGCCTGCGGCTATGGAATACTGACCTGTTCACCAGACGTGCTACCTTGTTCCAGACCTGCTGTTTTCAACTCTCTAGAGACAGAAAGAGCGGTAGAGATACTCTGAATGATCGGCTATGAAAAGCCAACTGACATTTACTCCTGAGGTGCTGACCTGTTGCACCCTCTACAACCACTGTGATTATTATTATTTGACCCTGCTGGTCATCTATGAACATCTTGGCCATGTTCTGTTATAATCTCCACCCGGCACAGCCAGAAGAGGACTGGCCACCCCTCATAGCCTGTTTCCTCTCTAGGTTTCTTCCTAGGTTCCGGCCTTTCTAGGGAGTTTTTCCTAGCCACCATGCTTCTACACCTGCATTGCTGGCTGTTTGGGGTTTTAGGCTGGGTTTCTGTACAGCACTTTGTGACATCAGCTGATGTAAGAAAGGCTTTATAAATACATTTGATTGATTGATTGATGTTCTCGTCCGTCCTTAAAAAACATTCTGTTTTACCGGTCAAGAAACGTATGGCTTCGTTCCCAGAACCAATGGGAAGCCAAAAAGGTACATTGCCACAACTTCCAAGGAACCAAATGTGCTAGGTGGGAGTGATGACAGTTGTGAAGTAAGGTAACAGTCATGTCAGTTGTGAAGTTAATGTATTTCCTTTCCTACCTGGGCAGCCATTATGTTGACCTTCCTCTGATACGGTATCTCTATGTTCAGGTCTAGTCTCTGTTACTCTGTGTGTAGACAGGGGCCTCTGGTCTCTCTGGAATTTCTCCCATGCATCTGAAGCTACAGGTCCACTGTGGTGCAGGTTGCCATTTAGGTCGACATGACCACGCCGGGGTGCGTCCCTCTCCTCCCCTCTCCAGCCAGCAGCAGTCAGGGGTGAGGTGGATGCCCTTTGCGAAGGCTTTGATGGTGACTCTTCATTAGAGCCTCTGCGTGTGGCACATCAGCAGCCAGAGTGAGAAAGAGAGGGAGACAGAGATCACAACACAACAGTCAGCCAGTCACAGCTAGCCACAACCATCACAGCCACACACAGACAACTAGACAGACACATAACGAACACAGACAAAAGCACAAAGAACTCAGACAACTCAGACAAGCACAGACAACTTTCTTAGACAAAACACAGGGAACTTTGACAAAACACACTAATTCAATAAAACAGAACGCAGACTACAAGAGCTCAGACTGAAAAGTCATTGAAACATCACAGAGAGTAATTAGACACAACATAAACAATGCAGACAAAATAGTGAGAATAACAACTCAGTCAATATGAAAACACAGCAGATACTGTAAGTTCAGACAAATAATCATATTATGAGAAAACTAGACATACAATTGAGACTAGCACACTCCTCACAGGCATAATTAAAATAGTTAGTTAGGCCAACACATACGAATCAATCAAAACAAACCAATCAATAATTAGCTATCAAAACAAACAAATCAATCCTTAGTGTCTCCTTTAGCAGCTTCCTGACAACTGAGGTTGAGTTGTCCAAAACTGTTTGTATCCAAAGCAGTGTTCCAGCAGCATCAGGACTTCTCCAATGAGCTACAGGACTTTTACAATGAGCTACCCTAGCGGTGACAGCCTTCTCCAGCTTACAGTCTAGAAGTCCCACACAGAAGAGAGTATCTGTCTATTTGTCTGTCCAAGGCTGTGATATCTGTCTGTCTGTCTCATTACCACAGAAGATTAAAGGTTCTCTCAACACACTGCCCCATGTGTTAAGAGCATGGCAACCACGGGACAAGCTGCACATCTCCTCAACACACTCTCAAGTGCCCCTCCATCTGTCTTTGTCTGCAGATTAATGAACAAAAAGGGGCAAGTCCTTATTTCACCTTTTCCTTAATTTATGTACACTCCTCCAGGATCTTTAAGATTGTCTCAAAGACAAGGCAGGAATAACCATAAGTAGCTCATCAATGGTGCCAAGCCAATATTCTTGAGACAAACAAAAAACACGAGATGAGCCATTACCATAGAGATCTTTCTTGCTGGAAAAAAAGGAGCAACCGGAAGTGTGTCTGAAGTGAATCTTCTGTGAGCACTGATTATGAGTGGAGTGTCTGAGTTTGTGTGTGTGTGTGTGTGTGTATGAATGTGTGTGTGTGTAAGGGTGGGGGGTGGGTAGAATCTAAATGGTTTATTGTTGTTGAGGACTCACATGAGAGAAATTAAAATTCTAAACACAAACACCGCTAATTTTGGCCTTCTCCCCTGCTCATTGAGACAAACTAAGCTTGTTGACTGGATTAGCTTGTTGACTGGATAAGCTTGTTGAGAGAGAATACTATTGAGGAGAGCAAAATACTTCTGATACTATTGACAGTCAGCTAAAGACAGTTTTATAACACAGGCATTATTGTTTGTTTAACCAAGTGTAACTTAAAGTGTTACTAGAGATAAAGTGTTGTCCAAAAGAACAGGATCAGTGGTTGCTAATGTTTTCTGTCGATATACAGTTGAAGTCAGAAGTTTACATACACTAAGTTGACTGTACCTTTAAACAGCTTGGAAAATTCCAGAAAATTATGTAATGGCTTCGGGAAGCTTCTGATAGCCTAATTAACATAATTTGAGCCAATTGGAGGTGTACTTGTGGATGTATTTCAAGGCCTACCTTCAAACTCAGTGCCTCTTTGCTTGACATCATGGGAAAATGTCCTCTGGTCTGATTAAACAAAAATAGAACTGTTTGGCCATAATGACCATCGTTATGTTTGGAGGAAAAAGCGGGAGGCTTGCAAGCACAAGAACACCATCCCAACCGTGAAGCACGGGGGGTGGCAGCATCATGTTGTGGGGGTGCTTTGCTGCAGGAGGGACTGGTGCACTTCACAAAATAGATGGCATCATTAGGAAGCAAAATTATGTGGATATATTGAAGCAACATCTCAAGACATCAGTCAGGAAGTTAAAGCTTGGTCGCAAATGGGTTTTCCAAATGGACAAGGACCCCAAGCATACTTCCAAAGTTGTGGCAAAATGGCTTAAGGACAACAAAGTCAAGGTATTGGAGTGGCCATCACAAAACCCTGACCTCAATCCTGTAGACAATTTGTGGGCAGAACTGAAAAGGTGTGTGCAAGCAAGGAGGCCTACAAACCTGACTCAGTTACTACAGCTGTCAGGAGAAATTGCCAAAATTCACCCAACTTATTGTGGGAAGCTTGTGGAAGGCTACCCAAAACGTTTGACCCAAGTTAAACAATTTAAAGGCAATGCTACCAAATACTAATTGAGTGTATGTAAACTTCTGACCCACTGAGAGTGTGATGAAAGAAATAAAAGCTAAAATAAATAATTCTCTCTACTATTATTCTGACATTTAAAATAAAGTGGTGATCCTAACTGACCTAAGACAGGGAATTTGTACTAGGATTAAATGTCTGGAATTGTGAAAAACTGAGTTTAAATGTATTTGGCTAAGGTGTATGTAAACTTCCAACTTCAACTGTAAATGAAAGTGTGACTTTCTTTTTCACTTGTATCGTTTATCTTGTTAGGCTTCTGTTATTGAGAGAAGACCTGTGTTTGTATCGCCAATAAAACAGGCGATCATTGACATACTCACGGAGAGAATTGGCTGTAGTTGACCACACAATGTAGCACTCCCAATAAGTCCTCATTCCAGTAAAGGTCACAGAACTTCTCTTTCACAACATTGCAGAACGTCTGGTACTGTAGGTCCTTCAGAGACAGGATATACTCCCCTTTGAACACATAAACATGAGATGGTACATCAATTACACAGGTTTTTGGTAGACAGAAAGCTTGTCATACAAGTTCACAGCAGTGATCATACATTTAATGATACAACTGTAGAATCTCTCTACAAACCAATTAACCAAACCAAATCCACCAGGGGGAAAAACAGAGATAGTAGGCTATTAGCCTGATGCCATATATGTTAGTTCCGTCTTACCAACTGGCGTGAAAAGATCCGTAGGAGTTGGCAAAACAGCCTAAACAAATCTGGGGCCATAGGCTAAATGTGATGTTAGAGAGAGTGAATATTCATCTCTATGTTACTTACCCATTGCTATATCCTCCAAACCATTATCCAGATAGCCATCAAAGGCAAACTCTGCCCTGAGCAGGCCAATAACTTCCTGTAGGGAAGGGTGCATCAGATGGGAGTCTCCCTGAGGAGGTCCATGGGACTCTGATAGGGGTTCATCCTCACGTTCTCCTGTCCTTGGACCTTCCACTCCATTATGGGGTTGGGACATTGACACTAAGGAGTCAAAGGGTCTGCTGCAACTGCTGCCATTAAGGCAAGACAGCAGGGGTTCAGCTCCCTGATCAGGGGTCAGATGGTCTCTAGGGCCCACTGGATGTGTAGGTTGACCCTGGAAGAAGCTGGAGCTTGAGGTCAGGGGCAGATTGAGCTCCAGTCCATGGAGGGACTCAGCGACTGTTATCTGCACCGGCACCAGGGTTAGGTGCCCTGTTAGTGGGTCATGTCGCAAGAGGAAGTTGTTGAAAACACCACCACCAGTCAGATGAGAGCAGGATGACGATTGGCAAGAGGAAGACAAAGACAATTGGGTGGTCAGTTCGGGGGAGGCGGGAGGTGGAGAGTTGACCAATGTCCTGCCACTGGAGGCAGTGGAGGAGGAGTGACGTATGACCACATTCTTTTGGTTGACAGGGCTGCCCTGTCCGTTGTCCTGTAGGTCTCTATCTGACTGAGGTAGGGGTAGGTGTAAGGGGGTTTCTGGATGCTTGGCCTCTTGCACAGGCTGGATCTCACTGCCTCTTGTGACTTCACTTATTGTCCTGCAACACAACATGTGATAATTAAAAATGCATTCTTGAAATCAGTGAACAAATGGAATGACATTTCAATAATCAATAAATAAACTATGATTGGATCCACCCTTCAAAGACATCAATGGTGCTTACCCCTCAATGTCTGAAGCAGACAGGGGAGTTTCTTCCTCAGTGTCCCCCTCCCTGGTCAGGACGATGGGGGTGAAGTGTGTGGCAGGGGAGGTGAAGGCCTCTGGAAGCTGGGGGGCTCCACTGATTGGAAAGATATGGGGAACAGGGCCAGGTACAGGAGCCAATCGGCTCTCAGTAGCCATGGGCACAAACCCTACACACAGTTACAACAACCCCAGTTACAACATCCATACCATTTGATCACAAATCTGTATGTAGATGTACTGATAGTAAGGTCAACACAATCGCTTGAGCATAATGTCTGAAAATATTAACGAATCATACCACTCATGATATGTGTTGATTCCCGACTTGAGCTTCCTCTACTGTCCAATCCATTCTGATCCTCTGCCTCAATGTCCTTTGTGAGTTGCTGAAAGGTAAGGAAGGGAGTTATCCTCGACAGACAAGAATGGAATAGCAATGTGTCCTCCCTTTCACTTTCACTTTCAATGGGCAGTTTGTGTCTCACTACCCCTTTCAAACAGTAGCTACAGTCCAAGCTAGCACATTGGATTCCTTGGAAGTTGTGGGAACGTACATTTTTGGTTTCCCATTGGTTCTGGGAACGAAGCCATAAAACGTTTCCTGACCAGTCTTAACGTCAACAGTGAAGCGGCAACTCCGGGATGCTGGCCTTCTAGGCAGAGTTCCTCTGTCCAGTGTCTGTGTTCTTTTTCCCATCTTAATCTTTTCTTTAATTAAACTGCCAGTTGAGGACTTGTGAGACGTCTGTTTCTCAAACTAGACACTCTAATGTAGTCAGTTGTGCACCGGGGCCTCCCACTCCTTTTTCTATTCTGGTTAGAGACAGTTTGCGCTGTTCTGTGAAGGGAGTAGGACACAGCGTTGTACGAGATCTTCAGTTTCTTAACAATTTCTCGCATGGAATAGCCTTCATTTCTCAGAACAAGAATAGCCTGACGAGTTTCAGAAGAAAGGTCTTTGTTTCTGGCCATTTTGAGCCTGTAATCGAACCCACAAATGCTGATGCTCCAGATACTTTATTGCTTCTTTAATCAAACAACAGTTTTCAACTGCGCTAACATAAGGGTTTTCTAATGATCAATTAGCTTTTTAAAATTATGAACTTGGATTAGCTAACACAACGTGCCATTGGAACACGGGAGTGATGGTTGCTGATAATGGGCCTCTGTATGCCTATGTAGATATTCCATAAAACATCAGCCGTTTCCAGCTACAATAGTCATTTACAATATTAACAATGTCTACACTGTAGTTCTGATCAGTTTGGTGTTATTTTAATGGACAAAAAAAATTGCTTTTCTTTCAAAAACAAGGACACTTCTAAGTGACCCCAAACTTTTGAACGGTATTTTACGGTCACTGTGGGGATGACGTCATCGATGCACTTATTGATTAAGCCAATGAATGGTGTGGTGTACTCCTCAATGCCATCGGAGGAATCCCAGAACATATTCCATGTCTGTGCTAGCAAAACAGTCTATCAGCATTAGCATCTGCTTCATCTGACCAATTTAGTCACTGGTGCTTCCTGCTTTAATTTTTGCTTGTAAGCAGGAATCAGGAGGACAGAATTATGGTCAGATTTGCCATGGAGGGAGAGCTTCGTACCCGTCTCCGTGTGTGGAGTAAAGGTGGTCTAGAGTTTTTTTTCCCTCTGGTTGCACATTTAACATGCTGATAGAAATGAGGTAAAACAGATTTAAGTTTCCCTGCATCAGTCTGTGGTGGTATGTAGACAGCTACAAAAATACAGATGTAAACTCTTTAAGTAGATAGTGTGGACTACAGCTTATCATAAGATACTCTACCACAGGCGAGCAAAACCTCGAGACTTCCTTAGATATCGTGCACCAGCTGTTTTTACAAATATACTTAATCCCCCTTGTCTAACCAGAAGTCGCTGTTCTATCCTGCCGATACAGCGTATAACCAGCCAGCTGTACGTTGATAATGTCGTCGTTTCAGCTACAACTCCGTGAAGTTTTTAATGTCCCGTTGGTAGTTTAATCTTCCTTGTAGGTTGTCGATTTTATTTTCCAATGATTGCATGTTATCTCGTAGAATGGAAGGCAGTGGGGGTTTATTCAATCGCCTACGAATTATCAGAAGGTAGCCTGACCACCGTCCTCTTTTTCTCTGTCTTTTCTTCACACAAATTAAGGGGATTTGGGCCTGTTCCCGGGAAAGTAGTATGTCCTTTGAATGTTAGTAATGTGTTTTTTATGGAAAGTTTTCTGAATGTTCTGAGAACATTACTTTAAATAGAACCATGAGGAAACCTGTATGTTGAAGTACTGAAATTCCCACAGAAGAATGTTGTTTGTTAATGTTCTTCTAAATTATTTGAGACTTTCCCAATGTCAAACCAGTTGGAGAACATTCCTAGAACATTACCAAAATGTTTTATTAAATGTAACCAGGTTTGAACTTTTAGGAAACGTTCTGTTAAAGTAACGAAATACCAATAAAATAACATTATTTTGTCAAGTTCCTTAAACGTGCTGAGAATGTTCCAAATCCAAATGTTCCTAACCCTAACCCTGAACGTTGTGGGAAGGTTGCATGCAAAATAACCATAGGACAACCACACTCTCACCATGCTCTAAGAAACAATTAGTTCTCAGAACATTATGTGCTATCTGGGGTACTACAATGGAGTGGTACCGGGTGGACTCTGTTGATCAGCTTCGTCCACACTGTCTCAGCATTTGTTCCTTGGCATGATAGATAATCACGACAGCTCTGTAACAGCAGAAACATAACGAAACACATGAACATCTGTTACCTCAGCACCTAAGCTACTTCATTAATTAATTCATTAATTTGCTTATTTATTTATTAATTCCTTTGTTCATCAAATAAAACTTTATTTAAAGTGCATTTAAAATCACAACACACTTTACAGTAAAGACATTTTGCTAATTCATTCATTCATTTTATTTTGTAAGGATTACTTCCATTGAAATGCAAAGATGTCACATACGTAAATAGTGTTACTAACACATTGATCAAAAGAAGAATAGAATTGATGTGCTTTCAATAGAGTGGTTGACAGCTGAAACTATGACTACCTTTTTAGCTATGACAATGGAAGGTCTCTCGAAGGGCGTCTTCTTGGCCATCTCCAGCAGCAGCCTCTTCAACTTCCTGGGCATAGCCAGTTTTTGATTGGCTGACAGATTGAACTTGGCAGTGGCCCATAGGATCGCAGCCACCCCATAGACACAGGCCTAGAACACACAGACAGATGAAACCCACTTAATCAGTATTCAGAAACATCTACTTGATGGAACTTTTATTTAAAAAAATGAAAGTCAGAAGTTGAGGCAAACCTTTTCAGTTACGATTCCATGCTCCTGGAATTCAGGAGCCAGATAAAATGCATCACAGGATCCTACAGTAACATTCATTTTGAATTATTGAATGTGATAACATTTCAAAGAAATATTGCCTCAGACACTTTGCTCAAGAGCACTTTTGAACATTTTAAGTCAAAACAGTTGTAAATAAACTGAGACAAAGAATAAACTCAGCAAAAAAATAAACGTTCCTTTTTCAGGACACTGTCTTTCAAAGATAATTCGTAAAAATGCAAATAACTTCACAGATCTTCATTACAAAGGGTTTAAACACTGTTTCCCATGCTTGTTCAATGAACCATGAACAATTAATGAACATGCAACTGTGGAACTTAGGACACTAAAGAGGCCTTTAAACTGACTCTGAAAAACACCAAAAGAAAGACGCCCAGGGTCCCTGCCCATCTGCGTGAACATGCCTTAGGCATGCTGCAAGGAGGCATGAGGACTGCAGATGTGGCCAGGGCAATAAATTGCAATGTCCGTACTATGAGACACCTAAGACAGCTCTACAGTGAGACAGGACAGACAGCTGACTGTTCTCGCAGTGGCAGACCACGTGTAACAACACCGGCACAGGATCGGTACATCTGAACATCACACCTGCGGGACAGGTGTAGGATGGCAACAACAACTACCCGAGTTACACCAGAAACACACAATCCCTCCATCAGTGCTCAGATGGTCCGCAATAGGCTGAGAGAGGCTGGACTGAGGGCTTGTAGGCCTGTTGTAAGGCAGGTCCTCACCAGACATCACCGGCAACAACGTCAACTATGGGCACAAAGCCACCGTCACTGGACCAGACAGGACTGGCAAAAAGTTATCTTCACTAACGAGTCCCGGTTTTGTCTCACCAGGGGTGATGGTCGGATTCTCGTTTATCGCCGAAGGAATGAGTATTACACCAAGGCCTGTACTCTGGAGCGGGATCGATTTGGAGGTGGAGGTTCCGTCATGGTCTGGGGCGGTGTGTCACAGCATCATCGGACTGAGCTTGTTGTCATTGCAGTCAATCTCAACGTTGTGCGTTACAGGGAGGACATCCTCCTCCCTCATGCGGTACCCTTCCTGCAGGCTCATCGTGACATGACCCTCCAGCATGACAATGCCACCAGCCATACTGCTCGTTCTGTGCAGTCCATGAGGAGGAGATGCACTGCAGTACTTAATGCAGCTGGTGGCCACCAGATACTGACTGTTACTTTTGATTTTAACCACCCCCCCCTTGTTCAGGGACACATTATTCAATTTCTGTTAGCCACATGTCTGAGGAACTTGTTCAGTTTATGTCTCAGTTGTTGAATCTTGTTATGTTCATGCAAATATTTACACATGTTAAGTTTGCTGAAAATAAATGCAGTTGACAGTGAGAGGACTTTTCTTTTTTTAGTTTATATTGAAAGTACTGAAGTAACTTTATCATTCCAGACAGAGACAATTGCTGACTACTGTGGATAAGCAAAAAGAGCCATACCTGTGTTTTTAGGTTTCAAGAAGAGAACTTCTCCCTCACAACCCACGTACATTGTGTCCAAGCATAAGTATGCTTTCAGAGAGGAAATAAAGAAAATGAATAAGAAAGGACAGTAGGCCTTAGAGGTGGTGGCATGGTGACATAAACAAAGTTTTCGATTATTTATTGCCACTGCCATATTGACATTTCTCATAATAATTTAATCAACAGCAAAGTGGTTTACAGAGACCAGAGAAGGTGAGGGATTGGATGCTTACTGCTTAGTAAATAACGTAATTGGTTTACACAGAGCAGAGTATCAGTGGCTGGTAGATAGATGAGTCACTAACCTGGGTAGTCTATGTACGTCTGCAGTGTGGAGAGGCAGGTATGACACAGGGCCCATAGCTCATTAACAGACAATCTCCGCCCACTCCGTGTGAGAAGATCCCTCAGAGAGATCCACTATGTCACAATCAATCACAAACACTCTTAACATCTCCCTCCCTCCCAAAGGGTACACTACAGTAGAAAAATAAGTGCCAGTTTCCTTGACCCAGATTAAGCCTATTCCTGGACAAAAAGCATGCTCAATGGAAAATCACCACTGAAAGTGCTTTTTAGTCCAGTAATAGGCTTAATCTGGGCCGGGGAAATCAGCCCGAAGAGTTGTAAACGAGGCATTTTCTGAAACTAAGGCATGTAAATCTATGTACAGTGTATTCAGAATGTATTCAGACCCCTTTACCTTTTCCACATTTTGTTACGTTACAGCCTTATTCTAAAATATCCCCATCAATCTACACACAATACTCCAATGACAAAGCAAAAACAGGTTTTTAGAAATTTCTGCAAATGTATTGTAAAAAAAATACTTAAATACTGCATTTACATAGGTATTCAGACTCTTTACTCAGTACTTTGTTGAAGCACCTTTGGCAGCGATTACAGCCTCGAGCCTTCTTGGGTATGAGGCTAGAAGCTTGGAACACCTGTATTTGGGAATTTATCTAATTCTTCTCTGTAGATTCTCTCAAATTCTGTCAGTTTGAATGGGGAGTGTTGCTGCACAGCTATTTTCAGTTCTCTCCAGAGATGTTTGATCGGGTTCAAATTCGGGCTCTGGTTGGGCCACTCAAGGACATTCAGAGACTTGCCCCGAAGCCACTCCTATGTTGTCTTGGTTGTGTGCTTCGGGTCCTTGTCCTGTTGGAAGGTGAACCTTCGCCCCAGTCTGAGGTCCTGAGTGCTCTAGAGCAGGTTTTCAACAAGGATCTCTCTGTACTTTGCTCAGTTCATTTTGCCTTGATCCTGACTAGTCTCCCAGTCCCTGCTGCTGAAAAACATCCCCACAGCATGATGTTGCCACCACCATGCTTCACCGTAGGAACGGTGCTAGGTTTCCTCTTTTGGCAAACTCCAAGCGGTCTGTCATGTGCCTTTTACTGAGAAGTGGCTTCCGTCTGGCCACACTATCATAAAGGCCTGAATGGTGGAGTACTGCAGTTCTCCCATCTCCACAGAGGAACTCTGGAGCTCTGTCAGAGTTATCATTGGGTTCTTGTTCACTTGCCTGACCAAGCCCCATCTCCCCTGATTGCTCAGTTTCGCCAGGCGGCCAGCTCTAGGAAGTCTTGGCGGTTCTAAACTTCCATTTAAGAGTGATGGAGGCCACTGCGTTCTTAGGGACCATAAATGCTGCAGACATTTTGCCTCGCCACAATCCTGTCTCGGAGCTCTTCCTTCAACCTTAAATCCTTCAACCTCATTGCTTGTTTTTTTTGCTCTGACATGCACTGTCAACTGTGGGACCTTATATAGACAGGTGTGTGCCTTTCCAAATCATGTCCAATTAATTGAATTTACCACAGGTGGACTCCAATTGAGAAACATCTCAAGGATGATCAATGGAAACAGGGTGCACTTGAGCTTAATTTCGAGTCTCGTAGCAAAGGCTCTGAATACTTATGTAAATAAGGTATTTCTGTTTTAATTTTTAATACATTTGCAAAAACGTCTAAAACCTGTTTAGATTGATGCATTTTATTTTATTGAATACATTTTAGAATAAGGCAGTAACATAACAAAATGTGGAAATAGTCAAGGGGTCTGAATACTTTCCGAATGCACGGTATATGCTCAAAGCAGATCAATGAAATCATTTTGTGTAATTTGTACTTGAACTCACCTCATCTTGTGATTCTTCATTGAGGCACAGCATGCTTTTAGTCATGTGATTATTTGGAGTGTAAAGGTTTGAGGTTAAAGTCACGTTGCAGGCAGAGTCAACCGACACTTCTGGGTCTTGAGCTGCGTGGGACAAAGTGGGATCATCACGTGTTCCACTTTGACTGTCTGAATCTGTTTTACCACCACATATGGGCAGGTGAGAATGTCTGTCCCCTTCTGACATCTCATTGTCTCTCACTGAGCCCCATTGCTTGGAGTCACTACACTCATAAGGGACTTTCTCTCTATACCCTCTCCTGCTCCAAACAGACCCGTGCCCCATGCATTCCTCAGCTCCTATCTCCGTGAGGTCCGATACATTGACACTGATATCCTCGTGGGGCGTGGGCGGGAGTGTGGGGGGATTATTGGAGTCTGGAACAGAGCAGGAACGATTCAGAACCCCCCTTACCCTCCAAGCCCTCTCCTGAGCCCTCCTGCGTACAGGGGAACTGTTCTGAGATCTGCTATCCAACATGTCCTCCTCCATGACACATCCATCCTCTTCCACATCCCCCATACCATCAGCCCATAGGGTGGAGTCCCAGGCCCCACATACGTGATGCCGGAGAGGTCCGTTGGGGTCGTTTGGGTCTGGATTCTCAGCCGTGGTGTCTGAGACAATGCACTGGTCTTTGAAGCTACTGTCCTCAGAGCTGATGCTCTTGTGGAGCTGCCAGTTGGGTTTGGGCTGCTGCCATCGAGCTTCCCAAGAGCCATCCCACCCATCTGTGGATGGTGGATGGATACACAGGTATATGGTTATGGCCACAGCGGACTACAATATAAATGTATGTTTAAATAGAAATACACAAAGATATCTCATGCCTAAAGGCAAACCTTGAAATGTTGCAACGGATTCGATTGACAGGACTCTTCTTCCTATTGAAGAGAGTTTCCGGCACAGGGCTGTGGAAGAGGTATGTACTAGCTTTTCCTCTGCAAGGGATAGGATATCCTGAGGGCGAGATACAAATAATACTGTAGCTATATTAGCTAACACAAACATACGTACTCTATGACGCAACTTGTCTCTATTACGTTTTCATTTCACTGTTGTTGCTTCAATGTTGAGGACTCAGTGTTGAAACAGTTTCATTTGTTTCCCAAAAGAAAATACATCTTGTAACTGGTATACACTTAATGTTCAAGTTTTATCCCCTGTGTAGAATTATGGTTTCATGCATGACTGTGACATCATAAATTTTTTATGCTTTTCCCTATCTGCATTGCACTGTCATTGCTCTTCCACACGGTGCTGCTCATGTTCACTGTCACATCTACAGTATTACAGTTGTATATCAGTATGTCATGTCTCTTGTATCTGTTTGCCAAAGGGTCTATAGTAGGCCTATTACTAATCATACTACTACTACTATTGATAGTGCTATCATTACTACCTGAGAGAAAATCCATTCTGATATTTCTTACACCATATTACCTGTAAATATTTGTATGATAAGAGTATAAAGACAGCACTCCATTAAAGGTCATCCATGATGGTGACCTTACCTGGGAGTGTGGCCTGTCCTCCGGCCCCTCCTCCTGCATCTGCTCAAGCAGTCTCTGAATCTCATCCCCCAGCTCTGCCTCCAGTTCTGGCTCAATGACAAAGTCCAGCGCAGCAGAGAGGGTGGAACCTAGAGAGTACATGTGTCCCTGGAGGAGACACAGAGAGTCATTGACCTTAAACTGACCTATAGAATCAGACACATGCAATTGTTTATCATAAAATATATTGACTAGACACTGCTTCGACATGTTGACACTGCTTAGACATGTTTGTCTTCAACCATATGGGATTTAGAACATAAAATATGTGTCATTTATGATCTCATGTCAGCACCTTGTGTACCAAACAAACAGCCATAAAGCACTACTGTATGCCGTGATCACTGTAACCTCAATTTATTAGTATATGCAGCACAAGTCCTTTGGGCAACTCTGTGGGGTCTTACAGGAAACCGAGCCTAGTTGGCATGCTGTTGGTTGAGGAAGTAATTAATCAGGCCATTAAGAAGTAAATAAAGCTGCAGCAGGCCAGGCCAAGACCAGGGCCAAGTTGCTCCCTCATTTGACCACCCTCAGATTAATCATGTCTGGCAGGCAATGTATTCTGGAGCCTTATCTAACAAACACATAATCATCCCTCTATATTGCCTTGGATCTCATCTCATTGGATGAAAGGCTGCAATACCAGGAGTCAGTGGAGATGAAATTACAGCGCGTAAATGGGAATTTCACCAGAGCCTGTCTCTTTGTACGCCGTGAGAGTTCCCTTTTTGTGTGCTTTACTTGGGGGAATGGAGCTCTTTGTTGCAATTATGGCTTACTTGTTGGCTCCTGAAAGAATCTGAACTAGGTGTTTTTTAGGCCAAATCTCGGACAAGATTCCAAACAATTAAAAGGAATGCGACCCGTACTTATGTGGTGGATATGGGAAAGGCAGAAGAAGCCTCTCTAAGTCGAAATGTCTGTCTCACATAAACAGAGCCAACATTAAATCCACCAGCTGCTGTAAGGACATGTTTAGTTCCTGTTGTGTGTACAAGCAGGTCCCAGCGATAGAAATAGAATTTCAATAATTCATTAAATTTCTATGGCCTCAGCCGCTCCACTTGGAGCACATACATTGGAAGACATTGGAAGACCAAATAAATTAGACAAACATAGACACACAATGGTTTATTTAGTACTCAATGACACACACATTAAACCTGCAATTGATCAACTGATAAATGTAGTCTAGGCAGGAAATCAATTTATAGGGCTACATGGCTACAATGAGTGACAACGCAGAGGGAGAAATTACAGAGGGAGTGAGGGAGATCTGAATTAGAAAAAGTGAATACAAGATGAGAGAGAGAAGAGAAAGAGATGATTATTTATTTATCCCCCCCTTATTGCTCATAGCTACAGTACTTTATTGAGGAAAAATGTACTTACTATGACATGTGGTTGTCCCACCTAGCTATCTTAAGATGAATACACAGTTACACAGTAAGTTGCTCTGGATAAGAGCGTCTGCTAAATGACTCAAATGTAAATGTAATGAGATAATGAGACAGAATGAGAGCGATAATAAAAGAGAGTGAAATCCTTTCTTAGTGAGCCATATTGTTATCTTCTGTATTTTCTGCTAAACATAGAGAGGATTTAGATTTATTTGATTTCTACCATGTTTGTTTTGAGCATCTGCTAAAGTGAGAGGCAATACAGACTGCGAAGAAGCCATTCATAGTGAAATAATCCACTTACCTCAAAGGTACTGCCAGTCTTGTCAAACTCTGGAGGTATAAACGATCCCTCAGGATCATCTGCAAGACAAGCATACAAAAGTATATCTAGGGAAGTCAGTTAAGAGCAAATTCTTATTTACAATGATGGCCTACCGGGGAACAGTGGTTTAACTACCTTGTTCAGGGGCAGAACGACAGATTTTTACCTTGTCAGCTCAGGGATTCGATCAAGCAACCTTTCGGTTACTGGCCCAACGCTCTAACCACTAGGCTACCTGCCTAGTGTGTAATACATTTTTTATTATATGTGGTGGTGGTAGGCCTACTGTCCCACAAAAATATGATGAAGGTGCTAAGCCAATGAAACCACTTGTAACCAGTCATCGACATAATTCAGTCCAGCAGAATTAGCACATAACATTACAGCTCGTTATAATTTGTAATACATTTGTTATTACATGTGGTGTTGGTTTCGGTCTTAATTGAAAATATGGGGCCTATTATAAAACCATGTGGTGAGCCACAAAACATTAAGAACACCTGCTCTTTCCATGCCATAGGGTTTTTCACGCTCAACAGTTTCCTGTGTATATCAAGAATGGTCCACCACCCAAAGGGCATCCAGCCAACATGACACAACTGTGGGAAGCACTGGAGTCAACATGGGCAAGCATCCCTGTCAAACTATTTAGAAACAACTGAATATTAGAAAGGTGTTCCTAATGTTTGCAAACTCAGCAAAAAACGTCCTCTCACTGTCAACTGCGTTTATTTTCAGCAAACTTAACATGTGTAAATATTTGTATGAACATAACAAGATTCAACCACTGAGAAATAAACTGAACAAGTTCCTCAGACATGTGACTAACAGAAATTGAATAATGTGTCCCTGAACAAAGGGGGGCTTAAAATCAAAAGTAACAGTCAGTATCTGGCGTGGAGGATGTCTTCCCTGTAACGCACAGCGTTGAGATTGCCTGCAATGACACACCGCCCCAGACCATGACGGACCCTCCACCTTCAAATCGATCCCGCTCCAGAGTACAGGCCTCGGTGTAACGCTCATTCCTTCGATGATAAAAGCAAATCCGACCATCACTCCTGGTGAGACAAAAACGCGACTCGTCAGTGAAGAGCACTTTTTGCCAGTCCTGTCTGGTCCAGCGATGGTGGATTTGTGCCCATAGGCAACGTTGTTGCCGGTGATGTCTGGTGAGGACCTGCCTTACAACAGGCCTACAAGCCCTCAGTCCAGCCTCTCTCAGCCTATTGCGGACAGTCTGAGCACTGATGGAGGGATTGTGCGTTTCTGGTGTAACTCGGGCAGTTGTTGTTGCCATCCTGCACCTGTCCCGCAGGTGTGATGTTCAGATGTACCGATCTTGTGCCAGTGTTGTTACACGTGGTCTCCCTGTAGCGCTGTCTTAGGCGTATCACAGTACGGACATTGCAATTTATTGCACTGGCCACATCTGCAGTCCTCAGGCCTCCTTGCAGCACGCCTAAGGCACGTTCACGCAGATGAGCAGGGACCCTGGGCATCTTTCTTTTGGTGTTTTTCAGTCAGTAGAAAGGCCTCTTTAGTGTCCTAAGTTTTCATAACTGTGACGTTAATTTCCTACCGTCTGTAAGCTGTTAGTGTCTTAACGATCGTTCCACAGGTGCATGTTCATTAATTGTTTATGGTTCATTGAACAATCATGGGAAACAGTGTTTAAACCCTTTACAATGAAGATCTGTGAAGTTATTTGGATTTTTACGAATTATCTTTGAAAGACAGGGTTCTGAAAAAGGGACGTTTCTTTTTTTTCTGAGTTTATATTATTCAATAGCTCAGAAACAAACCCAGACTAATGAGACTGCAGCTATCTCCTGATCAGAGCCTTGGTGTCACGATGCAGAGCATGTTCAGTCTTAAGTAGGCCATTGTTCGTGCTGGGTTGAAAGTAGAGATAACGCCTCTTCCCACAGCTAGAGACAGTTTAGATTAGGGGCTTGTGAAGTTGACCATGCAGTTGGATTTTAACAGTGAGGAGGCAACAATGCAGATCTGGTTCTTCTTGCCCAGAGTGAGACTTTTTATTAGCAAGGTGAGGATAAGACTTAGCATAGTCGACGAGACTGTACAAGTACAGTGGCAAGAAAAAGTATGTGAACCCTTTGGAAATACCTGGATTTCTGCATAAATTGGTCGTAAAATTTGATCTGATCTTCATCTAGGTTACAACAATAGGCAAACACAGTCTGCTTAAACTAATAACACACAAACAATTATAAGTTTTCATGTTTTTTATTGAACACACCGTGTAAATATTTACAGTGCAGCGTGGAAAAAGTATGTGAACCCTTGGATTTAATAACTGGTTGACCCTCCTTTGGCAGCAATAACCTCAACCAAATGTTTTCTGTAGTTCCGGATCAGACCTACACAACGGTCAGGAGGAATTTTGGAACATTCCTCCTTACAAAACTGTTTCAGTTCAGCAATATTCTTGGGATGTCTGGTGTGAACTACTCTCTTGAGGTCAGGACTCTGACTGGGCCACTCCAGAAGGCATATCCTTCTGTTGAAGCCATTCTGTTGTTGATTTACTCTTGTGTTTTGGGTCATTGACCTATTGCATCATCCAACTTCTGTTGAGCTTCAATTGGCGGACAGATAGCCTAACATTCTCCTGCAAAATGTCTTGATAAACTTGGGAATTCATTTTTCCGTCGATGATAGCAAGCTGTCCAGGCCCTGAGGCAGCAAAGCAGCCCCAAACCATGATGTTCCCTCCACCATACTTTACAGTTGGGATGAGGTTTTGATGTTGGTGTGCTGTGCCTTTTTTTCTCCACACATAGTGTTGTGTGTTCCTTCCAAACAACTCAACTGTAGTTTCATCTGTCCACAGAATATTTTGCCAGTAGCGCTGTGGAACATCCAGGTGCACTTTTGCAAACTTCAGACGTACAGCAATGTTTTTTTTTGGAGAGCAGTGGCATCTTCCGTGGTGTCCTCCCATGAACACCATTCTTGTTAGTGTTTTACGTATCGTAGACTCGTCAACAGAGATGTTAGCATGTTCCAGAGATTTCTGTAAGTCAGCTGACACTCTAGGATTCTTCTTAACCTCATTGAGCATTATGCGCTGTGCTCTTGCAGTCATCTTTGCAGGACGGCCACTCCTAGGGAGAGTAGCAACCGTGCTGAACTGTTCTCCATTTACCATCTTACTGTGGACTGATGAACATCAAGGCTTTTAGAGATACTTTTGTAATCCTTTCCAGCTTTATGCAAGTCAACAATTCTTAATCTTAGGTCTTCTGAGATCTCTTTTGTTCAAGGCATGGTTCACATCGGGCAATGATTCTTGTGAATAGCAAACTCAGTGTTTTGTATTTTTTTTATTTTGTGAGTGTCTCATTGATTGGACTCCAGGTTAGCTGACTCCTGACTCCAATTAACTTTTGGAGAAGTCAGGGTTTACATACTTTTTCCAACCTACACTGTGAATGTTTAAATGATGTATTCAATATAGACAATAAAAATACAATAATTTGTGTGTTATTAGTTTAAGAATTGTTGTGACTTAGATGAAGATCAGATCAAATTGTATGACACATTTTTTCTTGCCACTGTATTTTCAAACAAAAATAACAAACTGGTGGTTGATCAAAGCTAAACTGAACTGAATCAGTATATCAAAGAAAACCCAGGCTCAATGACGCCTGTAAACGGCAGCATGCCACCTTACCCTGTCTCAAACAATGAAAGGACAGGGTTTAAATAGGACTACCTATCATGCTTCTGACCAATGAGAACAAGACGTAATTTCACATCATGATCAACTGTCATTCATAAGGAATGAAATACAATACACATGTTCAGATCATACATATCATAAGCAGACAACTCAATCAAAGTGCTAAACTATGCTTAATGCATAAATATAACATAGGGCTTCAAAGATGACCTCCCCCCGGGAATTAGCAACTTCTGCATTACCCATACTCCTGAATAAACTATGCACTCTTGAACACACCCACCGTTTGACAGTGGAAACTCTGACCAGGTAATGGCCAGATAACCCTCTGCAATAAACAAGTAATACAAGGTAATAATTTACATTTCTACCTTCACATTTTAATTGTTACACACTTTCACAATGTAGTAGTAACGTTTTCTCATCAATTGCATGGACAGAAAGAGTTAGGCTATACTCACTGGAGACACACAGCAAAAGGTTTTAGCGCCAAACCATTTGTCTGAGTTTGACCACCAACATCTTCCTTTCCTTTCACAGGTGATCAACAATCACGACATCGGATTACATGACTACCCCACATTATTACAATAAATAAATGTACTTCTCATAATATCTTGATTTCTATCATTGTGCATATACAGTACATGATCAGGCAAGACTTTAGATGTGATGGAGGACATAGGCCAATCGTCACAGTGCCATCTCTGACTACTGGAGTTATGACTGAGGTGCTCCCAACCCAGGTGGAGGGCAAACCAGAGACACTACAGAGGGTTAGAACGAACTTCCAAGGAGAAGTGAACACTACTGGGTAGAGACAAAGACAGAGGGAAGAGAAGAGAGGAGAGGTAGGGATGGAATTGTGGAGAGAAAGAAAGAGGGGAAAAGGATGAGAAAGGGAGATGGTGAGAGAGGAAGGTAAGCAATGGATATGTGAGTGGATTGTACTACTGCAAAACGAGCAATCCATCAGAAAAGAGGGAAATACCTGTATAAATTGCTGTTAATTATTTGGTTATACAAATAGTTTTATCGAATAATGGCAGTGAACTCAATGAGTGAAGAAATGTACTTCCTGCTACCACAAAAAAAAAAAAAACTATATTAAGGCTCTCATATTCTCTCAGATGGGACTGGAGAGAGCTAATATTAAAATGTATGACATTGTGTAATGCCATTTTCTACCAAATGTGACCATAATTCTATCCTCCTGATTCCTGCTTACTAGCAAAAACTAAAGCAGGAAGTACTAGTGACTCACTCAATACGGAAGTGGTCAGATGACGCGGATGCTTGGCTACAGGACTATTTTGCTAGCACAGACTGGAATATGTTCCGTGATTCATCCAATGGCATTGAGGAGTATACCACCTCAGTCATCGGCTTCATCAATAAGTGCATCGACAACATCGTCCCCACAGTGACCGTACGTACATATCCCAACCAGAAGCCATGGATTACAGGCAACATCTGCACCGAGCTAAAGGCTACCGCTTCCGCTTTCAAGGATGGGACACTAATCCGGAAGCTTATAAGAAATCCCGCTATGCCCTCAGACGAACCATCAAACAGGCAAAGCGTCAATACAGGACTAAGATTGAATCCTACTACACCAGCTCTGACGCTCGTCAGATGTGGCAGGGCTTGCAAACTATAATGGACTACAAAGGGAAACCCAGCCGCAGGCTTCCCAGTGACGCAAGCCTACCAGACAACCAAATGCCTTTGAGGCAACACTGAAGCATGCATGAGAGCACCAGCTGTTACCCGAACGACTGTGTGATCACGCTTTCCATAGCCGATGTGAGCAAGTCCTTTAAACAGGTCAACATTCACAAGGCAGCAGGGCCAGACGGATTACCAGGGCGTGTACTCAGAGCATGTACGGACCAACTGGCAAGTGTCTTCACTGACATTTTCAACCTCTCCCTGACAGAGTCTGTTTCAGCCAGACCACCATAGCAGACCACCATAGTCCCTGTGCTCAAGAAAGCGCAGGTAACCTGCCTAAATTACTCTCGCCCCATAGCACTCACGTCGGTATCCATGAAGTGCTTTGAAAGGCTGGTCATGGTTCACATCAACACCATCATTCCGGAAACCCTAGACCCAATCCAATTCGCATACTGCCCCAACAGATCCACAGATGATGCAATCTCAATCACACTCCACTCTGCCCTTTCCCACCTGGACAAAATGAACACCTATGTGAGAATGCTGTTCATTGACTATAGCTCAGCGTTCAACACCATAGTGCCCACAAAGCTCATCACTAAGCTAAGGACCCTGGGACTAAACACCTCCCTCTGCAACTGCATCCTGGACTTCCTGACGGCTGCCCCCAGATGGTAAGGGTAGGCAACAACACATCTGCCTCGCTGATCCTCAACACCGCGGCCCCTCAGGGGTGCGTGCTTAGTTCTCTCCTGTACTTCCTGTTCACCCACGACTACGTGTCCAAGCACGACTCCAACACCATCATTAAGTTTGCTGAAGACACAACAGTGGTAGGCCTGATCACCGACAACGATGAGACAGCGTATAGCGAGGAGGTCAGAGACCTGGCAGTGTGGTGCCAGGACAACAACATCTCCCTCAATGTGAGCAAGACAAAGGAGATGATCGTGGACTACAGGAAAAGGAGGGCCGGACAGGGCCCTATTAACATCGACGGGGCTGTAGTAGGGTCGAGAGATTCAAGTTCTTCACCAACAAACTATCATGGTCTAAACACACCAAGACAATCGTGAAGAGGGCACAACACCACATTTTCCCCCTCAGGAGACTGAGGAGACTGAAAAGATCATAACGACCGACTGGGGCCAAGCTTCCTGCTATCCAGGACCTATATACTAGGCGGTGTCGGAGGAAGGCCCAAAAGACTCCAGTCACCAAAGTCATAGACTGTTCTCTCTGCCAAGTCAAGGTCCAAAAGGCTCCCACCAAGCCAGAAGACTGCTTAACAATTAATCAAATGGACACCGGACTATTTGAATTGACCCCTGCAGAGTGACGTAAGGTCACTATGAATGCTCAATTCCTAAGGGGACACGTGAGGATGTCCCACACGCATCAGTATTCAATAAACAGCTCGATCAGTGACCCCCCCCGCCGGGGCGGCAGGTAGCCTAGTGGTTAGAGCGTTGGACTTGTAACCGGAGAGCTGACAAGGTAAAAATCTGTCGTTCTGCCCCTGAACAAGGCAGTTAACCCACTGTTCCCCGGGCGCCAAAGACGTGGATGTCGATTAAGGCAGCCCCCCGCACCTCTCTGATTCAGAGGGGTTGGGTTAAATGCGGAAGACACATTTCAGTTGAAGGCATTCGGTTGTACAACTGACTAATAATGGTGACTTTGACTTTGTTTTTACACTGCTGCTATTCACTGTTTATTATCTATGCATAGTCACTTTACCCCTACCTACATGTAGAAATTATCTTGACTAACCTGTACCCTCGCGCACTGACTCAGTATCGGTACCCCCTGTATATAGCCTTGTTATTGTTATGTCATCTTATTGTGTCACTTTTTATAAAATATTTGACTAGTTATTTAGCAAATATTTTCTTAACTCTATGTCTTGAACTGCAATGTTGGTTAAGGGCTTGTAAGTAAGCATTTCACTGTAAGGTCTACACCTGTTGTATTCGGCGCATGTGACAAATAAAATGTTATTTGATTTGAATGGATACTGCTCCATGAGTAATAACACCGCTGCAGAGTGACGTAAGGTCACTATGAATGCTCAATTCCTAAGGGGACACGTGAGGATGTCCCACACGCATCAGTATTCAATAAACAGCTCGATCAGTGCAGGGGAGAAAAGTAGTATTGGGGTATAAGTGCTAGTTAGTATTCCAACATGTGCACAACAAGAGACATGTGACAGCACATCTTATTGGGTCTTAAACAAATTAATAGATTCTAATGTGAATCCAGGGTGAGTCAAAGGCACTGATAGCCAGCTGACCGCCAGAATATCAGTTACCAGGGCAACAATCCCCTTGGCAACACGGACACTGTTGATCTCATCAATGCTTATCAATTACTGATGTTGCCAGGGAGAAAATGGGAGGCTATCCCTGAACTGTTACGTGTGTGTGTGTGCTTATGTGTGTGAGCGTCCGGTGTGCATGTATGTCTGTGCATCCATGCATACGTGTGTGTATGTGTTGGCGTGCCTGCCTGCCTGCCTGCCTGCCTACCTGCCTGTGTACGTTTGTGTGGAAGGGACAACAGGGGTGAGTGTGACAGGCGGTGACGCAACCTTGTTTGGTAAAAGACAGATGATTGCGGTTCCCTGAGAGGAGAAGAAGGTATCCTGTTGGCAGAGAGGATTTCTCAGTATGTCTGAGGGACAAGGTGAGACAGAGGCATAGTATCCTGAACATGAAGGATGTGACTGTTTCACCAACCCTCTCCATCCAAATGAGACGAGGAGCTGCAGACGACTGCAAAATCACATCACACAGATGTAATCACAAAATAGCTCAACATTTTAAGTGACATCCCTCTTTTGCAAATGCAGCCGTTTTGCATTTTCATTATTTTGGGATCAGGTGGAACTTTCTAGTTTGAAACATATACTGCTGACCAAAAGATAATATGATGAGGTTTGTAAACAAACTTTCCATGGGGAGGAGAATCTGAGGCCCTATTCATTAAGCATCTCAGAGCAGGAGTGCTGATCTAAGATCAGTTTGACCTTTGAAGTCATAATAAATAGAAGGGGAGACCTGAATACGGGCCCTATTCTTCATGACCCTTTGACTTCCCATAGGGAAGACGGATTGACCTGTGACCTCAGGATGCCATGGTGGATCAAATCAGACTGATTGATCAGTGGAGAGAGTGCTGCCTCAGTCTTTTACAATAGCAGACAGCACTGACTAACAGATTAACTGTATGAGACGAAACACCATAGAATCCACTGAATAACTGATAGACCTAGGTTGTGTTCAATATGCACTAAATGGAAGAAACAGGGAGGGACTACTTGGACTACTTGCAAAAAGGATAATTATTTTTTGTTTATTGTTACAAAACTTTTTTAAACGTTTTTGTGTTCCCTAATGAACATGACCCTGAATGGACAGGGAGACTGCATCATCTCTGAGGTAGAGAGGGCTGTGTTGACTCACCACTGAGTTGCTCCATAAAGCACACATTGCCATGGGCGTTGAAGGCCAGGGTGTCGGGTGTGATGCACAGGGTGTGGAAGAGGGCCGATGGCGCGATACTCTGCAAGGCCAGGACACACTCCACACACATCGCCCACACCTCCTGCTCCGTCAGACAGGTGTCCCGCAACGACAGGATATCTGCCAGGGACACGTTCTCCTGTGGACACACGCATGCACGCACACACACACAAGAGTAACACACATGCACACACACGCACAATTAATATGGTATGTGTCATGCAGCAATACACACACACCCACACCCTCGTATGTCATGCTGCAAACTGTGCAAAGCCAAGCGGGCACATTTCGTCTTATGAAGAAGCCTTATTACATCAATGAATACGAAATAACTCATGGCATGTTTGACATTTTCAGTGCCTGACTTCTGTGTGAAGAAGAGAGGATCTTTTGTTGGCTTTGCACATGAACACAAAAGCCAGTCTTTGATGGCGCTGAGATAGAGAGACTCCATTGTGATGATGTGTCCAATACTCTGCATTTTCATTACATGCATGTGACTGAACAGTGGAACAGACCACTGTCTTTTCTCAAAAGTCTCATGGAAGTCTCATGGAACATGGGCATTCAGTTGTTGTAGTTTTAAACACTCTTAAAGAAAAGTGCTATCTAGAACCTAAAAGGGTTCTTCAGTTGTCCCCATAGAATAACCCTTTGAATAACCATTTTTGGTTTCAGGTAGAACTTTTTTGGTTCCAGGTAGAATATTTGTGAATAAAGCGCACCTACAATGCTGTAGACTATGGCACAATAATAGGGCAGAAAACTGTCACTTTAAGCAGCAGCAAAAGGCCATAAATAGACTGTTTCCCTTGAGAACAGTGCAGAGAAACATTGTCTCTCCCTCTCTTCTCAAGTTAAATGTGCAGGTCTGCATAACTTTCCCTCTCACTCCAAGAGCTCTAAATGAGACCAAATCTACACTGGTGGAACTTCTCAAAGGTTTAGAGAAGGAGAGAGAATAAGAGGGAAAGAAAAGAAGAGTGAAGTAGTGAGTGATTTTTTTCTGGTTGGGCTTCTAAGTGGGTGACTAAGTAATCGAGGGAAATCATGGTGAGTTGTTAGTGGTTTAATTCATCCCATAGTATTCAAAGGTCAAATGTGAGTAAGTTTACACTTGTTCCCCTTGTGTGTAGGCTACAGCTGAATGCATCTGGCAGGCTAACCCCACACATACCGCCTTCCACTCAAGATTACCCTGCAGTGTCTCTGCAGAGTCGCCACAATTGCAAATGTCCCTGCAGCTCAAAACTTCCAGAGTGAATAACTGTGAATAACTGTTATGCACTTAATCATATTGCACACTGTACATTGTTTAACATTGGAACTATAATTACTTACAATATGAGTGAAATAGTTTTCCTTCCAAAAAATTCGAATTAAGTATGTTAAAAAAGTAGCTTTTCTGTGTTGGAATGGTGTATGCGTACCCCAACAATAGAATGGTGTGGACATACAGTAGCAGTCAAAAGTTTGGACACACCTAGTCATTCAAGGGTTTTTTCTTTATCTTTACTATTTTCAACATTGTAGAATAATAGTGAAGACATTAAAACTATGAAAAACACATATGGAATCATGTAGTAACCAAAAAAAGCGTTAAACAAATCAAAATATATTTTAGATTTTAGATTCTTCAAAGTAGCCACCCTTTGCCTTGATGACAGCTTTGCACACTCTTGGCATTTTCTCAACCAGCTACACCTGGAATGCTTTTCCAACAGCCTTGAAGGGTTCCCACATATGCTGAGCACTTGTTGGCTGCTTTTCCTTTACTCTGCGGTCCAACTCATCCCAAACCATCTCAATTGGGTTGAGGTCGGGTGATTGTGGAGGCCAGGTCATCTGATGCAGCACTCCATCACTCTCCTTCTTGGTCAAATAGCCCTTACACAGCCTGGAGGTGTGTTGGGTCATTGTCCTGTTGAAAAACAAATTATAGTTCCACTAAGCGCAAACCAGATGGGATGGCGTATCGCTGCAAAAAGCTGTGGTAACCATGCTGGTTAAGTGTGACTCTAATTCTAAATAAATCACAGACAGTGTCACCAGCAAAGCACCCCCACACTACCTCTTCCTCCATGCTTCACGGTGGGAACCACACATGCGGAGATCATCCGTTCACCTACTCTGCGTCTCACAAAGACATTGCAATTGGAACCAAAAATCATACATTTGGACCCATCAGACTAAAGGACAGATTTCTACCGGTCTAATGTCCATTGCTCGTGTTTCTTGGCCCAAGCAAGTCTCTTATTATTATTAGTGTCCTTTTGTAGTGGTTTCTATACAGCAATTCGACCATCAAGGCCTGATTCACGCAGTCTCCTCTGAACAGTTGATGTTAACATGTGTCTGTTACTTGAACTCTGTGAAGAACTTATTTGGGCTGCAATTTCTGAGGCTGGTAACTCTAATGAACTTATTCTCTGCAGCAGAGGTAACTCTGGGTCTTCCTTTCCTGTGGCGGTCCTCATGAGAGCCAGTTTCATCCTAGCGCTTGATCGTTTTTGCGACTGCACTTGAAGAAACTTTCAAAGTACTTGAAATTTTACGCATTGACTGACCATGTCTTAAAATAATGATGGACTGTCATTTCTCTTTGCTTATTTGAGGTGTTCTTGCCATAATATGGACTCAGTCTTTTACCAAATAGGGCTATCTTCTGTATACCTTCTGTATACCTTGTCACAACACAACTGATTGGCTTAAACACATTAAAATTCCACAAATTAACTGTTAACAAGTCACACCTGTTATTTGAAATGCATTCCAGGTGACTATCTCATGAAGCTGGTTGAGAAAACGCCAAGAGTGTGCAAAGCTGTCATCAAGGCAAAGGGTGGCTACTTTGAAGAATCTAAAATCTAAATTATATTTAGATTTGTTTAACACTTTTTGGGTTACTAAATGATTCTATATGCGTTATTTCATAGTTTTGATGTCTTCACTATTATTCTACAATTTAGAAAATAGTAAAAACAAAGAAAAACCCTGGAATGAGTAGGTGTGTCCAAACTTTTGACTGGTATTGTATATCAGTCATGAAAAATATTTGTGCGAGTAGACCGCTGATTGGCCATCTCATACTCCTCTAGACCGCTGACTGGCCAGCTCATCCTCCTCAGGGAGATGATATCAGGTTCTATGAGGAAATAGCACGCATTTATTAAATGGTTGGTTTGAGATACAAGTTAAATGGTAGGGTTTTTGTGTTTTTTTTCTCCAATTTATGCCTTGGCCACAAATACGAGTATAGGACGAGTCAACAACATTATTTGGATATGAGTTAACAGAATATTAACTTTTAAAAGTTAGATTTTCACTGGGCAGTTACTTTAAAACTCAAACTGGGAGATGAAAACAGGACAGGGTAGTATTTTAATGTTGTAATAAATCTCCAGATTATCAACATAAAGCCATGAGGGGACACAGGGGTCATTACCTATGTCCCACAGTATAATTATGATCCTTGATCACCATGAGAGTTATAAGGAAAGATCACAGACATGAATCTGATATTAGTGTCCTGAGACAGAGCATGTTGTTGATTCGATTAGACCTTATAAAACAACATGTCTTCTTCAATCATTAAATCACTTGGTGAAGAGCATATAGGTTAGCCTATCTATTGGGACTGCACAAGTAACATAGCCCAGGTGCATATATTTCACAGACAATAAAGTCAGTCCTTGGGGACCCTCAGTCCACAATATTGTTGGCAGCCTACATTATTCAAGCTTAGTTAATACATGCCAATGAGAGAACAATAATATTTATGATGATAATAATGTAAACATAAATATTCACTCTCACCTCATCTTCAAGGAGTGCAGGTAGATGCTCAAATTCATAGTATTCCTCCTCTTCTTCCTCATATTCCCCTGAGAATTCGACTGCATCAGTTCCAAATGTCCCCATTGTATTTAGTTTTGAACAAGACTGTGGATATTTGTAGAATTTTGTGTGCGCAGTTTCACACTCATAGCCTTTAGCCTACTGTAGCGTAAAGCTTTCCCTCCCTTGGTGTCCTGGCAAAACTGTATTGAGTCAGGAAAGATTACATGCCTGAAAACGTGTTCCAAACACGAACAGTGCGGGCTACTTTTTAGAATGTTCCCCGTCCTTCCACTACCACCAGCAACATGATGCGTCATTCAACAAAACGGTCGGTGTCACTGCAGTTATTTTCATTCCAAAACACGCGAAAGACAGCGTTTGAATGTGTACTGCCAATAATCAATGGCAACATGGAAGTTTGCCAACTATATGCTGTCATGGCAACGACTGCCACACCTCCACAAAAATAACCGACATTGCGATAATGAACTGCAGTTCCCAAGTCCTCCTAGTAAGGGCTACGAAGCTACACTATGTAACACAATTTGTTTTGAAGAGGGGTAGCCTATTTACACGATTCCATCCACGTACGCGATCTGCATCAAAGCAATTCTGGAATAGCGTGCCATTAAGTGACTTAGAACGGTGTAGATGCAAATTCTGTCCTACATTTTATGCAGTCATTCTCATGAGTGACATTAATTGCAAACTGAGTTGTTAAGGTGTTACTCATGTATTACCAAGTGCAAAACCACACCTGCTTGCACTGGTTACTTATGCTGCACTGGCATTATTTAACATTTAATTGCCGAAATTAAGGCTAAGTCAATATAAATAAATATAATAGGCCTAAGTGGAATATTGGAATACATGCACCACTGTAAACCTCAGTGTGCTGTAATTACTAAAAACTTT
The DNA here is from genome assembly GCA_030435695.1 of Brachymystax lenok tsinlingensis. Taxonomy (NCBI): domain Eukaryota; kingdom Metazoa; phylum Chordata; class Actinopteri; order Salmoniformes; family Salmonidae; genus Brachymystax; species Brachymystax lenok. The sequence continues at coordinate 36,360,859 of CM059780.1, forward strand.
TGAGGAAACCAGTAGCACTTAACATAGTACAGTTACTTAAAATTATAATGTAGTCATTACTCAAACAGATAGAGTCACTGCTGGGGTCCAGATTTGAGTTGAGTAAGCGTGAACATTTTGAGTAATGCCCCCAGTAAACCACGGCTCCAATGTAATTGTGCTTGCTTTTTCCAGTGAATTGAAGAGTTCACACCTATGACTGTATTTGCTAGTGACAGAGACATGGTTGTTGGATCCGTGCATTTTCAGTGGTGGCTTTAACCAAGTGAAGCCCTAGGCATATTCTATGATTATAATGAAACTCTTTACATATCTCATCAGGCCTTATTTTGAGGCCTAGCTTTACCCTAATACGGTGGCCTGAAACTCGTCGTTTACATGCCACATCAGGCCTGTAAATAGGGTTGCAAAATTCCCACATTTTCAGAAAATCCTTGTTCCAAATCAAATCAAATGTTCAAATCACATTTTATTGTTCACATTAACATATTTAGCAGATGTTACTGCAGGTGTAATGAAATGCTTGTGTTCCTAGCTCCAACAGTGCAGCATCTATATATATATATATACATACAGTACCAGTCAAAAGTTTGGACACACCTACTCATTCCAGGGCTTTTCTTTATCTTTACTATTTTCTACATTGTAGAATAATAGTGAAGACATCAAAACCATGAAATAACACATATAGAATCATGTAGTAACCAAAAAAGTGTTAAACAAATCAAAATATATTTTAGATTTTAGATTCTTCAAAGTAGCCGCCCTTTGCCTTGATGACAGCTTTGCACACTCTTGGCATTTTCTCAACCAGTTACACCTTGAATGCTTTTCCACATATGCTGAGCACTTGTTGGCTGCTTTTCCTTCACTCTGCGGTCCAACTCAACCCAAACCATCTAAATTGGGTTGAGGTCGGGTGATTGTGGAGGCCAGGTCATCTGATGGAGCATTCCATCACTCTCCTTCTTGGTCAAATAGCCCTTACAGAGCCTGGAGGTGTGTTGGGTCATTGTCCTTTTGAAAAACAAATGATAGTCCCGCTAAGCACAACCTGGATGGGATGGTGTATCACTGAAAAATGCTGTGGTAGCCATGCTGGTTAAGTGTGCCTTGAATAAATCAGTGTCACCAGCAAAGCACCCCCACACCATCACACCTCTTCCTCCATGATTCACGGTGGGAACAACACATGAGGAGATCATCCGTTCACCTACCCTGCGTCTCACAGAGACACGGCGGTTGCAACCAAAAATCTCAAATTTGGACTAAAGGACAGATTTCCACCGGTCTAATGTCCATTGCTCATGTTTCTTGGCCCAAGCAAGTCTCTTCTTCTTATTGGCGACCATAAGTAGTGGTTTCTTTTCAGCAATTCGACCATCAAGGCCTGATTCACGCAGTCTCCTCTGAACAGTTGATGTTAAGATGTGTCTGTTACTTGAACTCTGTGAAGCATTTATTTGGGCTGCAATCTGAGGTGCAGTTAATTCTAAGGAATTTATCCTTTGCAGCAGAGGTAACTCTGGGTGTTCCTTTCCTGTGGCGGTCCTCATGAGAGCCAGTTTCATCATAGTGCTTGATCGTTTTTGCGACTGCACTTGAAGAAACTTTCAAAGTTCTTGAAATGTTCTGCATTGACTGACCTTCATGTCTTAAAGTAAGGATAATGATGACATTTCCCCTCTCCAACTCAATTATTTTCATAATGAACTGGTAACACTTTACTTGACACGGTCATAACCATGTCATAATATGTCATAACAGCTGCCATAACTTGCCATAACCTGTCATAATATGGTCATAACACTGTCATGACCCATATATGTACACCTGTTGTGACATACACTACCGTTAAAAAGTTTGGGGTCACTTAGCAATGTCCTTGTTTTTGAAAGAAAAGCAATTTTTATGTCCTTTAGAATAACAGAAAATTGATCAGAAATACACTGTAGACATTGTTAATGTTGTAAATGACTATTGTAGCTGGAAACGGCTGATTTTTTATGGAATATCTACATAGGCATGCAGATGCCTATTATCAGCAACCATCACTCCTGTGTTCCAATGGCATGTTGTGTTAGCTAATCCAAGTTTATCATTTTGAAAGGCTTATTGATCATTAGAAAACCCTTTTGCAATTATGTTAGCACAGCTGAAAACTGTTGTCCTGATTAAAGAAGCAGTAAAACTTCCCTTCTTTAGACTAATTGAGTATCTGGAGCATCAGCATTTGTGGGTTCGATTACAGGCTCAAAATGGCCAGAAACAAAGAACTTTCTTCAGAAACTTCTTCAGTCTATTCTTGTTCTGAGAAATGAAGGCTATTCCATGCGAGAAATTGCCAAGAAACTGAAGATCTCGTACAATGCTGTGTACTACTCCCTCCACAGAACAGCGCAAACTGGCTCTAACCAGAATAGAAAGAGGAGTGGGAGGCCCTGGTGCACAACTGAGCAAGAGGACAAGTACATTAGAGTGTCTAGTTCTAGAAACAGACACCTCACAAGTCCTCAACTGGCAGCTTCATTAAATAGTACTCACAAAACACCAGTCTCAATGTCAACAGTGAAGAAGCGACTCCGGGATGCTGGCCTTCTAGGCAGAGTTGCAAAGAAAAGACATATCTCAGACTGGCCAATAAGAAGAAAAGATTAAGATGGTCAAAAGAACACAGACACCAGACAGAGGAACTCTGCATCCCGGAGTCACCTCTTCACTGTTGATGTTGAGACTGGTGTTTTGCTTTTCTTTCAAAAACAAGGACATTTCTAAGTGACCCCAAACTTTTGAACGGTAGTGTATATTGCATTATTTTATGGCTGGATATGACACCTACATGAGTGTCAAAACCCACATGTTTTCAAGAAAAATGTTTCCTTCCAAGAAGTTTCCTTTGTTTGTGTAAGGCCAAACCAGCAGATGGAGCCATCACCTGAGTACTGACTGTGCTCCACTCTTCTTGGCTTCCTCTGCACCAATTTCCTGTTTGGTTGACTATTTAACCTGTAATTATGCCTAGACTCATTGCGAAGTATTGCCAGTTACCCTGCCTTACCGAGCGTTTCATAGCCTGCTGAACTGATGTTACTGTTAAGATCTCTTGCCTGCCTACTGACCTCTGCCTTTTGGATTATCCCCTTGTATGACGACAGATCTGACTGCTCCTCTGGTTTTGACCCTCTGCCTGCCTTATCGTTTATGTTCAAGGAATCTGCCCTTAATAAACCTCCGCACTTGGATTCTAACTCTGCCTCAGCGTATTCGTTACAGTTTGAAAGTTTGTTTCTTAAATCCTTTGTTGTTGTTTTAATGAATTCTTTACAGTCAGGTTTAAAAAAAAATCTTATGATGCACAGCACTTGTAGAAAATACACTGTGTGTTCGTAAATTCACTCAGGAGTGCCAGAGTGTGCTCAGTGTGCACCCTGGCCGTTGTAAATTCAGAGCTTTGTCAGATTGTCCGTTGGTAAATTCAGAGCGTTTCGCTCTGGGAGTCAAGCACCTAAACTAACTGGCTAAAGTTGGCTAGCTTTCTAGCTACTTCCAGACACAAATGAGAGAACACCTCACTCTGACCATTTTACTCGACCTAGCAGAGCTGGTTAGGCTGTTTTCATGTTATGTAGAGTGTTGGTGATGGTAACTGTGCTGCTGGCCACAATTTAATTAAGTATTTTGCCGATGTTTACTGACACGGGTCATATTCAACCGGTCTTGCGGGTTCGTAAATGCAACAGTTATTCTGCGCTCTGGCACACTCTGACAAGATTGCTCAGAAATCAGAGTAAATAGCCAGAGTGAATTTACGAACGCACCCTTTATTACACTGTCAAGAAGCATTATGACCATCATAGTCATATAAGCCAGACAGGCCTACCACATACATGTCCTTATATCAGTTATCAGTCAAAAAGAGAGTGTCTTCTCCTGCTCCTGAAATCTGCTCCTGCATTCATCCCAGTCAACAGCAACAGAGCATTGGGGTAGATGCATGTCTGACATCAACGTGTGTGCAATTACAATGATAATTTAATATGGTAAATAAAAAAGACAACATAAACATGCTGTTGGCACGTAGGCTATGGTGTAATGGAATGTTTTGTCTTGTGTGGTAGGTTTTATGGGTTTTTACATTCTTATGTAGGTGTCATAACCAGCCATAAAATAACATAACAGGTCTAAATATATGTGTCATGACAGTGTTATGACCATATTTTAACAGGTTATGACACGTTATGTTGGCTTTTATGACATATTATGACATGGTTATGACATAACGTGTTATGATGCTGGGTGTCAAGTAAAGTGTTACCAGTTCACTTGTATAACTGCTGTCACCTCACTGATACAGTAGCCTACATCAAAAGTCTTCATTATGCCATGATGACATATCATCAGACCCCGTGGTATGATAGATAACTCCCTCCCTCCCTCCTCTCCCTCTCTCTCTTCCTCTTTATTGTCTCCATCGCTGTCTCTTGCTCTTTGTCTCCTTCTTTCTCTCTCACCCCCCTTCTCTCACACATCTTCCCCCTCTATCTAATCAGCTCTGCCAACTGCCTCTCTGAGTAACTCATCCTGTCAGTCATGGCTCACCCTCACGTTGCACTAAACAAACACACCAATCCCTCTTTAGAACACTGCCTTTTCAATATGGGTCATGGCTGTGAAGCAGATCTGAGCCTGGCTGTGTGGATTCATTACTCACTTATATACTAGTCTTCCGGAACCAGACATCACACCGAATTCTCGTTCGAGAAGCAGGGAACACCAATGCTGTAAGCACCTGACACCAGCCACCAGCTGATATGACAAAGCCTACCATGATTCGCCCTTCATATCTAACCAGTGGTACATTGTTTCCCAATCCATTGAGGTGGTCACTGATCTGCATGGCATACATTGTAGAGGTAGAATGCCTTTCGCAGATCATGATAGCTAACATCATTACAAAATCCATTTGAGCATAATCCCGTGCCTGTTCTAGTGGATTGAAGTCGAGTCCGTGCCTTCCGAGATGGGGGTGGCAGGGCAGGTGGCAGGGAATGAGATTGCTATTATGTTGGCAGTGCCCTGTAGCTGCTCAGCAGTGATGTATAGGTCTGCCCTGGCTGGACCGGAGAAAACACGATTAGATTTGTTGACTGTTCAGCACTCTGGCATGTTGAGATATTGGGGGAACACTTTTTATGAGGTTAGCTGCCAGACAATTAATGGGGAACACACACATCCGCACATTACAGTAAGTGGGTAATTCATATTTTATCATAGCTGGCACCCCTCCGGAAACAAACTCAAGTCTCATATTCACAGGATATTTCCTCATAGGGATTATGGCTGTGAACCCAGGAAATGCTTCAGCTGCTCAGCTGCTCCCTTTGGGAGCCACAGTATACAACTGAGCCAATACTTGGCAGGCCTGAACTCAACAATGGCAGCTGGAGGCATCTGATAACACTGAGGCAGTCTATGTGACCTTTCTGATATCCTAATCAGGAATATATACACCACATCCAAACACAAGATGAGCCAGTGAAATTGTTGTGTTTTGTGGTTATGCATGGGCACGCATGCACGTGCGCACCCACACAAATCTATTGAACCAAAAGGAGAAGAGCAGATACATTTTAAGTAGGAACGATAAGTGATTAGCTGAACAGAACTCTCAGGTTTAGTATTAGGAGGAAGAAAAAAAAGAACTGACTGCTCATGGCATCCAGACCAAAACGAACACTATTTCCTCTCCTTGAAAATATGTGATGTGAGTTAGGACTTCAGGAAACAGCAGAGGGAGCAGCCCCCTCTCCACATCGATGGGACAGTAGTGGAGAAGGTGGAACGTTTTAAGTTCCTCGGCGTACACATCACGGACAAACTGAAATGGTCCACCCACACAGGCAGTGTGGTGAAGAACAGAGCCTCTTCAACCTCAGGAGGCTAACGAAATTTGGCTTGTCATCAAAAACTCTCACAAACTTTTACAGATGCACCAACGAGTTGCATCCTGTCGGGATGTATTACCGCCTGGTACGGCAACTGCTCCGCCCACAACCACATCCGCACAACGCATCACCGGGGGCAAACTATCTGCCCCCCAGGACACCAACCTATGTCACAGGAAGGCCAAAAAGATCATCAAGGACAACAACCACCCGAGGCACTGCCTGTTCACCCCGTTATCATCCAGAAGGCGTGGTCAGTACAGGTGCATCAAAGCGTGGACCGAGAGACTGAAAAACAGCTTCTATCTCAAGGCCATCAGACTGTTAAACAGCCATCACTAACATTGAGTGGCTGCTGCCAACATACTGACTCAAATCTCTAGCCACTTTAATAATGAAAAACTGGATGTAACAAATGTATCACTAGTCACTTTAGACAATGCCACTTTATATAATGTTTACATACCCTACAGTACTCATCTCATATGTATATACTGTACTCTATACCATCTACTGCATCTTGTCTATGCCGTTCGGCCATCGCTCATCCACATATTTATATGTACATATTCTTATTCATTCCTTTACATTTGTGTGTATTAGGTAGTTGTTGTGAAATTGTTAGATTACTTGTTAGATATTACTGCACAGTCAGAACTAGAAGCACAAGCATTTCGCTACACTCGCATTAACATCTGCTAACCACGTGTATGTGACATTAAAATTTGATTTGATTTGACAAGTAATCTAGTCCACAAATCAAACCATACAGAAACATCTGGTTTTCAAACATCGTGTTTATGTAAACAAGGACAATGTGAATGAAAATCCATTCTGCTTTCTTTACTGCTAGCTCCGTGGTGGGATCTTGCGCTACAGCCAAAGTCTTGAGGCTCCGTAATATTTTACGCAGTATACTGAGCTGTGACTATAAACTTGTAGGGCTCCAACTTTCTCTCACTGTGATGAGATAGCTCCCGGGTAACATCTTGGGTATTACATAATTCAAACTGTTGAAACTAATTAAAACAATTACATCTGCCAGACTTGATCATTCTGGGAGTTAGCTCTCAAATGTGAAATTCAGGTCAAATCATATCTTGCTTCAGGGTTCTGGCTAACATAAGATGGTGAGGATCAATGAACACAGCCCCTCCATCTGTATATCCATCCTATCAGAGTGTAGTAATAACTGGTGATGGCATATTCCCAATAACTCTTGTATACCCCCTAATAAACCACACACAATGTATGAGCATGATAGCTTCTCTGTTTAACTGAGTACTACTGATGTTTTGCTCTGTTTAGATCAGGTGTGCTGATGTTAGATATGTGTGAGTATATTTTGTGTCTGTGTGTGTTTTCCTCTGGGGTGTTTTTACAGCTTTAAAGTCATGCTAGCATGCAGGCAGATAAAACAGAGAACAAGGCTACATATTCATCAGGCCTTCCAGAAAAACCTGTCGATCTGCCCTTCAGCAAGGTACTTAACCCTTATTGCTCCTGTAAGTCACGCTGTATACGAGCATCTGCTAAATGACTCCAATGAGATGCAACATCCAACTGCGAACTGCCTCACATTGGGGATATTTTACATGGGGACAAACATGTTGTTTTGTGGAATGCCCCAGAATGCCCCAGCCCCAATGTAACGCGGGATGAGAGGGAGAAGGAGGGAAGACGAGAGGGAGAAGGAGGGAAGAGGAGGGGGTGAATGAGTCTCAGCAGCAGCCCCTGGAGGTGGTTCGGGTCCCAAATTGTTCACGTTCATCTGAACACTTAATTACTTCAGCTAGCTAATCTTTCACTTAATAAAATCTATTAAATTAGGCTGTCAGCGTCGTTAATGGGCAGTAATTTAGAGAACTGAAGCACTGCCCTGGTTTTTCTGCCACACTTGGCCAAGACATATTTAATGTGTTCTAGTAGCTGCTGCATTTGCCACTGGAGTCATTTTACCTCAAAAAGCACAGTAGGATTTTGACAGCCACCATCTCAAATTGTTCTGAAATAATTTCTGTAGTTAGAAACAGATGAGATTAGCATTCCTGAAACATTACTTTGTTGAAAATTATTTGATCTATTAGAAATTAAGCTAATTGATTGCCCCCAAATTGGCCATTTAATTTATAGGATTCATTTCATATTCAATAAATGTAGTACCTAACATCCGATTTGGACGATAATTCTTCCTAACAATGAGTAAGACATGATCAAAATAATAAACCAGTATACAGTAGCTGTTCTCTATGTCTGACAAGTAGCATGGAGCTGCTGCTTGGAGTATTTCTTCTTTTTTATGATTTTTATTTTATTTTATTTAACCTTTATTTAACTAGGCAAGTCAGTTAAGAACAAATTCTTATTTACAATGACGGCCAACCAAAAGGCAAAAGGCCTCTTGCGGGGACGGGGGCCTGGGATCCATTTTTAATTTTTTTTATAAATACAAACCTACATCACAACAAGAGAGACACAACACTACATAAAGAGAGACCTAAGACAACAGCATAACAAAGCAGCAACACATGACAACACAGCATGGTAGCAACACAACATGACAACAACATGGTAGAAACACAACATGGTAGCAGCACAAAAACATGGTACAAACATTGCTGGGCAAAGTCAACAGCACAAAGGGCAAGAAGGTAGAGACAACAATACATCATACAAAGCAGCCACAACTGTCAGTAAGAGTGTCCATGATTGAGTCGTTGAATGAAGAGATTGAGATAAAACTGTCCAGTTTGACAGTTCTTCATCCTTTTGTAATGTATTTCCTGTGAATCTGGTGATGTTTTTTCCCCCTTTTCAGAGAAATTAGCCATTGAAGTCGCTTGATTATTTACTGCACCGCCCACAACCGCAGGGCTCTCCAGAGGGTGGTGCGGTCTGCACAACGCATCACCGGGGGCAAACTACCTGCCCTCCAGGACACCTACAGCACCTGATGTCACAGGAAGGCCAAAAGGATCATCAAGGACAACAACCACCCGAGCCACTGCCTGTTCACTCCGCTACCATCCAGAAGGTGAGGTCAGTACAGGTGCATCAAAAATGGGACCGAGAGACTGAAAAACAGCTTAGATCTCAAGACTATCCGACTGTTAAACAGCCATCACTAACACAGCGAGGCTGCTGCCTACATACAGACATGAAATCATTGGCCACTCTAACAAATGGATCACTAGTCACTTTGTTAATGCCACTTTAATAATGATGTTTACATATCTTGCACTACTCATCCCAGATGTATGTACTGTATTTTATACCATCTATTGCATCTCGTCTATGCCGGTCGGTCATGGCCCATCCATATATTTATATGTACATATTCTTATTCCATCCCTTTACTTAGATTTGTGTGTATTGGGTAGTTGTTTTGTGGAATTGTTAGATTACTTGTTAGATAGTGCTGCACTGTTGGAGCTAGAAGCACAAGCATTTCATTTCGCTACACTCGCAATAACATCTGCTAACCATGTGTTTGTGACCAATCAAATTTGATCTGATTTGATTTACCATAAATTCAAGTACTGAATTTTCCCCACTAGATGCCACTGTTCCTGCTACTGCCGCCACACCCTTATATCCATGTTGCTGGTCTTGTGTTTATTAAATGGATCACAACAATTTCTTTGCAACTTTGGGTAGAAAACCAATAGCTTTTGCTTATGATAAAAATACATTCTATGGTCATCCTCACAATTCAAGCCAGTCCTCCATGAAAGAAATTCAGTCCTTCTCTTATGCTTAATTTGTGTCCAGGAAACAGCCCTTCTGTGTGTGGTTTATTCCCTTTAAAAAAAGGTCTAGATTGGTAGACCATTCCTGGTGAACAAGTAAACCATTAGGCTAGAACAGTTCTAATGGTTTCAATGTTATGGTCTCTAATGGTCTTCAATGGTAAAGGTCCCAAACACACACTGTAAAGTGTTTTGCAATGGTAATGGTATTGGGTTGGGTTGGATTTAATGGTAAATGTCACTAATCACACTACATGTTGAAAAACATGTGACTGTCATGCAATGGTTTATAATAGTTTTATTTTATTAGGGTTGCCCAATTTCTCCATCAAAGTTTAGGGCTTGTAGGAAAAGTCTATATATGACAATTGCAACATATGGATAGCCTTCTCAGAAAGCTATTCAAGGAGAGATGGGTTGAAGCATTTAGTTGCTAAGATAAAGACAAACTGAATTGCTTTCATGGAGGACTGGCTTGACCACACAATTTATTTTCATCATGTGCAAAAGCTATTGGTTTTCTTCCCAAAGTTGCAAAGATAATGTTGTGATTCATTTAATAAACACAAGAGACCAGCAACATGGAAAGGGTGTGGTGGCTGTAGCAGGAATAGCGGCAAAACCTGGTACTTTCACAGTAATGTATAGTATACAAAGTCACTTAAATGGGTAGTTTCTCTGAACAGCGGAAAGAAACATCTCCAGATTCACAGGGAGGACATTACAAAGGGTGATGATGCACTACTCCAACCGCAACTCCACACTACTTTTTTTTGTTTTACCGGTTAGCTCCATACTACTTGTCAAACATAGAGAACTGATACTGTTTACTGGTTGTTAGGGTGGGAAAGGCGTGGGGTGTCCGTGGGTCGCTTTTGACCATTGTATTGGAATCCTCATGTCTTACTCAATGATAGGAAGATTTGTGGTGCAAATTGGATGTTTGGTACTATTTGTTGAATGTTATGTGAACCCTATCAATTAAAAAGGGACAATTTGGGTGCAATCATTTAGCTTAAGTTCTCAGAGATCAAAATTACATTTCAACAAAATGATGCTTGAGGAATACTAATCTTACCTGTTTCGAACTACAGAAATGATTTCAGAACTATCTGAGATGGTGGGTGTCATGGCTTGCTGAAATGACATGGAATGACGCATTGCGTATTATGACCAGTGTGTCCACTTTTTACTGTGAATCAATGCACTTTGCAGTTACCGGCGCCAAATGTAAATAGAGATGTTTCTGATTTATTTGACTATTGCATACACATATAAAACAAGAAAACAAATTTATTATTTTATTGCTGTGGCTGGTCATATACTATTGTAAGCTGACCCGAATCCCACCACAAGTTATACCCAACCCTGGTTTTGTGCCCTGCCTGTTAACCTTAAATCAAACCCACTGCTGCTGATGTATAAGTGACGAAAGATGCTGTAAAAAATAATTGACAACACTGTACTGTACCAGCATGTTATTGTGCCTCTTCACCACCAGAGGGAAGCACGTCACAGCTTTTACTTTAACAGACATGTTTTACCAAATATGCATGGTTTTTACGCAATGTGTTTGATTTTGTAACTATTCAAAACCCATCTTTGTTTACTGACATCGTTGGTCATTTCAGAATTTGTACTGATAATATGAATCAAAGACTGTTTGTTCTATGATTCTTATGAAGGACCAAAAGGATATCAGTTTATTTATCCATCCCTGTCTCCAAAAATGCACTTAATGAGTAAAATAATACTTCTGTATAAAACTCACTGAGACTGACTTATCTCCTTCCAGCTGTGTTAGCATGACCTCTGTACATCCTTTAAACCCACCAGTAAGAGTGAGAGTGATGGAAAGAGAGATGGAAAAAGAACAAGCAAGAGAGATTGACAGTCAGTCAGAGAAAAATGGGTAGAGAGAGAGAGAGAGAGAGAGAGAGAGAGAGAGAGAGAGAGAGAGAGAGAGCAAAGCAACACAATTAGACCCAACCAAATGATGATAATTACTTGACACATTGGAAAGAATTAACAAAATAACAGAGCAAATTAGAATTATATTTGGCCCTAAACAGAGAGTCCCTATGGCAGAATACCTGACCACTGTGACTGACCCAAACTTAAGGAAAGCTTTGACTATGTGCAGACTCAGTGAGCATAGTCTTGCTATTAAGAAAGGCCACCATAGGCAGACCTGGCTCTCAAGAGAAGACAGGCTATGTGCACACTGCCCACAACATGAGGTGGAAACTGAGCTGCACTTCCTTGAGAGCAACCTCCTGCCAAATGTATGACCATATTAGAGACACATATTTCCTTCAGATTACACAGATCCACAAAGAATTCGAAAAACAAACCCATATCTACTGGGTGAAATATTTGCCTAGTAGATATTAATATTTGCCTAGTAGCAGCGATATTTGTGACCTGTTGCCACAAGAAAAGGGCAACCAGTGAAGAACAAACACCATTGTAAATACAACCCATATTTATGTTTATTTATTTTCCATTTTGTACTTTGTATAACCACTTGCACATCATTACACCATTGCATGTATACATAATATGACATTTGTAATGTCTTTATCCTTTTGGAACTTTTGTGAGTGTAATGTTTACTGTTAATTTTATTGTTTATTTCGCGTTTGTATATTATCTAATTCACCTGCTTGGGCAATGTTAACATATGTTTCCCATGCCAATAAAGCCCCTTGAATTGAATTGAGAGAGAGAGATATTGACAGTTTGAGAGAAATTAATAGAGAGTCAGGGAGCAAACATATATATATACAAAGTACTTAGTTAACCCTTTAACCGGCACTATTTGCTACTACAGACAGGGTCAAGACAGTAACCAGAGTACTTAGTTAACCCTATTGATCTGTCACTATTTGCTACTACAGACAGGGTCAAGACAGTAACCAGAGTACTTAGTTAACCCTATTGATCTGTCACTATCTGCTACTACAGACAAGGTCAAGACAGTAACCAGAGTACTTAGTTCAACCTATTGATCTGTTACTATCTGCTACTACAGACAAGGTCAACACAGTAACCAGAGTACTTAGTTAACCCTGTTGATCTGTCACTATCTGCTACTACAGACTGAGGTAACACAGTAACCAGAGTACTTAGTTAACCCTGTTGATCTGTCACTATCTGCTACTACAGACAAGGTCAACACAGTAACCAGAGTACTTAGTTAACCCTATTGATCTGTCACTATCTGCTACTACAGACAGAGGTAACACAGTAACCAGAGTACTTAGTTAACCCTTTGATCTGTCACTATCTGCTTCTACAGACAGAGGTAACACAGTAACCAGAGTACTTAGTTAACCCTTTGATCTGTCACTATCTGCTTCTACAGACAGAGGTAACACAGTAACCAGAGTACTTAGTTAACCCTATTGATCTGTCGTTATTTGCTACTACAGACAAGGTCAAGACAGTAACCAGAGTACTTAGTTAACCCTTTGATCTGTCACTATCTGCTTCTACAGACAGAGGTAACACAGTAACCAGAGTACTTAGTTAACCCTATTGATCTGTCACTATTTGCTACTACAGACAGGGTCAAGACAGTAACCAGAGTACTTAGTTAACCCTATTGATCTGTCACTATCTGCTTCTACAGACAGAGGTAACACAGTAACCAGAGTACTTAGTTAACCCTGTTGATCTGTCACTATCTGCTACTACAGACAGGGTCAACACAGTAACCAGAGTACTTAGTTAACCCTTTGATCTGTCACTATCTGCTACTACAGACAAGGTCAAGACAGTAACCAGAGTACTTAGTTAACCCTGTTGATCTGTCACTATCTGCTACTACAGACAGAGGTAACACAGTAACCAGAGTACTTAGTTAACCCTATTGATCTGTCACTCTCTGCTACTACAGACAAGGTCAACACAGTAACCAGAGTACTTAGTTAACCCTATTGATCTGTCACTCTCTGCTACTACAGACAAGGTCAAGACAGTAACCAGAGTACTTAGTTAACCCTATTGATCTGTCACTATCTGCTACTACAGACAGGAATAACACAGTAACCAGAGTACTTAGTTAACCCTTTGATCTGTCACTATCTGCTACTACAGGCAAGGTCAAGACAGTATCCAGAGTACTTAGTTAACCCTGTTGATCTGTCACTATCTGCTACTACAGACAGTGGTATCACAGTAACCAGAGTACTTAGTTAACCCTATTGATCTGTAACTATTTGCTACTACAGACAAGGTCAAGACAGTAACCAGAGTACTTAGTTAACCCTATTGATCTGTCACTATCTGCTACTACAGACAAGGTCAACACAGTAACCAGAGTACTTAGTTAACCCTGTTGATCTGTCACTATCTGCTACTACAGACAGGGGTAACACAGTAACCAGAGTACTTAGTTAACCCTTTGATCTGTCACTATCTGCTACTACAGACAAGGTCAAGACAGTATCCAGAGTACTTAGTTAACCCTGTTGATCTGTCACTATCTGCTACTACAGACAGAGGTAACACAGTAACCAGAGTACTTAGTTAACCCTTTGATCTGTAACTATTTGCTACTACAGACAAGGTCAAGACAGTAACCAGAGTACTTAGTTAACCCTATTGATCTGTCACTCTCTGCTACTACAGACAAGGTCAACACAGTAACCAGAGTACTTAGTTAACCCTATTGATCTGTCACTCTCTGCTACTACAGACAAGGTCAAGACAGTAACCAGAGTACTTAGTTAACCCTATTGATCTGTCACTATCTGCTACTACAGACAGGGATAACACAGTAACCAGAGTACTTAGTTAACCCTTTGATCTGTCACTATCTGCTACTACAGGCAAGGTCAAGACAGTATCCAGAGTACTTAGTTAACCCTGTTGATCTGTCACTATCTGCTACTACAGACAGTGGTATCACAGTAACCAGAGAACTTAGTTAACCCTATTGATCTGTAACTATTTGCTACTACAGACAAGGTCAACACAGTAACCAGAGTACTTAGTTAACCCTATTTATCTGTCACTATCTGCTACTACAGACAAGGTCAACACAGTAACCAGAGTACTTAGTTAACCCTGTTGATCTGTCACTATCTGCTACTACAGACAGGGGTAACACAGTAACCAGAGTACTTAGTTAACCCTTTGATCTGTCACTATCTGCTACTACAGACAAGGTCAAGACAGTATCCAGAGTACTTAGTTAACCCTGTTGATCTGTCACTATCTGCTACTACAGACAGAGGTAACACAGTAACCAGAGTACTTAGTTAACCCTTTGATCTGTAACTATTTGCTACTACAGACAAGGTCAAGACAGTAACCAGAGTACTTAGTTAACCCTATTGATCTGTCACTCTCTGCTACTACAGACAAGGTCAACACAGTAACCAGAGTACTTAGTTAACCCTATTGATCTGTCACTCTCTGCTACTACAGACAAGGTCAAGACAGTAACCAGAGTACTTAGTTAACCCTATTGATCTGTCACTATCTGCTACTACAGACAGGGATAACACAGTAACCAGAGTACTTAGTTAACCCTTTGATCTGTCACTATCTGCTACTACAGGCAAGGTCAAGACAGTATCCAGAGTACTTAGTTAACCCTGTTGATCTGTCACTATCTGCTACTACAGACAGTGGTATCACAGTAACCAGAGAACTTAGTTAACCCTATTGATCTGTAACTATTTGCTACTACAGACAAGGTCAAGACAGTAACCAGAGTACTTAGTTAACCCTATTTATCTGTCACTATCTGCTACTACAGACAGGGGTAACACAGTAACCAGAGTACTTAGTTAACCCTATTGATCTGTTACTATCTGCTACTACAGGCAGGGGTAACACAGTAACCAGAGTACTTAGTGAACCCTGTTGATCTGTCACTATCTGCTACTCCAGACAGGGGTAACATAGTAACCAGAGTACTTAGTTAACCCTGTTGATCTGCCACTATCTGCTACTCCAGACAGGGGGTAACACTGTAACCAGAGTACTTAGTTAACCCAGCACTGCTAACACACTAGAGTAGTAATCTCCTGTGCATTCCCCCCACCACCCCACCCAACCACACAGTTCCCAGCTCCCCAGGGTCCCCTCAATGACGTGGCCCTGGCTGACCCTGCTGTCCACTGGATAGTATTGTGTATTAAAACCCACTGCATGATTATTTGCTCCATTCCAGTTGTACCATGTGTTGCATCACCACATAGCTATGAATAACATGGGTAGGGATGAGGGAGGGAGGGAAGGGAAGAAAGGGTGGGGGAGGGAAGTGGCTAAGGCTCAGACAGTGCAGCAGAGACTGAGACGATTGGTTCAGCGGTAACGCTGCTCACAGGCTTTAGGTTAGATAGCAGTATTCACATGTGCATGCATTTGCATAGGCTTACATAGCAGTATTCACATGAATATAGGTTTTGGCTTACATAGCAGTTATATAGCAGTATTCACAGTGGATTTGATATACTATCTGTCTGTATGAGGTAATACAATAGCACAGTAAGAGGCACCAAGTGCTCTGTCAGGACTACAATGACGAGAGAACGTTTGAACTTGTTACCTATTGAGACGCCCTTCATCCAAAGTGAAGTTAGTCACCTTGTTATGTCATATAATAGAAAGATAAGGTAATGTAAAACAGACACAGTAAAGAAGTAAAATCTGACACAACAATGAAGGGTAAGTGAGCAATGTAAAATAGGTTGTGTAGAATAATGAATTTGGTTCATTCCTTGTGTTCACTGAGGGAGTATCTCTCTACTGAGGTCTCCTCAGGGTAAGCGGGGAGAGAGACTAACTGGGAGGCAAAGGCTGCCAAATAAGAAATACTATTATTATTATAAGACAAAAAAAATTATTAATACCGGTACATAAAGGAATATTAGTGGGAATATAGCCATCACATAAACAACAGAAAAGATAATGGATTATATTTGAAAATCCTTGATTTAGACTTGATTATTCTTTAAGATGGCTCCAACAGATATGGCAGCTCTGCTTCTAGCTCCTAATAAACTTTGCAGTATTTTGTTTTTTTTTGTGTGATTTCTTACATTATTAGCCCAGAATTTTTGGGGGGCTATTACATACATCCGGAAATATCTTTTGGATATCAGAGTGGCGGTAACTCACTAGCATTACGACCAGGAATACAACTTTCCCAAATTGGATCCTTTGTTTGTACCCCACAGGGCAATTTTACTTATTCCAGAGGCTGCGCCAAAACACCGCCGGCGGAGAAAAGGTATTCGGAGTGGACTTCTAGTCCGACTCAAGTGGCGTGCACACCATCCACCGCTTCCGAGTAAATTACTTTCTGATGTTCAGTCTCTGGATAATAAAGTAGACGAGCTCAGGGCGAGGATCTCCTTCCAGAGAAACATCAGGGATTGTAACATACTCTGTTTCACAGAAACATGGCTCTCTCGGGATATACTGTCCTCATTCCATTCATCCATCTGGGTTCTCAGTACATCACACAGACAGGAATAAAGAACTCTCCGGGAAGAAGAAAGGCGGGGGTGTATGTTTCATGATTAACCACTCATGGAGTGATTGTGATAACCAGGGTTGGGTAGGTTACTTTATAAATGTAATATGTTACAGTTACTAGTTACCTGTCCAAATTGTAATCAGTAATGTAACTTTTGGATCACCCAAACTCAGTAACGTAATCTTATTACATTCTGTTACTTTTTGATTACTTTCCCCTTCATACGCATTATAATAAGACAAAATATTGCAGGATAAATCAATGTTAAAGTTTACATACCTGGCCATAGATGGATGTTACATTTTTACTTTATGGGTTGGTTATGTAGGCTTCTTCTAACCCATCGCTTTCTACTATATATAATAATACGTTTAAATTATATATTTACATTAAAAACCAAAGTCTATCAAAATTCCAGTCATTCCAATGAATGTTATACCCCTGTATCTTCAAGAATAGGACTTGGAAGTATAGATTAGCCAAATTAGAAATATGGAAGTATAGATAAGCCAAATTGTTTTACCTGAGCATAACCCCAAAACTAAGAATTTATTAGCCAGCCCTACTCTGTTGTTTATGATTTTGTTGTTATGGAGGACTGATTGGGCTCATTGATTCGAGTTGAAAAATAAAAGCCGCACGCATGGAATGGCATGCTTTGAGCACGACTGAAAAGTGCTATTTACTTGTGAAAATGAATTGCCATATGCTGCATTTGCTAAAGGCCTATTGTTCACCTTTTTGTTTGTGACACTTTGATATCTTGATTATATGCAGCTGTTTAAAAAAGGGCAAATCCACAGATGAAACAATAACAAAATGGCTGCCCCGCAACAAAATTGGTAAAAAGCTGAGGGGATGGGCCTGGAGAAATCCAACCACTCTCATATTAATAGACAGCTTGTTTAACCATACTACTTTTTACATTTGAATGTTTACAAACACAAGCTTATATTTTGTGTTCTCACTGAGTCTGACACTGAGTCCGCCCCCCAGGTGGTGAAGGTACTGCTCCCTACTGTACTCCCTGCTCATCCCCTGACTGCGTGTCCTGCACGCCTCCAACTCAATCCTCAAGTTTGCAGACGACACAATAGTAGTAGGCTGATTACCAACAATGACGAGACAGCCTACAGGGAGGAGGCGAGGGCCCTGGGAGAGTGGTGCAAGGAAAATAACCTGTCGCTCAACGTCAACAAAACAAAGGAGCTGATCGTGGACTTCAGGAGACTTCAGGGAGCATGCCCCTATCCACAGACGGGACAGCAGTGGAGCAGGTGGAAAGCTTCAAGTTCCTCGGCGTACACATCACTGGCAATATGAAATGGTCCACCCACACAGACAGTGTGGTGAAGAAGGCACAACAGCACCTCTTCAACCTCAGGAGGCTGAAGAAATTTGGCTTGGCCCCTAAAACCCTGACAAACTTTTATAGATGCACAATTGAGAGCATCCTGTCGGGCTGTATCACTGCCTGGTACGGCAACTGCACAGCCTGCAACCGCAGGGCTCTCCAGAGGGTGTTGCGGTCTGCCCAACGCATCACCGGGTGCAAACTACCTGCACTCCAGGACACCTACAGCACCGGATGTCACAGGAACGCCAAACGTATCATTAAGGACATCATATCTTTATTGAACACACTGTGTAAACATTCACAGTGTAGGGTGGAAAAAGTATGTTAACCCTTGGATTTAATAACTGGTTGACCGTCTTTTGGCAACAATAACCTCAACCAAACATTTTCTGTAGTTGAGGATCAGACCTGCACAACTGTCAGGAGGAATTTTGGACCATTCCTCCTTACAAAACTGTTTCAGTTCAGCAATATTCTTGGGATGTCTGGTCTCGAGGTCATGGCACAGCATCTCAATCGGGTTGAGGTCAGGACTCTGACTGGGCCACTCCAGAAGGCATATTTTCTTCTGTTGAAGCCATTCTGTTGTTGATTTACTTCTGTGTTTTGGGTCATTGTTGCATCACCCAACTTCTGTTGAGCTTCAATTGGCGGACAGATAGCCTAACATTCTCCTGCAAAATGATACACTTGGGAATTCATTTTTCTGTCAATAATAGCAAGCTGTCCAGGCCCTGAGGCAGCACCAAACCACAATGCTCCCTCCACCATACTTTACAGTTGGGATGAGGTTTTGATATTGGTGTGCCTTTTTTTCTCCACACATAGTGTTGTGTGTTCCTTCCTTTCAAACAACTCAACTGTAGTTTCATCTGTCCACAGAATATCTTGCCAGTAGTGCTGTGGAACATCCAGGTGCACTTTTGCAAACTTCAGACATGCAGCAAGGTTTTTTGGGGACAGCAGTGGCTTCTTCCATGAACACCATTCTTGTTTAGTGTTTTAAATCTAATAGACTCTTCAACAGAGATGTTAGCATGTTCCAGAGATTTCTGTAAGTCTTTAGCTGACACTCTAGGATTCTTCTTAACCTTATTGAGCATTCTGCACTGTACTCTTGCAGTCATATTTGCAGGACAGCCACCATTATATTTTACCTTCATTTAATTAGGCAAGTCAGTTAAGACTTGACAGCCTAGGAACAGTGGGTTAACTGCCTTGTTCAGGGGCAGAACAACATATCTTTACCTTGTCAGCTCGGGGATTTGATCTTGCAACCATTTCAGTCACTAGTCCAACGCTCTAACCACTAGGCTACCTGCTGTCCCATCTATAGAGAAGAAAAATACAATACTTTGTGTGTTATTCGTTTAAGCACACTATGTTTGTCTATTGTTGACTTAGATGAAGATCAGATCAAATTTGATGACCAATTTATGTAGAAATCCAGGTAATTCCAAAGGGTTCACATACTTTTTCTTTCCACTGTAGACTTGGAATCACTGGCCACTTTAATAATGGAACACTAAGTCACTTTAATAATATTTAAATAACGTTTACATACTGCTTTACTCATCTCATCTACTGTATTTTAGTCAATGCCACTCCGACATTGCTCAATCTAATATTTCTATGTTTCTTAATTCCAATATTTCACTTTTAGATTAGTGTGTATTGTTGTGAACTGTTAGATACTACTGCACTGTTGGAGCTAGGAACACAAGCATTTCACTTTACCCACAATAACATCTGCTAAATATGTGTATGTGACCAATACAATTTGATTTGATTAGATTTTTATTGATTGGAGAAAGAAAACAAGTAGGCCCTCAGGTCATGATACAATACTGCCATCTGCAGGAAGATAACGAGATTCCACCATACCATAGTACTCCATTACATTTAAGTAGGGACTGGCACAGAGTCCAGTAGGACGGTGTCACAAGGCTATATAGTCATAAGCCTACACTTCACTGCTGGAGGGAATATACAGCCGCCCTTGATTATGAGCTACAATTAAAGGTTAAAATAAATGTGTGCAATACACAAGAGGTAAACAACTGTTTTCCATCAGTAGAATCAATGTAGGGAGGTAAGGTGATATCATAAGAGAATCGCTTAGACTTACCAGTAGGACTAGGCCAGTTATCTCACGCGATCTGGCAGAGAAGTAGCCTATGTGAGCGCTTTAATAGTAGCCTAAACATACCATTAAAGTCTCCATCACCAACAAATTAATGAACTTCAGAGATAATAGGCTGGTTTATGCTGCGAACAACATGTTTTTATTAGCCTACTAGAATCGCCTACAAAAATAGGTTTGTGATAGGCCTTCAATTGAGAGGTCTAACTTGTTATACATAGCCTACAGTTCACAATAACAGGAAAAAATACATTTAATCACCAAAAAAAAAATTAAGAGATAATAAACTTTCATGATAACACTTCATTTAATCTTTGAAGTGTTGGCTAATGTTTTACTGAAACATTAGGAAGCTATCTGATTTTCAATAGCACCGATGACAACAATCTATTAATTTGATCAAAAGGCAAAGCTCCTCGAGAAAGAAGCACTTGACAGGAAAAAAAACATGTAATGGATGGATTTGGCAGATGGTTGCAAAATAAATCCTCACATTGCAGGTATGAACTTGGCAGTTTTATGCTGGGGCAGTTAAAGCCTCATGCAGTAGTAGCAATAATAATAACAGTAAACGATTACTACCTTACATGCTGACCACACCGCTCGTGTCACGTGCGCTCGCGTCGCAAAATAAATGTACACATACATGTTATTCAATCATTGCACCCACACTGCTCCCGCACGCCAACGGGCGTTTGCGTTCCAAGCACTAAAATAGAAGTCAGTTCTATTTGTGACACTGAACGCGGTGCAAGTCCTGCCTCTCCCATCTCCTCATTGGTTTATAGAAGCAGATACCCATGTGCCATCTCCTCATTGGTTATACCCACGTGGATGATTGAAAGATGAACTGAGGTCAGTCGATCGTAGTAATACACCTTATTATGAAAGTAGATGGCAATCGCCATATAAAGTCCAAAGAAGAAAAAGCCCCGGAAGTAGGAGAAATGACTAGAAACAATTCGGTTTACCATTTTATGTGTGGATTAATTGTCGGAGTAGAGGACCTTGTGCATTTCAGGTAAAATAACAACTCAACGTTTATATCCCAGGACAAATTACTAGAAACAGCAAGCTAGCTAAATAGAACAAATTAGCTAGCAACTGCAAGCTAGCTAGCTAAATTGCCATAAATGTTTAATGCTTTTCCACCTGTCCCCAAATTAATATAATTGGTTCAGCGTTTGTGTTGATATTTCAACCTGTGTGTCGTGATCGCGTTTGGTGTGGGGGGACAAAATCTATTTGCGCACGATGGCACGCGTCCGGTTTGGGCATGGTGTGAAGCTACCATTAGTCAAAAGCCACCTACTGGGCAGAAATGTCTGAAGTGCGCATGGATTATATGAACAACTGTTGTGTGGAGTCGTTTTTATTAGCGGGAAGATTTTTAACTAATGTCTAATTGTGGGGTCTTTGGTAAACAAAAGTGTCACAATACATATTTATTAATCAGGGCTTTTGCAGCCTATCAGAGAAGGGGTTGAGTTGATGCCAAAGAGCTCAATTTTGGTCTCATCTGACCACAACACTTTCACCCAGATGTTCTCTGAATCATTCAGATGTTCATTGGCAAACTTCTGACGGGCATGTATATGTGCTTTCTTGAGCAGGGGGGACCTTGCGGGCGCTGTAGGATTTCAGTCCTTCACGGTGTAGTGTGTTACCAATTGTTTTCTTGGTGACTATGGTCCCAGCTGCCTTGAGATCATTGACAAGATCCTCCCGTGTAGTTCTGGGCTGATTCCTCACCGTTCTCATGATCATTGCAACTCCACGAGGTGAGATCTTGCATGGAGCCCCAGGCCGAGGGAGATTGACAGTTCTTTTGTGTTTCTTCCATTTGCGAATAATCACACCAACTGTTGTCACCTTCTCACCAAGCTGCTTGGTGATGGTCTTGTAGCCCATTCCAGCCTTGTGTAGGTTTACAATCTTGTCCCTGACATCCTTGGAGAGCTCTTTGGTCTTGGCCATGGTGGAGAGTTTGGAATCTGATTGATTGATTGCTTCTGTGGACAGGTGTCTTTTATACAGGTAACAAACTGAGATTAGGAGCACTCCCTTTAAGAGTGTGCTCCTAATCTCAGCTCGTTACCTGTATAAAAGACACCTGGGAGCCAGAAATCTTTCCGATTGAGAGGGGGTCAAATACTTATTTCCCTCATTAAAATGCAATTCCATTTATAAAATTTTTCACATGCGTTTTTCTGGATTTTTTTGTTGTTATTCTGTCTCTCACTGTTCAAATGTTATTAGTCAAAAATTATAGACTGATTTATAGATTAAAATTATAGACTGATCATTTCTTTGTCAGTGGGCAAACGTACAAAATCAGCAGGGGATCAAATACTTTTTTCCCTCACTGTAAACTAGATCTAGACTACTGTGGGTGGGATAGGAAACGTGATAAAGGAAAATAAAAATGGTCAGCAGAGCATGCCCAGAGCTTGGGCTGAGCAGTACCAGAGCGAAATTGGACCAGGAGAGAAGGCAGACCATTTTTTTTCATCTGCTTGAATAATGCTCTGTTCCTCGCTCCACACTCGCCCACTTACATGGTCTGACATTAAAAAGCAGCCCTGCTTTAGGCTATCAAAGAACTGTCATTGAATAATCATATCAATCGATGGAATCAGTGAATAAATGGCAGTAGCACGGACTGGCAAGATGCATAACAAATTAGGCCTAATTAGGCAAAATAACAATTATGTTGTTCAAATTAGTTTTCCAGAGTGACAAAAAAAACTGTATGAATTTTTTTTTATACTAAGTCGTTCAAACAAGATACTAAGTTGTTTGAACGACTTAGTATCTAATTGTTTATATAGGTTTTTTGTCACTCGGGAGGCCGAGTGTCTTGTCTTGGGCTTCTGTAGGGGATGTGTGGTTGTCCCACTATGACTCGGGAAACCATGCAGTTTATTAGCCTACAGATGAAATAAGTGATGAACCTCACAGGGGTGTTGAAAGTGCAGTGATGAGCTTGATGCTCATTTCCAATAAATATTGAGGGTCTTATTCTGGTGACATGATGATTGAAGCCTGATAGCCGTTTGACAAATAAAACAATTCTCGCTCTTATCCATAATAATCTCATCATGTTGAGTAGCCTACCCACACACCCTACCAGTGGAGTTTCCTCAGAGGAGGAAGGAGAGGACCACCCTCCTCATTGAATTTCATAAAATAAAAAAATAGTGAAATATTAAAAAGGTCCTTTTTAAATAAAACTATACTAAATATATCCACGTCACCAAATAATTGATTAGAACACAATGTTTTGCAATTAAGGTCTACAGTAGCCTCAGAAGCACCCTGTACGGTGGTGTAGCCAGAGGACAGCTACTATAGCTTTTGTCCTCCTCTTGGTACATTGACTTCAACACAAAATCTAGGAGGCTCATGGTTCTCACCCATTCCATAGACTTACTCAGTAATTATGACAACTTCCAAAGGACGTCCTCCAACCTATCAGAGCTCTTGCAGCATAAACTGACATGTTGTCCACCCAATCAAAGGATCAGTGAATTAATCTAGTACTGAAAGCATAAACTACAGCTAGCTAGCACTGCAGTGCATAAAACATTGCGAGTAGTTCACTCAAAGAGAGAGAAAGACAATAGTTGAACAGTTTTTAACAAATTAATTTATTCCAAAACAAAGTCAGTTTGGTGGAAACACACCACTGGTGGGAAAATGTGCATATTTTCTTTTTATATTTCCTCCAACCCCCACACAGGCTGATAGCTACTGTACTGTACAGCTCAGTGGGGAAAATAAACAACCTATTCCTCTCAAATCCTTAGGAAGCACGAAAGCATGAAATAGCAATGTGCCTCATGCTTATTACCATCATCATTAGCAGTAGCAGAGCAGCAAGAGCATTACAAACGGTCAGATCCCAGCACTAATGATCATTCACATGCACACACATGCAGATACCGTGTGAGAGATGCTATAAACACAAAAGCAGTCACACATGCAGTTTTCTGCCAAGCTTCACTGTTACTCTGTGGAGCTGATGAGCTGTCGTCGTGACAGCAGGGTCATTCCCTTTCTCTCTCTCATCAACAGAATTAAGGCTTCCCATCACTATTCTCTCTCTCATCCTACTTCAAAATCACTCCTACATTTCCCATCTCTCTCTCTCTACATGTTGCTTGCCACCCTCTCTCCCTCCCTTGTGTGTATATTGAGTCAAGGATGACATTAGCATGGTAATCACAGTGTACTGTCAAGAGTCTTTCAGAAACATATCTCTAGTATCATGCGGTATACCTACAAGCAGAGGAGGCTGGTGGGAGGAGCTATAGGAGGACATGCTCATTGCAATGGTTGTAACGGAACCAATGGAATGGTCCCAAACATATAGAAACAACGATACCATTGATACCATTCCAGCCTATACAATGAGTCCATCCTCCTATTGAAACTCCCACCAGCCCCCTCTGCTACACAGAGACTCAAAAATGATGCTTTGAGTGCACATGATGCCAAATCACTGTGGAGGGGTACAACAGTTACAGTGAGATATGAACATACATAAAACCTGTATAGTCTCCCTGGCAAACCTGGCTGTTGTTGTTGAGCACTTGCCAGCATTCATCAGGAGCCGATGCCAAACCAGGAAAACACAACATGCCTTATTGTATCATAAACATCACATTTGTCGTATCTTAATTCAGATGCATTTTTTATTAAACCGAAGCAAATGTCTTGGAGTGGAGGACTACCACTGCATGTTTTCCTGTGGGTTGAAATGCACCCTCCATCCTCTGCCTGTTGCTCTCCATCTCAGACTGAAGGATTAGGGTACTGCAGTCGGAGGTACCATCAAAATCAGATTCAGGAAAAGATTAATTGACTCAGATAACCCCATCTAATTTAACTGCAGGCTGAAGTCCTACCAGCAAATCCCTCCACCTCATGCTCTGCATTCAGTATCTCCATAATCATCAACACTTGACCCATCTGGCAGTGAACAGCTTACCCCCGTCATCATCAACACACACAAACACATACACGCACACGCACACACCACCCTGTCATCAACATCGCACAACAAATATTTACAGTACTGTATGTTCCCTGTTGGGTGAATCAGATCACCTCTCTAGATATGACTCACCATATACACCAGTTACTGACCTTGAAGGGATCCTACAAGGTCACACAGAACTCTCTGTCAGAGTCTTTCACAGCTGAATATAAAGGCAGGGCCTGGGTTTTTACTTGCTCAAAGTTACAGGAATAATCTGATGGTGGGGAGGGGGCTGAGTGGCGTGTGGCCTCCAGCTGCATATTAAATGTGCTCTGGCGTTTCATGGCCTGTCAGCTCTGGCCTGCTTTGTGATGCACAAAAGACACACATTCTCATTTACTCGCACTCACTCACATACCGCGCACACACACACACACACACACACACACACACACACACACACACACACACACACAGCAAAATATGTTGTTCATTACATGGTGAAAAAAGTAATTTATTGGTATCTGTGTTGTAGAAAAAGGTGATAATGCTGGCAGAGATCTGACAGGCTAATCCAGCTAGCTAAATTGGCAGTACTACTGCTGAATGATGAGACAGGTGATAGATAGAGGCCTATGGTACCAGGTTCACATACACAGAGAGCTATTCTTGCTTCTAAGACATATTTCAATGTACAAGAAGTACAGAAATTAGACCAAAGCAAAATACTCTCGCATAGACATGTTTAATGCAGGATGATTTTAAAAGGAGATACCGAGGATGTTAGGTGTTTTTAGTGAAGCTGTTACAAAGCTCATTGATCCAGACAACATAGCTATGACGTCAAGCTTCATCTGACATAGTCTTGAAGTCTCATGGGGGCTTATTACTTTCATGCATGTATCTCTAAGAATGCTCTCTTTTCAGAAATGCTAAAATATTTAATATTCAATCATTGCTTTCTGGAATCAAGTCACTTGTTGAGGAGACACACTTTGAAATTCAATTCACAATTCAAACACAGTCAACATGTGTGACACCAAGTCCTGGCATCCCTTAGGTGTTGGTGCATTTGTGTGTCAAATATAGCAAAACATATGGCCAGTTTGCATACCTTATGAAAGATCAGAGCAAAAATAAAAGCAAACAGAACAACGCACCAAAAAACAAATCACATTTTCTAAACTCAGATACTGAGCATTAACATTGAGGTCAGTCTTTCCCATACATTTTCTTCACATATAGATTTATTTACTATTAAATATCTTAAATCTTTTATAAAATAATTCCTCGGAATTCATTCTATGTACATAGACAAGAGTGCACAAGATGGATGGATGGAGTGACATGCCAAGGTGTTTTGGCCAGGAGTTGTTGTATTCTTGTAGGTATTGATTGTTTCTCTCTTAACCTGGTCTGCTCTCTCTCACTAGGGAATTACTGGTTTCCATACCATAACTACGGTGGCCCTAAGAGGCAAAGTAGATTTTTTAAAGTTAATTTGCTCCTTAGGGCAACCGTACATAATACCACTAATACATATTCATCTCAATTCACTTCCTGCATGTTCTCAGCCAAGGGACAACACTTCAACATGACGACGACCAACTGGGTGACAATAATAGCAACACTGAATCTCAGCCCTGTCCTCTGTCCCCTCAACAGAACATGGTTTCAGGACTATCCACAATAATGGATACTAAAATCGTGTAAAAATATTGTTGGTTTTTCTGGCATGTTATAGCTCGATCTGCTCCATAGACAAACAGAGATGGCGTTTTTCATTAATGTGCATTGAAATACAAGGCAAAAACACACAGCACATAGCTACATACAAGGCCTGCATGCTCTGTTGCCTAGAAAAATAAATGGTTGCGCTTTAGCATTGATCTCTGATATGACCTCCCACCATTTTGTGGATCCTTACCAGAAATGGGAGATGTTGGCTTGGGTTGTTAAGACGATGGACGATGCTTGGCACCGGTGCAAAGTTTCTCCTAGTTAGAGATCTAGGCTCAGCTTGCCCTCCCACAATCCTAACCTTTAGTGGGGAAACTGCAAAACTGACCAAAGATCAGTGTTCGGGGGCAACTTCAACCTACACCTGTTGGCTCGGTCATGGTATACAATGACATGAATGGCACTATTGCTCCAACACTGCAAATATGCACAACGACAATGTGATTGTTGTTGTTGTTGTATACTTCTCTCCAAAAAACACAACAGTAAGACATCATACAGACAAGAACATTCAATATCAACCTGTGACAGAATACTTCATGTGGTTTCGGTTTCTTTTCACAACGTATCGGCATCCACAGAACTCTGACGAGAGCAGATATCTCTGTATATTACTAAGAAATGTTTAGCTGATAATCACAGTATATTATAGTAAGTATGCTTGTTGTTCAAAATGGCAAAAATACTAATGATTCTAAATTGCTGGTGTGTTTGCCTAAAACACTAGTACTGAGCTTCTTGAAGCACTGAAGGTACACATCAGAGAGTAGTCGATGGATTTAGTGACTCACAAAAAAGAAAGCAATCGCGTGGAGCATTTGCTTTGAGAGAGAATAAACTGTTCTGTTCACACACATCCGTATTGTTTAGATATGTAATGATAATACCATACTATAGCGGTAAACATACCTTCAACAAAAGGTGCTGTATCTCGTGGTGTGGGACCCACATTCCTTTAATTAAGGAGAGAAAAATCGGTTCTGTGTACGGCTGCTCGTTGGGGGGCTTATACGACAATGTCAGATCATCTGTACAGTGAAGTAGAACGCATGAAAACAAAACAAGGAATGAACGTAAAAATTAAAAAAAACACACAAGTCGTGATGGGATAGAGTTATTCATTATTATTTCTTGTAGTTCCTAGAAAGGTGGTGAGGTTTAGAGGGACGGATGGAAGGGAGGCTGGGGCTGTCTCTCTCTTCCCCCAGTCTTTAGACTACACAGTAGTTTCATTTCTCCAGGGTCCAGTGCGTATATTCCCTGTGCTGTCTGATGCGTACACGAAACCCTCGTGCAGGCCGCCTTTAAGGATCCCATTCTGATTGGGCGGTGGGTTCTGGGGGTAGGATTGTCTGCGCGGGTGCATCTCCAGGTGGTGATGCGGCACGATCAGATCCTCCTCATTGGCTTTTTTGCCACAGCCGCACAGAAAGGTGCCCGTGTCGCCCGCCTCCGCCTGGCACAGAGTGGGGAACAGGTCTGCCTTGGCACAGCAAGGCACGTGCCGGTGGCAGGGGGCGTGGCACGCCACCGCCGCCTCGTGAGCCACCGCCGCCGCGGACGCATGGCACGTGTGGTGGCCTACTTCGTGGGGGGAAGCAGCCAAGTGGCAGATGTGTCCGAGGCGCTCGTGTGTGCTGTGAGGGCTGTCTGTGTGGGAGCTGTGGATAGAGCCTCCGTCTACACTAGAGGGGATGTGGTAGGCGTACTCCCTCTCTGCCACCCCTCCTGTGCCAGCCTGCCGGTGGCGGCTAAAGTGACGAGGCTTAGTCCTAGTGCTGCCCTTCAGGCAACGATGCAGATGGATGCCTGGCCGGTAGCCCTCTGGGTCAGTGTGCAGGAGCACATGCGCCGGAGGCTCCTCCTCCATCAGCTGCTGGCTGTGCAGGGCGGTGCAGCAGGGTGCCACGGGGGACAGACATGTCACATGGTTCTGTGCCGGCGCCAGGCTGCCATGCTTACAGTGACCCAAGGTGCCACTTTGGGCGTGTCCTCCCAACATGGCCTTACCCGGGCACGGCGAATCCAGGTGGCAGTGCCCGTGCCCTATTGTATCCCCATTGACATTAACCTTTGGACACGAGTGACCATGACCGTGGCAACCGTGTTTGGTGCGTCTCCCAGGGCAGCAGGCGCACCAGCAGTGCCACACGTCGTCCCGCTTTGCACAGTGGTGGATGAGCACGAAAAGGCCCAGCGTGACGGAGAAGGCACCGTACAGGCAGCTGAAGATCATGTCCAGGAAGTGGCCCTGCGACACAGCCAGCGCCCCGAAGGCCCACGTGGCCACGAACAAGAAGAGGGTGAAGGCTGCTGTCCTCAGCTGGGCCTTGAACGAATGCTCATTGGCCAGCAGAGAGGGGTTGATGGCAATGGCTGAGTGGCAGCCTGCGTGGCACTGCCCTCTGTTGGGCGGTGGTGGCAGTGCTCCGGGCTCTCCTCCCCCTCCCTGGTGGCAGTGCCCGCCCATGCCTGTGACAGACGCCAGTCTCTGCTGCTCCTGAGTCAGGGCTTTGAGTTCGTACTTCCTCTCTGGGTGGCGCCTCAGCTGGATGAAGGTACACAGGAAGTAGACGCAGGTGACCAGGACGATGAAGGCCACAGGGCCATAGAAGGCTCCCAGGCTGGACTCCCATGCCATCCAGCAGCTGCAATACACGCACACACACACAGTAGGCTAAATTAACATCACTGTATGACCTCAGTGTGTTTGCTTTAATAAACACTGAAATACACAAACAAAGAGAAGAGCCATAGGCATCTTGAAGCGATAAATTACCTTAAGTGATAAAGAAAACAAAGGGGGGTGGGCAACATACACTGAAGTGTGACTCATATCATCAGATCTATCTGCATCTAATCTATTTTGGAGGTAAATAGTCGTTGCAAGATATCGGTGCATGAAGACTAGACACAGCTGTTGATGAGGCGTCTAAAGTTTGTAATTTCCACTTTAAAATGTCAGACTTGATTTGCCCTAACAAAAAATATATCAACCCCTGCAAAAAATGTCCTTTCATTTTAATCCTCATCATAATTCACATCTCCTGTTGCTGCAGATCCTACCTGCGTGTGTGCGTAAAACTGTGACTGTG
The DNA here is from genome assembly GCA_030435695.1 of Brachymystax lenok tsinlingensis. NCBI lineage: Eukaryota > Metazoa > Chordata > Actinopteri > Salmoniformes > Salmonidae > Brachymystax > Brachymystax lenok. Next base: position 36,391,370 of record CM059780.1, read on the forward strand.
ACCTTGAGAATAAGGGACTGCTGGGTGACTTACTAGGGTGACGTCTCCCCACTGCCATAGTTGTCCATATTGACGCCTGCTGTGATTCCACAGATGATGAAGGGCACTCCGCCACTGACTAAATAAAACCTGAAGAAAGAGAGAGATTATAAAATGTGTGACATATAAAAGTCACTTTACAACACCAATATCCTCTGTTTTCTGGGCTGTACTGCCAGTAATCAATAGCAGGGAGGCAGAGAGAGCCAGATAGAGCCAGAGAGAGAGAGAGAAAGAGAGAGAAAGAGAGAAAGAGAGAGAGAGTCAGTGAGAGAGAGAGTGTGAGAGAGCGAGAGAGAGAGCTAGTCAGAGAGAGAGCGAGAGAGAGATAGTCCGAGAGAAAGAGAGAGAGCGCGCGAGAGAGAAAGAGATAGTCAGAGAGAGAGAGAGACCGAGAGAGACAGAGAGAGAGGTCATGATCAGATGAGCTCCTGCATTTTTCGGCATCTTCTTAAAAAAAGGCAGAATTATAGTTAGATAAACTTGGGAGTTTTTGTCAGGAACATATACAGGATGCTATCCTCTACAACATAACCTTCACTCCAAATCAAAAGTCAAAACCTACAACCTGATTTTGGACGGAATTACGGAATCACCTGGAAGGCTTACAACTACCAAAGATTACTATTCCAACGCTATACAGCAAATGCTCTGGAAAACAACAGAAACCTGAAAATACCATTCAACCTGGAACTGAGTGAGTAATGTTTAGTCTGAAGCTATATTTTATTTCCAAAAGCCAAGAAGAAAAAATACATTACATTACTTTATAAGGGCTGAATGCTAAATTAAGACTTGATACAACTTCAATTAGCACTGACGTGTCAAGTGAGAGGTGTCAAAGCACTTTAGCCCAACAATGGCAGGAGAGTTGCACAGTCTGCTCCAACCAAATGGAGAGGCCTTAGAAGCTGCCTCCCGCTGTTCAGAGGTAATTAAAATACAGTACCCTGTGTACAGTTGAAGTCGGAAGTTTACATACACCTTAGCTATTTAAACTCAGTTTTTCACAATTCCTGACATTTAATCCTAGTAAAAATTCACTGTCTTAGGTCAGTTAGGATTACCACTTTATTTTAAGAATGTGAAATTTCTGAATAATAGTAGAGAATGATTTATTTCAGCTTTTATTTCTTTCATCCCATTCTCAGTGGGTCAGAAGTTTACATACACTCAGTTAGTATTTGGTAGCATTGCCATTAAATTGTTTAACTAGGGTCAAACGTTTCGGGTAGCCTTCCACAAGCCTTCCACATTTTGGCCCATTCCTCCTGACAGAGCTGGTGTAACTGAGTCAGGTTTGTAGGCCTCCTTGCTCGCACACGCTTTTTCAGTTCTGCCCACATATTTTCTATAGGATTGAGGTCAGGGCTTTGTGATGGCCACTCCAATACCTTGACTTCGATGGCCTTAAGCCATTTTGCCACAACTTTGGAGGTATACTTGGGGTCATTGTCCATTTGGAAGACCCATTTGCGACCAAGCTTTAACTTCCTGACTGATGTCTTGAGATGTTGCTTCAGTATAACCACACAATTTTCCTCCCTCATGATGCCATCTATTTTGTGAAGTGCACCAGTCCCTCCTGCAGCAAAGCACCCCCACAATATGATGCTGCCACCCCCGTGCTTCACGGTTGGGATGATGTTCTTCATCTTGCAAGCCTCCCCCTTTTTCCTCCAAACATAACGATGGTCTTTATGGCCAAACAGTTTTATTTTTGTTTCATCAGACCAGAGGACATTTCTCCAAAAAGTACAATATTTATCCTCATGTGCAGCTGCAAACCGTAGTTTGGCTTTCTTATGGCAGTTTTGGAGCAGTGGCTTCTTCCTTGCTGAGCGTCGAAAATAGGACTTGTTTTACTGTGGATATAGATACTTTTGTACCTGTTTCCTCCAGCAACTTCACAAGGTCCTTTGTTGTTGTTCTGGGATTGATTTGCACTTTTCGCACCAAAGTGCGTTCATCTCTTAGGAGACAGAACGCATCTCTTTCCTGAGCGGTATGACGGCTGCGTGGTCCCATGGTGTTTATACTTGCATACTATTGTTTGGACAGATGAACGTGGTACCTTCAGGCGTTTCGAAATTGCTCCCAAGTATGAACCAGACTTGTGGAGGTCTACAATTGTTTTCTGAGGACTGATTTTCCCATGATGTCAAGCAAAGAGGCACTGAGTGAAGGTAGGCCTTAACCTCTTCCAGCTAGGGTCCCATTTTCCGAATTTTCGCCTGTCTGACGTGCCCAAAGTTAAATGCCTACCACTCATGGCCAGAAACTAGGATATTTACATATTTAGTACTATTGGATAGGAAACACTCTGAAGTTTATAAAACCATTAAGATATAGTCTGTGGCTATTCCAGAACAGATTTAGCAGGCAAAAACCAGAGAAATTTCTGTCCGAATTTATTTTTCTTTGGCTCTCCTCTCATTTTGAAGCCCATGTAATATTTTCTATGGGGAATAGGACCGAGGTTGCAGTACTTATGGCTTCCACTAGATGTCAACAGTCTCTGGAAAGGGTATGGAGGAAAAGCTCTGACCAGATCCTTAGAGAGAGAGAATTACTACGGGTAGGAAAATAGGTAAACAGGCGTGCGTTCACGAGCGTGAGCAGCGCCAGCAGCGACCAACTTTCTTTTCGTCTTTTAACGTTTCACTTACCGTTCTTGTAAAATATGATCGCTATTATTCATAAAAGAATACATAAGGATGCATTATTAATGATATTTGATTTGTTTGTGAAAAAGATGAGAGGTATAATTTGAACGCGATCCCTTCACTGTAAAGCGGTGAGTAGACTGACAATGCTTGGTGGAGTAGCTGAGCGTAGCGTGCCAAAAACAACGGATATTTATGGATATAATTATTTACTTTTTCTAACAAAAGAACCATGGATTATCTTGTTTGGACACTTGGGAAGACCTCAGAAGAAGTTATTTGAAAGGTAAGCGATTTATATTAGCTGTGATATGGATATTTTGAGAACCGAGCTGGATATGAATTTATGCTAATGTGGAAAATATGTGAGGTACTAGCCTCAAACAATCAAATGTAGTGCTTTCGCCGTAAAGCCTTTTTAAAATCTGACAACGCAGTGATATTGCCAAGAAGCAGAGCTTTTGATGGCTATGCAACACTATGCAACACTTGTATATCGAAGTTAAATATTACGAATATGTATTACGAATATGTATTTTGAATTTGGCGCGTTATGTTTGCTCTGAAAACGATCCCGCTAAAGGGATCGGCGCGCTAAGAGGTTAAAATACATCCACAGGTACACCTCCAATTGACTCAAATGATGTCAATTAGCCCTATCAGAAGCTTATAAAGGCATGACATCATTTTCTTGAATTTTCCAAGCTGTTTAAAGGCACAGTCAACTTAGTGTATGTAAACTTCTGACCCACTGGAATTGTGAAACAGTGAATTATAAGTGAAATAATCTGTCTGTAAACAATTGTTGGAAAAATTATCTACTTTGTGTCAAGCACAAAGTAGATGTCCTAACCGACTTGCCAAAACTATAACTAACTAAAACTAACAAGACATTTGCGGAGTGGTTGAAAAATGATTTTTAATGACTCCAACCTAGGTGTATGTAAACTTCCGACTTCAACTGTATGCAAAGAATGATAAGGCAAAAAAAGTTCAAAAAATGAAGAGACACTTCTTGCTGACTATTATAAAAATGGGAACATCAGCAACCTCATCTTCCACACAAACCATCCCCTGGCATGGCACAGTGCTATATTAGCACACTACCCCTCTGTTAGGAGGGGGAGTTAACGAGGGGTGGAAACTCAGGATACTAGACAACGAGGACTCTTGAGTCAGCTATTATAAATCTCTACAAGTTTGGAACAGTAATGGTACAGGGCAACCCCAAACAGTTTCAGCTGGACTTTCAACTAATCAAAGAACTAGCCCAGCAGGAGAAGCTCTCCCTTGAGAAAGATACCCCGCCTCCGAGCAGGTCAGACCAGACCTCTTTATTATATAACCCCACAGATGAGCAACCCAAGTGGAAAGTCAACCTCCCAGCCCCACCCTCTTCAACATAGATATCAACGAATTGGCGAGGGCACTAGAAAAGTCTGCATCACTCGGCCTCACCCTACTAGAATCTGAAGTCAAATGTCTACTGTTTGCTGATGATCTGGTGCTTCTGTCACCAACCAAGGAGGGCCTACAGCAGCACCTAGATCTTCTGCACAGATTCTGCCAGACCTGGGCCCTGACAGTAAATCTCAGTAAGACCAAAATAATGGTGTTCCAAAAAAGGTCCAGTCGCCAGGACCACAAATACAAATTCCATCTAGACACCGTTGCCCTTGAGCACACAAAAGACGATACATACCTTGGCTTAGAAATCAGCGCCACAGGTAACTTCCACAAAGATCTGAGAGACAAGGCAAGAAAGGCATTCTATGCCATCAGAAGGAACATAAAACTCAACATACTAATTAGGATCTGGATAAAAATACTTGAATCAGTTATAGAACCCATTGCTCTTTATGGTTGTGAGGTCTGGGGTCCGCTCACCAACCAAGAATTCACAAAATGGGACAAACACCAAATTGTGACTCTGCATGCAGAATTCTGCAAAAATATCCTAACGTAGAACACCAAATAATGCATGCAGAGCAGAATTAGGCCGATACCCACTAATTATCAAAATCCAGAAAAGAGCCCTTAAATTCTACAACCACCTAAAAGGAAGTAATTCCCAAACCTTCCATAACAAAGCCATTACCTACAGAGAGATGAACCTGGAGAAGAGTCCCCTAAGCAAGCTGGTCCTGGGGCTCGGTTCACAAACACAAACACACCCCACAGAGCCCCAGGACAGCAACACAATTAGACCCAACCAAATCATGAGAAATCAAACAGATAATTACTTGACACATTGGAAAGAATTAACTAAACATTTTGGCCCTAAACAGAGAGTACACAGTGTCAGAATACCTGACCACTGTGACTGACCCAAACTTAAGGAAAGCTTAAACTATGTACAGACTCAGTGAGCATAGCCTTGCTATTAAGAAAGGCCGCCGTAGGCAGACCTGGCTCTCAAGAGAAGACAGGCTATGTGCACACTGCCCACAAAATGAGGTGGAAACTGAGCTGCACTTCCTAACCTCCTGCCCAATGTATGGCCAAATTAGAGACACATATTTCCCTCAGATTACACAGATCCACAAAGAATTTGAAAACATACCCGACTTTGATAAACTCCCATATCTACTGGGTGAAATACCACAGTGTGCCATCACGGACGCAATATTTGTGACCTGTTGCCACAAGAAAAGGGCAACAAGTGAAGAAAAAACACCATTGTAAATGCAACCCATATTTATGTTGATTTATTTTCCCTTTTGTACTTTAACCATTTGTACATCGTTACTACACTGTATATACACATAATGACATTTATAATGCCTTTATTATTTTAGAACTTCTGTGAGTGTATTGTTTACTGTTCATTTTTATTGTTTATATCACTTTTGTATATTATCTACTTCACTTGCTTTGGCAATGATAACATATGTTTCCCATGCCAATAAAGCCCCTTGAACAATTGAAATTGAGAGAGAGAGATAGTCAGTCAGAGAGAAAGAGATATAGTGAGTCAGAGAGAGAGATATAGTCAGTCAGAGAGAGAGAGAGAGAGAGAGAGAGAGATTGTCAGTCAGAGAGAGAGAGAGAAAAAGATAGTCAGTCGAGAGAGAGAGATAATCAGAGAGAGATAGAGAGACTTTGACTTTTTGTCTTTCTTTAATGAAACATTCTTATTTCATTAAACCCCCCCAACAAAAAAAAAATATATATATATCCTGTACTGCATACATGTACCATACTCACCTTGCCCTCTACCCCACGATACAAAACAACACCACACATCACAATAACCAAAAACCTCACCACTTCTACAACCGTATATCCAAAACATCTTCCCCAGCTACAGTGAGGGAAAAAATATTTGTTCCCTGCTGATTTTGTACGTTTGCCCACTGACAAAGAAATGATCAGTCTATAATTTTAATGGTAGGTTTATTTGAACAGTGAGAGACAGAATAACAACAAAAAATCCAGAAAAACGCATGTGAAAAATGTTATAAATTGATTTGCATTTTAATGAGGGAAATAAGTATTTGACCCCCTCTCAATCAGAAAGATTTCTGGCTCCCAGGTGTCTTTTATACAGGTAACGAGCTGAGATTAGGAGCACACTCTTAAAAGGAGTGCTCCTAATCTCAGTTTGTTACCTGTATAAAAGACACCTGTCCACAGAAGCAATTAATTAATCAGATTCCAAACTCTCCACCATGGCCAAGACCAAAGAGCTCTCCAAGGATGTCAGGGACAAGATTGTAGACCTACACAAGGCTGGAATGGGCTACAAGACCATCGCCAAGCAGCTTGGTGAGAAGGTGACAACAGTTGGTGCGATTATTCGCAAATGGAAGGAACACAAAAGAACTGTCAATCTCCCTCGGCCTGGGGCTCCATGCAAGATCTCACCTCGTGGAGTTGCAATGATCATGAGAACGGTGAGGAATCAGCCCAGAACTACAAGGGAGGATCTTGTCAATGATCTCAAGGCAGCTGGGACCATAGTCACCAAGAAAACAATTGGTAACACACTACGCCGCGTGTGAAATCCTGCAGCGCCCGCAAGGTCCCCCTGCTCAAGAAAGCACATATACATGCCCGTCTGAAGTTTGCCAATGAACATCTGAAAGATTCAGAGGACAACTGGGTGAGTGTTGTGGTCAGATGAGACCAAAATGGAGCTCTTTGGCATCAACTCAACTCGCCGTGTTTGGAGGAGGAGGAATGCTGCCTATGACCCCAAGAACACCATCCCCATCGTCAAACATGGAGGTGGAAACATGCTTTGGGGGTGTTTTTCTGCTAAGGGGACAGGACAACTTCACCGCATCAAAGGGACGAAGGATGGGGCCATGTACCGTCAAATCTTGGGTGAGAACCTCCTTCCCTCAGCCAGGGCATTGCAAATGGGTCGTGGATGGGTTTTCCAGCATGACAATGACCCAAAACACATGGCCAAGGCAACAAAGGAGTGGCTCAAGAAGAAGCACATTAAGGTCCTGGAGTGGCCTAGCCAGTCTCCAGACCTTAATCCCATAGAAAATCTGTGGAGGGAGCTGTAGGTTCGAGTTGCCAAATGTCAGCCTCGAAACCTTAATGACTTGGAAGAAGATCTGCAAAGAGGAGTGGGACAAAATCCCTCCTGAGATGTGTGCAAACCTGGTGGCCAACTACAAGAAACGTCTGACCTCTGTGATTGCCAACAAGGGTTTTTCCACCAAGTACTAAGTCATGTTTTGCAGAGGCGTCAAATACTTATTTCCCTCATTAACCTGTTACAGCTAGGGTCCCATTTTCCGAATTTTCGCCTGTCTGACGTGCCCAAAGTTAAATGTTAGTACTATTGGATAGGAAACACTCTGAAGTGTCTAAAACCATTAAGATATAGTCTGTGGGTATAACAGAACAGATATAGCAGGCAAAAACCTGAGAAATTTCTGTCCGGAAATCCTTTTTCTTTTGCCCTCCACTCACTTTGAAGGCCTGGTAATAGAAGTCAATGGGGAATAGGACTCAGGTTGCAGTACCTATGGCTTCCACTGGATGTCAACAGTCTCTGGAAAGTGTCTGGAGGAAATAGCCCTGAGGAGATCCTTATAGAAGAAGAAAGACTACAGGAAGGGAAAAATGTAAACAACCGTGCACGTTCACGAGAACGTGAACTCGCCCAGCTTTCTTTTCCTTTTACGTTTCAGTTTCAGTTACCATCCGTGTAAAATATGATCGCTATTATTCATAAAAGGATACACAAGGATGCATTATTAATGATATTTGATTTGTTTGTGAAAATATGAGAGGTATAACTTGAACATGTTTTCTTCACTGTACAACGGGCGAGTAGACTGACAATGCTTGGTGGAGTAGCTGAACATAACGTGCCAACCAAACGGAGATTTATGGATATAATTAATTACTTTTTCTAACAAAAGAACCATGGATTCTCTTGTTTGGACACTTGGGAAGCCCTCAGCAGAAGTTATTTGAAAGGTAAGCGATTTATATTAGCTGTGATATGGACATTTTGAGAACCGAGCTGGATATGAATTTATGCTAATGTTGAAAATATGTGAGGTACTAGCCTCAAACAATCAAATGTGGTGCTTTCGCCGTAAAGCCTTTTTTAAATCTGACAACGCAGTGATATTGCCAAGAAGCAGAGCTTTTGATGGCTATGCAACACTTGTATATCGAAGAATGTTAAATATTATGAATTTTGAATTTGCCGCGTTATGTTTGCTCTGAAAACGATCCCGCTAGCGGGATCCGTGCGCAGAGGTTAAAATGCAAATCAATTTATAAAATTTTCACATGCGTTTTTCTGGATTTTTTTGTTGTTATTCTGTCTCTCACTGTTCAAATAAACCTACCATTAAAATTATAGACTGATCATTTCTTTGTCAGTGGGCAAACGTACAAAATAAGCAGGGGATCAAATACGTTTTTTCCCTCACTGTATACAGACAGCCCCCCCAACACACCATATCTCCTGAAACATCTCCACACTTTTTATCATTGTATAGAACTCAAATTCTACCCTAAGGCGTGCAGAGACCATCCCATTAAATAATAGTAAAGGGTCTGTTATCCCCCCACCTTTGACCCTGTTCCTCCTTGTTAGCCAGATAGCCAACTTTGCCTGAGCAACCAGAAAATTAAACAAAACACATTTGGTCTTCTCCTTATTTGAATACCTGTACCCCATTATAAACATCCCAACAGTAAAAAACACCCCCAACCTCTCACACAGACATTCCAACAGAGACATTAATGGCATTAACCTGGCGCACACAGAAAACACATGAATCAGTTTCTCTCATATCACAGAAAGGACACCCCTGCCCGATTCCCGGTTCAACCCGTGCCAACCAGCTGTTAGTGGCCAGGGCTCCATGTAGAACCCTCCACTGGAGGTCAGCTGACCTTTTTGGTACTGGGGGTTTGTAGAGCCCCCTCCATCTAAAACCCACCATACTTTACGCCCCACATACCCCCTGCCACTGATGTGCCTTCATTCCTGTTAGGCTCCTAATGTTCCTTACCTTAATGCAGAGGTTGTAGAGGGCTTTACCTCCCACCCCTTCAAACTCCCCCAGGCTCGGAGTGTTAAAATCTAACAAGTCCTCCAGACCCCCTTGGCAGTCCCCAGTCTCTGCCGTCACCTGCAGTGGCGGAAACATTGGTGGCTCCTCCCCCTTTGGCCGCTCAAACACCCCCCTTACCGGCTCAGACAGTGCCTCCTGGATCTCCTTCAGGAATCTCTCCAGCAGCCTAAGAGACGTTATTCCTGTTTGTTGTGCCAGGACTTCCGGGGATTTCCATCCCTCCTCTCCCAGCAGTCGTAGGTCACCCAGCCATAGTAAACCCGCAACCATCAGTTGCCTCTGCAGGGTGGCCGACTGAACTGATCTCAAAGGGATGGCTGGGTTGTGGAAGATAGACTCCTCCCACACCCACAGCCCAGGCTCCACACCCCTTTGTCGTGTGGGCCTTAGCAGCTGCCAGGCCCTCAGCACTGCAGAGTAAAAGTCTGAGAGACCTGCTGTACTCAGCCTCTCCAGCTTCATGAGGAACGCTGCCGGTCCAACCCTAATCCGCCAGCTCTCCTCAGCAGAGCGCATGCTGGTTCCCTCCAGCCGACATCAGTATGGTACAGCAGTCTCTGCACCACCTTTAGTCAGAAAGCAGCCACCCTGCTCTCCAGTTCCACCAGGCCCTGTCCTCCTTTGTGGACGGTCATGTACAACACTGCCGACCTCAGCCAGTGGTGGCCCGACCAGAAAAAGGTTTATGCCAAAGGGAAGATGCCACCAGGTTGTTGATTATCAGCGCTAGCGCCCCACTCCCGACACTACCACGTGAAATGCAAGGCGCCAAATTCAAAATCCAAAAGTTTAATTATTAAAAATGCACCAATATACAAGTGTTTCATAGTCATTGAAAGCTCTGCTTCTTGGCAATATCACAGCGTTGTCAGATTTCAAAAAGGCTTTACGGCGAAAGCACCACATTTGATTGTTTGACGGTAGCACCTAACATATTTTTCCATTATCATGAATTCATAAGCTATCACGGTTCACACATAACACATTTCACAGCGAAAACAAATCAATTACCTTTTGAAGAACTTCTGCTGAGGGCTTCCTAAGTGTCCAACGAAGACAATCCATGGTTATTTTGTTAGAAAAAGTAATGTATTATATCCATAAATCTCCGTTTGGTTGGCGCGTTATAATGAGAAAATAGAGCGTTGACTCCTCCATTGAAACGTGAAGAGAACTTCGTTCAACTTATACCTATAAACTTGTCCAAGAACAATCAAACATAATTGTAAATGTATCCTTAGGAACACTTTTATGTATAAATAGTATAATATTTCAACCGGAATTTAAACTGGGCGATAAGAAAGGAAAAAAAACAAAGAACGTGCCAGCCCGGGAGCGCGCATTTACTTGTATTGACAACTGCGTGGACACTTCCTTATTCCTCTTCTTCTCTGCTCTAAAAGCATCTAAAAAGAATCAGAACACTTTCTCGAGACTGTTGACATCCAGAGGAAGCGATAGGTACTGCATTCATATGCCCTTATATGGGCATTTTTATGAGGGAGGGTTTCTAAATGAGGCAATCCGTCAAAAACACTTTTTCCAGGACAGAAATTCCTCGGGTTTTCGCCTGCCATATCCGTTCTGTTATACTCACAGACAAAATGTTAACACTTTTAGAAAATTCAGAGTGTTTCCTATCCAATGGTACTAAATATGTGCATATCCCATTTTCTGGGCCTGAATGGGAGGCATTTTACTTTGGGCACACCAGGGTCTCCAAAACGGTCACCTCGTGCGCTGCTCCCAAAGAAGTTAAACAGATACTTATGGTCCACTCTATCAAAAGCCTTCTCTTGATCTAAAGAGACCAGTCCAAAGTTCACATTAGAACCTCTCGACAAGTCCAACATGTCCCTGATTAAGAACAAGTTGTCTGTGATTGACAGTCCAGGTTCACAATATGTTTGGTCCTTGTGTACTATAGAGTCCAGATGGGACTTCAGTCTGTTAGAGAGGACCTTGGCAAATATCTTGTAGTCCGCACAGAGCAATGCCACAGGCCTCCAGTTCTTAAGTTCACACAAGTCCCCTTTTTTGGGCAGGAGAGTCAGAGCCGCCCGACGGCAGCTCATCGGAAACTCTCCTACCCCGACGCATTCACGCAACACTCAAAAGAAGTCCAGTCCAATTATTCCCCAGAATTTTTTATAAAACTCCACTGGGAGTCCATCGACCCCCGGTGCACGGCCGCGGGACATCTGGGTTACGGTCTCTGCCAGTTCATGGGACAACAGAGGAATGTCAATTTCATCCCTCTGTGCCAGAGAGAGCTTAGGGAGTTCTGCAAACAAGACCTGGGCACACATAGGATCACACAGTTCTGCCCTATACAACTCCGTATAAAACTCCACAGTTCGCTCCTGCATCTCCCCCACCACAGAGGTCACCCATCAGACAGCCGTAGACAATGCATACCAGGAGCTGGGAGCATACATCTCCTGGAGAACCTAGCTCTTACAAGTGCTCCCTTTGCTTTAACCTGGAAAAAACAACCCAGGGCCCTACTTAATTCAGCTAAATTAGCCTGGAGGCCTACATTGCCTTGCCCCACCATCTCTACCTCCATCTCACTAATACTACGCTTGAGTTCCCCCAATACTATCCTTGCCTCTGAGGATGAGAGAGCTGTATACTGTTGACAGAAAAGCCAAATTTGGACTTTCCCCACATCCCATCATTGAATCAGAGACTCATACTCCTCTCCTTGCTGCCTCCACCTTTCCCAAAAATCTTGAAACCTGAGCAAAAAGTAGCACCTTGTAAGAGCTTTACATTAAACTTCCAATAGGATGCCTGCCGAGGCCCTGGTGAAATAGACAGCTTAGCCATGGTTATGTGGTGATCTGAAAACCTCACCGGGAGAATGGTAGCGCCCAACAGCCTATTGCTCTGATTCCTGGACATGTAAAAAACGATCAAGTCGGGCTGCACTCACCCTAGCCCCAAAGACCTTCACCCATGTATACTGTCTTGTGTCAGGATGTTTAGTTCTCCAAACATCCACTAGGTCGAACTGATTAATGATGTCCCTTAACACTCCCACTGACCCTGAATGAGTCTCTTCCCCATTTCTGTCTTTCGTAAAATCCATTGTACAGTTCCAGTCCCCGCCGACCACCAGCGTCTCCTCAGGCGCTACCTGTGAGAGTTCCTGTCTAAGACACCCAAATAGAACCCCCCTCTCTTTCCCTGTGTTAGGCGCATACACATTTATAAAGACAAAACCCATGTTGTTAATTTCTGCTTTTACAACAAGCAGCCCCTTCCCTACACATCTCCTTTGAGGAGAAAATGTTTACAGGACTGCCAACCCTGCACAAAAATGTGTCCCATGGCTCAACACACTTGCCCCTTTCCACCAGAGCCCCCAATGAACTTCATTCACCATATCACTATGCGTCACTTGCAGAAACAACACCTGTACTTTTTTTTTGTTTTACATATTCACCCAAAACACTCCTCTTTCCCGCATCTCTGGTGCCATTTATATTAAGCGAGCCTACCCAAAGAGTCTTCATAAGAAGTGGGAGAAAAGCCAGCAAAGAAAGAGATCAATAGCAAAGCTCAACAAACCACAGTGCCAGAAAGAAACTATTCATCTAAACAGTCTCTGAAGGTAGACTTTTACGCACTGTTGTCACCCACTTCCTCAAACTAAACCGTTTCCTGGGTGAGAGGACACCATGCACCTCATTTTTCATAGCATGTTTTACTGATCTTACAAACTTTCTCAGATCAGAATAAAAAGCCTCAAGATGAACTTTTCCCCCTTGGTCTCATTCAGGAACCTTGTCAGTTCCCTCACCGTATATTTTGAATAGGAGTCCGAAAAAAAGGCCTCCTCATCATCCTCTTCCTCAGACTAACTTTCCTCCTTCTCATCTTCATCTCCCATCCTGACCATCTCCCATCCCCCCAGCACCAGGCAAAGGTTCCTTGGTGCCTTTGTCCACTCCAGCCTCTCCCCTCCCGACTTCTTTCTTCTCCCCCTTTTTCCTTTTCCGCTCGACACCCTCCTCCTCCCCCCCTAGTCTCTTAGACTTCCCCACTATACTCTCCTCATCCACTAGCATAACCTGACTAGACCCAGCCTCATCTACACCACCATCCATAGCCTGACTAGGCCCAGCCTCATCTACACCACCATCCATAACCTGACTAGACCCAGCCTCATCTACACCACCATCCATAACCTGACTAGACCCAGCCTCATCTACACCACCATCCATAGCCTGACTAGGCCCAGCCTCATCTACACCACCATCCATAGCATGACTAGGCCCAGCCTCATCTACACCACCATCCATAACCTGACTAGACCCAGCCTCATCTACACCACCATCCATAACCTGACTAGACCCAGCCTCATCTACACCACCATCCATAACCTGACTAGACCCAGCCTCATCTACACCACTATCCATAGCATGGCTAGGCCCAGCCTCATCTACACAACCATCCATAACCTGACTAGGCCCAGCCTCATCTACACCACCATCCATAGCATGACTAGGCCCAGCCTCATCTACACAACCATCCATAACCTGACTAGGCCCAGCCTCATCTACACCACCACCCATAGCATGACTGCTAGAGCAGTACTGCCAGACCTGGGCCCTGGCAGTAAACCCCAAAAATACTAAAATAATGATTTTCCAGAGAAGATCCAGATCTCAGGGAATTAGACCAAAGTTCTCAATTGGTACAGAATATATAGAGTACTGCACACACTACAATTACTTAGGTGTAAAAATAAGCTAAACTGGACACCTTAATGAGGCAGTGAATTAACTGAGAGAGAAAGCACGCAGGGCATTCTATGCCATTAAAAAAACAAATTCAAATTGAAATACCTATTAAAATTTGACTAAAACTAATTGAATGTGTCATTGAACCAATTGCACTTTATGGCAGCGAGGTGTGGGGTCCACTTGCAAAACAAGATTTCACCAAATGGGACAAACACCCCATTGAAATGCAGAGTTCTATAAGATTATCCAACATGTCCAGAGGAAAACTACAAACAATGCATGCAGGGCAGAATTAGGCCAATATCCACTAATAATAAAAAATAAAAAAAGAGCTATTAAGTTTTGGAAACATCTAAAATACAGTGACCGCCTCTCATATCATTACCAAGCCCTGCAATGCCAAGAGCTGAGCAAAGAAAAGAGTCCCCTCATCCAGCTGGTCCTGGGGCTGAGTTCACAAACCTGTTCTACTAACACACTGAAGCCTCAGGACCAGAACATCCAATCAATCAGAATAAAACAAATTACAACACAAACAAAACAAAACTACATTGCTTAATGGGAAACACAAGCACAAAGCAAAATGCAGTGCTATCTGGCCCGTGTCTGTGTCCGACAGACCAATCAACATGCACATGTCCTCTACTGTATTCTTATTGTTATTGTTCAATGTATGGTTATTTTGACCCTTGGTTATTGTTGTCCCGTTGACAGTTTTGATTCTCATTATTTACATATTGTAAATATCCAAAGTAAGCTTTGGCAATATGTACATTGTTACGTCATGCCAATAAAGCAAATTGAATTGAATTTAAATTGAGAGAGATAGTCAGTCAGTCAGTCAGTCAGTCAGTCAGTGAGAGCGAGAGAGAGAGAGAGAGAGAGAGAGAGAGAGAGAGAGAGAGAGACAGTCAGTAGTCAGTCAGTGGGAGAGAGCGCGAGCGAGACAAAGAGAGAAAAATAAGAAAAAGAAAGAGACCTGAGGATGTGCTTCTCTCTGTGTGCCGGCTTGGGTTGTAGACTGGAGATGAAGGGACAGAAAACAGAGAGGGAGAGAGAAAAGAGAGAGAATGAGAGACAGCATGAGAGAGAGAGGAAGAAGTACACATTGACCTCTTACTCTCCTCTCTCCCGTTCTGCACAGTATAAACAACATCTCAACATGAGAACAGCTCTGCGACACAGTATAACACACGGCAAGAAGGCAAACAGCTTTACTTGTGCTGGAGCATGTTCACACTGCTTGGTACATCCACTTCTCCTCAAATCGGAGATCGTCTCTTACTCCTTGAGATATTTTCCTATCACTGTTTCAGTCCTGGAAAAAACAAACCAGAAACATGCAGTCCCCCACCTCTCTCCCTCTGTCTGTCTTGCTCTTGCTCTCTCCCCTTTACCCAACCCCTTCTGTCCCCACCTCTCTCCCTCTTCCCCTACACTGCACCCATCCCAAAATTCTATTACAATCAAGATGTTCGTGCAGGCAGGTGGAAGCGGGAGCATTACCGGGGCTGTCATTGTCTGAGTGGAGTGATTCCCTCAGGACACTCCTCCAACAGAAAGTCATTTCCACACATGACAAGGAGATAAGCATAAAGACGAGAGGACCAGGGGATGTTAAAGCCTAGTGCTTAATGACCCCTATTCCCCCTCTCTATCTCAACCAGTCACCAGTCTACAACCCCAGCCTTCCATGCCAGGCCGACGAACACATAATCACGCATACACACAGATACACACACGCACGTACACATACATACACAGGAACACATCCCTACTGTAGGTCTTTCTCTCTCATTCCCCCTCTCTCTCTCTGTGTGTCTCTCGTTCTCTCTCTTATTGTATTACTCTCCATTAAAGAGTCATTTAAACTCACGACACAAAATGGCAGACAGTGCAGAGGGCGGGCACTTTTGAGTTCAGGTTTGGGGAGCTGCAGCAATCATCAACTGATATAAATAGACATCCAAAGACCCCGGAGCGAGAAGTGCCTCCTCCCGCTCTCCTCTGTCTATGTACTGTCCTCTGTCTCGCTGTCTGGCCCTGGATATACTACAGGGAGTGGAGCACTCAGGCCAGTCCACATGTTGTGATATTTACCGATGATGGAGGAAACTGGTGCAAAAACGGATGAATAAAGCTGCATTGTGTAATTGGTTGCTGTGCCGCTTACCGTAACTCGTTCTATTTTGGGTCACTGAATACTGATGCAGACACTGCATACTGACACAGACACAGCACCACTGAAGTTATTGCAAAAATAAAAAAAATGAGAATATTGCCCAGTTCCACTGCAATGTTTTATGAAGTGAAGTGAGGGTTCAGTGAGTACCCTATCTCCTGTACTTATTTGCATCCTAAGCCTTTAACCAGTGGGGCCAACACAGCACACACAGGGGTCAATTGGACAAAGGTCACCGTGACAGAATGCTGGATTAGCTGACAGCCCAATAAACCTCTGCCATCAGATTCTGTCATCTCGCTTTTTTTCTGTGCTGAGGAGAAGGGGGGATAGGAGAAGGATGAGGAAAATGGATTTGTCTCCAGCGGCTAAGTCTCAATGCCTGGGCCCCTCTGATGGCAAGCATTAGACACACATATACACACACACATACACCTCCAGAAAATTCCATAAAGCCCCCTCCCTGTGCTGCGCAAGTGGTCGAGGAGTGTGAAGGAGGCTGAGGGTCCTTGACTTTCACTGGCATCCAGCTGCAGATGGTTTATGTAGGAATGTACACTGAATACCTAATGTTGATATTACAGGCTACCTGTATTTCATATATTGTACCATACAATACTTTAAAAGGAGGGTGTAATCAACTTTTTATTCAAGATTTTCCATGAAGCTTCTTAAAAAGAAAGAATGATGCAAGAGGAAGGTTCCCAGAACCAAATTGATACCAGAAACAGATGAACATCCAGGGAACGTAATGTGCCAGCTGGGAAGTTACTTCAGAACTTTATATTTATTCTTTGTCTCCGCATATTTCTTTACTGTTGTGACGTCAAATGTTGACGTCACAAGTGTCAAAGCCTGAGGCAACATATCTTTAACGATACAATGACATTGCCATCTTCAAGATTCTATGGTGTGCTATCTGTCCGTCTGTCTTCCATCGCCACGCGTCAACCTATCTTAGTCCAACAGGCTTTCCTGTCGAATTTGCTCGAATTGAGTTACACAGTACAGTTGTGATCGGCAAAGCGCACACAGCACTTTCCTCCAGCGAGCAAGGAGTGTCTCACTGTCCCAAAGCTGATCAGCTTACATGTGCCAAGCATAATGAGTAATGTTGCGTTCACGTGCTATCGGAGTTTTCGGGAAGCTCTGAGAAAATGGGAAACTCTGAGAAAATGTTACAAGTAACTGCCAAAATAAAGGACACACCAACATAAAGAGTCTTAATAGGGTGTTGGGCCACCACGAGCCAGAACAGCTTCAATGCAGCTTGGCATAGATTCTACAAGTGTCTGGAATTCTATTGGAGGGATGCGCCACCATTCTTCCATGAGAAATTCCATCATTTGTTGATGGAATTTTACACACACTGAGCATTTTTATTGCTTAATTAACTCAGAAACTACACCTGTGTGAAAGTACACAACCTCCTTTCAATATACTGTGTCCCTAATTTACTCAAGTGTTATCTTTATTTTGGTAGTTACCTGTAGCTAACTTTATTATTAGCAATTTTAGCAAGCTTATCAAGCTAGGATTGGTTGAAGAATTGTTCAAACTTCAAAAGCACTTGTACACAATCATATCGGACGTACCACTTCTTAGTTCCCAGTTTTCTATTTCCCACAAGCATGTGAAGCCAGCATACGCAGAAATTGAAATAAGTAAATTAATATAACACCGGAAGTGACGTTAAATCTGACGTGTGCACTTAAGCGGATATGAATTAAAGCCATGATCAAACGTTAAATAGATTGAGATTGGTGATAAGGTCATCATAGCACTGAAGCTGACATACAATGCAGGCTCACAGGTGATTGAGGTAATTGTGTAGAGCCTTGGGTGGGCACCATGGTAACAGGTAATAGTTTAAGTCTCCTCTCTCTCCTTTCGCCAGATCAACACTATTTCCTCTCTCTCTCTCTCTCTCTCTCTCTCTCTCTCTCTCTCTCTCTCTCTCTCTCTCTCTCTCTCTCTCTCTCTCTCTCTCTCTCTCTCTCTCTCTCTCTCTCTCTCTCTCTCTCTCTCTCTCTCTCTCTCTCTCTCTCTCTCTCTCTCTCTCTCTCTCTCTCTCTCTCTCTCTCTCTCTCTCTCTCTCTCTCTCTCTCTCTCTCTCTCTCTCTCTCTCTCTCTCTCTCTCTCTCTCTCTCCCAGCAAAGCAGTCTCAGTCAGAGGACTCAGCCAACACACAAACCAAACCCATTTATCATCATCGAAACCAAACAACTTCCTCTTACCTCAATAGGTACTTGGACTCAAACCATAAGAAGAAAAAAACAGGGAGGGTGAGAGTATGAGTACCTCTATAGTTTACTCTGACCAATCAGTCACCTACTCTATGGCACAGACTCTCAGACTTTTTCCCTATATTTGAGTTCTGAATATAATTCATTTAGTCATATTTGTAACATGTCAGTTTGCAAACCATCCTCGCACAGTCACTGTAATGTGTTATCCTGCCAACGAACCAACACGTCCTGTGAGATACATTTTCCACGGTGGCTTCCCCTCCATTTCCAAAGGTTATATTGATGAGAAGATGCTGAACAGTGATTGTGAACGCGATAATGACCGTGAGATGACGATGATAATGCATATGATGATGTTAATAAACACATGTCCCCTGGACAAATGTCAGTATCTTCTCCCTCCCTACATCCATGCTTAGTGATAGTTGCTAAGCAGCAGACAGCTCGTTGAATGGCATCTCTACCACACTAACAGGAGTCTCTAAATTGAACAGGCCTCATTTCTGAAATGGGTTTGATTAAAAAGAATATCCTCGGCTATCGGCAATCTAGGGTATTTATCCGAGTCATTTCCAAATGGTGTGTCATACTATTCAAACTAAAAGTTCTTCCCTAAAGCAGAGAGTGACTCAAGTTCAACATTTTATTTCATGACATTAGTAAGTGTAAGAGAAGCACTAGTTAATGAGGAGCCAAACTGTATACAATCGGTGCAGTGACAAGAATACTACAATAGAGTGCATGAAGTGAACAAAGCCAAAAAGCGGGGAATGTAAACTAGCTATAGACGCCTCTTCAGATAAATGAACCAATAACTCTCCAAGTGAAACCCATGGTAGTCGTGCTTTTAGAAGAAAGAAAAAAACGGACACACACAACTATGGTTTATACAGAATCTACCAAGCATGTCTTGCTTATAACATCCTTCATTTCAAGTAACCTTCAAGTTCCTTGGTGTCCACATCACTGAGGACTCATCATGGCCCTCACACACCAGTACCGTCGTGAAGTAGACACAGCAGTTCCTCTTCTCCTTCAGGAGGCTGAACTGATTTAGCATGGCCCCTCAGATCCTGAGGAACTTATACAGCTGCTCCATCGAAAGCATCCTGACACCTTCTGGTATGGCAACTGCACCGCCCCCTCACTCCTACGCTGCTTCTAAAATGATTATTGATTACATTTATTACTACCACTATGGTGCTGTTAATTGATTATTGATTTCCATTAACATTAGTACCTATCTATTTATCCTGTTACTGGTCACTATAACTCCTGTTTACATGTATATATTACCATTAATATATTACCATAAGTATTAACATATTCCTGCTACTAGTCACTTTTCAGCCCTGTTTACATGTATATCCGCCTATCATGCATACCCTTACACTCTTGCGCGTGCACACACACACGCACGCACACGCACACACACACACACACACACACACACACACACACACACACACACACACACACACACACACACACACACACACACACACACAC
This sequence comes from Brachymystax lenok tsinlingensis, assembly GCA_030435695.1. Taxonomy (NCBI): domain Eukaryota; kingdom Metazoa; phylum Chordata; class Actinopteri; order Salmoniformes; family Salmonidae; genus Brachymystax; species Brachymystax lenok. The sequence continues at coordinate 36,411,329 of CM059780.1, forward strand.
CATTTGTGCTGCTGCCATACTGTTTAGTATTATTATTATTTATCATCCTACTACCAGTCACATTCTCCTAATCCCACCTACATGTACATATCAACCTCAAATACTCCAGTATCCCTGCACATTGTACATTTGGTATTGGCACGGACCCTGTATATAGCTGCCTCTCTCATTTCTTATTTCTTGTGTTTTCTTTACTATACATTTCTTTCTTTATTAGCTATGCTATTTTGATATTGCTTACTGCACTGTTGGGTAGGGCTTGCAAGTCAAGCATTTCACTGTACTTGTGCATTTGACAATACAACTTGAACCTACTAAACTACAAGGCCAATGATCATTCTCTCTGTAGCTAACAGCGTTTCAGAAACAGAACATTACAGAAAGGTTAAGACAAAGGTTTAAAATCCTCACCCTCTAATAAAAGAGAAGCAGTATCCAGAGGCTTGAATTAAGCGGAATGAGGATTTAATAAGCACTGGCAAAAGAGCAGGCCAATACTATTGTGTACAGATTTGTACAAGCATCTTTGCATGAGGCATACAGTACAGCACAGCAGGGAAAGAAATTAAATAAGAAAGCATAGAATTGTGCAGTGAACCAATCCTTGACCTAAAAAAGATACCAACAGCACATTCACAACAAGCACGATCAGCTGCACGTGTAGACAAGCAGGCATGCATACACATATACTGCACGCACGTGCGCACACACACACACACACACACACGAGGGGTCACCCAAAGAGGAGGATTGTGTTTACCTCAACATGGGCTGTTTGGGGTGAGCAGGCGGGTCACTGTCCTGGGGTTGAAGTGGCTTTTTTGTCACCTGCTTGTAAATGTTCCGGGCCATCACCCCCAGCCACAGCATGGTGGAGAGGGACGAGTAGTGTAACACCACGCCAACCTGCACCAGGGGACACAGACAGACATGGGTCACTCACTGTATCTATCTTCACATCATATAACACTCATCTCCACGTTCTTCATGTCCCTCTCACTTCCACTTGTTCACACCCAGTTGATTCACAGAGAGAGTAATTTTCCAGACACAACAAGCATGTCATCAATGTCACTTGAAATGCCTTTCCAGAGATCAATCCAAGCAGGAGCGGACGACTGTTACTTTTTAACTCATGCAAAATGGTGTGCGCGACCTGCGTACTCGGGGACACACGCGTCATCAATACCATTAGAGGACTCGGGACAGCTACCTTGAGCCGTCAACAATAAACAACAAGATAAATGTCAGTCACGTCTACAATGCTCTACACAAAATGTGATGCTCGTTTTCTAACAGACATTGTATTCCGTCCTCTCTTGTTCTTATATTCCTGAAGTATGCTCAGACAGCTACGGGGTGAGCTGTCCTTTTCCCAATCACACTCCTCAGTTTGCTCAGCAGACCCAACACTAAGAGGCATCCAATCAAATAACTCGCTCCAGTCTGCTAGGCTTAACCAACTCTACAGGGACTAAAGAAACCATACAGGAGTCAGACATGATACTGATTGGAAATAACCTTGAGGCTGGTTAATGGTGGAAGAAGCTCACAGTGAGTAGGTGGTGGTCGGTGATTCGATCATAGCTCTAACCCACATGCTTTGGACTGAAAAGAACACTGGCTGAATGGACAAACAACCACTAAGGTAGGATGGAATGGAACCCAAGTAAAAAACATTTCAGTGAGAGTGAGTCTTATTGCCACACACTGAACCAGTCCTTGACCTCAAGAAGATATGAACAGCACATTCACAAGAGAGTGACAGTGAGTAGGGCTGGCACAATTACCGTATAACCGATGGTTATGGATGAAGACCGTCATGAAAATAAAATAACCGTCATAACTGAAGATGTTTTCTTTTTTTTCGTGGAACAAACATCTGACTGAAGTGATCACAACGCAGCAAAAGCACATATAGAAATAAAATGAATAGAACAGGCTTGGAACCTCTAACCCTTGAAATTTGACTCCTGGGGACACTAGCAATGGCTGCCTGATATTGTGATGCAATAATTTCCATGGTAATGTAGAATGTCATTCAAATGATGTTAACTGATGATGTTAGCTCATGCAAAGTATTTTTTGTAATGTCAGTTGAGTTGAATCAACAAATCAGAGCACAAATTTTACTTCCTGCTTTGCTCCTATGGTAGAGTGTTAGGTCACGTGACAAAATCTGGACGCTGAGTGAGAATTCTACTGTTTGACGCTCGTGATTATTATGATAAATTGTGATATAATAGATTTGTGTTGCATTAATATTTGTTTTTATATGTTGTGAATAAAGTGTGTAAATGTACTTTTAAAAAAAATCTCCCCAATTGGTAGTTACAGTCTTGTCCCATCGCTGCAACTCCCGTGAGGACTCGGGTGAGACGAAGGTTGAGAGCCATGCATCCTCCGAAACACGACCCCGCCAAGACGCACTGCTTCTTGACACACTGCTCGCTTAACACGGCGACCGAAGCCAGCGTGCATCCTAGCAGGCCAAACGCTCCCCTAACCCGGACGATGCTGGGTCAATTGTGCATCGCCTCATGGGTCTCTCAGTTGCGGCCGGCTGCGACACAGCCCTGGATAGAACCCGGATCTGTAGTGACGCCTCTAGCACTGATCAGTGCATTAGAACGATGCGCCACTTGGGAGGCCCAAAACTAAAATAAACTTAAACCTAAGATTCTTAGGAACAATTAGATATGCAGCAATTGAGGCTGTTTTTAGCTAGTCCGCTAACGTAGTTGAGGGGGAGAGAGAGAAATGTTGCTTAGCGCACACACACACACACACACACACACACACACACACACACACACAGGAGAGAGAAAGGAAGGAACGATGGAGAATAGGGGGAGGGAAAGAGAGTAGTAGGCAGAGAGGGATGAGGACAGATATAAATATGGGGGAGAAGAGATGGGAGGGAAGAAGAGGACCACTGGCTAATAAATGCCCTCAGCAAGCACTACCATTCCACCCACCCACCCACACACACACACACACACACACACACACACACGTAAAATTACAGATGTTCATTTGTCTGATATTAATAGTCCTGTATTCCCATGTTTAACAAATATCTTGGTTGTCTAGATGGCTTCTTCTACCCCTCTTCTGACCAATTAATCTGTATAATGTAAGTATACACAAACACACACACCCAGTAGTCTAAGTCTATGTGAGGGAGGGGCATAGCCGGTGCGTCCATAAATTGAATTACATTGATAATACAGCCTAATTAGCCTACTCCTGTCTATAGAGAACTAAATAAAATAGGCTACTACACCAGAATACATGATTTGGCCACACAAGACCTTCTTTAAAACAAATACGCTGTGGATTGTTTTAAAGTCGCATTGCCTACAGTCGAAGGAAAACATAGTTTGGAAAATTGCTATTGCTGTAAAGAGAAGACAATGAAAATACTGTAATCTGTCTTTTTACCCACATAAAAAAAATATATAATATGGTATAAATACTTTAGTATACACTGTAGTATACTGCAGTATTTACAGTTAACTATAGCATAAATACTGTAGTATATACTATAGTAATTAATGTAGTGTTTTTGCAGATTGTAGTATACAGTAGTATTTACTGTAGTGTTTTGCTGAAATTACTGTAGTACTTACTATAGTGTTCTTGTTTTATTATCTTTATTATCTTTATTATCTCCAGGAGGAAACCTACTGGAGAGATACTAACATAACACATTTTCCATAACCTGTAGGTATAGTTGAAGACGGAAGTTTACATACACCTTAGCCAAATACATTTAAACTCAGTTTTTCACAATTCCTGACATTTAATCCTAGTACAAATTCCCTGTTTTAGGTCAGTTAGGATCACCACTTTATTTTAAGACTGTGAAATGTCAGAATAATAGTAGAGAGAATGATTTATTTCAGCTTTTATTTCTTTCATCACATTCCCAGTGGGTCAGAAGTTTACATACACTCGATTAGTATTTGGTAGCACTACCTTTAAATTGTTTAGCTTTCCACAAGCTTCCCACGATAAGTTGGGTGAATTTTGGTTTGTAGGCCTCCTTGCTCGCACACGGTTTTTCAGTTCTGCCCACACATTTTCTATAGGATTGAGGTCAGGGCTTTGTGATGGCCACTCCAATACCTTGTAGTCTTTAAGCCATTTTGCCACAACTTCGGAAGTATGCTTGGGGTCATTGTCCATTTGGAAGACCCATTTGCGACCAAGCTTTAACTTCCTGACTGATGTCTTGAGATGTTGCTTCAATATATCCACATAATTTTCCTTCCACATGAAGCCATCTATTTTGTGAAGTGCACCAGTCCCTCCTGCAGCAAAGCACCCCCACAACATGATGCTGCCACCCCCGTCCTTCAAGGTTGGGATGGTGTTCTTTGGCTTGCAAGCCTCTCCCTTTTTCCTCCAAACATAACGATGGTCATTATGTCCAAAAAGTACAATCTTTGTTCCCATGTGCAGTTGCAAACCGTAGTCTGGCTTCTTTATAGCGGTTTTGGAGCAGTGGCTTCTTCCTTGCTGAGCGGCCTTTTAGGTTATTTTCGCACAAAAGTACATTCATCTCTAGGAGACAGAACGCGTCTCCTTCCTGAGCGGTATGACAGCTGCATGGTCCCATGGTGTTTATACTTGCTTACTATTGTTTATACAGATGAACGTGGTACCTTCAGGCGTTTGGAAATTGCTCCCAAGGATGAACCAGACTTGTGGAGGTCTACAATTTTGGGCTGATTTCTTTAGATTTTCCCATGATGTCAAGCAAAGAGGCACTGAGTTTGAAGGTAGGCCTTGAAATACATACACAGGTACACCTCCAATTGACTCAAATAATGTCAATTAGCCTATCAGAAGCTTCTAAAGCCATGACATCATTTTCTGGAATTTTCCAAGCTGTTTAAAGGCACAGTCAATGTAGTGTATGTAAACTTCTGACCCACTGGAATTGTGATACAGTGAATTTGAAATGAAATAATTTGTCTGTAAACAATTGTTGGAAAAATTACTTGTGTCATGCACAAAGTAGATGTCCTAACCGACTTACCAAAACTATAGTTTGTTAACAAGAAATGTGTGGAGTGGTTGAAAAACTAGTTTTAATGACTCCAACCTAAGTGTATGTAAACTTACGACTTCAACTGTATGTAGGTAGGTAGGACTGTGGTCTGAGCAGATCGTTTTCTATAACCTGTAGGTAACAAAATATATGGTCTATACTTGGCATGTAAGTTTATCACTTAAGGGTGGCACAAATTGGGATATGAGGGAGGGAAATGGGCAGGGTATACACAAATTCAATACTGTAGTATTTACTATAGTTAAAGTGTAGTGTTTTTGCGGACATTACAGTGGAATTTCCTATAGTATTATATAGTTTACTACATTATTTTATAGTAAGTACTGCAGTATTCTATAGTAAACTATAGTATTTTTTCACGTGGGATTGTTATCAAATTTCTCAACTTAATTGAGCGAACAGTATCTTATTGGCACCAGCAGAGAACATCGGCCATATCCCCGGTGAGTGCGCACATTCACGCTTTATCATGAGCTAGGTTTCCATCCAATTGGTGACAGATTTCCATGCGAATATTCTAAAATCTGCAGAAAACATTTCCCCACCAGAGGTGTTTCCATCATATTGACTTGTTGTGGATAAAAGGCTGTGCTTGATGACGTAGTGCACATAAAAATAACTTGTGTGGTCATGTCACCAGAATAAGACCCTCGATATTTATTGGAAAGGAGCTTCAAGCTCATCCATCACCTTGCACTTTCACCACCCTGTGAAGTTCATCATAACTTATTTAACTTGTAGCCTAATAAACGGCATGCTTTCCTGAGTCGTAGTGGGAAGACCACACAACATGTCATCGCGTTTACACCGCCATTTCTCACATAATTTATTTTACAGACACAAAAAGATCCCACCTTGTCTAGCGCATTTTGTTTTGTCGACATTTGGAAAGTTCAGGCCTGTCGTGACATTTTTTTTTATGCGACATGTACTTTACTCGCATAAAAAGGTTGGAGGGAAACCTGGTTAGTGTTGGGTGAATGCCACTTGAAAATGTATTTTTGGACTGTAATTTCCTCCTCCAGGTTAGATGGATGTCATATTGTATTTGTGTCTTCCCTTCTCGTAGGCCTATTATATGGATCAGACAACGTTGTTTTTATTGATCTGTTTGTCAGTGTCAGCAGAGCAGACAACCCTGTAATTTGTGTCATATTAAAAAACGATTCTGCTAATGTCTCCAGTCATATAAAGTGTAGTAGAATTGCATGAAATGTGCTTATAAAAAGGCTAAATTTTTCCTGTGCAAACAAAGGAGAAATAATTTGTCTGATATAGCCTATAGGTTATAAAACATCACAATAGCGTTTGATTTGGCTGCTGGGGGGCAAGGAGACCCCCAACTTCGCTAAAACCATTGACAACTACGTGCTGTTTGGTTTTAATAACTATTTGGTTTTAATACCATCAACTCTTGAAGAGCATAGTCAGAACTACACATTTCCGATTATTCCACATTTCGGAGTTTTACTGCAATCAGTAAACATCAATTGATCATAGGGCGGGGCGGTATTCCGTTTTTTACCAAATACCGGTACTGACGCATGGACCGGTTTGGGTTTTTACTTTATCTTCTAAAACAGTATTTCAATGTTTGGTTTGTTAAATGTGATACACAACTCCAGTGTGTGCAATGTCTGTTTTTATAGTTTAGTCCATTGTCTTTCTCCCTTCTGCTACATGCCGCTTTCCACTCCAAGCCCTGCCCCGTGTCACTCCAAGAGAGAGCATTTGCTCAACCATAGAGTCAGGATACTTTCTTGCCGTTCACTCAGCAGTCTGCATGGTCAGATAAATGCAACAAGATGTTGGTGACAACAATGCTGCTTTCCACAAGCGTTCTATAATTACACTAGTAGTTTGTGTAGCTTACTGTCTGCTAGTTTGTCTTTTCTTAGCAAGTTGTGGCTAAAATAAATAATGTTACTGTTAGCTGCTAATTCTACTTGCTAGTTAGCTGGCTAGCTTTGGTTCCTACCCTGTCAATAATTCCTTCCTGGCTTATTCATTTGTTGTTATGTCAAACAACAATGTATTCAAGGTGCTGCTAGGGTTGTGTTAGCCGGGTTATTGTCATGTAAAATAATGCAGGTCTCACGGTAATTGACTGTTAATTAACATAAACACGTTAAGCATCTCCAGGCCTCCATGCATACAAGCCACTGATACGTGCGTCTACATTTTAAAAAGTTTAATAAATCTATTTAATATACACCATAACAATAAATCATATATGGCCTGCATTATGCGACTAGCTATTGATGATTTGAGAAAGTCGCAAAAAAATCTTGCTCTCTGTTCCTTGCATGATGATGCACAGGCCAGGGACAGCGACATCCATACACCCACAAAGTTTTTTAAGATTGCAGTTATGTTGTATAAAAGGTAAATATTCTCAGTTTAATCTTGTCTTTACTAATATGTCAAATTAGAATGGCCCATTAGGAAATGGGCAGAAAGAGGGGCAGGGGAAAAATACATGCCATCCGTATGCACTCGAATAACTGATGGAGGCCACTTTCCCGCCGGTTCGTTTTCGTACTCATGCCAGCAGGGTGACCACATTTAAAATACCCAAATGCGGGTTGGATGGCGAGCGTTGCTGCACAGCTATTTTCAGGTCTCTCCAGAGACGTTCAATCGGGTTCAAGTCCGGGCTCTGGCTGGGCCACTCAAGGACATTCAGAGACTTGTCCCGACATTCAGAGACTTGTTGGCTGTGTGCTTAGAGTCGTGGTCCTGATGGAAGGTGAACCTTCACCCCTGTCTGAGGTCCTGAGCGCTCTGCAGCAGGTTTTCATCAAGGATATCTCTGTACTTTGCTCCGTTCATCTTGGCCTCGAACCTGTCTAGTCTCCCAGTCCCTGCCGCTGAAAAATATCCCCACAGCATGATGCTACCACCACCATGGTGCCAGGTTTCCATATTTGGCACTTGGCATTCAGGCCAAAGAGTTCAATCTTGGTTTCATCAGACCAGAGAATCTTGTTTCTCATGGTCTGAGAGTCTTTAGGTCCCTTTTGGCAAACTCCAACTGGGCTGTTATGTGCCTTTTACTGAGGAGTGGCTTCCGTCTGGTCACTCTACCATAAAGGCCTGATTGGTGGAGTGCTGCAGAGATGGTAGTCCTTCTGGAACGATCTCCCATCTCTACAGAGGAACTCTAGAGCTCTGTCAGTGACCATCGGGTTCTTGGTCACCTTCCTGACCAAGACCTTTCTCCCCCAATTTCTCAGTTTGGCTGGGTGGCCAGCTCTAGGAAGAGTCTTGGTGGTTCCAAACTTCTTCCATTTAAGAATGATGGAGGCCACTGTGTTCTTGGGGACCTTCAATGCTGCAGACATTTTTTGGTACCCTTCCCCAGATCTGTGCCTCGACACAATCCTGTCTCGGAGCTCTACGGACAATTCCTTCAACCTCATGGCTTGGTTTTTGCTCTGACATGCACTGTCAACTGTGGGACCTTATATAGACAGGGTGTGGCTTCCCAAATCATGTCCAATCAATAGCATTTACCACAGGTGGACTCCAATCAAGTTGTAGAAACATCTCAAGGATGATCAATGGAAACAGGATGCAGCTGAGCTCAATTTTGAGTCTCATAGCAAATGGTCTGAATACTTATGTAAATAAGGTATTTTTATTTTATTTTATATTCTTCAAAGTAGCCACCCTTTGCCTTGTTGACAGCTTTGCACACTCTAGGCATTTTCTCAACCAGCTTCACCTGGAATTCTTTTCCAACAGTCTTGAAGGAGTTCCCACATATGCTGAGCACTTTTTGGCTGCTTTTCCTTCACTCAAAATCAAATAAAATGTTATTGGTCACATACACATGGTTAGCAGATGTTAATGCGAGTGTAGTGAAATGCTTGTGCTTCTAGTTCCGACAGTGCAGTAATATCTAACAACTAATCTAATAATTCCCCAACAACTACCTAATACACACATATCTAAAGGGATGGAATAAGAATATGTACATATAAATATATGGATGAGCGATGGCCGAGCGGCATAGGCAAGGTGCAATAGATATAAAGTACAATATATACATATGAGATGAGTAATGTAAGATGTTAACATTATTCAAGTGGCATTGTTTAAAGTGACTAGTGATCCATTTATTAAAGTGGCCAGTGATATGAGTCTATTTATTTATTTATTTAACCTTTATTGAACTAGGCAAGTCGGCAGCAGCCTCTCTGAGTTAGTGATGGCTGTTTAGCAGTTTGATGGCCTTGAGATAGAAGCAGTTTTTCAGTCCCTCGGCCCCAGCATTGATGCACCTGTACTGACCTCGCCTTCTGGATGGTAGCGGGGTGAACAGGCAGTGGCTCGGGTGGTTGAGGTCCTTGATGATCTTTTTGGCCTTCCTGTGACATCGGGTGCTGTAGGTGTCTTGGAGGGCAGGTAGTTTGCCCCCGGTGATGCGTTGTGCAGACCTCACCACCCTCTGGAGAGCCTTGCGGTTGAGGGCTATGCAGTTGCCGTACCCGGTGATACAGCCGATAGGATGCTCTCGATTGTGCATCTGTAAAAGTTTGTGAGGGTTTTAGGTGACAAGCGAAATGTATTCAGCCTCCTGAGTTTGAAGAGGCACTGTTGCACCTTCTTCACCACACTGTATGTGTGGGTGGAAGATTTCAGTTTGTCTGTGATGTGTTCGCAGAGGAACTTAAAAAAACTTTCCACCTTCTCCACTGCTGTGCCATCGATGTGGATAGGGGGGTGCTCCCTCTGCTGTTTCCTGAAGTCCACGATCAGCTCCTTTGTTTTGTTGACATTGAGTGAGAGGTTGTTTTCCTGACACCACACTCTGAGTGCCCTCACCTCCCTGTAAGCTGTCTCGTTGTTGTTGGTAATCAAGCCCACTACTGTTGTGCCGCCTGCAAACTTGATGATTGAGTTGGAGGCGTGCATGGCCACGCAGTCATGGGTAAACAGGGAGTACAGGAGGGGGCTGAGCATGCACCCTTGTGGGGCCCCAGTGTTGAGGGTCAGCAAAGTGGAGATGTTGTTTTCTACCTTCACCACCTGGGGGCTGCCCGTCAGAAAGTCCAGGACCCAATTGCACAGGGCAGGGTTGAAACCCAGGGCTTCCAGTTTAATGATGAGTTTGGAGGGTACTATGGTGTTGAATGCTGAGATGTAGTCAATGAACAGCATTATTACATAGGTATTCCTCTTGTCCAGATGGGATATGGCAGTGTGCAGTGTGATGGCAATTGCATCGTCTGTGGACCTGTTGGGGCGGTATGCAAACTGAAATGGGTCTAGTGTGGCAGGTAAGGTGGAGGTGATATGATCCTTGACTAGTCTCTCAAAGCACTTCATGATGACAGAAGTGAGTGCTACGGGGCGGAAGTCATTTAGTTCAGTTCATCTTTGCCTTCTTGGGTACAGGAACAATGGTGGCCATCTTGAAGCATGTGGGGACAGCAGACTGGGATAGGGAGCGATTGAATATATCCGTAAACGGCATGCTCTGAGGATGCAGCTAAGGATGCTGTCTGGGCCAGCAGCCTTGCGAGGGTTAACACGTTTAAATGTCTTACTCACGTCGGCCACGGAGAAGGAGGGGCAGTCCTTGTTAGTGGGCGCGACGGTGGCACTGTATTATCCTCAAAGCTGGCAAAGAAGGTGTTTAGTTTGTCTGGAAGCGAGACGTCGGTGTCCGTGACGTGCGGTTCCATCATCCAAAATTCCATGACCATCACAGCCCTAACAGTGGGTGGAGGAAGGGAGCGAGAGAGGAAGAGGAGACGTAGAAAGAGAGCAGAGAGAGAGAAAGGTATGGGGGAGAGAGAGAGATGGAGAGGGGGACAGAATTGGTGGAGGGAGGTTGGTGGAGCAAGGGGATTTGCATTTGCTGACTGAGGCTTCCAGAGTCAGTTCCAGGGCTCCTTGAAGTTTGCCTGTCAGAGGAGGTGGTGTGTAGCAGTTCCGTAGCAGTTCTCGTGTGGGAAGTGGCTCCCTGCTGGACCTGAGAGGGATCTATCCACAAGTGGGGCAGAGGGTGGAGGGATGGAGGAGGGTGGTAGGGTGTGTGTGATCACACATATCCTTACAGCCAGCTCCTCCAGTGAACGACCATATAATTATCCCAGATACTGCCACCACTGCTGGGAACAGGGGGACAGCCTCAAACCCATCGGGATGAGAGGAGGGGTGGACCGAAAGAATCAAACTGGACCCAAATAATCGAGTTAGGCTGTTTCCCATTAAAAATGCAGTGTTTCTACATTAGGCAACATGATTAAATCAGAAAAATAGCCAGTGGTGAGGAACACCAGAAGCATGTGCAGAATAAAATACCTGCTGTGATGATTACATTGAGAGATGAGTAATATTTACACGTGTGTGAGTAGCATAGAGATTTGATCGATTGCAGTAGTTTCTTTACAGGCATTTCTCAAGCGGTGGCATCTCGGCAAGATGGCTGCTCGTAAACATGCTGCTAATGCATCCACGTAGACAGCGAATATGATGGGGAATATGCTAATTGTACCTTAATAATGCGCCATTACACGGCGGGGGAACAGGTGGGTCAATAGGGGGGCCGCGTTTCATGCCATTACACCGGCCGAAATGTGTCATTGGTAGTTGTCGACACTCGCTTGACGAGCGTGACATGAACCAGAGGCTCCTAGCCTAGCTAGCTGTCTCTCTGTGAAGCCAAGCCTCCTGTCAGGCAGCCAAAGCACGCCAGGCACTGTTGGCTTCCATAAGATACAGTGAGCTACAGAGATGTGTGCAGCTCCACATTGAGGTGGACTCATTATGTTCTAGAACAAGACGATGTCTAAACTTCTTGTGGCGGGAGGGAGAGGCAGCAGCCTCAGCAGTGTCCCAAGTGACTCTGCCTGGTTCTGAAGAGAGAAGAAGAGCCTTGTTGATATAAATAGAGGATGAGTTGGAAGACTTTGAAACCTCAACTGAAAGGTAGAAAGAAAGAAAGCCCCTAAATCTCTCACCAGCTAAATGCCCACATGCTGAGGAGAGATATCCTGTTCCAATTGTTCCAATTGATGTATCAAATTCTCTTGAAAACCTACAGTATCATCTAGATATCAATCTCCCAAAACGTAACAACGTGTCTGGTCTTCTTACTCCTTATTTTGTCAAGACACGATTGAGTCTATCGCTAACCCTGACATTTTAACGCCAACCATTATATCCATCTACCTATCACCGTCCTATCAATCTTCCCAAAACAACAATATGCATGCATACCGGAGTTTGGTTTTCAGCATCAGTTAAGCCAACGATTGACGAAGAGGTTAGCATCTCTGGATGTATTTAAAAGCTGAAACATCTCTTACCTGGTGTCTCCAATGAGCTGCTTTATCTAAGTAAGGACTCAGGGAAACCCATCATGTCCAAATTAGCCAACCCAACGTTATGCTGCCCTTGCTGCCTCACGCTCTCCTCAAAAAACAGTATCTATGGCAGGATCCTCTCACAGTGACACATCTCCTATGATCTCTTCCGTTTTAGAACGTCTCAGAGCCAAGCGTTGTTGCACCTAGCAGGAGAGAAAGCACTCCCGTTAGCTAACCTACACAGGCATACAGGCCTTGTAACCAGCCATGCCCCGCAGCGCTGGCTGGTGCCTGTGTCTCTCTCTCTCTCCCCCTTTCGCTCTCCCTCACTGTTTTATCACTGTCTTCGTCTCTCTCTCTCACAGCCTCAGGCTAGGAGATGGAGGTGCTAGCCACAGAGGCAGACAGAGTCAACCGGTAGGCGACAGCAGTAAGGGCAGCCATACTCCTACTCCCCCTGAGACAATGGCAAAACAAAACCCTCATTAGGACAACAAACTGCTAGGTACAAAGCCCCTGGTGGCCGGGGCGGGAAACCTGGAGGGACAGCTAGCTAGCGAAAGCATTCATGTGTGTACCGTAGTGGTTGGGTATTAAGCTGTGTGGACTGTATTATCTCACACCGTGTGTAGGGAGTCGTGCCGAAGCCTTGGTGGAGCCTTTTCATCAGAGCATCAAAGAAGGACAATAGAGAAAGAGAGCAAGCGAGAGAGAGAGAGAGAGAGAGAGAGAGAGAGAGAGAGGAGGAGAGCTAGGAGTACTACACCGTGCACTCAGAGCATCACAACCACCGCCACAGCACACCTCAAAAGACATTCATAATCAATTCCCCTGGAGAACTTTGAGAGGGCAGGAATGAAAAGGCAGTGCACTTACTGCTTGACAGATGATGGGGTATTTGATTCGATTGATGCCTCCGGCAAACACAGTGAAGGTCAGAGCTGTGTGGAAACAGAAGTTGAGGAGCATGTGCCATCCCTTCCGACTGATGCGGATTGTGCTGCCAAAAGAAGAGAAACCCACACCGAATAAGCAGTCAGTCAAATAAATATGAATGGCACAGAATGTCAATGGATTAAATGGATTAAACATTGACGCAGAGGACGTTGAAATTGTGAGAGTTTAAAAAAGACCCAGTTCATCATTCAGATCATTTACTATGATACAAGGCGGGTGAGGTGTAAATCTGGTGAAATGCATTGCATCGTTTGAAAATGAAATGTTGTAAATAACAATTTACATATCCCTTTTGATTAAATGAATGTACAGACTTAAAAGCCCAGCCATGTCATACAATTCATTGTTCGTATCAGGGATGAAGAGGAAATAGGGGGATGAGAAATAAGGAGATGACAGTCCGGTCAATAGTAAACAAAATAATTCAAACTGATTGATTCCAGTAGACTGAGTCAATTGACATGCAACTCAATAGAACGCGATATTGTGAAATAGGAAATCAACTTTGTATGCACCCTTGGGCATGGCACTTAACCTATATTGCTACTCCTTGTCCAGATGTTGGAAAAAACACTAAGTCTATATGGATCAGACAATCCAGATGCAGTATCCAAGGCAAATAAACTAGATAGAAACAAACAACATAAACAATTATCCTGACATCTATCCAGTATCCTAAATCCGCATTATCCTCATCATGTTCACCAGCGTGATTATAAATCAGGGGGGAAAAGTGTATAGGAAAGAACCTCTGTTGTTTGTGAGAAACAAACTTGCAGAGAGGGAGCGAGAGCGAGAGAGACCAGAGAGTGAGATAACAGAGAGAGAGAGAGACCAGGGAGAGAGAGAATGAGTGAGAACGAGTGAAAACAAGCAAGAACAAGAGCGAGATATGCAGATAGACAGAGAGATATATATTTTAAAAAAAGTGAGAAATAATGAGATAACGAACGAACGAGAGAGAGAGAGAGAGAGAGAGAGAGAGAGAGAGAGAGAGAGAGAGAGAGAGAGAGAGAGAGAGAGAGAGAGAAAGCAGCAATAACCTACGAGGCGTGTCTAAGTTAGTGCACAGTGTTATGTGCCAGAGAGGAGAGGAAGAGCTGCTGTTCAGGTACTGAACTCTACCTGGGAGGCTCCAGGAGAGGCCCATAAATCACTGCAGCCTCTACCTGCCTCCCAGTGTTTTTCATGGGCTTGGCTATGGGCTCTCACTGGTTCAACTGCATTAACCTGGCACCCCCCCACTTCATCGTTTCCACGAGAAAGCATGTGGCTAAACTGACCTCCCGCTTGTTCTCCTTGACCGAAGGGGAAGGAATGTTCTGAAGGGTAAACTTGGGAGTCCGAATGGAATGGGACCTTGATAATAGTCTCACCCACATCGCTATTCAGTATAAACACTCCCTTTGCTTGAAATACACTAACATTCTGAAAATCAGTGAAGCGGGGAAATTATTTCTACATGTATGGCAAAACTGACCCCTTACTTGTTCTCCTTGGCCGAGAGGGAGGGAACGTTTTGAAGGGTGAATTTAGCCCCAGTGGAATTAGCCCTTGTGTAAGCTCACACTCCCTTGTCTTGGAATACACGTTATGTCAGAAAGTTAAGTTATTTTCAACATATTTAGGACGTTTTGATTTGAGATCTGCCTGCACAACTCAGACTTTAACATAAATCATTCATTGATATCAATGGGAGACTGGTGTGCACGGATCTCAATTACGAATGTGGCCCTCAGAGCAAGGAGGAAGACACGGCTTTGGGGATGGATGGAGGCAAAGCGGTTGGAGTGTTGTACTCCTGCTGCAGCTGTGAGACGACTGCTTGTTTCCTCTGACAACAAGAGTGTCTCCTGATTGAAATCATGGAGCCACTGACACCGTCACTCCTCCCAGACTACAGTTATCAGTGTTTTCATAATCCCTCTATCCATACAGCCCTTCATCCTGTCAATGTCTCTTTCTCAGAGTTGCCTCATACTGATGCCAACCTTAAAATGTGTTCATACATCTTCATGCTTCATTACAATCTATTAATCTGCTTTCCATCAGAACCAAAAGTAGTATTACAAAATTATAATTGAATTCATCTGTCATTTCAGAGACATTGAATAACTTTTTGGGGGGTCTTTTATTCTCAGCATAGTCAAAGTATAAAAGGACTGAATGATCGATCACATGAAGTTACAGTCACTAAGTCCATTGTTCGTGATCTAGTGAGTGCCTAACAAAGGGAAAATTGGGCCCAAACAAATAACAAGCTATCCAGGATGCCTGGAGACCACACTGGATCATCAGTAGAGGACGACTAGATGAACTGAAAGATAGCACAGCCCTCAGGGTTCGAAAGACCTATGGAGAGAGGTGACAGATGTGGTCTGGATTTTATAGACATCAGATTGAGCCATCTCTTTGAGGCAAGCGGTAGTGGGTTATTGGGAGTGTTTGGCTCACACGAACACACACACACAAACAAACACATCCCCCCCAACTCACACAGAGACACACACATAAATCGGCCACTTCAGATGTCTGAGTCAGACAGACTGCAGAGCTTCATGCAGGCCCACAGCGGCTGACTCACAGCTCAGAAGCATGACGGATGAAAATAAAAACAAATCCCCAAAAGTAGAAGAAGTGGTGTGTTGTGATGGGTACATGACCTGGATGTGTGTGTTTTTTTACTAAGCTTAGTTAGTTAACTAAAGGTGAGAACTCACTTCAAATCCTCTGAACACTGACCTAAACACACACACACGCAAACACAGTTTTCCAAGGGTTTTTACCTGTGGTGCACGATATAAGTGATGATGGAGGCGAAGAGGCAGAGCAACATGACGGCCGTACAGGCATACACGACCGGGTGCAGAAACTCCCCAGGGTACGGGGGGAAAGACAGCACCTTCTTCAGATCCTAAATGAGAAAGAGAGAGAGAAACATGAATTGTTTAGAAACAATGTTCATGCAATTGTACTCAATTCTTTGGCATAATCTGCATTACAATAAAGTTATTTGAATTGAATTGAGAGAGAGAAGAGATGGAGAATGAGAAAGAGAGACAGTTGGGGGAAGTAACGGAGAGGGGAGAGAGAGACAAGAGACACATTGAGACAAGTTGCCACAAGAAAAGGGCAACCAGTGAAGAACAAACACCATCGTAAATACAACATGTATTTATGTTTATTTATTTTCCCTTTTGTACTTTAACTCGCACATCGTTACAACATTGTATATAGACAATATGACACTTGAAATGTCTTTATTCTTTTGGAACTTCTGTGAGTGTAATGTTTACTGTACATTTTGATTGTTTATTTAACTTTTGTTTATTATCTACTTCACTTGCTTTGGCAATGTTAAGTTTCCCATGCCAATAAAGCCCTTGAATTGAACTGAGAGAGAGGGAGAGAGATAGAGAAAAGGAAAGACATCAGGGTCAGACAAAACAGATATGGTATCATATTTCACATACCATGTAGACAAATAATGTACAAGAAAACAGTTCACCCACTATGGATGAAAATACCCTCAAATGAAAGCTGACAGTCTGCACTTTAACTTCATAGTCATTGTATCATTTCAAATCCAAAGCACTGGAGTGCATAGCCAAAACAACAAGCAATGTGGAGCTCGCTGAATATGGATAGGGTACAAAGATTTAGTTGGGTATACATGGATTTTTCTTAGCAGGAGGCTACTGGTTGAAACCAATAAAGCATTTGACAAGTCGTTTTTATTGGCTCAGTGAAGATAGTAAGTTGTCCTGTCAAGTGGTAAATGGTTGAATATGGTGTAAAGGCTCAGGGGCTAAGAGTCAGAGCTAGTCTCAGTTACCATTCTAGCCTCAGTGATGGTGATGGTGATATGTCCAATGAGACACTTTGACTCTGAGAACTTGCCCTTCTATGTAATCGTAACCCCTCTGGACAAATAAAGGCCCTGTCGTTTACACATTGCCATTACTAAAGCTGAGAATTGTAGCTTGCAACCAGCCCTCCCTCTTCCTTTTGCCTAGTTCCCTCTCTTTTCCTTTCCCTCTCACACTCTCTCCCCATCTTTCCACATACACTTCCTCTAGCTCTCTCTCTTTTTCTCTCTCCCTCTCTTCAGCTTCCTCTCCATCTCTATTTTCTCTCCCTCTCTTTCCCTGCTCTCCCTCTGCCTCTCTTGGTTCAGGCTCCATTAAACTGACTGGTGATGTTCTGAGTGGTCGTCTCTCCCTGTCACACTGTTATATATCTGTAAGAGATCCAGATCAGCCTCTGGTCACAGCCCTCCATCCCTCCCTTTCCCCTGCTCTTCTCTCCCCTGACTGGGCCTATTAGTGCTCAGCACACAGGGCAGCAGAGGTCACGGGCCCCTACAGGCCCCTGAATAAGCCAGTGGGTGAGCCCAGGGAAAGGATTCTGCTTGGCTGGTCAGGGAAGTTGTGATAGAGAAGGACAACTGTGTAGAATAGACTTACAGCCATGAACACACAGCCCTGGGAGACAGCCCTGTTCACTACCATGTATCTTCTTTCTGTAGATACCTCAGCAGCGGTGCCCATTCAGTTCTACTGATGTGATGATCACAGTGCAGCCAAATCAATGGCGCTAGCTTTTGTGTGTCTTGATGGAAGGGATGTGAAAACATTGCTCCAACCCTCCTACTCACTTCACTAGTGGTTCCCAACTGCCCATGCAGTTGATGATCACAGTGCAGTCAAATCAATAGAGCTACGCTAGCTTTCAGACTTCTTGATGGATATGATGTGGAAAAAACATGTTTACCCAACCGTGAAAGAGGAGCAAACCATTCCCAGAGAATGACGCACATACTGTAGTTGTCACGATGATGTGTGTGTTCTCATTGTAACGTGACAGCACAGTAACGCCTCTGTGTGAGCCCTGTAAAGGGCAACATATGCTTCCAGATGTGTAGCACAGATGTAGGAGAGATGCAACTCGATGTTGAAACGTTCTTAAGGAGCATCTGCTACTTTAGTAATGTGACATTAAGAGTGAGATTCATGATGATTATCCATCTCCCCGGGAGCGATACCTATGTTTTGTTAATTCGGAGAACACATTGACTGGGTTGTTTGCGCCGAATACAACAAGTGTAGACTTTACCGTGAAATGCTTACTTACAAGCCCTTTACCAACAGTGCAGTTAAAGAAGAAGAAAATATTTACCAAGTAGAATGAAATAAAAAGTAATAATAAAAGTAACACAATAAGAACATTGGGGGTCAATGTCAATTGTCCGGTGGGGATTTTATGAATTGTTAAGCAGTCTTATGGCTTGGGGGTAGAAGCTGTTGAAGAGCCTTTTTGGTCCTAGACTTGGCGCTCCGGTACCGCTTGTCGTGCGGTAGCAGAGAAAACAGTCTATATGTGGGTGACGGGAGTCTCTGACAGTTTTATGAGCTTTCCTCTGACATGCCCACGAAGAATGGCACTTTTTCTTAAAATGTTCTGACAAGCAAGCACATAGAAATGGTAATTATAACGTTTTCATAAATTCTTAAAATGATTGGGAATTATAGTGAACAAAAATAATAAAGCAACATGTAAAGTGTTGGTCTATGTTTAATGAGCTAAAATAAAAGATCCCAGAAATGTTCTATATGCACAAAAAGCTATTTTGTGCAGACATCTTTTGCCAAGATATCAAGAAGCTGATTAAACAGCATGATAATTACACAGGTGCACCTTGTGCTGGGGACAATAAAAGGCCACTTTAAAATGTGCAGTTTTGTCACACAACACATTGCCACAGATGTCTCAAGTTTTGAGGGAACGTGCAATTTTTTTTTTTAGCTTTATTTTACTAGGCAAGTCAGTTAAGAACAAATTCTTATTTTCAATGACGGCCTAGGAACAGTGGGTTAACTGCCTGTTCAGGGGCAGAACGACAGATTTGTACCTTGTCAGCTCGGGGATTTGAACTTGCAGCCTTTCGGTTACTAGTCCAACACTCTAACCACTAGGCTACACTGCCGCCCCAAATGCCATGCTGACTGCAGGAATGTCCACCAGAACTGTTGCCTGAGAATTTAATGTTAATTGCTCTACTATAAGCAACCTCCAATGTCATTTTAGAGAATTTTGCATTACGTCCAACCGGCCTCAAAACTGCAGACCACGTGTAACCATGACAGCCCAGGACCTCACATCTGGCTTCTTCACCCGCGGGATCGTCTGAGATCAGCCACCCGGACTGATGAAACTGCCTGTAATAAAGCCCTTTTGTGGGGAAAAACTCATTCTGATTGGCAGGCCCTGGCTCCCCAGTGGGTGGGTCTATGCCCTCCCAGGCCCACCCATGGCTGTGCCCCTGCCCAGTCATGTGAAATCCATAGATTAGGGCCTAATGAATGTTGCATGTTGCATTTATATTTGTATTCCATATAATATAGTAAGGCATTTGTGGAAATTCTATAGCAATATAGAGTGGGAAAGCAGTCATGCGTTTAGACAATTAATTGACACTGCAGTAAATAAAACCAAATAAAAATATCTGCCTCGTCCAGGACAGGAGTCTACGCAGACCGGTGCGTCATAGCCAATCAGAGCTACAGTAGGCCTTTATGCAAACAAACCATTTGCCACACGGGCCATATTCCACCCTAGAAATGTCATCATTCACTTTGAACTGGACTGTGGGTTTACAGGCAGTTGCAACCGTGCGACTTTAGAAGTATTCTACAAAATACACCTGAATGGATTTCTGCAAATATGTAAGTACCACGGAAGTTCTCTTACATTTGGGAACTTTACAGTCCTGTTGATCAAACAACCATTAAAAAAAGTAGGCTATCTGTCCCTATATGCACATCAACAACAACAAGATCATCAACTAATGCTAGCCGGAGCAAGATGAGCTAAAATCTAACAAAGGAACATTAGATAAACCCTCTCAAACCTTTTTCGTTGGCTGGCCTTCAAAATTGCACTGATAAACAATAGTAAGTAGCTTGCGCGTCCTTCTGCAGCTTGCCTGCCAATATGCATGCTTGTCCACCCAAGCTAACTGACTAAAGTTGACTAGCTTGCTAGCTAACTACTTCCAGACTCAAATGAGAGAACACCTCACTCTGACCATTTTACTCACCCTAGCAGAGCTGGTTAGGCTGTTTAAGTTATCTAGAGCGTTCGTGACTAACTATATATTTTTTTGTCTACGCTTACTGCCACCGATCACATTCAGCGGGTGTTGTGCGTTTGTCAATTCATCGGTTATTCTGCGCTCTGGCACACTCAGACGGGAGTGCTCTGAAATCGGAGTAGAGCGCAAGAGTGAATTTGCGAACGCAAGAGATATGCTAACTGGATAACAGTCGTTCACAGCGATTCACATTTCTTGCTAGCTAACCAAATGACAACTGCATCTCTAGCTGTGTAGCCACCAAAAAACGTTATGAGGGGAAAAAGTCAGTCACTCACCCACTCCTCCAATGACATTACATCCTCCTAGCAGCTAGCTAGCTATCTAGCTAACATTAGGCTTAGTGTTTTTAGCTTGCTACATAAATACATACGCTAGCCTTCATAGCCTTAGCTACATTTGTCAATTTTTGTCAGAAATATTGAGTCATATAATATTGAGCAATATATTTTTGGACTACCAACAAATCTATTGGTGAATTCTATTGATCATGCATTAAACTGCATCCACCTATTCTGCCAACAATGCCTTACTGTACGTCATGGAATGTTGAGTCAAATAGAACCTATTTTTAAAACCTCTTATGAAGTTGGTTTTGTAACATGAACTGGGAATTTTATATTTTTTATGTTTGTTTCATATCTGCAAAGCTGTTAAAACAATTTCAGTTCCACTTTAATAATTTAACATGTTTCTAAACACTTCTAAATTAATGTGGATGATACCATGATTATGGATAGTCCTGAATGAATTGTGAATAACAATGAGTGAGAAAGTTACATATGCACAATTATACAACGGGTGGGTTTAAACCTGAATGCTGATTGGTTAAAACCGCATTCCAGACAGTGTCTATTCCAAAAGATACCACCGGCTAAATCAATGACGTTAAAATGCCTATTTACTCTGTTCCACCTGAGCAATCCACTGTCTCATCAGCCCAACCTAGCAATTTATAAACTTGATCTCCACTATAAAAAGTTTAAGACTAACATTTAGTTAACAGTGGAGATTTGTATAAACCTTGCTGTCTGTCTCTCCGACATTTGCAACATTGTTTCAATATTCAAATTCGATCTCCAGCTGTCCCATAGTAATGAATGTGTCGGGATGAGACAGACAGACAGGCAGGCAGCATTTCTCAGCCAGTTGAAATCACGAATAAACTGGCATCATTTTTATGGATATATACAAATATATATCATTGAATTAAGGTCAAACGAAACAAAGTGCAGCTAGTTTGCAGTCTTTCCAGCTTCAGTTTGAAGTGATAAATTGTGTTATGATAAACTAAGGTCTAGGAGACCTGTGTGTGTGTGTGTTAACACCTGTTTTGAGTGTTGTGCCCTTCAGACACTATCAGAAGGAGGAAACCGCCTACGTTCATAATCCTCCTGTCTGGGCCCCACCTGACTGAGGTTCTGAGAATACGACTGGTTTTCTGAGAACACAAGGCTGCCGCAGGCCTGATGAAAACAGCCACCTGTCAGAAGATGCTTGGACTCGTTCACCTTGTTATGACCCTATACTTGTGATTGAAGGTCAAGTTTCGGTCAAACCCACTTCTGAGCTTTTAATTGCTGACTAGATGGTTGCTGCTGTCAGGGGGAGGTTAGATTTATTAAAATGTTGTTGCCAGGGAAACTCACGCAAGGAGGACTGGGAGAGGCTATATGAGTTATAGGATGTAGACATTTTGCAGAACCTGGGGAGAGCTATCATATACTGTACTCTGTACCAACTTCTGCCTACAATTGTATTAGTAAAGGAGAATTTTTAATACTTAAAGAGCCTGTATTTCCTTTCCATTACTAATTCATGTTTGATAATTATATAGACCTGTCAATCAATATTTGAATATGTTTGTAACCCATTGTATAAAAGTGATAATGGCTGAGAAGCCGGTGTTTGGAGGATAAATTGGCACGGCCAATATATCGTCCAAATACCGGCTTCTCGGGCATTATCACTTAAATATCAACCGCTAACCTCCCTTGTTATTTAAATGGTGAGCGCTTAGCATGTCTTGGGGGTATGATATTTGTACGTCTGTAACTTTAACATTATTCACGATTCATTCAGGACTATCTGTAATCATGGTAGCATCCACATTAATGTAGAAGTGTTTAGAAACATATTATATTCTTATTTGTTTGGTCCCATTCTGAATGTACCACAGGTGTACTCCAATAAAGTTGTAGAAACATCAAGGTTGATCAACAGAAAAAGGATGCACCTGAGCTCAATTTCGAGTGTCATAGAAAAGGGTCTGAATACTTATGTAAATAAGGTATTTCAGTTTTTTATTCTTAATACATTTGCAAAAATTTCTAAAAACCTGTTTTCACTTTGTCATTATGGGGTAGTCTACAACTTGATTGGAGTCCACCTGTAGTAAATTATATTGATTTGGAAAGGCAAACACCTGTCTGTATAAAAGGTCCCACAGATGACAGTGCATGTCAGAGCAAAAACAAAGCCATGAGGTCGAAGGAATTGTCAGAGCTCAGAGACAGGATTGTATCGAGGCACAGATCTGGGGAAGGGTACCAAAATGTTTCTGCAGCATTGAAGGTCCCCAAGAACACAGTGGCCTCCATCATTCTTAAATGGAAGAAGTTTGGAACCACCAAGATTCTTCCTAGAGCTGGGCGCCTGGCCAAACTGAGCAATCTGGGGAGAAGGGCCTTGGTCAGAGAGGTGACCAAGAGCCCGATGGTCACTCTGACAGAGATACAGAGTTCCTCTGTGGAGATGGGAGTACCTTCCAGAAGGACAACCATCTCTGCAGCACTCCACTAATCAGGTCTTTATGGTAGATTAGCCAGACGGAGGCCACTCCACATGAAAGCCCACTTGGGGTTTGCCAAAAGGCACCTAAAGGACTCTGACCATGAAAAACAAGATTCTCTGGCCAGATGAAACCAAGATTGAACTCTTTGGCCTGAATGCCAAGCGTTACTTCTGGAGGAAACATGGCCTTTTCAGAGGCAAGGACTGGGAGACTAGTCAGGATCGAGGGAAATACGAACGGTGCAAAGTACAGAGATATCCTTGATGAAAACAAGTTCCAGAGTACTCAGGACTTCAGACTGGGGGCTAAGGTTCACCTTCCAACAGGACAACGACCCTATGCACACAGCTGAGACAATGCAGGGGTGGCTTCGGAACAAGTCTCTGAATGTCCTTGAGTGGCCCAGCCAGAGTCCGGACTTGAACCCGAAAATAGCTATGCAGCAGGATCTGCAGAGAAGAATGGGAGAAACTCCCCAAATACAGGTGTGCCATGTATATGTGTGTTTTCTTTATTGGGGGGGTGGAGGGACACCGCACGTCCCACAGTTTAGGAATCACTGCAGTAGACCACCAGATACTACTCTACAAGCTAAGCGCCCTAGGTTTTAGCAGCATGACAGTAGAGTAGCTCAAGTCATATCAGTCAGGAAGGTATCAGAGGGTTGATATCAATGGCACCTTGTCAGCAGTGGAGTGCCACAAGGGAGTGTTTTAGGGTCCCTCCTCTTCCTGTTATATCAACGACATGAAATCAGCTTGTTGTGCACAGGTCTAGAGACAAATTGGGAGTAATGAAGATGACAGACAGTGACACATTCAATACCGCCCTGTACACTCTTGCCTGCATCTAGCTGATCTGGGGTGTAATCATTAATGGAACATTTTGCAACTAAAACAAGAGTTTCTATTGGACAAATTCAGGTAGGTTTCCATTAAAGAAACGTTTCGCAACATAATTTGAGAAAATAATATACCCCTGATCCCACACAAACACAGTTCACTTTCATTCTTATCGCATCTACGTGCTCTCCTCCTCTCACATTTTCCCTTTGCTGTCTGTGACCAGGCGCAAAAACCTCCAAGCCAAACCTTCATACCGTAACCGCTAACGGCTACACAGCATACTTTGTTGTCACCATATTAACGGTATAGTCAACAAACTAGAACTAACGCGTTAGTAAACCCACAATTCAATCCATGTGCACAATCATGCAGTACAGTGTACGGTTAAGCAGTTTTTCACTTACACCGGTGGGCTCTGGTGGCAATAAATTAATGAAACCGAAAGCTTACAGTGCCTTCAGAAAGAATTCATACCTCTTGACTTCTTCCACATTTTGTTGTGTTACATCCTGAATCCAAAATGTATTAAATAAACTTTTTTTTCTCACTCATCAACACACAATGAAGTGATAATTAGTCCCCGCGATATATAACTGTTCAGGGAAGTCAGGAACCAATACACACAGTCAGTCAGGAAAGCAAAGGCTAGCTTTTTCAAACAGAAATTTGCATCCTGTAGCTCCACTGCACTGAGGCTAGGTAACACGGTCACCACCAATAAATCCATGATAATCGAAAATTTCAACAAGCATTTCTCTACGGCTGTCCATGCTTTCCTCCTGGCTACCCCAACCCCGGCCAACAGCTCAGTTTCTCAGATGACTGCCTCACCTGGTTCACCAACTACTCTGGCAGTCTCTATGGGGTTCCACAGGGTTCAATTATCGGGCCGACTCTTTTCTTTGAATATATCAATGATGTCGCTCTTGCTGCGGGTGATTCCCTGATCCACCTCTATGCAGACGACACCATTCTGTATACTTCTGGCCCTTCTTTGGACACTGTGTTAACTAACATCCAAACGAGCTTCAATGCCATACAACACTCCTTCCATGGCCTCCAACTGCACTTAAACGCTAGTAAAACCAAATGCATGCTTTTCAACCGTTTGCTGCCTGCACCCGCCCGCCCGACTAGCATCACTACCCTGGACGGCTCTGACCTAGAATATGTGGACAACTACAAATACCTAGGTGTCTGGCTAGACTGTAAACTCTCCTTCCAGACTCACATTAAACATCTCCAATCCAAAATCAAATCTTGAATCGGCTTTCTATTTCGCAAAAAGCCTCCTTCACTCACGCCGCCAAACTTGCCCTAGTAAAACTGACTATCCTACCGATCCTTGGCTTCGGCGATGTCATCTACAAACCAGCTTCCAATACTCTACTCAGCAAACTGGATGCAGTCTATCACAGTGCCATCCGCTTTGTCACCAAAGCCCCTTGTACCACCCACCACTGCGACCTGTATGCTCTAGTCGGCTGGCCCTCGCTACATACTCGTCGCCAGACCCACTGGCTCATTTAAGTCCCCGCTAGGTAAAGCCCCGCCTTATCTCAGCTCACTGGTAACCATAGCAGCACCCACCCGTAGCACGCGCTCCAGCAGGTATATCTCACTGGTCACCCCCAAAGCAAATTCCTCCTTTGGCCGCCTGTCCTTCCAGTTCTCTGCTGCCAATGACTGGAACGAACTACAAAAATCACTGAAACTGGAGACACTTATCTCCCTCACTAGCTTTAAGCACCAGCTGTCAGAGCAGCTCACAGATCACTGCACCTGTACATAGCCCATCTGTTAATAGCCCAACCAACTACCTGTCCATATTCATATATTTATCTTGCTCTTTTGCACCCCAGTATTTCTACTTTGCACATTCATCTACTGCACATCTACCACTCCAGTGTTAAATTGCTATATTGTAATTACTTCGCCACCATGGCCTATTTATTGCCTTACGTTCCTTATCTTACCTCATTTGCACACATTGTATATAGATTTGTTTTTCTACTGCATTATTGACTGTGTTTGTTTACTCTATGTGTAACTGTGTTGTTGTATGTGTCGAACTGCTTTGCTTTATCTTGGCCAGGTCACAGTTGTAAATGAGAACTTGTTCTCAACTTGCCTACCTGGTTAAATAAAGGTGAAATAAAAACAATATATAATAATGCCCGAGAAGCCGGCGTTTGGAGGATATAGTGGCACGGGCCAATATCTCCTCCAAACACCGGCTTCGAGGACATTATCACTTTTATACAATGGGTTAAACAACATATTCATTACATATTTCAATTAAAAACGTTATTATGATGAATTTAGTCATACTATTTCATCCTTCCACAAGATATAGTCCCGACACAAATCTAGGGTTTTTACCCAAGCCGGCTGGTCGTTCGGTTGCTAGAGATGTAACCCAGTCGTTCAGTGTTTTTGTTCTGTATCTATGGACCCAGTCGTTCGTTCTAAATGTTCCATTGTCATACTGGCTGGAAATGTTATTTTCCCTTTCTTGCTAGCTAGCCAACTTCGGCTAACTTACAGTCATGTCAAAAAGTAAAGCCAGAATAACAGCAAAATAGCAACATTTGCATTTGTTTAAGCTGTTTTCTAGTGACATTTATTTGGATACAATGAGCTAATGAGGCACGATTTCACCTGGCATAGAACGTGTGCTCACTTGTCAGGACACTGTTGTTCAGAAGAGCTAGCCAACAACATAGCTACCACAATCACTTCAAACTGAAGCTGGAGAGACTGAAAACTAGCTGCACTTTGTTTCGTTTGACCTTTTTTCAATGACATTTCTTTATATATATATCTATAAAAATTATGCCAGCTGATTCATGATTTCGGCTGGCTGAGAAACGCTGTCTGCCTGTCTGTCACTTCCCAACACGTTCATTACTATAGGACAGCTGGAGATCGAATTTGAATATTGAAACAATGTTGCAAATGTCAGAGAGACAGACAGCAAGGTTTATACAAATCTCCACTGTTGAAAACTAAATGTTAGTCTAAAAGAAATATGAGATAATGTCTAGAAGCTTTTTATAGTGGAGATCAATTTGATAAATTGCTTGGTTGGGCTGATGAGACAGTGGATTGTGCAGTCAGATTTTAACGTCATAGATTAGGCCGGTGGTAACATGTGGAATAGATACCGGCTGGAATGTGGTTTTAACCAATCAGCATTCAAGATTAGACCCACCCGTTGTATAATAAACCATAATGACAAGTGAAAGGGAAAACATGTTTTTAGAAATGTTTTATACAGATTTATTGAAAATAAAATGCAGAAAACTCATTTAAATTAGTATTTACACCTTTTACATGTTAGAATCACCTTTAGGAGCGATTACAGTTGTGAGTTTTTCTGGGTATGTCTCTAAGAGCTATGTACACCTGGATTGTACAATATTTTCACATTATTATAAAAAACAAACAAATCTTTAAGCTTTGTCAAGTTGGTTGTTGATCATTGCTAGACAGCCATTTTCAAGTCTTCCCATAGATTTTCATGCTGATTTAAGTCAAAACCGTAACTCGGCCACTCAGGAACATTCAATGTCATCTTGGTAAGCAAATCAAGTGTATATTTGTTTTATGTTATTGTCCTGCTGAAAGGTGAATATGTCTTCCAGTGTCTGTTGGAAAGCAGACTGAACCAGCTTTTCCTCTAGGATTTTGCCTGTGCTTAGCTCTATTCCGTTTCTTTTCATCTTAGTCCTCGCCAATGACAAGCCTAACATGATGCAGCCACCACCATGGTTGAAAATATGGAGTGGTACTCAGTGATGTGTTGGATTTGCCCCAAAGATAGCACTTGTATTCAGGACATAAAGTTATTTTCTTTACCACATGTTTTGCAGTTTTACTTGAATTACTTATTGCAAATAGGAT
Source organism: Brachymystax lenok tsinlingensis (assembly GCA_030435695.1). Lineage (NCBI taxonomy): Eukaryota > Metazoa > Chordata > Actinopteri > Salmoniformes > Salmonidae > Brachymystax > Brachymystax lenok. The sequence continues at coordinate 36,439,386 of CM059780.1, forward strand.
GTTTTGGAATATTTTCATTCTGCACAGGCTTCCTTCTTTTCACTTTGTCATTTAGGTTAGTATTGTGGAGTAACTACAATGTTGTTTATCCATCCTCAGTTCTCATATCACAGCCATTAAACTCTGTAACTGTTTTAAAGTCACTAATGGCCTCATGGTGAAATCCCTGAGCGGTTTCCGTCCTCTCCGGCAACTGAGTTAGGAAGGATGCCTGTATGTTTTTAGTGACTGGCTGTATTGATACACCAAGTGTAATTAATAACTTCACCATGCTCAAAAGGATATTCAATATCTGCATTTTTTTACCCATTTACCAATAGGTGCCCATCTTTGCGAGGCATTGTCGTTGTGGTTGAATCTGTACTTGAAATGTACTGCTCGACTGCAGGACCTTACAGATAATTGTATGTGTGGGGTACAATGATGAGGTAGTCATTCAAAAAACACTACTATTGCACAGAGTCTATGCATCTTATTTTTTATTTAACCTTTATTTTATCAGGGAGTCATACTAAGACAATGGTCTCTTTTTTCAGATGAGTCCTGAATTACATAAAACAGAAAATACATACATCAAAATGTAAATACAAAATCCAAGCAGAAAGAAAAACATGGTATATATGATGTCGCCAAAATCTATGACCGATAGAAACATCAACTGAATAATCTGCTTTCTACTATTTAGCAAAAGGCAGGACCTATTTCTATAGAAGAAGCCCATTTTTATTCTCAGCTTCTTAACTAACTCAACAATAAGCTTTTAAAAAGACAGCTTTTCATCTATCCAGATGACCAGATATGTGTAAGCACGGACACAATCAATATGGATACCATCCAAAGTACATATGCTTAAATCAGACATATTTTTATGCGCTCTAGAGAACAACATATACTTAGTTTTGCCTGCATTCAGTACTAATTTAAGGTCAATAAAGTTTTTCTGTAATACAATGAAGGCAGACTGTAGTTCAGATAGAGCCTGGTCAACCGTGGGAGCAATAGCATACACAACAGTATCGTCGTCTTAATTTATAAGTCAATATTATTATTGTAAAGAGTAAAAAGTACAGGATCCAGAATCAACCCCTGCGGGACATCTTTTGTAATATCCAGGAAACCTGATTTAACATCATAAGTAGAAATACATTGAGTTCTATCTGTCAAGTAATTTTTAATTAAAACCCCTGATGTAGATTTAGAATACATTTCAAATATAAGAAAGATCTTAGCTGAGAATTAATCAAAGATTTTAATATTTTAGCTAGGGAAGAAAGTTTAGAAATAGGCAGATAATTATATACACTACCGTTCAAAAGTTTGGGGTCTCTTAGAAATGTCCTTGTTTTTGAGTTGCAAAGAAAAAGCCATATCTCAGACTGGCCAATAAAGATAAAAAATTAACATGGGCAAAAGAACACAGACACTGGACAGAGGAACTCTGCCTAGAAGGCCAGCATCCTGTAGTCGCCTCTTCACTGTTGACGTTGAGACTGGTGTTTTGCGGGTACTATTTAATGAAGCTGCCAGTTGAGAACTGGTGAGGCGTCTCTTTTTAAACTAGACACTCTAATGCACTTGTCCTCTTGCTCAGTTGTGCACCGGGGCATCCCACTCCTCTTTCTTTTCTGGTTAGAGCCAGTTTGCACTGTTCTGTGAAGGGAGTAGTACACAGCGTTGTACAAGATCTTCAGTTTCTTGGCAATTTCTCGCATGGAATAGCCTTCATTTCTCAGAACAAGAATATATGTTTCTGGCCATTTTGAGCCTGTAATCGAACCCACAAATGCTGATGCTCCAGATACTCAACTAGTCTAAAGAAGGCCAGTTTTATTGATTCTTTAATCAGGACTACAGTTTTCAGCTGTGCTAACATAATTGCAAAAGGGTTTTCTAATGATCAATTAGCCTTTTAAAATTATAAACTTGGATTAGCTAACACAACGTGCCATTGGAACACAGGAGTGAGGGTTGCTGATAATGGGCCTCTGTATGCCTATGGACATATTCCATAAAGAAAATCTGCAATTTCCAGCTACAATAGTCATTTACAACATTAACAATGTCTACACTGTATTTCTGATCAATTTTATGTTATTTTAATGGACAAATAAATTGCTTTTCTTTCAAAAACAAGGACACTTCTAAGTGACCCTAAACTTTTGAACAGTAGTGTAGGTCACAAGGGTCACCACCTTTGTAAAGGGGGAGTACATGGGCCTCCTTCCAAACCTTGGGGATAGTACCACATATAATCATCAGGTTAACATATGGGTTAATGATTCAGCAAATCAGGAGGGCAGAGAGCTGCAGCAAAAATGGATCAAGCATATCAGCTCCAGTGATTTTTTTTTACATCAATCTTAAGCATGCCATCTAACACATCACAGAGTAAATTGTTGAAATGAAAACAAAGATTCACTAGAAGTTGACAGGTTAACCGTCGAGTCAGCTAGAGGCTGGCAGAGAGAAGAGCAGTCGATTGACTGACCAGGGTCAACTACACCACAGTTTCTCTGAAATAAAAAGCCTGAAGATATCAAAGTATGATTAAAAGCATCACTTATCCCATTCATCTAAGTTGTAATGCCAGAGTAAGACAGAACTTGCTTAGGCAGGGAAGAAGAAGAATTTGTGCGCTTCAGCACATTTACAGTGAGGGAAAAAAGTATTTGATCCCCTGCTGATTTTGTACGTTTGCCCACTGACAAAGAAATGATCAGTCTAGAATAACAACAAAAAAATCCAGAAAAAGACGTGAAAAATGTTATAAATTGATTTGCATTTTAATGACAGAAATAAGTATTTGACCCCTCTGAAAAACATGACTTGTTGGCAATCACAGAGGTCAGACGTTTCTTGTAGTTGGCCACCAGGTTTGCACACATCTCAGGAGGGATTTTGTCCCACTCCTCTTTGCAGATCTTCTCCAAGTCATTAAGGTTTAGAGGCTGACGTTTGGCAACTCGAACCTTCAGCTCCCTCCACAGATTTTCTATGGGATTAAGGTCTGGAGACTGGCTTGGCCACTCCAGGACCTTAATGTGCTTCTTCTTGAGCCACTCCTTTGTTGCCTTGGCCGTGTGTTTTGGGTCATTGTCATGCTGGAATATCCATCCACGACCCATTTGCAATGCCCTGGCTGAGGGAAGGAGGTTCTCACCCAAGATTTGACGGTACATGGCCCCGTCCATCGTCCCTTTGATGCGGTGAAGTAGTCCTGTCCCCTTAGCAGAAAAACACCCCCAAAGCATAATGTTTCCACCTCCATGTTTGACGGTGGGGATGGTGTTCTTGGGGTCATAGGCAGCATTCCTCCTCCTCCAAACACGGCGAGTTGAGTTGATGCCAAAGAGCTCCATTTTGGTCTCATCTGACCACAACACTTTCACCCAGTTGTCCTCTGAATCATTCAGATGTTCATTGGCAAACTTCAGACGGGCATGTATATGTGCTTTCTTGAGCAGGGGGACCTTGCGGGCGCTGCAGGATTTCAGTCCTTCACGGCGTAGTGTGCTACCAATTGTTTTCTTGGTGACTATGGTCCCAGATGGCTTGAGATCATTGACAAGATCCTCCTGTGTAGTTCTGGTCTGATTCCTCACCGTTCTCATGATCATTGCAACTCTACGAGGTGAGATCTTGCATGGAGCCCCAGGCTGAGGGAGATTGACAGTTCTTTTGTGTTTCTTCCATTTGCGAATAATCGCACCAACTGTTGTCACCTTCTCACCAAGCTGCTTGGCGATGGTCTTGTAGCCCATTCCAGCCTTGTGTAGGTCTACAATCTTGTCCCTGACATCCTTGGAGAGCTCTTTGGTCTTGGCCATGGTGGAGAGTTTGGAATCTGATTGATTGATTGCTTCTGTGGACAGGTGTCTTTTATACAGGTAACAAACTGAGATTAAGAGTGTGCTCCTAATCTCAGCTCATTACCTGTATAAAAGACACCTGGGAGCCAGAAATCTTTCTGATTGAGAGGGGGTCAAATACTTATTTCCCTCATTAAAATGCAAATCAATTTCTAACATTTTTCACATGCGCTTTTCTGGATTTTTTTGTTGTTATTCTGTCTCTCACTGTTCAAATAAACCTGCCATTACGATTATAGACTGATCATTTCTTTGTCAGTGGGCAAACGTACAAAATCAGCAGGGGATCAAATACTTTTTCCCCTCACTGTACTGTTTTCCCAAATGTTGAAGTATCACCAGCAGAATCAGAGCTTAAAAAGTAGCTTGATTTAGCTTTCTTAAAATCGAGATAGTACATCTGTTTCTCAATTGTCTGAAAGATTGACAGTCCACTACAGAGTCAGTTTTCCTTGCTTTGGCCCAGGCCTGATTTCTCCTCTGAATTAGCTCAGATAATTCTGAAGATCCATCTTTGCCTCTGAATCTGAATTGTTTAAAAGGGTGTGTTTATCTGCCAGAGGAATACATTTGGAGAGATTTTCAGAGTAGAACATGTCATGTAAAAATCCTTGAGCGGGAAACTTTTTTAAATGTATCTTCTTAATTAAACAAGGATTAGTATTTTGCTGTTTCGTATCTCTAATGCATACTATGGGACAATGATGACTGAGATCATATGCAAATACTCCACTAGACAAACATTTATGGGGGTTATTAGTAAGAATTAAATCAATCAAGTAAATCAATCAACATTTATCCGTGTGGGTTTTGAAATCAATTGAGTCACATTACGATCCAGGCATATACTCTTAAATTGATCGGAGGCCTGGGATAGCCAATCCAGATTCAAACCCAATAAAATGACCAACTCCGAGGACAGAAAAGGTGTTGAACACTCATATATAGCACCAATAGCATCCTCCATGGCAGCAGGAAGGCAGTAAATCTCAGCAACAAATACATGTGTATTCTGGTTTATGGACATCTTCAACCAGGAGCTCAAAACTCTTGGGAACAGAAATATTGAAAGATTGGGATGTCATGAAATTCGATTTTACATATATGGGCACCCCTTTCTGTAATCTGTCACATCTAAATACGTAATAATAATTTACTTTGATGTCTTTATCGGAGACAGGACCATGTTTCCGGGAGAACCAGAATGTCAGAACATGAGTCCTGTACCCAAAAGTCAATTATGTCACATTACTTTGCACATTTAGGTGCATTAGCCCGAGCCCCCTATGAGATTTAAAGTCAGAGGGGTTATTAAGCTCATTCCCATAACAGCGAACAGGCATAGGATCATCTGCAGCTATTTGTTGAGTGAGATGAGACTTTGCCAAGGTCCCTTGCCAACCACGTGAGAGTAGAGCAGACTGAGCATTTGACAGACCTCCCTCAAGTCACTGGATGCAGGGGTGAGAACTGGGAGAGCAGTCTTGGCAGAGCTCAGTCCACCCGGATGAAGTTTCCGCCAAAGGAGCGGAGCTGCTGTATGGGACCAGGGTGGTTGCCAATGCTCCATTCTTGGTGTGCACAGGAGGTTTTGGTGTGGCTCCTGTTGCAGGGTTGGGGCTGCCATGGGGGGTAGGAGCTTTCCAGGCCTGTCCTGGTGATGGGAGTAGGGAGGGTAACCAAAACAAGCCTTGGAGGAAGGTTGTGGGGGAATTGAGGAGGGTGTTGTGTGGGGCAATGTGGCTGGCGAAGATCCAAACTCTCAGCATATGTAGGCTGATGAAGTGAATGATACATGGTGTGGACTGCACCCTCAACAGTGTTTTGCCACACCCTAAGGAAGTGGTCGGTGCTGGGTTGAGTTAAGGTGGGCGGGGTCTGGTAGAGCTGTGCTGTGATGAGGCGGGCCGGGATGAGATGTACTGAGGTGGGCCAGGTCTGGTAGCATGGGAGGGAGGGTTTAGGGGGAATTGAAGAGGGTGGTATGGAGGGCAGTGTGGCGGGCGATGCCCCAAACTCTGCGTGGGGCCTATTTTACTGCGTAGGGCTTGGGCATAGCACAGTGTATCTGCATGCAGTTCCTGGGAGAGAAGTGGTGGAGCTGTACTGAGGTGGGCTGGGTCTGGTAGCATGGGAGGGAGGGTTTAGGGGGAATTGAAGAGGGTGGTGTGGAGGGCAGTGTTCCTGGCTGTTCTCCAGTCTCTGTGAAGGGACAACAGATGCAGGTCTAAAGGAGAGTCTGATTTGTGGGTTCCAATTCAGCTGTTGGCTTGGTCCTGGGTTTTTGCGGTAATATTTGTAGAGTGGATGGTGGTGGCTGAGAAATTCCTGCCTTTGGTCATGTAGCTCCTTCTGCAGGTCCTGCATGTGGCTGGTGTTGACTGTGCTGGACAGTTCCTCTCTAAGTCTGCAAACTTAAACGTTTTTCATTGCACACCGGCTGACGCACCAGGCTGATCCTCTCCTCTATAAGATGCTGTGGTACTGCAAGTGTCACGTGTGAAAAAGGCATGCTCAGGGCTGTGTCTGCTGCAGGTGAAGGAGGGAGAGGGACGCTTGGGACTACATACTGGGGCACAGAGGGAGTGGATGCTGTTGTAGGTAGTGGACAGCAACAATAGGTTTTATTTGGTCGAGGTAGCGAACAAATTGATCCAGACTGGCATCCGAACCTTGAACCATCACAGTGCAGTTATAAAAAATATTAATGCTATATTTGGGGGTTGCCTCATTATTTTGTTTTCTGACATTTGAAGATCATTATTGGTCTTGTGGATAGCTGTGTGCCAAACATTAAGATAATCCGTGTAGAACAGAAGGTCTCCTTTTATTTCCTTGTTCGCTTTTAGGATGAAGTCTGCCCTCAGAGTCTCTTAGTAACTTTTTTTTTTTTTTTTTTTACATTTTCAGGATGTAAAATGATTTTCATTGCATATGATTTTATTATGTGACTGTTTACTCCTGAACTTATTTAGGCTTGCCATAACAAAGGAGATGAATACTTATTGACTCATGACATTTCAGCTTTTCATTTTTCATTAAACAAGTTTTTATATATGGTAGTGGTAGAGTGGAACAAACTCCTGTGATTAACGCCATTTCTGCCAGTCATAGGTTCAAACACTCCTGCAGGGCTTGGTTAATGATGTAAACAACCCTGTGCTAGTGGAGTGATTTGCTAGGTGTGTATATTTTCCTTTTGTATATATATATATATATATATATATATACATATAAAGATAGATAGACAGACAGATATATATATCTCTATATATATATATATATATATATAGAGATATTTAGGACATTGTTGTGAATGTAATGGCACATATTCACATACATATACATACATATACATATACATATATATATATATATATACACATACACATATATACACACATATATATATACAGTTGAAGTTGGAAGTTTACATACACTTAGGTTGTAGTCATTAAAACTCGTTTTTCAACCACTCCACACATTTTTTGTTAACAAACTATAGTTATGGCAAGTCAGTTAGGACACAAGTAATTTTTCCAACAATTGTTAACAGACAGATTATTTCACTTATAATTCACTGTATCACAATTCCAGTGGGTCAGATGTTTACATACACTAAGTTGAACAGCTTGAAAATTCCAGAAAATGATGTCATGCCTTTATAAGCTTCTGATCGGCTAATTTACATAATTTGAGTCAATTCGAGGTGTACCTGTGGATGTATTTCAAGGCCTGCCTTCAAACTCAGTGCCTCTTTGCTTGACATCATGGGGAAATCAAAAGAAATCAGCCAAGACCTCAGAAAAAAAAATGTAGACCTCCACAAGTCTGGTTCATCCTTGGGAGCAATTTCCAAACGCCTGAAGGTACCATGTTCATCTGTACAAACAATAGTACGCAAGTATAAACACCATGGGACCACGCAGCCGTCATACTGCTCAGGAAGGAGACGTGCTCGGTCTCCTAGAGATGAACGTACTTTGGTGCGAAAAGTGCAAATCAATCCCAGAACAACAGCAAAGGACCTTGTGAAGATGCTGGAGGAAACAGGTACAAAAGTATCTAGATCCACAGTAAAACAAGTCCTGTATCGACATTACCTGAAAGGCTGCTCAGCAAGGAAGAAGTCACTGCTCCAAAACCGCCGTAAAAAAAAGCCAGACTACGGTTTGCAACTGCACATGAGGACAAAGATCATACTTTTTGGAGAAATGTCCTCTGGTCTGATGAAACAAAAATAGAACTGTTTGGCCATAATGACCATCGTTATGTTTGGAGGAAAAAGGGGGAGGTTTGCAAGCCGAAGAACATCATCCCAACCGTGAAGCACGGGGGTGATAGCATCATGTTGTGCGGGTGCTTTGCTGCAGGAGGGACTGGTGCACTTCACTAAATAGATGGCATCATGAGGGAGGAAAATTATGTGGATATACTGAAACAACATCTCAAGACATCAGTCAGGAAGTTAAAGCTTGGTCGCAAACGGGTCTTCCAAATGGACAATGACTCCAAGCATACTTCCAAAGTTGTGGCAACATGGCTTAACTTCTTACGGAGTGGTGGGGCGCTTTTGTTAGAAAAAGTAATGTATTATATACATAAATCTCAGTTTGGTTGGCGCGTTATGATAAGAAAATACAGCCTCCAATCGTCCATTGAAACGTGAAGAGAACTCGTTCAACTTATACCTATAAACTTGTCGAAGAACAATCAAACATAATTTTAAATGTATCCTTAGGAACACTTTTATGTATATATATCCTGCCTGTTTGGCCCTGTCCGGGGGTATCGTCGGACGGGGCCACAGTGTCTCCCAACCCCTCCTGTCTCAGCCCCCAGTATTTATGCTGCAGTAGTTTGTGTCGGGGGGCTAGGGTCCGTCTGTTATATCTGGAGTATTTCTTCTCTTATCTGGTGTCCTGTGTGAATTTAAGTATGCTCTCTAATTATCTCTCTCTTTCTTTTTTTTTTTTTTTTTTTCTTCTCTCTCTCTATCGGAGGACCTTAGCATTAGGACCATTCCTCAAGGCCTACCTGGCCTGATGACTCCTTGATGTCCCGAGTCCACCTGGCCGTGCTGCTTCTTCAGCTTCAACTGTTCTGCCTGTTTTATGAACATTTTAAAATCTTGTCCATGTTCTGTTATAATCTGCACCCGGCACAGCCAGAAGAGGACTGGCCACCCCCTCACAGCCTGGTTCCTCTCTAGGTTTCTTCCTAGGTTTTGGCCTTTCTAGGGAGTTTTTCCTAGCCACCGTGCTTTTACACCTGCATTGCTTGCTGTTTGGGGTTTTAGGCTGGGTTTCTGTACAGCACTCTGTGACATCAGCTGATGTAAGAAGGGCTTTATAAATAAATTTGATTTGATTATAATATTTCAACCGGAATATAAACTGGGCGATAAGAAAGGAAAAAAACAAAGAGCGCGCCAGCCGGGAGCGCGCCTTTTCCTCTATTGACATTCTATGTGGACACTTCCTTATTCGTCTTCTTCTCTGCTCTAAAAGCATCGAAAAAGAATCAGAACACTTTCTCGAGACTGTTGACATCCAGAGGAAGCGATAGGTACTGCATTCATATGCCCTTATATGGGCATTTTCATAAGGGAGGGGGTTCTAAATGAGGCAATCTGTCAAAACCACTTTTTCCAGGACAGAAATTCCTCGGGTTTTCGCCTGCCATATCCATTCTGTTATACTCACAGACGTGATGTTAACATGTTAACACTTTTAGAAAATTCTGAGTGTTTCCTATCCAATGGTACTAAATATGTGCATATCCTATTTTCTGGGCCTGAATGGGAGGCATTTTACTTTGGGCACGCCAGGCTCTCCAAAACGGTCACCTCGTGCGCTGCTCCCTAAGAAGTTAAGGACTACAAAGTCAAGGTATTGGAGTAGCCATCACAAAGCCCTGACATCAATCCTATAGAAAAGTTGAAGGCAGAACTGAAAAAGTGTGTGCGAGCAAGGAGGCCTAAAAACCTGACTCAGTTACACCAGCTCTGTCAGGAGGAATGCGCCAAAATTCACCCAATTTATTGTGGGAAGCTTGTGGAGGTCTACCCAAAACGTTTGACCCAAGTTAAACAATTTAAAGGCAATGCTACCAAATACTAATTGAGTGTATGTAAACTTCTGACCCACTGGGAATGTGAAAGAAATAAAAGCTGAAATAAATCACTCTACTATTATTCTGACATTTCACATTCTTAAAATAAAGTGGTGATCCTAACTGACCTAAGACAGAGAAGTTTTACTAGGATTAAATGTCAGGAATTGTGAAAAATGTAGTTTAAATGTACTTGGCTAAGGTGTATGTACACTTCCGATTTCAACTGTATATATATATAAATATTTGGACATTGTTGTGATTGAATGTAATGCACAGAGTGCCCATGTCACTTGTTTTGCCCTGCTGCCCTTGCCTAAAAAGAGGACCACAATGGAAACAAGTCTTTGACTTTGTGTTCAGATCCTCAACAGTTTTGGTATATGTATCTGTTACCCGGGGTTGTACAATTTGTATGTATTTTAAATGGTCAAGCAAAATAAGATCAAGGGAGATGAAAAAAAAGACTAGAGCATGGGGTGGAGGAAGATAGGAGAGGAAAAGGTGTCTTGGGTGGGTGGTGGGGAGTAAAGAGAAGGAATATGGAGGAGTGGGGGTGGACGGAGATGTCACTTTCACCTGACCGATGCTCCCGGAGGAAAAAATGGCGAGGCAAGCTGCAGGGTGCCTGACTGCCTGCCCTGAACAAATAGTTTGTAGTGTTGCCAGTCCCAGTGTTTATACTCCAGGGGAGATGCAGGGAGAGACATTCAGACACAAGCCCTGCCTCTAATACTGAGTACAGGGAAACAAAGACTGCTGGGTGATTGATGCCAAATACTGACAGACTGTGTCTGGCATCAACATGATCTCATAACCAATTGCTCCCATTGCATATTCTCTCAATTGCAAAACATCTTTTCATCATTATCATCGCTAGTGTTGCCTCTAGTAGCATAACATACACATCATGCAATATCCAATCATCATACTTTTCCTGTAGGGACATTAAAACAAGACAGTATTTCCCTATTTGTTTATATAGCAGTGATAATGAGGGATTATTGCAATACTTTTTAGCACTAGGCTCTGAACAATTCCCATTCCTCTCATATTCTTCCCAACCCAGCCCTACTCTCAGCATCAGATAAGGACAGCAGCCAGCCAGCCTCCAATATGATTCCTCTATCCAGACCACTCACAGTTATTATCATTATTACAATCTTATTACATCACAGTGAGCACTGCCTGGCTGCCTGTGTGGACTTTATGACTGCGTTTAGCGGGGCCCTGACAGCACAATTCATTACAGACTGAGCCTCAATATTACTGTGCCCAAGCCGGCTGAGCCTATTCTGGATTAGCTGCCATGCTCCGTCTAAACACGCCCAACTGTCCCTCTCCAGCCAAACAGCCTCTTTATCCCTTGTCTGTGTTGTTGCTACACGTTTAATCCACACGGCACGCGTTCTCCCCCAACATCCTCAAAATTAGATTACTAGTGTCAATTAAACCTGGCCCAATCCAATGCATAATCTCAGAAGATCCGAGTTACATTGAGCATTGAGAGATTACGAGTCAGTTGGGTCTGGGAGGTGCTGTGCTATGATTTTGCTGGAATCACTCACCTCTGTATATCAATATTTATTTTTCATAAAGATTTAGGGTTTATGGTCAAATTGTAGCGCATGCGCACAATAGCTCTTCTATGCTCTCTCTCCCTCACATGCATATGACAGAGATACAGAGGCACACACACACACACACACACACACACACACACATTAAAATCCCTTGGTGGACTGCCTGAGGGCTCCTGACTCCATCCAGCACCATGCTTTATCATCCTTGAGCTGCCGTGCTGGAACCGAACTGGAGAGTGTGCAAATCAAACCGATCTACAGCCACCCAATAACACTCAGGGGAGCAGGCTAGTCAAACTCCCCTAGACATGCAACATTCATTAACCCCTGTACGTCTAAGCCCTTAGATTGCAATATCAACTAAGCTAACATGTGAAGTTGTTTAAATATGGTAATAAAATTGATAATTTATCCATTTGATTTGGAATTTTAAGACCCCTGTAGGTATAAAAAATATATATTAAAAAAATGTATGATGAAACATTGAATTTGGGCTTTACTGCTATTACCCATAGAAACACATTGAATAACACATTTGTTAACACAAAAAATGTATCATAAGGAACACGGTTTTGAAGTGTCTGTCCTATATCTGAGAGATATAATACATTTTTGGCCCATGTTTGGTCACATTATGTGTGGCACATTTTACCCCCTATGCACATTTTTACAGCCCGGTCCTTGTCCGGATCCTCTCATGTGTAGAAAAAATGGAAACTATATAGGCGGAATGAGGGGATTGAGCTGCATCCATTACAATAAACGGTGAGTCTCAAGCATAAACACACAGGGAGCTATTCAATATGTGACCCGATTCAGGTCGCAAGTAACGACTTCACAGGAGAGCCTTTTGAACGTACATTTGTTTTTAATCAAAATGCGTTTTTTGGCAGAAATGTCTTCTCGAACATGTGCCTTAATATCAAACTTGTATGTCATCTGTAAATACGAATACAATTGTTAAATTACGAGCCTAGTTGGTTTAGCCACAGTGAAAGACAGCAACCTTCCCGCTAGCCATGATTGGCTGAGATAATGAGTGGGCTGGACATGCCGAGAGATGAGTTTGGATTGGTCTACGTTGTTGCAACTTGTGTCTCTAAAATGAGCTGCTCGTAATGCCTACGTAGTCCTTTCTACTGCAGTTTTTTCGAAATATTTAACTTTAGCCATGGAGAACTGCAAATATGTTGCTACTTGTCTCAATAACATTGCTGCCCTGAATTTATCAGGTGCTATCGACAAAGGTCAGTGGGAAAAAGTTGATGGACTACTTTCTGGACGACGATCGTGCCATGCAATGCTGACTCTCACTCTGAAAATAAGTTTTGAAATCAGTGGAATACAACCGGCCAAACAAGCTGTGCAAACTAAACGGAAACAACACAGGATGTCTTATAAAAGGGGTTGCAGTCTGCCGTGAAGGTTTCATCCATGTACAGTCGTGGCCAAAAGTTTTGAGAATGACACAAATATTAATTTTCACAAAGTCTTCTGCCTCAGTTTGTATGATGGCAATTTGCATATACTCCAGAATGTCATGAAGAGTGATCAGATTAATTGCAAAGTGTCTCTTTGTCATGCAAATGAACGGAATCCCCCAAAAACATTTCCACTGCATTTCAGCCCTGCCACAAAAGGACCAGCTGACATCATGTCAGTGATTCTCTCGTTAACACAGGTGTGAGTGTCGACGAGGACAAGGCTGGAGATCACTCTGTCATGCGGATTGAGTTTGAATAACAGACTGGAAGCTTCAAAAAGAGGGTGGTGCTTGGAATCATTGTTCTTCCTCATTGTTCTTCCTCTGTTACCTGCAAGGAAACACGTGCCGTCATCATTGCTTTGCACAAAAAGGGCTTCACAGGCAAGGATATTGCTGCCAGTAAGATTGCACCTAAATCAACCATTTATCGGATTATCAAGAACTTCAAGGAGAGCGGTTCAGTTGTTGTGAAGAAGGCTTCAGGGCACCTAAGAAAGTCCAGCAAGCGCCAGGACTGTCTCCTAAAGTTGATTCAGCTGCGGGATCGGGGCACCACCATTACAGAGCTTGCTCAGGAATGGCAGCAGGCAGGTGTGAGTGCATCTGCACACACAGTGAGGCAAAGACTTTTGGAGGATGGCCTGGTGTCAAGAAGGGCAGCAAAGAAGCCACTTCTCTCCAGGAAAAACATTAGGGACAGACTGATATTTTGCAAAAGGTACAGGGATTGGACTGCTGAGTACTGGGGTAAAGTCATTTTCTCTGATGAATCCCCTTTCCGGTTGTTTGGGGCATCCGTAAAAAAGCTTGTCCGGAGAAGACAAGGTGAGCGCTACCATCAGTCCTGTGTCATGCCAACAGTAAGGCATCCTGAGACCATTCATGTGTGGGGTCCCTCAGCCAAGGGAGTGGGCTCACTCACAATTTTGCCTAAGAACACAGCCATGAATAAAGAATGGTACCAACACATCCTCCGAGAGCAAATTCTCCCGACCATCCAGGAACAGTTGGTGACGAACAATGCCTTTTCCAGCATGATGGAGCACCTTGCCATAAAGCAAAAGTGATAACTAAGTGGCTCGGGGAACAAAACATCGATATTTTGGGTCCATGGCCAGGAAACTCCCCAGACCTTAATCCAATTGAGAACTTGTGGTCGATCCTCAAGAGGCGGGTGGACAAACTAAAACCCACAAATTCTGACAAACTCCAAGCATTGATTATGCAAGAATGGGCTGCCATCAGTCAGGATGTGGCCCAGAAGTTAATTGACAGCATGCCAGGGCGGATTGCAGAGGTCTTGAAAAATAAGGGTCAACACCGCAAATATTGACTCTTCGCATCAACTTCATGTAATTGTCAATAAAAGCCTTTGACACTTATGAAATGCTTGTAATTATACTTCAGTATTCCATAGTAACATCTGACAAAAATATCTAAAGACACTGAAGCAGCAAACTTTGTGGAAATTAATATTTGTGTCATTCTCAAAACCTTTGGCGACTGTACACAGGTAACAATATGGCTACAGATTCAGATATTGTACATTTCTAATTTTGTCAGAAATTTGTTTTCATTGCAAGCTAAAGCTTTCTGTTAGCTAGCCAGCTGGAGTTCGATGGCTCTGGTATGCACAAGCTCCATAACAATCGGGACCTTCACTTCCTGATCACAAGTTTGCCGCTGACTGGTGCTTCGGCTTCATCAAGCAGCGCTTCAGAAAGACCAGAGTGAGCACTTTGTCTGAGATTTCTGGTGTTGAGAAGGACAGCACTGTGACGGGTCAACATCCCACAGCTGGTTGGACTGGAAGATGATATGGTGCTGGTGGAAAGCTGTGGCTACAACACTTGACTCCATACTTCAGGCCACTGCCACAGATCAAGCAGTACCAGCACTTCAGGTAAAAAAATTATATTCATTGTATGAGGTTATTCTTATCTAAACTTGGGAGGTGAATTGATGTGCAGGGTTGTAATGTCTTCAGATTTTTTGTTATTCCCTGTTTTACAGCTTTGATGCTCTGGAGCCTGGTGTTGTCGCCAAGGAGTGTTCGGACTCTCGGGACCTGGTTTCAGCTGCTGCGCATCCTTCCTCCCATAGATGGTCTGCCTGTAAAAGCACCACCTGGACTGGACACAGCTAGACAAACTATATTTTGACAAGATCAGGGAGTTTTCCTGCACCAAAGTCAAGGGCAGGACAGAAACAGGCTATCCGAATATAGATTCCCTTGTTAATGCGTGGTTAGGACGGACCAGCCATCAGCACTATCTGCAGTGCCTCTATTCACATACGTTGCTGCTACATTTAAAAAATATATAATTATCCTGCTGCTCAGCCACTTTACCCCTGATTGTATGCATATAACTACCTTGTCTATCCCTGATATCGTTACTGATATTGTATATGTTATTTATATTGACACTGTCTTTTCTGATATTGCTACTATGCAAGTAACCATTTGGCTGTACCGTTTACACCTTCTGTAGAGACCATCCACTTAGCAAAATATATATATATATATATATATGATTTTGTGACATACCACAACAATATAATGTGACCATATCAAGTGTCCACCAAATAAATATCTGTTTATGTACTGTACATGTGCACCTCACTCAGGTTGATTGGCCTTAACTTATGTGTAACAGTATAAAAAGTATGCTAATGTATTGGTGTGAAGGCATTTGGGCAGTGGTGTAAAAATACTGTTTTTTGTGGTATCTGTACATTACTATTTTATATTTTTGGCTACTTTTACTTCACTAAATTCATAAAGAAAATAATGTACTTTTTACTCAATACATTTTCCTTGACACCCAAAAGTACTTGTTACATTTTGACAGGAAAATTGTTCAATTCACACACTTATCAAGAGAACATCCCTGGTCATCCCTACTGCCTATGATCTGGCCGACTCACTAAACACAAATACTTAGTTTGTAAATTATGTTGGAGTGTGCCCCTGGCTAACATTAATACAAAAAAAATGAAAAAATAATTGTCTGGTTTAATATAAGGAATCTGAAATGATTTATACTTTTACTCTGACAATGTAGTACATTTTTCACCACTGGATGTGGCTGGGGGTTATAGCATTTATTTCACATGACCCATCAATTTAGACAAGTGTGTCTGGGTAAGTGTTTTTTTTTATCTGGACACCATATTTACCTGGAATTGTTCCTTATTGTAAGCTACTACCCCTTAGTCTTAATCTTTACTACACTACTCACTGTTGCACATAACCTCACATGTGAATCCTTAGATGGGTGGGGCTGCCTTAAGAGGGTGTGAACCCTGCTGCATGGGTGTAGACAAAGGAGAGCACTCCAGTAGGTACCAAAACTGAAAGGCCCTTTTCTCAAAAGTGTTTTGATGTTGATCAACTTTCAAAGCAGAATTACTTTCTCATTGTTCCTCAATTGCAGTGTATGATATACCATATTGTAGCTCTGAGTCTATACTTTTAACCAATGTAAAAAAAAAATATATATATATATATAATTTTGCTACATAAGACCAATTTCAGCTGGTCAGTCACAATTTCAAAATTACATCACTGTGTGACGCACGGGTGCGTCAAACGACTCTATAAAACCTTTCACTGAGTCCCCCCAGGCTGCTAGTTGAATGCTCTGATAAGCTCGGAGACGGAATAAAACAGATAGGAACACGCTCATCTTCACTCACTCACTACCACTTAATGTTGACAGAGACATGCACATAAGCACACTGTTGTTTAAGAGTGTAATGAAATCAAGTTCAATCAAATACAACCCCATCATATTAAGGGCCATTATGAGATAATGAATCTCATTTGGAATACAGTGGAACGTCCCTCCAGACAAACATTGTTATTTAAGGGTCGTGTGTATAATTTGTGCTTTATTTCTCTGCTTACACATCAGAGGATACGGTTAACATCACGTCCCCAGAGTCTCTTCCTCTGCCTTAGATTAAAATGGGGTAACATTTGCTGTTTATCTGAATTATATCACTAGTTACTGCAGTGTCTTTAAGCTACAAGCTATACTAAATGCTCTGTGGAGTGACCTTGATCCCGTGTGTGTTCGGTATGTGTGTGTGCGTGCCTGCATACGTGCGGCACAGCCCATTCACTGTTCAGCATTACATAATGTTACTGAACCTTGATGACAACTAAGGGATTATGAAGGAATGGAACCAGATGTATAAATTAACAAATGAAACAACCTGAACAAAGTCTGAAGGAGGTAATAACATTCAAATGACTAAATACTGTATGAAATGAGACTTCTTTATGTATCATGTTGATTCCACTCATCTGAATGTGTCAATAGAAATACATATATGGAATGGGGAAACGGGGAGGGGGGTGGCTAAGGGCTACTTACTGACTTCCAAACTAACTAACTAAGCTAGGGCTCTCAACCTACATAGAACACCCATTATTTGTTAAATACCCTGCCAGACTATTATAACATCTAAAGGCCTACTTGAACAACGCAGTGCTTTTCTAAGAGCATAAACACACAAGCATGCATGAATGTATGCATGTGTGCATGTACACGCGCACGCACGCACACACACACACACACACTTGATAACGGCACATTTCTATGTTCTGCAGTGAAAAAGAAACAAAGAAAAGGTCCTAAGAAAATCGCTCCGTATGATGTCATCACTGTGGGTAATTATATCAAAATTAAAATAAGTGATTTTAAGCCAGGTGGAGGGCATTATTACATCAGTAAACACTGGTATGTTGCTGGAAATAATGAATATGATGTTAAAAAGTGGTGAAGTGTCCGTTTAACAACTCTTACTGCTAGTGCAATCACAAAGCTCACCAGAGAGACTTCCTCACATCTGTTCCTGTCCAACATTTGTTTTCGCTGTCTCCTGAACCAATAGAGCCCTCCAATGGCATCAGAAGGCCGCCACCCATAAAAAGCAGTGTAATGTCAGAGCCCTGATTACTATTATGATTAACATAAAAACCACATTGTATCTAAAGCACTTCAGAATGAATTTGGCTGGTGCAGATGAAGGACTTGCCAAAGACAACCCTCTGCAATGCTGTTTAACAATACCACAGACTAGATACTGCTGAATCGCCATCAGGGCCAGACCATAACTGGGCCTACGATGATGTGTGGCAGCAATACACAACTTGATAGAGAAGAGAGGAGGGAAAGAGAAAGTTATTTTCGTTTGCTTGTGTCCTATTGCATTTCCATACGTGCATTATGTCTGTGTGTATTTACATTGTGCGTGTTTACAGTGTGTGTGAGTGAGGTATAACTATCTCGGAGAAACCAATGTCTGCCTCACGTTCTGACCCCCTATGTATTCCCATTTCCCACCCCTCCCTCCTTTCTTCTGCAATCTTCTCTTCCATTTTTTGATTATGGATTGCATGACACAATGCCGTCCAATCCCATTTCACACACTGAAAGCTCTGCTATCTGCAGCCATTTAGGCCTAAGTGACCGCTCCATCTCATCCTGCACTCATTTACATGTTTGGGTCTCATTATAACATTTGTAAGGCAGACAGGCTGTCACACAGTGTCTGAATGAGCGAGGGGGAATTTCACTGACCAGATTAGTTTTCACCTTTGATACGGGAGCGGATTGCTGACCCAGTAGAATGGGATTCGGGGTGGAGGGAGAATTGAGTGAGTTTTAAAGTTAAATCGCAGCGGTGCAAAGCCTTACCTCCAGAGAAATACAAAATGTGTGACATGACTCATACACACCTGCAAGCACAGCCCCTACACACACCTCCGTCCTCCGCCCACAAAAACGTCCCCCTCTCGCAGACAGCCAGACACAAGAACAAGCACACACGCACGCACGGACCGATGAAATGGCAAGAGAGCTGTTCAAATCGAAGAAAAATCATCTCTGCATTTTACCAAAATATTGTTGTTTTTATTATGAGCCACTTTTATTCCAAGCACAGCCATGCCATTTTCATTCATGTAAACTATTACTGTCAGGTCAATGAACATCAAAAGGTATTGTCATAATTATTACCATATGAAATGCAAGTCAATACATATTACGATAGTAAGTCTGTCTGGCTGCTTTACCCATTTCCCTTTACTTCCTGTGTGTGACTAGAGAAGAGCTACCCACATGGAATCAAATAGCTATGCCTTGCCTCGGCAACCCTTCTCAATAAAAAAAGAAAAAATTTCCCAATGTCATACATTATCTGAGGGCAAATGCCATTAGTTTACATCCAATCATTGTTTGAACAGCTTTAATTATATAAAAAGACCCAGGGTAAATGAAAGCTCCAGAGCAAGCCTAACTATTGACGCTTCTGAAGTACGATGAGACATTCAACCTAATGTCAGATCCACTGTAACTGGGAACACACATGGGCAGAAACACACACACACACTTTACATACAGTTGAAGTCAGAGGTTTACATACACTTAGGTTGGATTCATTTAAACTCGTTTTTCAACCACTCCACACATTTCTTGTTAACAAACTATAGTTTTGGAAAGTCAGTTAGGACATCTACTTTGTGCATGATACAAGTCATTTTTCCAACAATTGTTTAAAGACAGATTATTTCACTTATAACTCACTGTATCACAATTCCAGTGGGTCAGAAGTTTACATACACTAAGTTGACTGTGCCTTTAAACAGCTTGGAAAATTCCAGAAAATGATATCATGGCTTTAGAAGCTTCTGATAGGCTAAATTACATCATTTGAGTCAATTGGAGGTGTACCTGTGGATGTATTTCAAGGCCTACCTTCAAACTCAGTGCCTCTTTGCTTGACATCATCGTAAAATTAAAAGAAATCATCCAAGACCTCCGAAAAATTATTGTAGACCTCCACAAGTCTGATTCATCCTTGGGAGCAATTTCCAAATGCCTGAAGGTACCACGTTCATCTGTACAAACACTAGTACGCAAGTATAAACACCATGGGACCACGCAGCCGTCATACCGCTCAGGAAGGAGACGCGTTCTGTCTCCTAGAGATTAACGTACTTTGGTACAGGTACAGCAAAGGACCTTGTGAAGATGCTGGAGGAAACAGGTACAAAAGTATCTATATCCACAGTAAAAACGAGTCCTATATCGACACACCCTGAAAGGCTGCTCAGCAAGGAAGAAGCCACTGCTCCAAAACCGCCATAAAAAAGCCAGACTACGGTTTGCAACTGCACATGGGGACAAAGATCGTACTTTTCAGAGAAATGTCCTCTGGTCTGATGAAACAAAAATAGAACTGTTTGGCCATAATGACCATCGTTATGTTTGGAGGAAAAAGGGGGAGGCTTGCAAGCCGAAGAACACCATCCCAACCTTGAAGGACGGGGGTGGCAGCATCATGTTGTGGGGGTGCTTTGCTGCAAGAGGGACTGGTGGACTTCACAAATTAGATGGCATCATGAGGCAGGGAAATTATGTGGATATATTGAAGCAACATCTCAAGACATCAGTCAGGAAGTTAAAGCTTGGTCGCAAATGGGTCTTCCAAATGGACAATGACCCCAAGCATACTTCCAAAGTTGTGGCAAAATGGCTTAAGGACAACAAAGTCAACGTATTGGAGTGGCCATCACAAAGCCCTGACCTCAATCCTATAGAAAATGTGTGGGCAGAACTGAAAAAGCGTGTGCGGGCAAGGAGGACTACAAACCTGACTCAGTTACTCCAGCTCTGTCAGGGGGAATGAGCCAAAATTCACCCAACTTATTGTGGGAAGCTTGTGGAAGGCTACCCGAAATGTTTGACCCAATATAAACAATTTAAAGACAATGCTACCAAATACTAAATGAGTGTATGTAAACTTCTGACCCACTGGGAATGTGATGAAAGAAATAATAGCTGAAATAAATCACTCTCTTTACTATTATTCTGACATTTCACATTCTTAAAATAAAGTGGTGATCCTAACTGACCTAAGACAGGGAATTTTTACTAGGATTAAAAGTCAGGAATTGTGAAAAAAATGAGTTTAAATGTATTTGGCTAAGGTGTATGTAAACTTCCGACTTCAACTGTACATGCAGACAAACACATTAACCCCTTACACTCATGGAAATTGGCATACCGGTATATGGATAGGGCCAAATTGAAATATTTCGAATAGAAAAACTATACACTGAGAGTACAAAACATCAAGAACACCTTCCTAATATTGAGTTGCACCCCCTTTAGCCCCCAGAACAGCCTCAAATTGTCAGGGCATGGCCTTTAAAAGGTGTCAAAAGCATTCCACAGTGATGCTGGCCCATGTTGACTCCAACGCCTGCCATAGTTGTGTCAAGTTGGCTGTGCACAGGTCTAAACTAATTTCAATGCACTTTTATGACTGGCACTTGATCCAGAAAGATAAACTCAACTCTTGCTCTGTTCAATCGTTGGGAATCTTTGAGTTCAATATCATTACATTTGCCATTTATTATGTCAATTTTTTTGAGACAGCCAATTAATGAATAAATTATACAATCATACAATCAATTTGAATTTGTTTTTACCAATCTAACTAGAAAACAACATAATGGTAATAATTTATTTGAAAGGTAAATCTCTATTGATAAACTGGGTAAATCAAGATGTAGCCTAGGTCTATTCACAATATAGGTGAATGCATATTATTCAATAGGAGTGTGATTTTATGGGGCTACAGATGACAAACAATCCCTTCCATTTAGGAATTTTTTTTTGGCAACTGCTAGGAGACATTATTTTATTGTACTGATCAACAACATATGCATAGAAGAAACAATCAATTATTTTATAAAAGTGTGAGCTGTCTCTTTAAGAAAGTAATCATTTGCGAGGCAGAATGTGGCTGTGGAATCTGACTTTGTGGCTACGTAATCGAGTGGAAACCAGACGGGAGTCAAGGGAGATAAAAAGTGAATGAGTTTTTGGAGGCAAGAGAGACAAAGTGGATTAATAAAGTTTTTGGTGACACTCAGCTTTGAAATCAGCATATTTTGTGTTATGGTTTGCATATTATTACAAACAAAATACTAGGGTAGTGAATTCAGCTGTAAGCTAGCAAGGAAAGATACAATTAAAGCTGGAATCTACCAGTATCGTCTTGCATTGTAAAAGTGTTCTAGCCTTTATGGACATTGTTTTGCGAACAGAAATGAACAGTTTCAACATTTCTACATGCTGTGTTGCATTATTCAAGTGTGTTAACTTCTGTGAAGCATGAGTGGGGAGCTAACAATGCAGCCCAGACAGCTCTAGCAGTGAATGAGTAGTTGGAGCATGCACTTTGCTCTTCGTGCTATAAAGGGGCTGCGCTGATAGATAGACTTGATCCTCTCAATCACACGAGACACATTTCACAGAAGTACTGAATGTAACAAAATCTGTACTACCAAATCATTTTTTTTTTGTATTGGAAAAGTACAGAAGTTTCTGGATACCGTGCTACACTAGTCAAAATCCATACAGCGCTGTGAACCAGAGAACCTGAGCTCTGACGTCATGTATAGCTCATTACTGTACAGCCACTTGGTTCCTAGGCACTTATCAATGACAAAATCGTACATTTTCAAACCATATGCGGGATGACAGGGGCTGTGAGCGGAAAGGGCTATCGCCACCATGAAAAATGAAATATTAGAATTCTCGCTGAGTGATAAGACATTCAAAGGGGTGCTTAATGGACCTAGCCACCGATATACCCCTCCCTCTTATCTTCCCCCTTCAAATTACACAAGTCTCATTTCCTACTGTCCTTATCGGCATTAAGAAGAGTGAACGGGGGTGATATCACATCAATACACAGGCTCTAATTACAAGGCAGCATTCAGCTGCCCACATCTCCTTACAACATTGTCCAAGCACTGGCCCAACATTGGCCAAGCGTTCCGAGGGAGAATAAGCACAGAGCACAGTCCTGGCCTTTCCTGCTGCACAGAAGGCATTCACAATCAAATAGAGGAGGTCAGAAGGTCAAAGTGGACAGGTCACGCTGATGTGGTTGTGGAGATGTTTAGTTCCACTGCTCTGTAAATTTTGATTCCTGGTTCAATCTGATTCATGTGCACTGGAGTGGGGGTTGTGCTGTAGAATTCGTAGATGTTCGCTACTCCATATCAGTTACAGGAGCTAAAATACCCCCACTCAGTACAGTAGCCATCATGTCCGTTCAGCCCCAGCCTTGCAGTGATACTCTCTGTGGTGATATTCCCTGCTCAGTGCTGGGGCCTGGCAGCAGCTACAACCAGCACACCCCAGGAGGGGGGCATTCTGGAAAACTGTCTTGGCTGATGAGACAGGCAGACCTGCAGCCAGCCAGCCACCGAGCGCTGAGCTGGATCACACTGTACATGGCCCTAATGGATGCAAAAAGCTCTAAATGTGTTTGTCTAGACCAGCCAGCATGTGCAAATAAGGTGCTGTTCGTTTAGGTTAAAGCGATACACAATAACGAGAAGAGCAATGTCCAAGCCCTCCTCCAATCTCCTGTCCTCATTTAGACCGGGGCAGTTCCTGGTGTGGAAAAGAGGTCAAGTGGCCATTGCTAGGAGGGCTGCTGATGGGTAGAGTAACCTGTAGATCAGCAGGTTACAGTTCACTTTAATCATCATGATGACGTGTGTGTGTTGTTCCACATGCGAAAGATATGCTAAATGCTTCCCCTATTTCTGTAGCACTGTTAAAGTTATGCCAAACACATCACATCAGAATAAAATTTTTATTCAACACCATTATCATTCATAAACAGCGTTCATTAGCATGGACAGTTTTCCAACTGAAGTGAACGCTACGGTGCTGTCCATTAAAAGCCTGTCGCTGCTTATAGTTACCAATTAATCAGTTACTTTCTATAAACAACATCAAAACTGTGAAACCATCGAATAGCCCATAAACTTTCTTTGGAGCGTTCTGACTATGATTGTGAACACAGACATTACCTCGAAACCTGCTTCTTGCTAGAAGCAGCACCATTATAATACTTCATATACTGTACTTAACTGGGGACGGGGAGCAAAAGTCATTTGAATAACACTAGGTTAAAGTAATGCCATTTGTTACCAAAAGAAGGGGAGGATAAAAAATGGGAGGGAGGACAATTCCATCCAATATGTTGTGTCAGGGAAAAATAAGCCCCAACACGACTATTGGCTGACTACAGCAAAGCCCCAGCAAAACTGTTGATGGTTCAAATTAATGGCAGGCCGTGCAGAACTCATTATCCAGGGTGAAAACAATCTGCATCATATGCCAAATTGTTAGCAAGCTGTAATTTGTTATGGATGGTGACTATTAAAACACTACCCAGATCAGAAAAGAGACCTCGTCGTTTAATCAGGATCCCTATGCGGCCAGGAGTTTTTCCTGACCTTGCGACCTGACCAGGATAAACTCTGTGCCCTAAATGTTCTTGATCAGGTCGTATGGTCAAGAATAACTCCTGGCCACGGTGTTTGGTTTATTCGGCTCCCCATTAGCTTTTTCCGAAGCAGCAGCTATTCTTTCTGGGGTCCACAAAAAAACACTGCTAGACAAGGACTGTCACACAAAATACAACAATATACAAACAAAAAAAGAGATTGTGTGTGTTAGTGTGTCTGTATGTGCGTTTGTGTGTGTCCCTTCACAGTCCCCGCCATCTTTTTTTTTAAAGCTGTTTGCTTGAGTAATTGAAGATGGAAGGGAGTTCCATGAGATCATGGCTCTGTATAATACTGTGCATTGCCGCAAATTCGTTTTGGAATTGGGGACTGTGAACAGACCCCTGGTGGCATGTCTTGTGGGGTATATATAGGTGTCTGAGCTGAATGTTAATTGATTATACAGACAATCTGGAATTTTCATTACAGTAATACTTCTCATAAAAACTAGAATAGAAGCAGTTCATCTCTCGTCAATTCTCAACCAGGAAAGACTGGTGTGCATGTTGTTGATGATAGTTCTGTATGTGCAGTTAAGGGCAAGGCGTGCTTCTCTGTTTTGAGTCAGATGCAACTTTGCTAGGTCTTTCTTTGCTGCACTTGACCATATCCCAGGACAGTAATCAAGATGGGACAAGACCAGAGCCTGAACTTGTACATTTGATTTTTGTGCCATAAACACAGATCTTGTAATAACAGACATACCCCTTCCCATCTTCACTACAACTTTGTCAATATGACTTGACCATGATAATTGACCATACAATGTTATACCTGGGAGTTTAGCTTCCTCAACTTGATCAATGGTCACACCCCTTTATACACAATTCCAGCTGAGGGTATTGCTTTTAGTTTTAGATGTATTTAAGACCAGTTTATTATGGATCATCCATTCAGGTACTGACTCAGTGAGCTCACTGGCTTTGGGTGATGACATGTAGAGTGTGGAATCTCCGTGTGCATAGTCATTCTAGCTTTGTGTAAGGCCAGTGGCAAATCATTTGTAAAAATCGAGAAGAGTAACGGACCAAGGCCGAACACTTATTTCAACCCACAACTCAACACTTCAGTGGTACTGTCATACAACCACAGACAACACACATGGCTAGATTATTCATCCACACAACTACTTCCTATCATACCAACAGAAGGGCATCTGAATATGTAGAAAATAATCAAATGAACCTGTGTATTCATTTGATTTTAAAAATTATCTAAATGTTATAATATTGTTTAACTGAGTGAGAAACTAAGTCACCTTATAATCAAAAGGATCATTTATCCCCAGGTGTGCTCAAGCAGCTTCAAAACTCTTTGGAAATCTCCTCTCAGACAGTATAAAAGGAGAATTGATTCTATGTTCCGGCACAGCAGACTGAATGAGTCTCTCAGTCAGAAACCAGAAGGCGTAGTGATTCTGATCTCCTACTCATACATGGGAATGGATTTGTGCTTCTCTCCATATGCATCCATCTTTAAAACAAGGGTGGGCGAGCCAGGGGTCAGAGTTAAGCATGGGTAAGTGGCTCACAAATCGTTAGCAGTGCCCTAACCCTCATCGTTATCACACAGTCTGACACCAACAGAAACATGGTGGGGTTGTGTTTGTGGGGGGATTGTGTGTGCGTGGGTGTGTGGGTTTATTTTTGTGTGTGTGTGTGTGCTTGTGTGTGTGTGTGTGCATGCATGCGTGTTGGGGTTGGGAGAGTCAAAACAGCATGCATGCATCCACTACAATGATGCCAACAGATAAGAACGATGAGACAAAGAGAGTACACTGTCTCTCCTGCTTGCCATTGGTATACTCTCAATACAGATTACTATCCTCCCAAAAAGTATTTCCTTTATCCACAGTATGCATAGTTTATTCATTTCTATGTTTTTGTTATTAGATGGCTTTTGTGCAATACATGGTACAAAGGTATATTCTAGGACTTAAAATCCCACGGCTCTAGGCATTGGGCGGAATCTAGATTGTCATACCTTTATACCGACCTTGTGTCAACGCAAGGTACTCGGTAATACCGGCACTGAACAAAAGGGGCACTATTTTCAAACCCCACTGAGCTAACTAGCATTAGCGCAATGACTGGAAGTCTATGGGAATCTATTAGCATGCTATGCATGTCCGCTCAGCATCACACAGTCAGTCTCCCCCTACTGGCTATAGAAATGCATCTCTCAATAGATCCTCTTCTATTGGCTTACGACTTTGGAGCCTTTGTCATGGTTGGATACTGACAAAGCCAGCTTTTCCCTGCATTCTGCTCTCTGTAAAGGTCTGTCCTTGCATATTAAACAGGTGGGAGCACTAGAGCAATAACATGGAGAGGACTTTGCCTCCCAGACTTATGTTTAGCCCCATCTAAAAATGCCATCATGGTTGACAGTGATAGACACACACACAGGTTAAAAGGGGGAAAAAATACTGTCACTGATGAAGATGAACGATCAGACTGCAATGCTGTAAATGAATGAGTCAGCCTTGCCCTCCCTACAGACACAGGCCTAGTGGGCTATAGTACACACACAAAGAGGGCTAGGGAAGGACTAGAGCTGCAGCTGTCCATGGTGCTGAAACCGAGAGCATGCATGCCACAGCATGTATCTTCAATCTGAGTAACTCAAATGCAAACATATCTTATAATATAATTTGGCATTCCCAAAGGATACCGTATGCAGGGGAGACCTGATATGTCCATGGTTCTGAAACCTGGAGAGTCAAGCCACAGCATATCTTTCAGTTACTAACACAATCAAACATATCGCACAAAAAAATGTTATGTAGAGGAGTAGACTTAGCAAGGCAAGGGGATAACTGGAACTGTCCATGGCGCTGAAACATGAGGTCCAGCGTGCTACAACATGTAGCCTATCTTCAATTTCATTTAGGTAAAAAAACTAACATATTTTAAATAGAATTTGGTGCTCATAAGGAGGCTAGGCTGGGGGTGGTGGAACTAGCCGTGGGGCTGAACCTGGGAGATCAGCATGCTATGTCTCCTATCTCTCAGATTTACTAAAATACAAACATATCGGTGTCTTCAATAGCATGAGATTCAGCAGGAAGCTCCAGAAGGCACTGTCCATGGTTCTGAAACGTGAAAGGTATCATGCTATGCGTCTCCTATCTCTCCGATTTGTCAACATATGACTCAACAGTCAACACAGCAAGGGAGCTCACCATCTCTTCTTTAATGAGCCCAATACCAATTACTATCTTATAATATAATTTGTATTCACATACTATAAGGAAACAGGTGATATTAGTAATCTACCTGCTGTCTATTCCATGACCCAAAAGTTGTTATACACATAATATCTAATGTTATTCATATCTATATTCATATTTGTATCTAGGGGCTAATCCAAGCAGAAACAAAAGGACGTCACAGAGCTCCTTCAATAAAATTATTTTTCTTCCTTTCATTTAGCATTCTGGTCACAGGTCTACGCGAGAGACTCTCTAGCATTAAATTCTCCTAAGCCAAGTCAAAAGAATCTCATTAAATTGCTTTCAATATAACAAACCATAACTGGATACCAATCCCCAGGGGAAAATTGTATTGGACCGTCACACTTTTAGTGGACTAATCATCTCCACACAAGCCCCAAAGTGCTGAATGAGAACAGCCTACATTATTAGAGCTGGAGATTGCTAGTGTGCCTTTCAGACGAGATGATGGTTCTCGCTTTGCCATCTCTCAAAACTGTCTTTGATTGTTTGCCCCTGTGTCATTCTGTTCAAAGTTGTAGATTTATCCTCTAATGGTTTCTTGTCTTGTACCTAGCAGAGATTTGACTGTGGCTCATTTGAGGGCAGATGTGCCATGTTGGCTCTACTTTATTGCAGTCCAGGCAGTGGTTCACCTCAGAGGTGAATACTGTATCATCTGATTACACTGTGCTGTAGAACTGCCCATGTAGGATATCTGAGATGATAATACCACAGCTACATACACTATGACCATTTCTGAAATAAATGCTTGTTTTTTTCTAATTGTAACATTACATCTATGCAACATTACTTGTATATTCAATGACCACACCAAAAGTTTGGGTAGAGTTTACAACTTGTTGAGATCACTAGATATAGCATTAAATCCATTGTTGTCATTCTGTACATCAAGGCAGCTGTGTTCAAGTTTTTTGGAGTGATACAAACCTGCTTCAACGACCATGCTGGAGTCACTAACATCAGTTTATAACACATTACAAGATAACATGTGGTGGTAGACAACACCTGACCAGAACAGTTCCAGCTTACCATGAGGAGATCACGCAACAAGTTCAGTAATACAGAGTCAGACATGAGGGAGAAATCATACTGCAACAGAGATAGTGCAGAAAAAAATAGTGATGTCACGAGTCCGTAAATAAGGGTCCTTTTCTCGGGCACTGCAGATACTACTGCGGGTGTGGTGACTGCATTAGTAAAGCGCGCGCGGTCTCCACGCAAACACCCGAATAATATAAGCTGCTTTCATTGGAGAGACCAGACGGCAACAGCTACCCGCCCACCACAACTAGCACTTCCAATTGACGTGCCCAGAAGTTCAAATCATGAATCTGTTGTCAGGTCTATTCACTAAATTGCCTTGCGATCTCACCTTGCTTGTGCGCTGACTGCCACCATCCCAATAACGGCTTGCCATCAAGAGAAGTGAAAAGCGTCTCCCCTAGCCCAGGTTGAATATTAAATGCATAGCTTACATTGCCACAGCCCCACGCAATGACAATCTGACATCTGCGCTCTATCTGACAACAGCTTGATAATTCCACGCACACAATCCCTTGCTCTCATTATGCCGCTTTTTTCCCGTCTGCTTTTTAACCGGCGTATTTCTACCCACCGGAATAAGAACAAAATAAAAAATATACCTATAAAAGCAACTCGGGAAAACGCCAACATTCCACAGAACACCACTTTCATGCACTACAAGGACTAACCTCCCAATCTAGCGAATCCCACTCTTCGGTAAACATCCGGAGGATTTCTGTCCTTCCAAACGCGGACTAGGCGAAGAGGCACTACGGAATGACTGAGCGATGCGATGCCATTGCGCTGTCGGTATTATCCTCATGAAATCAATTTTATTAGGGGACTTCGACAGGAGAAGGTATTCGTAAATACACACCGCGACGACACCACGACCAACTTGAGCGAGATAGATTTAATGATAGCTTGCTTTACAATCGAACATTTCGGTGGAAGGTTGCAACCAATTACTACACCACTTGCGCTTGACTTGCAGGCGAATACTGACAAGGCGCTCGTTCTATTGAGCATCGTTTCGATTTCAGCTGCCGTACTCCCTTTAGCAGAGGTGGCAGACAAGAAAACCAACTTCGTATTTCCAAAATGTAGAAAAAACGAGTAATACAATCCTCAGCCATGGTTCCATTGCGCATCTCCCCATTACATTTTCCACTGTGGGAATAGGCTACAACAATAAAGCAAGATTTTGAAAGGTCCCTTATATCACGAAGTGCTTGGCAAGGCACGTGACTACTCCTTTGTGCAAAATGATGTATTGGATTCATTATAAGCAACAAGCCGCGAGATAGCCAGGGAAAGGGTGTCCTGTGAGAGGATTGGAATAAGGTCACTTCTGTACTCACCATTAGCACCGCAAAGTTATTGTGATGAGTGCAATGAATGGTGGTCGTGTTGCCCGTGGAGCCTGTTATGTGGCACCCCTCTGCCCGCCAGCCACCGTGCCCATCTAGCAGGTCAAAATCCCAATAGGCTGCAGTTGGGTCTACACCCAGCGCGAAGTGCCTGAGAGCAATGGTAACCGAGTGCACGGCGCTCCCGATGCTGCACCCATCTGCAAGAAAGCAACACATTAAATCAGGGAAACCAAGTGGAAAGTCTAAGTGCAACATCCAAGAAACGAACACACTGTCACACACACACACAAACACACACATACATTTTATTGTCAGACAACCATACATTATTATTCATTCTGCCTATTTTCATAATGTATATATGTCTTTCATTGACATGTTTGTATTTAAGGTTTAAAAGCTATTACACATCTGCCACAGATATCATAAGGAGGATGGTAATGACAAAATATTATAAAATGAAAAGAAATGGCACACATATAAACATTTGTCAAATGTGTTGTGAATTAGGCTATGTGTTTAGGATAAAAAGATTTAGACATAGTTGTGTTTTTAACAAAAATATGTCATATGGATCAAATCTCTACAGGCTGCGCACTTTTTCCTTTTTGCATGCATGTGCGTGTCCCTGTGTTTGTCGATCATACTTTTAGACAACGTTGACATCAGAGCCATGATGATAAAATGCATGCATTTCCTCTTACCTAATTTGGTGAAAGCAACTGGTGTCGAAACGCTCCTACGTTTTCCATCATCTGCAAGATTTGACGAATTCCCTGTACAAGGAAAGAGTTTCCCATTTCGAAAGACAATAAACTGCAGCTTGCAAGTCGAGTTATCAACAGATTGCAACGCAGAGGGGTTAGGCGTACCAGCCAGTGGTAAATGGATTGAGGCGACTGCCACGGAGTTCTGCGGATGGAATAAAAAAGGACAAAATACAAATTGAATAATGCCATTCGCTAGAGAGGCTGAAAATTATCACTCCAGTAATAGCTTGTAAGATTGACAAATTGACTCTCTCTCCGAGATTGGTAGCGACCAAAGACCACAAGTAACCATGGGAATGGGTTTCACTCGGTAGGCTACGTCGTCTGAAGAGCTCTCGTGCGCCTATTTGGTACGGTTTCCAGCCGCAGAAGTGGAAATGGTTCTTAACATCTCAGCTCGAGGGCACATCAACACTGCAGCGTTGATTTAAAGAGACAACCGGCCTCACTTTATCTTCCCCTCACAGCCTATAAACGCCATGGAACCCCCGAAAATGACATTTTGTGAGCTCTGGGAAGGATAGACAGTTTCTAAAAAGTATGGTGGCATTACATTGTACGTGGGTGTGGTTCCAGAATGGATTGAGCGCACTTAGGTGGACCAGACCCAGAGCAAGCACTCCTCATATCTGAGTTCAAGTCGAATCGAATCAAATAAAAAGGTCCCAAAGTGCTAGTCATCAGCTTAGGGACATGGGAGAATGTAGCCTACACATAAGTGAATGTGCTCTGATTCATATTTTCCTGATAAATGTTTAATAAAATATTATACATTATTATAACAACATAATTGCATATTTTTGCAATGGAAATGTGTTTCCACTCCAGTACAACAAAATAGAAAAAGAGTAAGAGTTGGTGAGGCAAGGGAAGGACAAACTGTCCTTGATGCTGAAACACGGAGAGAGAACTATTCCCATCCAATTCCCATTGTTATTGCCATTTGCCTCCCAGATACTTTAAGTATGGAAATGAATGGCTCTCCTCAGCCAATGTGGACTTACAACATTCAAAGTTCTTCAGCTCTCTTCTGACCATTACATTACCTGGAGCAGGCCAATCCTGTAAAGTGACATGAGCCAACAGAATACTTAAGCACCATCTCTTCTCTTTACAACCAACGTGTGCAAGGAGCCCATGCTAATTTACGACCCGGGTTTGTTAGCTATTTGTTTCTGCATTGACTCACACTTGAAAGGCTATTGATTTTCATCCTACAGAGAGAGCTGAATCTCTGCCTTGAAATGTATGTTACATGGTTTTCCTCCAGAAAAGCTTAAGAAAGCAGTATATTTCTCAAAGGCACTGGGATACAGGCATCCCAGACCGTGTCAAAGTGGATTTGATCGGTGACATCATCAGAGACAGGTGAAGGATACAGTGGAATCCTTGAAGGAGTGGCTCAGGGATTTGGGCTCCTATTCACAAAGTGTCCCAGAGTAGGAGTGCTGATCTAGGATCAGGACCTCCCTGTTCATATATAATCTTCTCCATTATGATCTAAAATACTAACCTGATCCTAGATCAGCAGTCCTACACCAATAAGTTTTGTGATGGGCCCAGATCTCAAACAGTGAGGAATACCAGGTGACCTCACCTCACAACACAGATCCTTTCAAATGCCACAACACTGCATGAACATCTTATCTCACAAGCCCATCCTCTCTCTGCAGCTTTTCATCCTCTTTATCAGCCTTTTCGAAGGGATTTATAGCCCAGAGGGTGTGCTGTCTGTGGCATGCACAACGCTTTGCTTTAACAAACACTCTTAAGTCTGTCCGGAATGGCCTAAGAAGGTAGTAAGGCTACATTCGCATGAGGAACTCGCTGGGGACTTCACAATTCAAAGTTGATTTAACTAGGAGCGGCGCCACTGTGGGATCTTGCCTGGGCCCCTCCCCTTTCTGAAACATTGCATGCTTTAGTCTTACAGATGTAGGATTTTAATTTGAGTCAGTTTGCTACCACAGGAAAATAATCCTGCAGCAACAGGAAATGTGAATTATTATGTGGATTATAATTATTGGACTGTCAAGTCAACTCCTGCTCCTCCTCTCCGGCATTCGACGTCGCGGGTTTACTAACCACGGGCCCTGGCTACCCATCATTGTTTCTGCATTGACTCGCACTTGAAAGGTGTAGTGCTTTGAAAGGCTGGTCATAGCTCACATCAACACCATTATCCCAGAAACCCTAGACCCACTCCAATTTGCATACCGCCCCAACAGATCCACAGATGATGTAATCTCCATTGCACTCAACACTGCCCTTTCCCACCTAGACAAAAGGAACACCAATGTGAGAATGCTATTCATTGACTACAGCTCAGTGTTCAACAACATAGTGCCCTCAACGCTCATCACTAAGCTAAGGACCCTGAGACAAAACACCTCCCTCTGCAACTGGATCCTGGACTTCCTTACAGGCCGCCCCCAGGTGGTAAGGGTAGGTACAACACATCCGCCACACTGATACTCGGGGGCCCCTCAGGGGTGCGTGCTCAGTCCTCTCCTGTACTCCCTGTTCACTCATGACTGCATGGCCAGGCACGACTCCAACACCATCATCAAGTTTGCCGAAAGGACACAACAGTGGTAGGCCTGATCACCAACAACGATGAAACAGCCTTTAGGGAAGAGGTCAGAGACCTGGCCGTGTGGTGCCAGGACAAGAACCTCTCCTTCAACGTAATTAAGACAAAGGAGATGATTGTGGACTACAGGAAAAGGAGGACCGAGCACGCCCCCATTCTCAACGACGGGGCTGCAGTGGAGCAGGTTGAGAGCTTCATATTCCTTGGTGTCCACATCACCAACAAACTAACATGGTCCAAACACAATAAGACAGTCGTAAAGATGGCACGACAAAGCCTATTCCCCCTCAGGAGACTGAAAAGATTTGGCATGGGTCCTCAGATCCTCAAAAGGTTCTACAGCTGCACCATCGAGAGCATCCTAACTGGTTGCATCACTGCCTGGTATGGCAACTGCTCGGCCTCCGACCGCAAGGCACATCAGAGGGTAGTGCGTACGGCCCAGTACATCACTGGGGCCAAGCTTCATTTCATTCACTAAACCACTCAGTACATGATGCATTCACTCATAATAGAGCTGAATGACTTGAGTGGCAAACTACCTTATTAAACTGAATGATTTGCAATCCATTTTTTCTGAATCAATCTATATAAATTGTTAACATAAAACCAGGATCCAGCCCACAACATGAACATGTTTTGTGGCTCACATGAAGACTTTGCCCACAAACATGGAATCATTCCAAAGTTCCTGAAATATCAGCACTCTCTCCCACAAGTCGGATTCAGCTGCGAGGCTCAGAGAAACGATGGATGAGGGGTCACTTGGTGCCATAATAACAGTTGGCTATTGCTCTGATAAATCATCTAAATGCTTGGTAAACAACGGGTGTGGATTAACAGTGAAATGCTTACAGGCCCTTCCCAACAATTCAAAGAGAAAGAAAATAGAGAAATAATAGAAAAGTAAAACACATAATAATAGGTACACAATGAGTAACAACAACTTGGCTATTTACAAGGGGTACCAGTACCGAGTTGATGTGCAGGTGTACAAGGTAATTGAGGTAGATACTATATGTAAATATAACTAGGAATAAAGTTACAGAAAGTAAGCAGCGTATGTGATGAGTAAAAAAAGTTTGTGCAAAAAGGGTCAATGCAGACAGTTAAATCTTTAACCAAATAGCTACCCGGACTAACTTTTTAGCTGTTTTATGGCTTGGGAGTAGAAGCCGTTCAGGGTCCTGTTGGTTTCAGACATGGTGCATCGGTACCACTTGCCATGTGGTAGCAGAGAGAACAGTCTATGACTAGGGTGGCTGGAGTCTTTGACAATGTTTATGGCCTTCCTCTGACACCGCCTGGTATAGAGGTCCTGGATGGCAGGGAGCTCTGCCCCAGCGATGTACTGGCCTGTACCCTCTGTAGCACCTTGCGGTCGGAGGCCAAGCAGTTGCCCTACCAGCGGTGATGGAGCCAATCAAGATGCTCTCAATGGCGCAGCCGTGGATCTTTTTAGAGGATCTGAGGGCCCATGCCAAATCTTTTCAGCCTCTTGAGGGGGAAGAGGCACTGTCGTGCCCACTTCACGACTGTGTTGGTGTGTTTGGACCATGATAGATCCACAGTGATGTCAATACCAAGGAACTTGTAGTTCTCGACCCACTCCACTACAGCCCCGTCAATGTGAATGGGGGCATGCTCAGCCCTTCGTTTCCTGTAGTCTACAATCAGCTTTTTTTGTCTTGCTGACATTGAGGGAGAGGTTGTTGTCCTGGTACCACACTGCCATGTCTCTGACCGCCTCCCTATAGGTTGTCTCATTGTCGTCAGTGATTAGGCCTACCACCGTTGTGTCGACTGCAAACTTAATGATGGTGATGGAGTAAGTAAGTACAGGAGGTGACTAAGCATACATCCCTGAGGGGGCTCCTGTGTTGAAGGTCAGCATGACGGAGGTGTTGTTGCCTACCCTCGCCACCTGGGGGCGTCCTGTCAGGAAATCCAGGATCCAGTTGCAGAGGGAGGTGTTCAGTCCCAGGTCCTTAGCATAGTGGACACTATAGTGTTTAACGCTGAGCTGTAGTCAATGAACATCATTCTCACGTAGGTGTTCCTTTTGTCCATGTGGGAAAGGGCAGTTGGGGCGGTATGCAAATTGGAGTGGGTCCAGGGTGTCTGGGATGATGGTGTTGATGTGAACAGCCTTTCAAAGCATTTCATTGCTACAGATGTGAGTGCTACGGGGCGATAGACAGATTATCTTGGTGTTCTTGGGCACATGGATTATGATGGTCTGCTGGAAACATGTAGGTATTATAGACTGGGTCAGCGAGATGTTGAAAATGTCAGTGAAGACACTTGTCATCTGGTCAGCGCGTGCTCTGAGTATGTGTCCTGGTAATCCATCTAATCCTTTGGCCTTGTAAATGTTAACCGTAAGGTCTTACTCACATCGGCTATGGAGAGTGTGATCACACAGTCATCCAGAACAGCTGGTGCTCACACACATGGTTCAGTGTTGCTTGCCTCGAAGCGAGCATAGAAGGCATTTAGCTCGTTTGGTAGTCTTTGAGTCATGGGCAGCTCGCAGCTGGGTTTCTCTTTGTAATCTGTGATAGTTTGACGAGCGTCAATGCCAGTGTAGTAGGATTCGATCTTAGTCCCATATTGACAATTTGCCTATTTGATGGTTCGTCGGAGGGCGTAGCAGGATTTCTTATAAGCATCCGTGTTAGTGTCCGACTCCTTGAAAACGTCATCTCTAGCATTTAGCTCAGTGCGGATGTTGCCCATAATCAATGGCTTCTGGTTAGGATATGTATGTACGGTCACTGTGGTGACATCGATGCACTTATTAATGAAGCCGGTGACTGATGTGGTAAAGTGGGAGTGCTGCCACTAGACTTGTCTTGAAAGGTGAAATAAAGCATTGGATTAGGTTGACATACGGGTGTATCTCTATTTGGCCCACTCCAGAGAAAAAACGAATCATAAAATGGACCCCCTTTTTTCCATTCAGTCCTTTCAGTACGATCTCTGTATTACATTACTCTACGATTGGTTTTAACCTTCAGCAATTTAGTCTGGAGGCTGTGGGGCAAAAAGACAACAAGATAGTACAATAAAGCACATATGCTACTGGTCCCTGATTCAGTTATGGGTCCACATTTTTCTGCCAGTGGAATAAGAAACAGTATTGTTTCAGACATAAAGAGGGTCTCTGTTGCTAGAAATAATAGAACAGGGGGAATTCCAAATGTGTCACTACTACCAACTTTAGCAGCATATGTCAGAGTTAATACTAAAAAGTAATCCCCCCAGACAGTAGGGCTGGGAATTTCCAGGGACCTCACGATACAATATTATAATGATACTTAGGTCCAAACATATTTCTCACCATATGTCTGCTGCAGAGGGACAAGAGAGCCATGAGAAAACAAGTTTTGATAAGTCATATTAATAAAAGAGCTGAATATTTTTAAAAGGATTGTGGAAAACAAGTTATGGAAGAAGAAATACCGGAGTTATGGCGCAGGTACAGCCGACAAGCACTAGCTAACGTTAACTACCTTTTTTTATACTCGTTGTCAGAGAATCTATATAATATCATCCCCCAAAATATTGCGATACACTACTGTATCGATGTTCCTCCCCATCACTACCAGATGGCGTATTGTACTCAAACAATGTGATTCAACTGGATATTCATTTGATGATAGGGGGGGGGAAATTGTGGCTGCTTTGTGGCCGTGCAGATTGTAATTTGAGATTTGGCTCGGAGGTGGAATGAGTGTGTGACCTGGGGTGTACTCTACAGATCAACTCATTCAATTACCCTTTCAGCTACTATTTGATTTTGTGTGTGTGGTCTTTATGACAATCCCCTCAATTGTGGTTGGTCCATTGATTAAAATTGAAGTCATTTGAGTTACTGAAAGGGCTATAATTTCAGTGAGTGTAGCGTTTAAATGTATCATACAATTGCATACACTGAATTCACAACAGCCTGAAATTGACTGTGTTGTAATTACCAGCACAGTACATATATCACAGATTGTGATTCCACTTCAATTAAAGTATGAAATTAATCTCAAGAGGTTAGAAGAGGACATGCACGCGCACCGATGCACAGGCACACACATGGGGAAAGACAGACACATGCACACAGACACACACCTCTCTGCTGATCCGTTTAATCCATATTTTTCATGATGTATTGGCCGTCTTCTTTTGTAGTAATAACCGTTAAGAGATGTTGGCCCATAGTGCCTTTTCCAATTTATGATGCAGCAGCAAAAAGGAGGTATAGCTACCGTGCTTTTAGTGTATCCATGGTAACCTGGTTATGAAGCTCTGTGACTTAATTTCATTGCAGAGTGCTGAGCACCGGAGCGGGAGTTAAGGGAGCAACTGGTCTCATAATCTACCACTACATCAAAGTGTAGAAACATGAATATTTATGTTGGAGACTGGGGGGGCTTGAGAAATGTAACCACTCTTAAACTCAAAGCGAGAGCTATGTAAGAAAAGACTGACCATCCATGTTATCAAAATGATAGTTTTAACCATGTTTAGTGTTTGTTTACCTTTACTTTGTTAACAAACACTGGAGTATATAACACGCTTATATTTTGGGTCCTGATAGTGTACGACAGTTGAACTAAACTCATGAGGCATTTACAAATTATATTCTTCAAGAATGAATGGGTATATACTGTGCATTTGGAAAGTATTCAGACCCCTCGACTTATTCCAAATTTTATTACGTTACAGCCTTATTCTAAAATGTATTTTTTTTATAACGATCCCCTTATCAATCTACACACAATACCCCACAATGACAAAGCAAAAAAAGTTTTTAGACATTTTTGCAAAATTATTACTGAAATATCACATTTACATAAGTATTCAGACCTTACTCAGTACTTTGTCGAAGCACCTTTGGCAGCAATTACAGCCTTGAGTCTTCTTGGGTATGACGCTACAAGCTTGGCACACCTGTATTTGGGGAGTTTCTCCCATTCTTCTCTGCATATTCTCTCAAACTCTATCTATTTTCAGTTTTCTCCAGAGATCGATCAGTTTCAAGTCCGGGCTCTGGCTGGGCCACTCAAGGACAATTAGAGACTTGTCCCGAAGCCACTCCTGCGTTGACTTGGTTGTGTGCTTAGGATCGTTGTCCTGTAGGAAGGTGAACCTTCACCCTAGTCTGAGGTCCTGAGCGCTCTGGAGCAGATTTTCATCAAGGATCTCTCTGTACTTTACTCCAATCATCTTTGCCTCGATCCTGACTGGTCTCCCAGTCCCTGCCGCTGAAAAACATCCCCTCAGCATGATGCTGCCACCACCATGCTTCACCGTAGGGATGGTGCCAGGTTTCCTCAAGACGTGACGCTTGGCATTCAGTCCAAAGAGTTCAATCTTGGTTTCATCAGACCAGAGGATCTTGTTTCTATTGTCTATTGGTGCCTTTTGGCAAAGTCCAAGCGGGCTGTCATATGCCTTTTACTGAGGAGTGGCTTCCGTCTGGCCACTCTACCATTAAGGCCTGATTGGTATTGGTGGAGTGCTGCAGAGATGGTTGTCCTTCTTGAAGGTTCTCCCATCTCCACAGAGGAACTCTGGAGCTCTGTCAGAGTGACCATCGGGTTCTTGGTCACCTCTCTGACCAAGGCCCTTCTCCAAATCATGTCCAATAAATTGAATTTACCACAGGTGGACTCCAATCAAGTTTTAGAAACATCTAAAGAACAATCAATGGAAACAGGATGCACCTGAGCTCAATTTCAAGTCTCATAGGAAAAGGTCTGAATACTTGTGTAAATAAGGTATTTCAGTTTTTTATTTTTAATACATTTGCAAAAATGTCTATAAACCTGTTTTTGCTTTGTCATTTTTGGGTATTGTGTGTAGATTGATGAAAAGAAAAACATTTATTTCATAAATTTTAGAATAAAGCTGTAGCATAACAAAATGTGGAAAAAGTCAAGGGGTTGGAATACGTTCCAAATGGACAGTATATAATTAAATTCTAAGTAAAAAAAAATTGATGTAGCAACTAAGGACTCTAGCTTTATGCAGGAGA
Source organism: Brachymystax lenok tsinlingensis (assembly GCA_030435695.1). NCBI lineage: Eukaryota > Metazoa > Chordata > Actinopteri > Salmoniformes > Salmonidae > Brachymystax > Brachymystax lenok. Next base: position 36,478,858 of record CM059780.1, read on the forward strand.
CCACGTCTGCGTCCCAAATGGCACTCCATTATTGCACTACTTTTGGCTCAAAGGGAATAGGGTACCATTTAAGACAGCCAAAGTCATGAATCCCTCACTTTGCACCTACACACCCAGAACATATGTAAATAAATGAGATGTCAGAAAGGTAGAGGGATACGGCTGTCTGCATAGCAAAGACAAATAATAATGAGGGCCCAGAACAAAGCCTCCGATATGAATCATCTCCCATCGCACATCTAAACGGCATAATGGGGGTTCTGCGATTTCATCACGGTGTTTGATGATGCGACAAGCTGACTGATTCCATCTGATTCCAGCTGAACCCTTGCTTGCAGCAGTCAGCTAGTCATCAGAGAGGAGAAATGAGCACACACACAGGCACGCATGAGCATAGAGAGCCACGCAAGTACGCACACAAACACGTGCACACACAGCACACAAAAACACACCCACACACACACACACACAGGCCTGTCACACCAGCCCTGTCACACCAGCCTATACAGGTGAAATATGTGTGACTTGTTTCAGGAAACTAGGCGTGTGTCGCACATCACTACTTCACAGTAGAGGCATTTGAACGTAAACATAATTTTTTAAAATCAAAATGCATTTTTTAATAACAAACTTGTATTCCATCCGTAAATACAAATCAAATTGTTAAATTACGAGCTTAGTTGGTTTAGCCACGGAAAAAAACAGGAACCTTCCCGCTAGCCATGATTGGCTGAGATCATGGATGGACTGAACATGCCGGGAGATGAGTTTGGATTGGTCTGCCATGTAGCATGCATATAACGTGAGATGCTCAGTATGTGTTGATACTACTTTCTACCGCATCGTTTTTGAAATATATAATGCTAGCCATAAAGAATTACAAAAGTTTTGCTACTTTTATCAACAACATTGATGCCCTTAATTTAGCAGGCGCTATCGACAGATCAGTTGGAAAAAGTGATTTTCTACTTTCTGCACACGCCCCGGTCAGTGTGAACCGGAGTGACTTGACACAACGCTGGCCAAACAAAACAAAACAGAGTTAAATGGTCCAGTCTGCCGTGAAGCGTTCATCCATGTATACGGGTAAGAGTCTAGCTACATTTTCAGATATTACACGTTTCTACGTTTTCATTGCAAGTTAAAGTGTACTGTTAGCTAGCTAGCCAACATTAGCTTGCTGGCTCGCTAGCTAACGTTACGTGTACGATCTGTGTAGTAATATTATTTGAATCAGAAATCTATTTGCACTTAGTTATAGCCTAATAATAGCTAGCTAACATTGAACCTGGTTGGTTGGCTTTAGCTACCTGCAGTTGGTATTATGCAGGTTCATTGTTTATTATGCAGGTCCATCACGTTAGCCATGTGTGTCTGGGGGTGATTACCACCATCTATTGTGTTTCAGGAACATGTGTACATGTCAAGACAATTGGGACCCATCCACTTAGCTAGATGTGGCTGGGGGTAGTTATAGCATTTCTTCACATGACCCATCAATTTAGACAAGCATGTCAGGTAAGTGTCACCTAATAATTATGAAATATTTCTAAAATATTTTTAACTGGATACTTGTTTTTTATATTTCTACTACGCAAGTAACCGTGTCGTCGGGTGCTGTAGGTGTCCTGGAGGACAGGTAGTTTGCCCCCGGTGATGCTTTAGGCAGACCACACCACCCTCTGGAGAGCCATGCGGTTGCGGGCAGTGCAGTTGCCGTACCAGGCGGTGATACAGCTCGACAGGATGCTCTCAATTGTGCATCTGTAAAAGTTTGTGAGGGTTTTAGGTGCCAAGCTAAATTCCTTCAGCCTCCTGAGGTTGAAGAGGCACTGTTGCGCCTTCTTCACCACACTGTCTGTGTTGGTGGACCATTTCAGTTTGTCAGTGATGCGTACGCTGAGTAACTTGAAGCTTTCCACCTTCTCCACTAAGGTCCCGTCGATGTGGATAGGGGGGTGCTCCCTCTGCTGTTTCCTGAAGTCCACGATCAGCTCCTTTGTTTTGTTGACGTTGGGTGAGAGGTTATGTTCCTGGCACCACACTCCCAGGTCCCTCACCTCGTCCCTGTAGGCTGTCTCGTCATTTTTGGTAATCAGGCCTACGACTGTTGTGTAGTCTGCAAACTTGATGATTGAACGATGCTGAATGGGTATAGACAAAGAACAGCTCTCCAGTAGGTGTACCAAATGATTCAAGGGACATTTTCTCAAAAGTGGGGTTACAAGTTTATCAACTTCCAAAGCAGAATTACTTTCCCACTGTTCTTCAACTGCAGTGTTTGATATACCATTTTCTAGCTCTGAGTCTCTACTTTTATCCAATGTAAAAAACACTTAAGCATTTAAAATGTTGCTACATAAGACCGAATCGTGACGGTCGGTTACATCAAGGCAGTGATTAAAGCTTGATGTTAAATTCAAATCTCCTTATCATATTTAAGTCAATATGACACCAATGTCGATGAACATTTGCAAATCAACTTGATTGGATGTACGCAACACACTCCCCCACTCCCCACCTCTCATCATGAGCCATGTCTGGCCGTTACCGAGAACCACATACCGGATTTTGTTAGCTCAAATTCTAGACGTCGGATTAAACCGAGACTAGTGTTCATAAAGTGATCATGGACTTAAGCATTTTTGAATTGACTAAGTTTATAGGTGCAACAGTTTTTGTATAATTTATCGCTCTCACGTGCACATTTCCATCCATTAAGAAAAACAATGTGCTACCTTTCAGAGTTCTATCAATCTGGGGCAGCAACTCGGTCGCTCAGCAACTCAACACTCGCCGCTTGAGCCAGGCAGGTAGGAGCCAGGCATGATAGAAATGGTTGAGGACAAACCTAGGCTACTATAGATGCATACAGATAATTGTCCAACATGAAAAATGGGTTGGTTATTAGTGAGCTGTATGTGGTTTTGTTTTGATTAGATAACAAAAATATTTTTTGTGGTATACTTTCAGCCAATCAGTATTCTGGGCTCGAACCACCCAGTTTATAATGTTGCATAATCACATTCCAGTGTAAAAACGATTGCAATTAAAAAGGTTAGGTATTGTTCTGAAGCCGAAAAAGAAAGGAAATTCACATGTGCACCACCTTGCCTATTCCACCCATGCTCTACCAAGGTTTTCCAGCACACAGCTTTGACCTACTACAGTAGCTATGTTGGTATTGTACTTCAAACTATGTGTAGGCAGGTTGCTTATGATTCAAACCTTCTCAAACAGCCTAATTCATACTTCTCAGAGGGATAATGGATTTACAGAGAGACAAACATAACTTTAAGCTATATATTGTTTTGACAGAGGTAATGAACTGTCCATTGATCAGCACAGCAATTGATAGGGGCGGCAGGGTAGCCTAGTGGTTAGATCGTTGGACTAGTAACCGAGAGGTTGCAAGTTCAAATCCCCGAGCTGACACAAATCTGTCGTTCTGCCCCTGAACAGGCAGTTAACCCACTGTTCCTAGGCCGTCATTGAAAATAAGAATTTGTTCTTAACTGACTTGCCTAGTAAAATAAAGGTATTAAATAATAATAAAAAACTGGACCATGTTTGAAACACAAGTGTATTTACTTAAAGGTTTAAGTAAATACAGGCATGCACCACAATACTACAAGAAACATCAATCAAGCTTGTTGGTCTTGTAAGTATAAAAGCAAATATAGCTTTCTTTTAATAAAAAAAGGTTGCGTAATGGGATTATGCTTTACTGTGGTATGTGATGAATCAAATAGTTTACCTTCTATGCAGTACAAATCACATTAATGTGATTTGAACTGAAAACAAAGTTACCATGAACATAATCTAACACTGCTGTTGTGTCAAATGGTGTGGCTTTGTCACGTGTGCTCCCTCTCCGGCCTCTAGGTCACCAGGCTGCTCGTTATGGTGCACACCTGTCACCATCATTACGCGCATTATGACACTCACCCAGACTCCATCACCTCCTTGATTACCTGCCCTATATATATGTCACTCCCTTTGGTTCCTTCCCCAGGCGTCATTGTTCCTGTTTCTATTTCATGTCTGTGTGCTGTTAGTGTTTCTTGTTTTGTATTATGTTCTGTTCTGTTTATTTTATTAAAACACTCACTTCCTGAACTTACTTCCTGACTCTCAGTACAGATCGTTACAGGCTTGTTTAATTTGTATTTACCTCATGCTCCTAAACGACTAGGGTTTTGCCAGGTTGAATTGAACAGATCTAGAGAAGAGACTGCTTTATATTCCTGTTATCATATATTAATTCCTTCCCACTAATCTTTTGGCTCCACCAAATAAAACTAATGGCTTGGTGGCCATCTTTATCACTCTGTATGATGATGAACTCACGGGCAACAATGACAAAACAACTAGCAGCCCAGGGGGACATTCATTATGAGTTCCCAGAGAGTGTGTCAGTGAATTATGATCTTCCTTGAACTACATGCAGATTCTGTATGTGAGAGCAGCATGGGGAGGAAGAGATAGGGAAGATGCACATTTCCAACCCGTGGGAAAGAAAAGTCAATTGAGATCAAGATCCAACAATCTTCAAATGATGTAGGCTCTTATAGCTCCTCAAACACTGAATAGGTTCAACGCTACTTAGTCACATCCCATTTCTTCCACTTTTAGGTCACCCTAGTTTCAGAGCAACTGTTTGGCATTCTGTTAGGCACCCCTCAGTGTCTTGGCCACATTCATATGTCTAGGCCTCTTACTACAGGGAGCAGTCGGGATGGATTTATTGCTGTGTTCCTGTGGTTCAAATGCACTCTAATCGATCCAGCATTACCATGGACCCTGGTCATTCAAACTTACTTCTTCTCCCCTTCCCCCTCTCCTCCTGATCAATGTATATCCCATGGCCAACCCCCCTCCAACAGCAGCACTGTCGAATGGCTGGGACTAAGACCAATATATACAGATAACAGCTAAAATAAAGGAAACACCAACATAAAGTGTCTTAACAGGGCGTTGGGCCACCACGAGCCAGAACAGCTTCAATGCTCCTTGGTATAGATTCAACAAGGGACGCAACACCATTCTTCCACAAGAAATTCAATAATTTGGTGTTTTGTTGATGGTGGTGGAAAACACTGTCTCAGGCGCTGATCCAGAATCTCCCATAAGTGTTCAATTAGGTTGAGATCTGGTGACTGAGACACACACACACACACACACACACTTTAAACCCCCTAAGCTTTTTTAGACCCCTCTTTCAAAGTCTTCTTCTAGCCAAAATAATTGGCAACTGGACATTTTTATACATGACGGGATATTAATTGCTTAATTAAAGACATGCTCCGAAACTTTGGCGACAAGTATTCTTTTTAAACCTCCTGCTTTGGGCTGGATGTGTCAATGTTCATATGAGCAGATCTAGGATCAGGACCCCCTGTCCATATAATTGTATATAATATCAAGATGATCTAAAAGGGAAAACTGATGCTAGATCAGCACTCCTACTTTGAGACACTTTGTGTATACGGGGCTCATAAAAAGGATCCTAAAATAAGTAACATTTTCTCTTTGGATGATAGCTAAATGGATGCTGCTGATGATCTAAGTGTTGACATTCTCTTAATGATATTCCCGAAGGACGTGTCCTGGACTCAATCTATGGATGCCTGATCTGTTTAGCATCTGACAATAACAGTTGAACGCTGTAAGCAGTAAATCAGTTCTCCATCCCTTATTGCAATTATGTAAATTAAATTCAAAGCAGTGATGCTGTGGTAGCATTCTGAAGAAATCTGTGGCAGCATTGTGAAGAAGTGAGGCTGTCGTAAACATTGCAGTCGTTTAACCTTTATTTATACTGGTTATTCTCATTAAAGATAACATCTCTTTTGCAAGAGAGACCTGTTCATGTCTATGCTGATGTCATAGTTCATGGTCAGGTAGATAGCGATGATGATGACAGGTACTGGAGGTTCTAAGCAGAGGTGTATGATCTGACAGCCCCAACTTAGCCCCAGCAGCCAGCTGCTGTCATTTTACTCCCTTAGCCAGCCCTGTTAGCAATGGCTCTATTTCATCTCCGCCCTGCTAATACACAGCCTCCACATGACCTTGATAAGCATCAGAAGAGAGGGCACACTTTGAGACCTCCCAGTCTCCGAAGGGTTGGCATGTGGTCTAAATCGTAAACCAGTGGTGTTGTATTAACAAGGCCATTTACTGTACAGGAATGCACAGAGGGAGAACGTTCATTCACTAAACATTTGTTTTCAATGTCATTCAGTCAACCTGGTCTCAGAGCATTTCATATGATTATTTACGTAAATCCGCGACACTCCATTTAGTATGATATATTACACATTTGCAAAATGTACAATATGATGTTTTGAATTTGCAAAACGTACAATATGTTACGAATTTGCTAAACATATGAAATGTTAAGAATTCCAATTTGTTGTGGCTAACATTATCTAGGTGGCTAGGTGACTAACATTAACATTAGCTAGCTGGCTAACATTAGCTAGGCTAGGGGTTAGGGTTAAGGTTAAGGTTAGGAGTTAGGTTAAAGGGATAAGGTTAGGGAAAGGGTTTGTCTTGGCTAAGAGTGGAGGAAAGACTGACTGCATCACTTCTTGTTTTTATAAGAAACATTAATGTGTTGGAAAATCCAAATTGTTTGCATAGTCAACTTACACACAGCACTGACACACACACACACCCCACCAGACATGACACCAGGGATCTTTTCACAGTCCCCAGGTCCAGAACAAATTCAAGGAAACGTACATTATTATACAGAGCCATGAGTGCATGGAACTCCCTTCCCTCTTATATAGCGCAAGTGAACAGCAAACCTGGTTTAAAAAAACGAATAAAAAAAACACCTCACGGCACTACGCCTCTCCCCCATGTGACCTACTTGTTGTGAGTATATACTGACATGTATGAGTAACTGACAGATAAACACACACACTACATGTTCATGTTTTTAAATGTATGTAAATTGTAAAGTATTTTGTCTGTAATGTATTTTTCGTTATATGTTGGACCCCAGTAAGACTAGCTGTGAGCCATTGGCGTCGGCTAATGTGGATCCTAATAAATCAAATACAAATAAAATCAAATAAAGATGGAGAAAACCCCACAGACCTCTGTTTAATTTACTGTGTTTACTAACTGTTAGGAAACATCAGAAGTATCGCAACTTTCTTTTTATGAAGATTGAAAAGATCAGGGATTTGGTGCCATTGACTCTTGCTTATTGATTTTCCTGCTTGTTCCTGTTGGCCCAAGCAATTCATTATTTAGCACTGACATAGCTTAGGTCCTTTTCGCTTGCAAAAATAATCACATCTACCTTCTGCCATCTCCCATTGCTATACCTACCATTGATGTACTAGAGCAGGGGTCTTTTCTAGCATGAGAGTTACTTGAAAAAAATGTAACAAGTCGCTAGCTACTTATTTTTTTCTAGCTTTCAAATAGGCACATTCTTCTCTCCAACTCTTCCCAGGTCCTTAGTGTACAAGAGAAAGTAGTGAACTATGTTTTCTGTCAAAATACCTGGTAAAATAATGGTTAATAAACAACTCTAAGGGGGGGCCCTATAAAATCAGTGTTTTTTCCCCCAAATTCTGTTTTATATTTTCCGGGTTTGAGATTATTATTTTTTAATTACAATTGTTCATAGAGAAACAAGGAAATGGCATGTTCTGAGTCCATGTCAATGTTTAAATCACAAGAGAATAACAGTTTTTTAGGTCTGGAAGAAAACAAACAAAGAAAATGATTTTTGAGTGTAATTCCCCTTTAATTGAGCATCTAGCAAGTGAGAAATGTGCCATCTAATGTGCTGGTCTAGCAATGGTTCTGTACTGCTGCTGCTTATTTCATGGCAAAATTTGCAAATAACAAATGATATACTTACTTACTATACTTCTGCCAGGTAAGCCTACTTTGCAGTTATCATTTATTGAGTAGGTTTTGGGGAAAGTAATTCTGTCAACCCACAAGATGTTTATCACATCAACTGGCTACACAGACTGACAGGCAAATGCCCCCACCACATAGCATATTACTGGAAATTAATTGGCAGATATTAAGTTAGGTTTGGCTTTTTAAGCCAATAGTGGCAAACCAGGGGTGGGATAATGTCAATGTTATGTTGATTATATAGTAGCTGGGAGCTTGCAGTGTCTAATACTTGTGAGATTTGTTTATGACAGTTTGCGGTGGAACACCTGAAAACTGCATGTACTTTTAGAATTATTTGGCAAGCTACTCATAGGTGGGTCGTGAGCTACTGGCAGCTCGCGATCAATCTGTTGGAGACCCCTGTACTAGAGCATTAGCATAGTGTTTGAAAGGGCCCAACTCAGTGGCTCTGATCCTAACTCCATGCCATGGGGACTGAGTCAAGAAGGATGGCAGCATTAAGGCCTAGAGCTCATTGACTCTTGCCTCTCTTATCCTGTCTCCTGCTGTTAAATACCAGTTGAGATTCAGAGGGGGACAGATGAGTAACACATGTTTTGAGCCCAAGGGAGTGATTTATATTATTGTCTCTATCCTCAGGGACGCCACTGCACACACACACACACACACACACACACACACACACACACACACACACGCCTTTCTATCAGGAGACTGAAACTATCTCTCATCTGCCTGTGTTGCTCTGACCTCCTGCTGCCAGAATAATCCAGGCCCAGACCATCCCTCTCTCCCTCCCCCAGATGAAAAAGTCCCTTGTTGCACCACTAATGGCCTTTTGCTAATGTCACAGTGATGGGATCTGCATCGGCCACCTGATGTATAGTCTAATTGGTCACTTAGGTCTCATGACATCTGCTCTAATTGGTCACTTCTAGGGGTGAGTGCCGCTGCTTTGTGTTCTAGTCTCTCTAGGATGGAAAGGATGGTACCTGTTATTATAGTGACTGGCACAACTGGGTCCCATAGAAACCCTTGCTGGAACCACCAAGCCCCATCCACTCAACAGCTGATCTGACTACAGTAGCTAAGGCCCCTTTATACCCATCAGGCAGCATTACATTACTGTTTGTGCCCATTTCCGAGTCCCTATGGCTTCTACAGTACATGTATGTCACATGTACCCAATGGCAGTGTAAGAATATTCAAAGATAAATACACAACACAGAGGACTAAAAATCAAGAGGGAATTAATGCTCAATGGAAATAGTGGTTTCTGTAATGGGGAACTGAAGACTAATGGTTCAGGGACAGGGGAGGAATTTCAGTCCAGGGCTCATAGTTGTGGCAAGTTATCATTGGTCCAAATTGTCTATATATTGAGCCTGAAATGGGATACTTGTTATTTGGCCATTGGCCCAATTTTACTGCAAGGAATTCAAATTGGTCAACCACAGGCTAGGGTTGGGTTATAAACTACATCCTGTCTCTTTGTTCAGAGAAGAAAACACTGAGGACAGAGAAGAATAACCATCTACCATCTACTTCCCAGCATAACAACTATGATTTGATCTCTTTGAATACATATCTTTTTCTCCCCCTGACTTACTTTGGGGTCTGTGTTATTGAAGAATAACATCAACTGCTGGGGGCTGCCGAGTGGCGCAGCGGTCTAAGGCACTACATCTCAGTGCTAGAGGCACTACAGACACCGGTTCGAATCCAGGCTGTATCACAACTGGCTGTGATTGGGAGTCCCATAGGCGGCGCACAATTCTTCCGGGTTTGGTGTAGGCCGTCATTTTCAAATAATAATTTTTTGTTCTTTACTGACTTGCCTAGTTTAAAAAAATATAAATGTTTACTTTATTTAAGTGTCAAAAGCAATGCTCATCTCACCACACTAAACCAAATGCCTTAAGAGCTTCCAGACATGTACCCATTACTTTACATATCTGGGTTTTCCCATAGCACACCCTTTAGAATGGGTGTCACGTACACACAGTTGAAGTCGGAAGTTTACATACACTTGGGTTGGAGTCATTAAAACTTGTTTGTCAAACATTCCACAAATTTCTTGATAACAACTAAAGTTTTGGCAAGTTTGATTACAGACAGATTATTTCACTGTATCACAATTCCAGTGAGTCAGAAGTTTACATACACTAAGTTGACTGTGCTTTTAAACAGCTTGGAAAATTCCAGAAAAGTATGTAATGGCTTTAGAAGCTTCTGATAGTCTAATTGACATCATTTGAGTCAATTGGAGGTGTACCTGTGGATGTATTTCAAGGCCTACCTTCAAACTCAGTGCCTCTTTGCTTGACATCATGGGAAAATCAAAAGAAATCAGACAAGACTTCAGGAAAGAAAATTGTAGACGTCCACAAGTCTGGTTCATCCTTGGGAGCAATTTCCACGCCTGAAGGTACCACATTCATCTGTACAAACAATAGTACGCAAGTATAAACACCATGGGACCACGCAGCCATCATACTGCTCAGGAAGGCGACGTGCTCCGTCTCCTAGAGATTAACGTACTTTGGTGCGAAGAGTGCAAATCAATCCCAGAACAACAGCAAAGGACCTTGTGAAGATGCTGGAGGAAACAGGTACACAAGTATCTATATCCACAGTAAAACGAGTCCTATTTCGACATAACCTGAAAGGTCGCTCAGCAAGGAAGAAGCCACTGCTCCAAAACCGCCATTACAAAGCCAGACTATGGTTTGCAACTGCACATGGGGACAAAGATCGTACTTTTCAGAGAAATGTCCTTTGGTCTGATGAAACAAAAATAGAACTGTTTGGCCATAATGACCATCGTTATGTTTGGAGGAAAAAGGGGGAGGCTTGCAAGCCGAAAAACAGCATCCCAACCGTGAAGCACGGGGGTGGCAGCATCATGTTGTGGGGGTGCTTTGCTGCAGGAGGGACTGGTGCACTTCACAAAATACATGGCATCATGAAGATGGAAAATTATGTGGATATATTGAAGCAACATCTCAAGACATCAGTCAGGAAGTTAAAGCTTGGTCGCAAATGGGTCTTCCAAATGGACAATGACCCCAAGCACACTTCCAAAGGTGTTGCAAAATGGCTTAAGGACAACAAAGTCAAGGTATTGAGGTGGCCATCACAAAGCCCTGACCTCAATCCTATAGAAAATTTGTGGGCAGAACTGAAAAAGCATGTGCGAGCAATGAGGCCTACAAACCTGACTCAGTTACACCAGCTCTGTCAGGAGGAATGGGCCAAAATTCACCCAACTTATTGTGGGAAGCTTGTGGAAGGCTACCTGAAACATTTGACCCAAGTTAAACAATTTAAAGATATTGCTACCAAATACTAATGGAGTATATGTAAACTTCTGACCCACTGGGAATGTGATGAAAGAAATAAAAGCTGAAATAAATCATTCTCTCTACTATTATTCTGACATTTCACAATCTTAAAATAAACTGGTGATCCTAACTGACCTAAGACAGGCAATATTTACTAGGATTAAATGTAAGGAATTGTGAAAAACTGAGTTTAAATGTATGTGGCTAAGGTGTATGTAAACTTCCGACTTCAACTGTAGCCTACATTCACATTAATTATTGCTGAGAAATCGGGCATTACAGCTCATTACTGTTTTATTACATATGATGTTGGTCTTGGGGAGACCCCTCCCACTCCTCGCTATAGCTGTCTGAGACATAACCCAGAGAATGTATTAATAGTAAGTCAATTATTAGAGGGAGAGTTCAAGCTATGAGCGCCTCCCACTAAGCATATGAGCACTGGCAAAACAAATGAGGTGCTAGAGGAATGTGTTCATCTTAAAACGCTCCAGTGAGCATATTTCTTATTTTCCATCGATTTACATTACAATGCTGAATTCATCATCAACTAAAAAATGCTTCAAAAGCAGTTTCTATTAAACATTTATGGGCATGTTTTAATGACATTCTCTAATAGCGACGGGACAGCCAAACAGAGAGAGAGAGCGAGCGAGAGAGACAGATACAGAGAGATGGCGAGAGAGAGAAAACGTGACAGAGAACATGTGAGTCAGTGCTAGAGAGACAGAGGACCTACAGTGCCTTCAGAAAGTATTCATACTCCTTGAGTTATTCCACATTTTGTTGTATTAAAGCCTGAATTCAAAATGTATTGAATATTTGTTTCTCACCCAACTACACACAATACCCCATAATGACAAAGTGAAAACATGTTTTTAGCGATATTTTCAAATTTATAAAAAATCTAATACAGAAATATCTCATTTACACTGAAAAATATATAAATGCAAAGATTTTACTGAGTTACAGATCATATAAGGAAATCAGTCAATTGAAATAAATAAATTATAACCTAATATATGGATTTCACATGCCTTGGAATACAGATATGCACCTATTGGTCACAGATACCTTGAAAAAAAGGTAGGGGCGTGGATCAGAAAACCAGTCAGTATCTGGTGTGACCACCACTTGACTCATGCAGCGCGACACATCTCCTTCACATAGAGTTGATCAGGCTGTTGACTGTGACTTGTGGAATGTTGTCCCACTCCTCTTCAACGGCTGTGCAAAGTTGTTGGATATTGGCGGGAACTGGAACACGCTGTCGTACGTGTCAGGTCAAGACCCTGGTGAGGACGACGAGCATGCAGATGAGCTTCCTTGAGACGGTTTCTGACAGTTCGTGCAGAAATTATTTGGTTGTGCAAACCCACAGTTTCATCAGCTGTCCGGGTGGATGAAGCTGGAAGAAGTGAAGAAGCTGGATGTGAGGTCCTGGGCTGGCGTGGTTACATGTGGTCTGCAGTTGTGAGTCCAGTTTGACATACTGCCAAATTCTCTAAAACAACGTTGAAGGTGGTCTACGGTAGAGAAATTAACATTCAATTCTTTGGCAAGAGCTCTGGTTGACACTCCTGCAGTCAGCATGCCAATTGCACGCTCCCTCAAAACTTGAAAAATTTGTGGCATTGTGTTGTGTGACAAAACCGCACGTTTTAGAGTGGCCTTTTATTGTCACCAGCACAAGGTGCACCTATGTAATTATCATGCTGTTAAATCAGCTTCTTGATATGCCAAACCTGTCAGGTGGATGTATTATGTTAGCAATTGGAGAAATCCTCACTAACAGGGATGTAAACAAATTGTTGCACAAAATTTGAAAGAAGTAATATTTTTGTGCGTATGGAAAATTCTGGGATCTTTTATTTCAGCTCATGAAACACTTTACATGTTGCATTCATATGTTTGTTCAGTATACATAAGTATTCACACTTGAGTCAATACAGAATCACTTTTGGCAGCGAGTCTTTCTGGGTAAGTACAATATTTGGCCATTGTTCATTTCAAAATTAATTCAATTAATTGTTGATCATTACTAGACAACCATGTTCATGTCTTGCCATAGATTTTCAAATCAGATTTAAGTCATACTTTTGGATATCAGAGCGGCGGTAACTCCTCAGAATTCCGACCAGAAATACGACTTTCCCGAATTAGATCCTTTGTTCGTACCCCCAAGGCATTTTAACTTATCCCAGAGGCTGCTCCAAGATGCCACCGGTGAAGAAGAGGTATTTGGAGTGGACTTCTAGTCCGACTCAGGAGGCATGCACAACATCCACCTCTTCTGAGTATATTGCTTGCTAATGTTCAGTCCCTGGGCAATAAAGTAGATGACCTCAGGGCGAGGATCTCCTTCCAAAGAGACATCAGGGACTGTAACACACTCTGTTTCACGGAAACATGGCTCTCTCCGGATATACTGTCCCCGTCCATACAGTCAGCTGGGTTCTCAGTACATCGCGCAGACTGAAATAAAGAACTCTCCGGGAAGAAGAATGGTGGAGGTGTATGTTTCATGATTAACTACTCATGGTGTGATTGTGATAACGTACAGGAACTCAAGTCATTTTGTTCACCCGACCAAAAATACCTTTCAATCAAATGCCGACCGTATTACCAAAGAGAATTCTCTTTGGTTATAGTCACAGCCATGTATATTCCCCCTCAAGCCGATACCACGACGACCCTCAAGGAACTACACTGGACTTAGTGGAAACTGGAAACCACATACCCTGAGGCCTCATTTATTGTAGCTGGGGACTTTAACAAAGCAAATTTGAGAAAAAAATTCTACCGAAGTTCTATTAAAACATTGTAGTATTCGCGCTTCAAACACTTGACCATTGTTATTCTCCCTTCTGGGAGGGCTACAAGGCTCTTCCCACTCTCCCTTTGGCAAATCGGATCACATCTCAATTCTGCTTCTCCCTTCGTATAGGCAGAAACTCAAACAGGAAGTACCCGTGCTAAGGTCTATTCAACACTGGTCTGACCAAACGGAATCCATACTTCACGATTGTTTTGATCACTCGGACTGGAATATGTTCCGGGTTGCCTCTGAGAATAACATTGACATACAGTGCCTTCGGAAAATATTCAGACCCCTTTACTTTTTCCACCTTTTGTTAAGTTACAGCCTTATTCTAAAATGGATTAAATGGGTTCCTTCCTCTCTGGCAACTGAGTTAGGAACGACGCCTGTATCTTTGTAGTGACTGGGTGTATTGATACACCATCCAAAGTGTAATTCATAACTTCAACATGCTCAAAGGGATATTCAATGTCTGCTTTTTTTTTACCATTCTACCAACAGGTGCCCTTCTTTGCCAGGCATTGGAAAACCTCCCTCTGTGTTTGAAATTCACTGCTCAACTGAGGAACCTTACAATTATCTGTATGTGTGGGGTACAGAGATGAGGTAGTCATGAGGTAGTCAAATACCATTTTAAACACGATTATTGCACACAGTCCATGCAACTTATTATGTGACTTGTTAACTTAACTTATTTAGGCTTGCCATAAGAAAGGGGATGAATAATTACTGACTCAAGACATTTCAGCTTTTCATTTTTAATTCATTTGTAAAAAAATTAAAAACACAATTCCACTTTGACATTATGGGGTATTGTGTGTAGGCCAGAGACCAAAAATCTAAATTGAATCAATTTTAAATTCAGGCTGTAACACAACAAAATGTGGAAAAAGTCATGGGTTGTGAATACTTTCTGAAGGCACTGTAGATCTCATTAGTCAAGGGTAAATCAAAACATCATGCAGATTCTAATTGGGACGCCACCATAACACAATCTCATCTGTCAGAATCAAGCAGATAACAAGAAAAGAGCAAATGCAGCATTTCTGTAACATCAAGTCGCATCCACTTACAGACGGAGAAGATTGAAGACAGAAGAGAGGGGGAGGGGAGGAAAAACAGCATGCTGAGGCAATGGGAGTCGCACACCTTCCTCAAACAAAAAGCTCAAAGACAGAAAAGTGGGGCTGCAAAACTGCAGCCTGCCAGGAATAGCTATCTGCATGAAAATGCCTATTTCAGAGAGGCTAGCACCAGCCTAGCTTTGGTTACGCTCCAGGGATAGACCTGCTTTCTCATGTCAGTATAAATATACATTTCACCCAGTAAACCGCTCGAGGCATCTTCTCCCCTTGGATCCCGGATTAAGGTGTGAGACTATGTCAGAGGTATATGAGTGTGTGCGTGTGCACGCATGTGTGTGTATAAGACATATAGACAGACAACAGATATTTAAAGGCCTTTTCATTGACGCAGCGATAATTGCAGCAGCTCCCTATCTTCTTGGCTGAACACTTATCCACCTTATCTCCCTGACCTTCCACAGGCAGGCCTCCATCCCAGCAACCAGAGAGAGCGAGGTGGGGATGAGACGGTACTGAT
Organism: Brachymystax lenok tsinlingensis; assembly: GCA_030435695.1. Lineage (NCBI taxonomy): Eukaryota > Metazoa > Chordata > Actinopteri > Salmoniformes > Salmonidae > Brachymystax > Brachymystax lenok. The sequence goes on from CM059780.1 coordinate 36,494,524, forward strand.
GCTGTGGCATGCTCCGCCTCACAGTATAACACCGACCGACCTTCACAGGGCCGGCCCAAAGGGAGGTCTGGGTATAGTCATATTTCAGAGGAAAGGTATCTTGGTCTCTGATCTATAGCTACAGTACGTGCTTTAGCTTAGCACATGCATTTACAGCACATACTGGCCCGGGTATTCTGGAAGGATATTGACCTCATCCCGTCAGTAGAGGATGTCTGGTTATTCTTTAAAAGTGCATTCCTCACCAACTTAAATAAGCATGCCCCATTCAAGAAATTTAGAACCAGGAACAGATATAGCCCTTGGTTCTCTCCAGACCTGACTGCCCTTGACCAGCACAAAAACATCCTGTGGCGTTCTGCATTAGCATCGAACAGCCCCCGTGATATGCAACTTTTCAGGGAAGTTAGGAACCAATATACACAGGCAGTTAGGAAAGCCAAGGCTAGATTTTCAAGCTGAAATTTGCTTCCTGTAACACAAACTCAAAAAAGTTCTGGGACACTGTAAAGTCTATGGAGAATAAGAGCACCTCCTCCCAGCTGCCCACTGCACTGAGGATAGGAAACTCTGTCACCACCGATAAAGCATTTCGCTACACTCGCATTAACTTCTGCTAACCATGTGTATGTGACAAATAAAATTTCATTTGATATAAATCCACTATAATTGAAAATTTCAATAAGCATTTTTCTACGGCTGGCCATGCTTTCCACCTGGCTACCCCTACTCCGGTCAACAGCCCTGTACCCCCCACAGCAACTCATCCAAGCCTCCCCCATTTCTCCTTCTCCCAAACCTAGTTAGCTGATGTTCTGAAAGAGCTGCAAAATCTGGACCCCTACAAATCAGCCGGGCTAGACAATCTGGACCCTTTCTTTCTAAAATTATCTGCCGAAATTGTTGCAACCCCTATTACTAGCCTGTTCAACCTCTATCTCGTGTCGTCTGAGATTCCCAAAGATTGGAAAGCAGCTGCGGTCATCCCTCTCTTCAAAGGGGGAGACACTCTTGACCCAAACTGCTACAGACCTATATCTATCCTACCCTGCCTTTCTAAGGTCTTCGATAGCCAAGTTAACAACCTTGGCTTCATACTCGTCGCCAGACCCACTGGCTCCAGGTCATCTACAAGTCCCTGCTAGGTAAAGCCCCGCCTTATCTCAGCTCGCTGGTCACCATAGCAACACCCACCCATAGCACGCGCTCCAGCAGGTATATCTCACTGGTCACCCCCAAAGACAATTCCTCCTTTGGCCACCTTTCCTTCCAGTTCTTTGCTGCCAATGACTGGAATGAACTACAAAAACACTGAAACTGGAGACACTTATTTCCCTCACTAGCTTTAAGCACCAGCTGTCAGAGCAGCTCACAGATCACTGTACCTGTACATAGCCCATCTGTGAATAGCCCAACCAACTACATCATCCCCTACCGTATTTATTTATTTATCTTGCTCCTTTGCACCCCAGTATTTCTACTTTGCACATTCATCTACTGCACATCTACCATTCCAGTGTTTAATTGCTATATTGCAATTACTTCGCCACCATGGCCTATTTTTTGCCTTACCTTCATTATCTTACCTCATTTGCACACATCTGGCAGGCTTAGTGGAGTATAAACAAGTGGAGTATAAACAGTCGTTTAAACAATGAGATAGGGTGCAGGCCAGCCTGCTAGATTAGTGGAGTATGCCACTAGCACAGTCAGTGTAGTCGGCTCAGCTATCCCCATTGAGGCCGTGTCTGTGCCTCTATCTAGGTTGAGCAAAACAAAACATGGCGGTGCAATCTCACTGGAATATACACCTCCTCCATTCCTGTCATTATTGAAAGAGATTGTGATATCTCACATCTCAAAATACGGTTACTTAATGTTAGAGCCCTCACTTCCAAGGCAGTCATAGTCAATTAACTAATTACTGATCATAATATTAATATGATTGGCTTGACTGAAACATGGCTCAAGCCTGATCAATTTACCCAAAGAAATGACTGCATTTTCGTCTTTTGAGCTTCTAGTCATGAAATCTATGCAGCCTGCTCAATCACTTTTTATAGCTACTGTTTACAGGCCTCCTGGGCCATATACAGCCTTCCTCACTGAGTTCCCTGAATTCCTATCAGACCTTTTTGGTGACTTTAATATTCAGATGAGATGGATTCGGTCAAAATGTAACATGGTTCATGTTAAACTGTAGTTTGTTTGTATCCTGTGTAGTGAATGATTACTGTGAGTATTAATGGAGTTTAGGCCATGAAACTGTGAGTATGCTAATTTAGAAATGTTGACCTAATCAGATAAGAGGAAATTGCCTAGTGTCAGAGAGCAGGGTCAGGCCCAGAACAGAAGATGGACGGGGTGTGCCAAAAAAAAGGTCAGCTAGTTTCTTACCAATACCTCCTGTGCTCCATAAAGGCCACCTACCCTTTCTGTTTTATCCCTCAGTCATTTTTTTGAGGTTGCTGAAAAAAAGTATTTGTAGGAGAGTGAAGTTTAAATTTGTTTATGTGAAACCATTGTTGTCGGGAGGGGTATCCCGAAAGAAAGTAAGGGCGCAGACTATTGGTAGTAGTTTGAGGGAAGGACTGTGACTAGGACATATCCGGACTGTCTAGCACAGGTCTATAAAAGGTCTCCTGGTGGGGGCTTAGGTAAGAGGAAATTCAGTATATGGAGTCTCACCATAACACCATAACGTGCTGTTGTTCGGGGGTTTGTTCAATGCAGACGGGTCATATTAGGTGATCGATTCGGGTAGGGGTTTGTCCCTATCAGAGAAAAGATGTGCAGTTGTGCCGTGTTCGCTGCAAAGACAGGGTTCAGAGGAATTGGATCCTGGGGTGGAGACTTTAATATATTTAATATGGGTGAAAACAATGACTTTGTGTGCTGGTTTTCATGGGTGAGAGCTGTATTTGATGCAAGTATCTACAGGGGAATATATATGTATCTGTATTTGAATTTGTATAAATAACTAGATAAATAATTGAAACATTTGGGAGAAGAAAATAGTAACAATAGTTCAAATTGGCGTGTATCAGTGTGGGTGCGGAGATTTACATCGGGAGAGGTTTAAACCCAAAATTTGTAGATTAGAACTCAGCTGCAAAAAGACTGGGTTCGTGAGTACATTGATAGAATTTGTACGTCTGCTTATCAAAACTGCAAATGCGGGGGTATTTGGATGAAATAGAGCAGGATGCTTTGAGAGTGGAATCGAACTCCGCAGTCGTGCGAGGGGTTAATACAGCCACAGTGAAAGTCACTAATGGTGGTTTCAATGGCCAAGTTATGACAAAGAAACATAGTGAAAAAACATAAAAGCGTACACATTGGAAGAAGGAGTGTAGAGTGGTAATGGAGCCTACTACACCCGGTGCATTCAGAGGGAATGCAGCAATGTACGTGTTTTGCATCTTTGACAAAAGAAGAGCAGCAAACATTGTTAATGGTGGTGAATGACCTTTGTCCTGACTTTCTGGTGAGGCCTGATCAATCTTACTAGAAATCATGGACAATAGGATTTTTAAGTATAGTCTATTTTACCATTACCTTATGGGATAAAATAATTTTCTTATAGAGTTATCAAGAGTTGTAATTCTAATTGGATGTTAATAGCCTAAGTTGTTTATGTTTGATTTAACAGACAGTGTTATTATGTCGGTTAGTGTTTCTGTATTTGCTTTGATACAAATTTCACCAGATTGGGGATGCTGTATTGTTGGGATTTCTCCTGAAAAGTTAGCGATATAACTCCTTGACCTGGTATCTGCTGTGAGGTAGATAGTATGACAAGGGAGTATAGGACAATTTGGAAAATGGTTTCAACAGTGTGTGGTTATGCTCTTTGGCATTATCGTTATATGGAATTGGGAGAGTAGAATGGAATGTGACTGGAGGTGGCTCATAAATTCAGGAAGTGGGTAATAGAGTCTCTGGGAAAAGGTACCACTCTATGTATATTGTTACAGGAGATAACTCGTAGGAGAGGACAGCTAACTGCACAATATGGAATATAGAGACTAGTATGACGTAAATTGAATGTCACACAGACCCAGATCATGGTGATAGTAGCAGAGATAGTACTGTCAGTTCAGACACTATTGTCAACTTTCATTGAGGGGTTTGTCAAAGGTATAACGCTTAAAAGAAAAGCCACAAATTCCTGTATACAGGAGGCCACATCAACAGAAGGGAAGTTTGCTGTAATAATATCATCACATCTCCTGAAGAGGAACATATGACTCAGAATTGGTTAGGTTGGATACCATTCCAACGCCACCACAGGACCCGTGCCTCATGAAGGGGTAACTGGATGGGAGTACTGGGTGCTGTTATTCACGTCATAAATTAGTGATTTGGCCATACTGTGAGAGTCTATGTTGTCCTATTGTCAGGAAATGACCCATGCGTTGCAATGTGCATATTCCCAGGTGAAAGGGGCCCACCGTAGACTCCCTCAGGATTGGAAAGCACACTCACTAGAGCCGGGAGACAAGGTGTGCTTGAAGGTCCATCAACTGGGTACCTTTCAACCCCACTGTCCTACTAGTGACTGACACAGCAGTGAAGGTGTCGGTAAGGAAGGCCTGGATCCACATGTCCCAGGTGAAAGCCGCACCAACACCTACTGACTTGGGAGAGGCAGAGCAAGATGGAGAGGCTGGAGTAAGTTTTTATAGAGGTGGTGATGATGGAAAAGAAGAAGGAATGTAGAGCACACTAACAGGGCAATAATGTGGGCCTTTGGACATTTTTAGTTAGGGTAGTGTTTGTGGCGGCTGCTATAATCACTATCACTCCAAAGGGGAGAAGATCACATAACACTTTATATAGAGTGGATATCTGTTGCTGAAGCCGTGAGCGTAACTAATCATAAGGGCATGGTGATATGGGTGGCTCCATTAGAAAATGGGTCTAGTGTCCTAGACGTAGGATGTTCTGATAAGGGGATGGTTCTCTTAAAAACAGGAATTTGGAAAGAATGCAATGGAACAGATAGTTTGAGGAATGCAACTAGAATCTTGTCCCTCCCTCAACTTGGCATTATGTGCGATAGCAACTGCTGTTCTTTTAACTGGAGTCTAACATTCAAGTTAGTGTGGGCAGAGGACAAAACTTCTGAGAGTTCTACGACACAGGTCGTCAAGCCAGGTGAAGCTACAGAGACGAAAGATAGGGGATTTTATCGGAGCAAGAGGTTTTACATACTGGTCACTCCGTATTACCCAACACCAACAGGAATTAAATGGTCTGGGAAGATTTTTAGATAAATGAGAGACCTGGGGAGGACCTGGGGAGGAATAGCTTGTTGGTGGCAATCAGACCCTTGGCGATATTATGCGAAGAGAGTATAATGACCTTAGTCCTTATTGTTAAACGGCATGAGGAAAGTGAGGGATATGAGCATATGAAGGCTTATTTACAGGCTCGGTTAGGCCCTACTTTAGTTCATGAGACAAATATACACCAATGTCTGTGGCAGAGTGGGGGAAGTACAGGACATTCCTATGGAGTGTTGGTGTCGGATGTGGGGGTAACCCATGTAAGCCCTTTCCAGGGAATTCCGAAAACCAAGGCCATAGTCTTTATACAGGCAGGAAATAGAGGAATAAATGTGACAGAGGTGGAGGGATGCCTCACCTATAAATTAAGAAAATCAGTGATAGACTCATTAGAGAATGATACCACTTCACTGTGTAGAGTTATAAAGGGAATAGTGTGTAGTGTGTGTGCAGAGTGTGTGCAGAGTGGAAGTACTACTATGAGGATAAGCTCAACATGGAGGACTCTAGGAGGGTGGTCATAACTGTCGCTGAAATAGTTTTATAATTTCAGACTTTAATATCCACATATGGAGAAGGTTTTACTGATGAGGGAACAACTTTGTGACATCTGCTGATGTAAAAAGGGCTTTATAAATACATTTGATTGATTGATGAGATTGCTTGGTGCTTTCAACATGTCAATACCTCTCACAAAGACAAGTACTGATGCAGTCAATCTCTCCTCTACTTTGAGCTAGGAGAGCTTGACATGCATGTTATTGATGTTAGCACTCCGTGTACATTTAGGGGCCAGCCGTGCAGCATTGTTCTGGGCCAACTGTAATTTGCCTAGCGGCACTTCTTATTGGCACTTGACCATATGACTGGGCAGCAGTCCAGTTGTGACAAAACTAGGGCCTGTAGGACTTGTTTTGTTGATAGCAATGTCAAGAAAGCAGAGCAGTGCTTTATTACAAACATACCTCTTCCCATATTATCTACCATTGCATCAATATGTTTTGACCGTGAGTTTACAATCCAGGGTTACACCAAGCAGTTTAGTCTCCTCAACTTGCTCAACTTCCACATGATTCATTACAAGATTTAGTTGAGGTTTAGGGTTTAGTGAATGATTTGTCCCAAATACAATGCTTTAAGTTTTTGAAATATGTAGGACTAGCTTATTTCTTGCCACCCATTCTAAAAATGGCTGTGGTAGCTGACGTGTATAGCGTTGAGTCATCAGCATACATAGACACACAGGCTTTACTCAGTGCCAGTGGCAGGTTCTTAGTAAAAACATGTTTTACAAGTAAGGGGCCTAGACAGCTGTCTTGGAGAATGCCTGACCTATGTTGGAGAGGATTCCATTAAAAAACACCCTTTGTGTTCTGTTAGACAGGTACAGTGGCTTGTGAAAGTATTCACCCCCCTTGGCATTTTTCCTATTTTGTTGCCTTACAACCTGGAATTAAAATAGATTTTTTGGGGGGTTGTATCATTTGATTTACACAACATGCCTACCACTTTGAAGATGCAAAATATTTTTTATTGTGAAACAAACAAGAAATAAGGCAAAAAAAACTGAAAACTTGAGCGTGCATTACTATTCACCCCCCGAAAGTCAATATTTTGTAGAGCCACCTTTTACAAAAATTACAGCTGCAAGTCTCTTGCGGTATGTCTCTATAAGCTTGGCAAATCTAGTCACAGACATTTTTGCCCATTCTTCAAGGCAAAACTGCTCCAGCTCCTTCAAATTGGATGGGTTCCACTAGTGTACAGCAATCTTTAAGTCATACCACAGATTCTCAATTGGATTGAGGTCTGGGCTTTGACTAGGCCATTCCAATACATTTAAATGTTTCCCCTTAAACCACTCGAGTGTTGCTTTAGCAGTGTGCTTAGGGTCATTGTCCTGCTGGAAGGTGAACCTCCGTCCCAGTCTCAAATCTCTGGAAGACTGAAACAGGTTTCCCTTAAGATTTTCCCTGTATTTAGAGCCATCCATCATTCTGACCAGTTTCCCAGTCCCTGCCGATGAAAAACATGGCGTTCTCGGGGTGATGAGAGGTGTTGGGTTTGCGCCAGACATAGCATTTTCCTTGGACAAAAAGCTAAATTCGAGTCTCATCTGACCAGAGTACCTTCTTTTGGGAGTCTCCTACATGCCTTTTGGCGAACACCAAACGTGTTTGCTTATTTTTTTCTCTAAGCAATGGCTTTTTTTCTGGACACTCTTCAGTAAAGCCCAGCTCTGTGGAGTGTACGGCTTAAAGTGGCTCAATGGACAGATACTCCAATCTTCGCTGTGGAGCTTTGCAGCTCCTTCAGGGTAATCTTTGGTCTCTTTGTTGCCTCTGTGATTAATGCCCTCCTTGCCTGGTCCGTGAGTTTTGGTGGGCGGCCCTCTCTTGGCAGGTTTGTTGTGGTGCCATATTCTTTCAATTTTTTAATAATGGATTTAACGGTGCTCCGTGGGATGTTCAAAGTTTAGGATATTTTTTATAACCCAACCCTGATTTGTACTTCTCCACAACTTTGTCCCTGACCTGTTTGGAGAGCTACTTGGTCTTCATGTTGCCGCTTGCTTGGTGGTGCCCCTTGCTTAGTGCTGTTGCAGACTTTCAGGGGCCTTTCAGAACAGGTGTATATATACTGAGATCAAAAACTTTTATCCAAAGCAATTTACAGTAGTGAGTGCATACATATTCGTAACAGTGAACCCAGCTAGAATTGAACCCACAATCCTGGTATTGCAAGTGCCATGCTCTACAAACTGAGCCACACAGGAACAAAGAGGAGGACATGATGAGGAGGCAGATATACCATCACACTGTTGTGATCTTAATTAATCATCATACCACCACCAACCTCATATGGGATGACGCAAGGGGGCCATTTCCTTCTGAGATTTATACAGTGCAACGTTAACAGTTTAATAGTGGGTTCAAGAGGACTCATTAACCTTCAATGTGCTTGACCCTGAATGAGCCAAAGAAGCGCTAGTGAGGACAGGGGTATCACACTGAACAAGAGCCACCAGACCTCCTACTGTTGGAAAATGCTGCACCTGCCCCAGTTCTAGCCCTGGAAATGGATTCATGTTAGAGCTGGGACAAAAATCAGAAAATTATCGACACCGACCACTTATCGCAGGCATTTCAGTGATATCGTTCATTATGATAAGTAGCCTATACTAGAGAAATGTGAAGTTTGAAATGAAATACATTTGCTAATATGGGTAATTGTTAATGGGACAATGGATGGCTACAACCATCAAACTAGTCGTAGTAGTTTAAAGGATAATAAAAAAAAAAACTGTGGTGCACATTAATGTTATAAACGTATCGTTTTATTTATGGTTATCGCATCAATTATTGTTGTCCATATCGTCCAGCTCTAGTTAATGTCCTAATTAACTACCCCAAATGCCTTAGTACAACCCCACTAACACCATACTAGTTCCATATAATTACCACAAGTACTTGGTAGGGCTGTGGCGGTCATTACATTTTGCCAGCCGGTTATTGTCATGCAAAAGACTTCTGGTCTCACGGTAATTGACCGCTCATTAACATAAATGTCACGATTCTCTACTGAACGGACAGACCAAGACGCAGCGATGTAGCCAGAATACATGATTTATTCACAGGCGAGACGAGGCGGAACAAAACAAGAAAGCGATGAACAAGACGAGAGCCCTAACGCTAAATGCTAAACTAACACAAAGAGAACTAAACCTAACCACATGGCGGAAGAAGCCTAACTAAACCTCAACGGAGAACCCTAACTAGACAAGAACCTGATGAACCTAACATAATCATGACATGAACATACAACAACCACCAAACTAAGGTGCAATTCCCAAACATATAAATGGTTCCCAATTAGAGACAACGAGACTCAGCTGCCTCTAATTGGGAGCCATCTTAACTATAGAACTAGACACCATAGAACTGTGGAAACCCCTAAACCAAAATGAACCCAAAGCGCTCCAGCCTGAAAACCCAGGACTGGGCGTTACTCTCCAAAGCGCGGACTCGACGCGCCCCAAAAGTCTGTGGGGGATCTAGGGTGGGTTCCTTTTGTCCCAGGTGAGAGCTCCGGTGCTGGCCGTGCTGGTCTGATGTCACGAGGAGGCCCTGGACCCTTTCTTGGAACTCTGGTGCGTGGAGCAAGCTGGCCCTACCGGACTGCGTGATGCTCACTGGAACTCTGGTGTGTGGAGCAGGGAACTGGCAGTACTGGACTCGTGATGCTCACTGGGACTCTGGTGCGTGGAGCAGGAACTGGTCGTACTGGACTCGTGATGCTCACTGGGACTCTGGTGCGTGGAGCAGGAACTGGTCGGTACTGGACTCGTGATGCTCACTGGGACTCTGGTGCGTGGAGCAGGAACTGGTCGTACTGGACCCGTGATGCTCACTGGGACTCTGAGTGCGTGGAGCAGGAACTGGCAGTGCCGGACTGCGTGATGCTCACTGGGACTCTGGTGCGTGGAGCAGGAACTGGCAGTACCGGACTCGTGATGCTCCTGGGACTCTGGTGCGTGGAGCAGGAACTGGTCGTGCCGGACTCGTGATGCTCACTGGAACTCTGGTGCGTGGAGCAGGAACTGGTCGTGCCGGACTCGTGATGCTCACTGGAACTCTGCGTCGTGGAGCAGGAACTGGCAGTACCGGACTCGTGATGCTCACTGGAACTCTGGTGCGTGGAGCAGGAACTGGCAGTACTGGACTGCGTGATGCTCACTGGGACTCTGGTCGTGGAGCAGGAACTGGTCGTACTGGACTCGTGATGCTCACTGGGACTCTGGTGCGTGGGCGGGAACTGGCAGTGCCCGGACTCGTGATGCTCACTGGAACTCTGCGTGGGCGGGCACTGGCAGTGCGGACTCGTGATACTCACTGGAACTCTGGTGCGTGGAGCGGGAACAGGCCGAACTGCTCGGACGCCTCTGGTGCGGAGGAGCGAACAGGCCGAACTGGGCTGGGGACGCGCACTCTGGTGCGGGGAGCGGGAACAGGCCGAACTGGGCACCGGGACGCGCACTCTGGTGCGAGGGGGCGGAACAGGCCGAACTGGGCTCTCTGAGCGCCACGGGAGCTTGGTGCGCCGGAGCGGAACAGGGCGTGCTGGACTCTCTGAGCGCACAGGGAACTTGGTGCGCGGGTCGGGACAGGGCGTGCTGGACTCTCGGAGCGCCGCGGGGGCTTGGTGCGGGCCGGGACAGGGCGTGCTGGACTCTCGGAGCGCACGTGGAGCTGGGTGCGCGGGCCGGAGCAGGGCGTGCTGGACTCTCTGAGCGCCGCGACGGGAGCTGGAGTGCGGCGGAGCCGGGACAGGGCGATGTAGAAACAACTACACGGACTGGGATCTTGGAGCATGAACAGGATCTTGGAGCGAACAGGGATCTTGGAGCGCTTGGAACAGGGATCTTGGAACAGCGGAACAGGGATCTTGGAACGTGGAACCGGGATCTTGGAGCGTGGAGAAACCTCCACCGGACCTGGGACCTGATACGGAGAGCCCGACACCATACCTCCAGCTAGCTCACTAACCCTGGCCCATGGGTGAGTGGGCTGAATCTCGGACTGGGCTGTGGATTAGTACCGGAGATTCTGCCCGTAGGACCACAGGATAACATGGACCCAAAGGCGCACTGGAGGCCTGGCTCGCATGAGCTGGCACCACTCTCCCAGGTAGCACACAGACCTCGGCCCGACCAATGAGTGGCGCTGGGATCTCTGCGCACTGGGCTGCGGACCGTGCGGAGACACCGCACACGGAACTGGAGCAGGATATCCGGGTCCCAGGAGGCGTACCGGGGACTTAGTGCGCAGCGATGGCACCACTCTTTCTGGCTGCACCCTTATTTTCCCCGACTGATGAGTGGAGCGGGAATCACTCGTGCCCGGCCTCTGAATCCCTATAGGGAAACCGTGCGCAACACTGCATAGCCGGCCTCCCGCCGCTGCGACGCTCTCCTCACGCTCTCTCCATAAACGAGGGAGTTGGCTCAGGAGTCCCTCCTGAACCAGCCAACCCTCGTGCCCCCCAAAAGTTTCTTGGGGCTGCCTTACGAGACTTCCGCGTGCCAGGCGAGTTCAATGAACTTTTCTCTCTCGGGGTCCATACGCCATATAAGTCCTCATAGCTCCCACGCCAGTCCTCGCACACCTGCGCTGCTCCTTTCCCAAGACTAGCTCCGGGTCTCTCGCTGCTTGGTCTTTTGTGGGTGGGTTATTCTGTCACGATTCTCTACTGAACGGACAGACCAAGACGCAGCGATGTAGCCAGAATACATGATTTATTCACAGGCGAGACGAGGCGGAACAAAACAAGAAAACGATGAGACAAGGCGAGCCCTAACGCTAAATGCTAAACTAACACAAGAGAACTAAACCTACGACGGAAGAAACCTAACTAAACCTCAGGCGGAGAACCTAACTAGACAAGAACCTGATGAACCTAACATAATCATGACATGAACATACAATAACCCACCAAACTAAGGTGCAATTCCCAAACATATAAATGGTTTCCCAATTAGAGACAACGAGACTCAGCTGCCTCTAATTGGGAGCCATTAACCCAACATAGAACTAGACACCATAGAACTGTGGAAACCCCTAAACCAAAATGAACCCAAAACGCTCCAGCCTGAAAACCCAGGACTGGGCGTTACAATAAACATGTTTAGCCTTTCCAGGGGTCGATGCATAAAGGCCGCTGATGCGGGCCTTTGGAACATCTACATTTTAAAAAGTCAAATACATCTATTTAATATATACCATCACAATACATCCATTATTTATTTTAGTGAGTGTTAAAGAAACAATATGATATGAAGAAAATGTATTTCAGAATAACAGAATATGAGTGGGCCTAGTGTAGGCCTATGTTATTTGGCTATGCTCCATGCCATAGGCTGTAGGCTTGCTCATTAGCTGAAAAGACATGCTTAAGGGAAAGGGAATGCAGTCATTTGTACAACTGAATGCATTCAACTGAAATGTGTCTTCCACATTTAGTCCTGTGCCATTACTAATTTGGGTTGGGATTTGGGATTTTATAGTAAGGAGAATATAATTAAACTTAACTGAATAAAATAGAAAGGATATTTTGTCCATAAGTGCGCATATGAGCCTAAAAGTGATCATTTGAAACAGGTCCTATATGCTAGATTTAGAGTTATTTGGCAACTTTAGTTCTGAATAATACAAAACTTAGACTGTCTTATAAATCAAAACATATATGGGCAGCATGGTGCGACTATAGGCTATTGAGTTCCTTGCCTCTGGCTACACATGCTGTTCTCTCATCATATTTTCACCCATCAGACTATTTTCTATTTAATCTGGTCTTTACTAATATGTGAAATTAGTTTAGATTCAGAATTGGCAGGAACAGGGTAAGGGGAAAAAAGACGTCATCTGTTTGTACTCGATTAGCGAATTGGGGCCCCGCGTTTTCCCGGCCGGTCCATTTTGTAGGCTACTTCAGTTTTATAGCGGAGAATGTGCTTAATATGAGAATCTGAGAAATAAATATAAGAACACTTATTTCACTCCACCCATCAACCACTGTTTCACTACACGCATCAGCCACTGTTTCACTACACGTATCAGCCACTGTTTCACTACACGCATCAGCCACTGTTTCACTACACGCATCAGCCACTGTTTCACTACACGCATCAGTTACTGTTTCACTACACGCATCAGCCACTGTTTCACTACACGTATCAGCCACTGTTTCACTACACGCATCAGCCACTGTTTCACTACACGCATCAGCCACTGTTTCACTACACGTATCAGCCACTGTTTCACTACACGCATCAGCCACTGTTTCACTACACGTATCAGCCACTGTTTCACTACACGCATCAGCCACTGTTTCACTACACGCATCAGCCACTGTTTCACTACACGCATCAACCACTGTTGAGGAGCATGCTCTTGCTGCCCGACAAATGATATTCCGCCCAAACTCTGTGTGCCAGATTAATTTGAGAAATCAAGTGAAATCTCTTGGGGAAAATCGATAGTAACATGTTTTCACAACAAAACATGTTTCACTCAACTGTTGACAGCCCATCGGTGCACTTGAGAAAATAATAAAGGAGAGAGAGGAGGTGATGGAAACGCATGGTGGTGAGATATTCTGTATAGCCAAAGGTAATGTGTCACCTAATCAATTATGAAAATATAAAAAATTCCCTATTACTAGGCTATTCAAAATCAAATACAAATTCCCTAATTGTAGGCTAACTAAGTTGCCCTGCACAGTCAATGAACCAACAGCATCGCCTAATGCTATACATTCTATCCCAGACTCATGGACAGACATTTTGAAGCATAGCATAAGGTAACCAGTCCATCCAGTATGCATAATAATACAGTCCAAACTCAAAGGCGATTACTCAAATTTGTACCAAAGACCTTTTAAATCAGTTTTGTTTGATGTTTTTGTGACATTTGTAATATGCGTTAGGCTATGTATTGTATAACGGCACAATCATTATTTTAATTCAGGTTTTTCTTTCGGGCTCATAAGCCTATGCATACTGTATGCATAAGCTCTAATATGCGTATGGGTGTACTGAATGAATCATCACCTTAGAAAGCGCTGTCCATTTCGTTGTGTTAGGCTTTGAAACAATATCCACAACAACCATGTTTTACACTGTTTCAACCTACTTTTGAACTTCTTTCTTCAAATTGATCAACACAGTGAGGTGAGTTTTAAAAGTATAACAGGCCTACTATTTTGATGATAAGTGTTTGATGTGATTTTCGACTGCATTTGCATTGATGTCAGAGTGGTTAGAGGGACAATAGAGCCCTGAGTACCAGGCCATTAGAACCTGATGGTAGTTAGCAAGTTGGGTACTACCAGAGTGCATAAAAGGAAATTACCGTGACTCAACAGTCACGTGTAATTTTACTGCGGTCATGACTCATGACTGCTGGTGTAGCATTTTGCTACACCCGCAATAACATCTGCTAAATATGTGTACGTGACCAATATAATTTGATTTGATAATAGGGCCACCGCAACAGCCCTAGGGGAAGAACAGAGTCAGAGGGTAATGTTTATTAGGGCCTGAAACATATATATTTTTAAACAATTTTGTAACAAAAAAGTGAAATAAGCGTTTCTTATTGGAATCCAGGTGGTCCCCTCCCTGTTTATGTCAGTTTTGGCTTCCAGTTGTTGCCTTATGAATAATGACTCTGTTCTTCCCCTTGCAGTCAGTGAGATACTCCATTGTTATTGAGACCTCGATTCAAAGTGAAAGAGAGATGAGCCAGGTACTGTAGTGGTGCTATAAATTAGGAGACAATGAGTATGAATTAGACAGAGAGCATTAAGTTAAATATAGAACAAAGACTTAAGTTCTGCCAGTCAAAGCAAAACGTGTGTCAGCAAGGGTACAGAGAGAAGAGAAAGCAAAATATGTACCTGGTTTTCTGAAAGTGTGTTTGTCCACACTTATTTAACCCCAGCTCTTTTCCAGGGCTGGGTCACAGAGGCCCTAGGTGTGTGTGTGTGTGTGTGTGTGTGTGTGTGTGTGTGTGTGTGTGTGTGTGTGTGTGTGTGTGTGTGTGTGTGTGTGTGTGTGTGTGTGTGTGTGTGTGTGTGTGTGTGTGTGTGTGTGTGTGTGTGTGTGTGTGTGTGTGTGTGTGTGTGTGTGTGTGTGTGTGTGTGTGTGTGTGTGTGTGTGTGTGTGTGTGTGTGTGTGTGTGTGTGTGTGTGTGTGTGTGTGTGTGTGTGTGTGTGTGTGTGTAGTGTATAAGCACATGCATTTGTGAGTGACCCAAAGTCTTGACCCCTACCTCTTCTCCAAAGGACAAGGAAATACCTCAGTTAGGCCACAACTAGGCAGCTCGTATACTGTGTTAATTGTCTGTTTACAGCTAACGGTGCTAACAGAATGTTGGTGCTTTCCGCTTGTACATTATTCATGCTCTGAGAGAAGCCTGGGCACTTGTTTTGGCGCCTGCTTGTTTTTTTTTTGCTTCCCTGGTACACAGCCCTTACCCACCCCCTGTTCCTACATTTTTAATTCTTAATCAGAGCCTTTCATTCAACAACCCTTTTCGCATCTTGTCATCTTCCGAATCTATTTACTGAAACAGAACACTGATTAATTGATATAATCTAATGGCTTTTAATGAATAATTGAAGCGTTAGTTGGCACCTTAAACACCAACCATCTCCAGAAGGTAAAATTGTTTATGAGTTGTACTTTACTTGCTCATTGAACAACATTTTTTGTAATACAGTCAGATACAGTGCCTTTGAAAAGTATTCAAACCCCTTGACTTTTTCCACATTTTGTTGTGTTACAGGCTGAATTTAAAATATATTAAATTGAGATTTTGTGTCACTAATCTACATGAAATACCCCATAATGTAAAAGTGGAATATTTACAAATTAATAAAAAATTAAAAGATGAAATGTCTTGAGTCAAACCGTATTAAATTCTTTCGTTTATGGCAAACCTAAATAAGTTCAGGAGTAGAAATGTGCTTAACAAGTCACATAATAAGTTGCATGGACTCACTAAGCGTGCAATAATAGTATTTAACATGATTTTTAAATGACTTCCCCATCTCTGTACCCCACACATACAATTATCTGTAAGGTCCCTCAGTCAAGCAGTGAATTTAAAGTACCGATTCAACCACAAAGACCATGGAGGTTTTCCAATGGTTCGCAAAGAAGGGCACCTATTGGTGCAGTTATTAATTACACTTTGGATGGTGTATAAATACACCCAATCACTACAAAGATACAGGCGCCTTTCCTAATTCAGTTGCCGGAGAGGAAGGAAACCGCTCAGGGATTTCACCATGAGGCGGTGTCAGAGTTTAATGGCTGTGATAGGAGATAACTGAGAATGGATAAACAACATTGTAGTTACTCCACAACACTAACATAAATTACAGATTAAATACAAAGTGTTATGTTTGGGGCAAATCCAACACAACACATCACTGAGTCCAACTCTTCATACTTTCAAGCATGGTGGTGGCTGCATCATGTTATGGGTAGGCTTGTCATCGGCAAGGACTAGGGAGTTTTTTTTAAATAAAAAGGATTAAAGCTAAGCACAGGCAAAATCCAAGAGGAAAGCTTGGTTCAGTGTGCTTTCCAACAGACACTGGGAGACACATTCATCTTTCAGAAGGACAATTACCTAAAACACAAGGCCAAATATACACTGGAGTTGCTTACCAAGATGACATTGAATGTTCCTGAGTGGCCTAGTTACAGTTCTGACTTAAATCGTCTTTAAAATATATGGCAAGACTTGAAAATGGCTGACATTATATAATGTGCAAATATTGTACAATCCAGGTGTGCAAAGCTCTTAGACACTTATCAAGAAAGACTCGTAGCTGTAATCGCTGCCAAAGGTAATTGTAACATCTATTGACTCAGGGGGTCAAATACTTATCTAGTCAAGGTATATTAGTGTTTAATTTTTCCCCCAAAAAAATTTGGGGATAATTTTTCTTCCACTTTGACATTAGAGTATTTTGTGAAGATTGTTTGTAACACAACAAAATGTGGAAAAACTCAAGGGGTATTCAGACCCTTTAATATAAGACTCAAAATTGAGCTCAGGTGCTTCCTGTTTCCATTGATCATCCTTGAGATGTTTCTACAACTTAATTGGAGTCCACCAGTGGTAAATTCAATTGATTAGACATGACTTGGAAAGGCACACACCTCTCTATATAAGGTCCAACAGTTGACAGTGTATGTCAGAGCAAAGACCAAGCCATGAGGTCGAAGGAATTGTCCGTAGAGCTCAGGGACAGGATTGTGTCGAGGCGCAGATTACTGCCAAAGGTGCTTCAACAAAGTACTGCGTAAAGGGTCTGAATACTTATGTAAATGTCATATTTCAGATATTTTTTTGTTGTTGTCCATTTGCTAAACATTATGGGGTATTGTGTGTAGATTGATGAGGGGGAAAAAATGATTTAATCAATTTTAGAATAAAGCTGTAACTTAACAAAAAGTGGAAAAAGTGAAGGGGTCTGAATACTTTCCGAATGCACTGTACGTACGCATTTGTGTGAGTACTAGTGTGGATGAACATGCACTTGTGTGATACCCCCTTATCAAACTAAAACAAGTCCACCATGAAGCGTTTCCAGGGAGGGGCTGATCAGGCAATCAATGCTGAATCAAGTTATCATCGGGAGCCAATTGACTTAATTGAAAAGCCATTGAGTGCAGACCGCCGTGTGCTATAAAAAGCTACGGACCATATTGAGAGCCTGATTGAAGTGCACTCGCACAGATGTGCGATGGGATGGGAAACAGCCTGGTGGAGTGGACTAGCTGGTGGCCAGGCTAGTGGTTGTTACTGGCTAAAACAGATTTTTATTTGGACCATTAAAGCCTAGTGCCAAACCCAATTTGAGGCTTTTGTTTCCTCGCCACCTCTAGCTGCTAACAAAAATCTGAACCTGGAAAAGAGGGACAACAAGCCTGGTTAGCCAGACTGAATGCTGCACTCAGCCGCTCACCATAGTTTCACTTGAGCATAGCCTTCAGTCTGGTTTAACCTGCTGAAACCAAATATTTAAAGAGCGAGAGAGAAAAAAAGGGGGAATGTGGAAGGTATAAATGAAAGCTGAATGACAGGGGAAAGCCCCATCACCATAAAATGTAATCTATTAAAGTGTAGCCCCAGACAGGATACCTCCATCTAAATTAATCTGGGACTGCCAGTCCCTATTTTGTGTAGAATCTTGCAGCATGTAATGTGACTTGACAGGACATTTCAGGGGAGTGAAAGAATGTAAGGGTATCAATGTCACCAAATGGATATGAACATGTCCTTAATATATCCAACCAACTCACAGCACCCCTGGGACAAAGTATGATATTGTGTGCCATATTGGGTACTCACATACAGTCAAATCTTTATCGGTATAATAATGAAAGGCCACATCACAGACATTTCCACTAAATACACAAATACCAACATGGTATCATTAGAATATGTCAAAATAGTGACATTTTGTTAATATATGTCACCTAAGCGGACATATTAGTTATATGTCACTTACTTATCAAGACCAGATACTATCCCAATCAATCAATAACATTTTATTTGTCACCAAATACAACGGGAACGGAAGTAAACTTAACAGTGAAATGCATGCTTACAAGCCCTTCCCAACGATGCAGTTACAAAATAAGAAAAATGTAAATACTAACACGAGGAATAAAATACACAAGAATTAAGCTATATACAGGGAGTACTAGTACCAGTACCATATCACTGTGTAGGAGTACAAGGTATTTGAGGTAGATACAGTGCATTCAGAAAGTATATTTTATTTTTTGATAATTTTTCATACTGGTCCCCCGTGGGAATCGAACCCACAACCCTGGCATTGCAAGAGCCATGCTCTACCAAGGGTCCAATATTCAGACCACTTGAGTTGTTCCACATTTTGTTGCGTTACAGCCTTCTCCTAAAACGGATTAATGAAAAAAAATGATCAATCTACACACAATACCCCATAATGGCAAAGCGAAAACAGGTTTTTAGAAATGTTTCTACCACCTTAATTGGAGTCCACCAGTGGTAAATTTAATTTATTGAACATGATTTGGAAAGGCACACACCTCTCTATATAAGGTCCAACAGTTGACTGTGTATGTCAGAGCAAAAACCAAGCCATAAGGTCGAAGGAATTGTCCGTAGAGCTCCAAGCTTGGAGTTTGCCAAAAGGCACCTAAAGGACTCTCAGACCATGAGAAACAAGATTATCTGGTCTGATGAAACCAAGATTGAACTCTTTGGCCTGAATGCCAAGCGTCACGTCTGGAGGAAACCTGGCACCATCCCTAAGGTGAAGCATGGTAGTGACAGCATCATACTGTGGGGATGTTTTTCAGCGGCAGGGACTGGGACACTAGTCAGGATCAAGGGACAGATGATTGGAGCAAAGTACAGAGAGATCCTTGATGAAAACCTGCTCCAGAGCGCTCAGGACCTCAGACTGGGGCAAAGGTTCACCTTCCAACAGGACAACCACCCTAAGCACACAGTCAAGACGACGCAGGAGTGGCTTCAAGAACACAGTAGCAGCAGCATATGCTGAGTGTACATTACAGCTATGAAAGAGGAGAACTCCAATATCACCATAACTACAGCTCTCTGTAACTCACCTTGGATAATCACCTGGATCACACAGTGTCCTCTAACACTGCTTCAAGTATAATTTCAGAGAATACTGTTATCTAGCTGAGCACTCACACTTGCCTTTTCCTCTCTCTATATCTCTATTCCTTTCTCCCTCTCTCACACACTCCCTCTCCTTCAATCTGCCAGGCAGCCAAAGCCCAAGTGCCTAGAAACAATGTACCAATGATCAGACAAGGACTGGTCATCGCACCGGTTCTAATCCTGTGGGATTTACCCACCAGTGCTGTGAGCTCAATGCTGTCCTGGAAACGGACATGCGAAGACCACTCCAGCCAGGAGCAAAAGGCTTTAAAGACCACCCTTGCACCAGTACCACTGAAGCAGAGCCAGAGCCAGGGACACTCAGTCAGGTGGTGGGAAGAAAGACTTAAATACACTGAGTATACCAAACATTAGGAACACCTTCCTAATATTGAGCTGCACTCTCTTCTATTATTTCTCTTCTCTCTTACTTCGATTACCTGCTTCGGAAATCTGACAGCAAACAGACCCCATTTCAAAGGAAACAAGCACTCATTAAGATCAAGTGTGGCCAATTAGTGGGTGCGTCCAACACACTTGAAAACACTTAACGAAATAGTTTGATTGATGCTGAGAACGGAATGTATATGTTTTTAAATAACATTCTTAGAACGTACTCTGAACGTTACTAACGTTTTCTTTAGTAAAAAAAAAAAAAAACTACGTTTTCTTAATGTTCTTGGAACAATTTGAGAACATGAGTTTAAATAGAACCATGAGAAAATTCTGTAGGAAACGTATATGCTGAAGTACAGAAAATACCATAGAAAAACATTGTTTCTTAATATTCTTGGAACAATTTGAGAAGATGACTTTAAATAGAACCTTGAGGAAACCTGTAGGAAATGTTATGCTGAAGTACTGAAATTTCCACAGAAGAACATTGTTTCTTAACGTTCTCTGAACTATGTGAGAACATTCCCTATGTCTAACCAGTTGGAGAAAGTTTCAAAATATTTAAATGTGCACAGAATGTTACAAAGCCAAGCAACTATCCTGCACAGAAAAAAAGTTGTTGGAAGGTTGTATGCAAAATAACCATAGGACAACCACAATCTTACCAAGCTCTAAGAAACATATGGTTCTCAGAACCTTTCACACTCTTTGAAAAGTATAACTCAATCTAGACATGGTTTTTGAATTCTTCTACTGAGAAAACTGAAAATGCTTTGTGATACCTAAGAGTGGTTTGTTAAAAATTCAGAAATAGCATTCCATGTCCAAGGCTTTCTGATGCTTAAAAATGGATGGTGCTATTATGACTTCCCCACGCAGGTTATGATTTATCGCAGTTCTGAGAGGTCCAATATTGGGGTCTGTCTGTCTAAAATAAATGCTGATTTGTCACATGCTTCGTAAACAACAGGTGTAGACTAATAGTGAAATGTCTTACTTAAGGGCCCTTCCCAACAACGCAGAGAGAAAAATATAGTCTGTGGATTAGGCTGGGCTGGTATGAATTAGAGGTCTGGGAGCTGTTGGTTCTCTTCAGAGAAACATATGAGCTAGACTGGATTACAGCCAAAGAAAAGGTTACACACTCCAGTGACTGTGAGAGAGGGATGAGCTCTGAGAACAAGCTTATACGGAGGAGCAGGAATCATTTCATTACAGATACAGTACTTCCCCTCTTTTCCCCAAACACTGCCTTAGAGAGAGTAATGGCTGGTTTGGGAAGAGGGTGCTGCATGTGGAAAACACTGCTATTGAAGTAGATATAACAGAGGCTCCAGAAGCCCCCCAACAACAATGTCGATTTTATGACACCCTCAGCCTCAAGCTTCATCCTTCCTTGAGTCAATTGTCAACCCTCTTTGCGTCAACCATTCGGCCATCAGATTTTCCACCAATGCTCCTTATAGGACACATCACTGCACTCTATACTCCTCTGTAAACTGGTCATCTCTGTATACCCGTCGCAAGACCCACTGGTTGATGCTTATTTATAAAACCCTCTTAGGCCTCACTCCCCCCTATCTGAGATATCTACTGCAGCCCTCATCCTCCACATACAACACCCCGTTCTGCCAGTCACATTCTGTTAAAGGTCCCGAAAGCACACACATCCCTGAGTCGCTCGTCTTTTCAGTTCGCTGCAGCCATTGACTGGAACGAGCTGCAACAAACACTCAAACTGGACCGTTTTATCTCAATCTCTTCATTCAAAGACTCAATCATGGACACTCTTACTGACAGTTGTGGCTGCGTTGCGTGATGTATTGTTGTCTCTACCTTCTTGCCCTATGTGCTGTTGTCTGTGCCCAATAATGTTTGTGCCATGTTTTGTGCTGCTACCATGTTGTGTTGCTACCATGTTGTTGTCATGTTGTGTTGCTACCATGCTGTGTTGTCATGTGTTGCTGCCTTGCTATGTTGTTGTCTTAGGTCTGTCTTGTTGTGATGTGTGTTTTGTCCTATATTTATATATTTTATTTTATTTTTAATCCCAGCCCCCGTCCCCGCAGGAGGCCTTTTGCCTTTTGGTAGGCCGTCATTGTAAATAAAAATTTGTTCTTAACCGACTTGACAAGTTAAATAAAGGTTAAATAAATAAACTAATTATCCTCACCCCTCATCCCTTGGGCCCTTGTGGGGTGTCCTAAAATGGAACCTGTACATCACCTGACCCTACTCGCGAGCTCTGCTCCATCTCTCAGGGACCTTGGTGGGTCTCCTCTGTACTGCTACACTGCTGTGGGAGTGAATATGCATAACAGAGGCTCCAGAGTGAGGCGCCCCACCCAAGCACACCCCATAGTTTTTTTCAGTGGACTATGCTTCCTTTCTGAGGGACCCTGGCAGGCTCTCCTCTGCACTGGGGCTGATAAGGCATTAACATTCCAGCCCTGTGTAGAGGATCAGCCAGGACCAGGAGCCTGTAATTACTGCAGTCCACTGCTGCTCCACATACAGCAGACATGTGGCAATTGGATTGAACATGTATGCACACCATTTGGATGCATGGGAAAAATGTATGACGGAAATAATAAAAATAATGAGAAAAAGGGGTTGGGAAGATATGGTAACATATGTGTGTAGTGTTTAATGATGGGAGTTAATAGGAATTGTCCCATGAGGCGGGATTTCAAGCTGTTTATTATCTGGTGAACAAAGAGAGAGTAGGTGGTGAGGGAAGATAGTGTGTGGAGATGTATGGAATTGGTAATCGCAAGAGCAGCGAAATGCTTATGTTTCTAGCTCCAACAGTGCAGTAATACCTAATAATACAAAACAATACACAAAAATCGCAAAAAGAAAAAGAAAGGAATTAAGAAATATCAGAATGAGCTATGTCAGAGTACGGAATATAAAAACGCTGAACAAAAATAGAAACGCAACATGGAAAAGTGTTTCATGACATGAAATAAAAGATCCCAGAAAAAAGATTAGTTCTCTCAAATTTTGTGCGCACAATTTTTTATATCCCTGTTAGTGAGCATTTCTCCTTTGCCAAGATAATCCGTCCACCTGGCAGGTGTGACATATCAAGAAGCTGATTAAACAGCATGATCATTACACAACTGCACCTTGTGATGGGGATAACAAAAATACTGTGACAAGATCGTGAGGCCCATTGTGAGGTCCATTTTTTTTAGGTACATTATCTGTGAACAACAAATGCATATCTGTATTCCCAGTCATGTGGCATCCATAGATTAGGGCCTAATACATGTATTTCAAGTGACTGATTTCGTCATATGAATTGTAACTCAGTATAATCTTTGAAATTGTTGCATGTTGAATTTATCATTTTTGTTCAGTAAATACTGTATATATATATGTATGAGACTATACAAACATACACACACACACACACACACACACACACACACACATATATATATACACACATACACACACATACATATATATATATACATATACAGTTGAAGTCAGAAGTTTACATACACTTAGGTTTGAGTCATTAAAACTCGTTTTTCAACCACTCCACAAATTTCTTGTTAACAAACTTTAGTTTTGGCAAGTAGGTTAGGATATCTACTTTGTGCATGACACAAGTCATTTTCCAACAATTGTTAAATATTATTTCACTTATAATTCACTGTATCACAATTCCAGTGGGTCAGAAGTTTACATACACTAAGTTGACTGTGCCTTTAAACAGCTTGGAAAATTCCAGAAAATGATGTCATGGCTTTAGAAGCTTCTGATAGGCTAATTGACATAATTTGAGTCAATTGGAGGTGCACCTGTGGATGTATTTCAAGGCCTACCTTCAAACTCAGTGCCTCTTTGCTTGACATCATGGGAAAATCAAAAGAAATCAGCCAAGACCTCAGAAAAAAAATTGTAGACCTCCACAAGTCTAGTTCATCCTTGGGAGCAATTTCCGAACGACTGAAGGTATCCCGCTCATCTGTAGTACGCAAGTATAAACACAATGGGACCACACAGCCATCATACCGCTCAGGAAGGAGACGTGTTCTGTCTCCTAGAGATGAACGTACTTTGGTGCATAAAGTGCAAATCAAACGCAGAACAACAGCAAAGGACCTTGTGAAGATGCTGGAGGAAACGGCTACAAAAGTATCTATATCCACAGCAAAACGAGTCCTATATCGACATAACCTGAAAGGCCGCTCAGCAAGGAAGAAGCCACTGCTCCAAAACCGCCATAAAAAAGCCAGACTACGGTTTGCAACTGCACATGGGGACAAAGATCATACTTTTTGGAGAAATGTCTTCTGATCTGATGAAACACAAATATAACTGTTTGGCTATAATGACCATCGTTATGTTTGGAGGAAAAAGGGGGAGGCTTACAAGCTGAGGAAACACCATCCCAACCGTGAAGCACGGGGGTGGCAGCATCATGTTGTGGGGATGCTTTGCTGCAGGAGGGACTGGTGCACTTCACAAAATAGATGGCATCATGAGGGAGAGAAATTATGTGGATATATTAAAGCAACATCTCAAGACATCAGTCAGGAAGTTAAAGCTTGGTCGCAAATGGGTCTATCCAATGGACAATGACCCCAAGCATACTTCCAAAGTTGTGGCAAAATGGCTAAGGACAACAAAGTCAAAGTATTGGAGTGACCATCACAAACGCCCTGACCAGAACTGAAAAAGCGTGTGCGAGCAACAAGGCCTACAAACCTGACTCAGTTACACCAGCTCTGTCAGGAGGAATAGGCCAAAATTCACCCAACTTATTGTGGGAAGCTTGTGGAAGGCTACCCGAAACGTTTGACCCAAGTAAAACAATTTAAAGCCATTGCTACCAAATACTAATTGAGTGTATGTAAACCCACTGGGAATGTGATGAAAGAAATAAAAGCTGAAATAAATCCTTCTCTCTACAATTATAATGACATTTCACATTCTTAAAATAAAGTGGTGATCCTTACTGACCTAAGACAGGGAATTTTTACTAGAATTAAATGTCAGGAATTGTGAAAAACTGAGTTTAAATGTATTTGGCTAAGGTGTATGTAAACTTCAGACTTCAACTGTACATACATACATACATACATACATAACCATTCAAAAGTTTGGGGTCACTTAGAAATGTCCTTGTTTTTGAAAGAAAAGCAAAAAAATTGTCCATTAAAGTAACATGAAATTGATTAGAAATACAGTGTAGACATTGTTAATGTTGTAAATGACTATTGTAGCTGGAAACGGCAGATTCTTTAAGGAATATCTACATAGGCGTACAGAGGCCCCTTATCAGCAACCATCACTCCTGTGTTCCAATGGCACGTTGTGTTCTTTAATCCAAGTTTATCATTTTAAAAGGCTAATTGATCATTAGAAAACCCTTTTGCAATTATGTTAGCACAGCTGAAAACTGTGGTCCTGATTAAAGAAGCAATAAAACTGGCCTTCTTTATAGTAGTTGTGTATCTGGAGCATCAGCATTTGTGGTTTCGATTACAGGCTCAAAATGGCCAGAAACAAAGACCTTTCTTCTGAAACTCGTCAGTCTATTCTTGTTCTGAGAAATGAAGGCTATTCCACGCGAGAAATTGCCAAGAAACTGAAGATCTAATACAACGCTGTGTACTACTCCCTTCACAGAACAGCACAAACTTTCTCTAACCAGAATAGAAAGAGGGGTGGGAGGCCCTGGTGCACAACTGAGCAAGAGGACAAGTACGTTAGGGTGTCTAGTTTGAGAAATAGACGCCTCACAAGTCCTCAACTGGCAGCTTCATTAAATAGTACCAGCAAAACACCAGGCAGAGTTCCTCTGTCGAATGTCTGTGTTCTTTTGCCCATCTTAATCTTTTTTTCTTATTGGCCAGTCTGTGATATGGCTTTTTCTTTGCAACTCTGCCAAGAAGGTCAGCATCCCGGAGTTGCCTCTTCACTGTTGACGTTGAGACTGGTGTTTTGCGGGTACTACTTGTGAGGCATCTGTTTCTCAAACTAGGCACCCTAATGTACTTGTCCTCTTGCTCAGTTGTGCACCAGGGCCTCCCACTCCTCTTTCTATTCTGGTTAGAACCAGTTTACGCTATTCTGTGAAGGGAGTAGTACACAGTGTTGTACTAGATCTTCAGTTATTTATTCCTGTCCGCTCGATGGACGGAGAACCCCGCTGGCTGAAAGGACGGGGACAGTATATCCGGAGAGAGCCATGATTCCATGAAACAGAGTATGTTACAGTCCTTGATGTCTCTATGGAAGGAGATCCTCACCCTGAGCTTGTCCACTTCATTGTCCAGGGACTGAACATTAGCGAGTAATATACTCTGAAGTGGTGGATGGTATGCACGCCTCCTGAGTCAGACTAAAAGCCTACTTCTTATTCCATTTCTCCATCGACGGCGTCTTGGAGCAACCCCTGGGATGAATGGAATTGCCTCGGGGAGTTCAAACAAAAGATTCAATTCAGGAAAGTCACATTTCTGGTCGAAAGGTTGGTGAGTGACCGCCAATCTAATATCCAAAAGTTGTTTTCGGCTGTAAGTAATAATACAAGAAACATTCTTAGCAAATAATTTAAGAAATAACAGCCCGAAAAAATACTACAAAGTTGGCAAGGAGCTAAAAACCGGGTGACCATGTCTGTCAGCACCATCTTGTTCCACACACACAGAGACACACACACACATCCAGAACTCAACGAGGTGTTACAGTAATTATACTGCTTGTGGAATTCCAGTTTCTAGCCTGTGAACACTGCGAGTATAGGAACATTCCAATCTCGTTAATCTAAGAATTTAAATTGAAGGAACTGCAAAAGCTCAGAGACGGTGCACGTGCAAACACACTGCAGAGCGATTAGGGTTAGTCCTTTTCTCCAAGTCTAGAGTATAAGGGAATGCTGCTACTCCAAAGAGCCGAGAGCTCTGCTTCCGAGGTCAGACCTTGTTGGATCTGATGAGGTGGGTGCTAGGGAGGAATTTCAAAATGTCAAGAGACTGGTCTATTCAGGAAGTGTATTAATTAATTTGACTGTGTGTGTGTGGGTTTTTGCTACTCTGCGTGACCTTCATCCAGACTGTTCCTTACAGCATATGTAATGCTTTGTTAATTTAGCTTTAATTACCCCACAGACCCAGCAAGGAATGCACGAAGAAAGCAGCTTGTAATCGCATGTAGGGACGGATGGATGGAGGTAGTGGAGGGAGGGAGAAAGACAGACACAGAATACAAAAGAGACCGTATGAAACCAGATCGCCAGCTGCTCCCTTCTTGAAGGAGGCTGTAAGGCCTGGGGTGAGGAGAGGGAGCTGGGGGAAGGAGGGAGGGTGGGGGAGAGGAGAGGACAGGAGAGAGGAGGAGAGGAGTCAATGGAGCTGTGATTTGAAGGCCAGAAGCAAAAGGTGGGAGATAAAGCCGGTAAGCACAGATTAACTAGCACAGGGAGCCCTGTGGTGCTTTTAGCGATATAAGGGAGACAGCTAGACAGAGAAACGATGAGAGGGGGCAGAATCATATAATGTGGAGGGTTACATTGGTCAAACCAATGAAATAACACCAATGCTAAATTACTGTATGTTTCTCTATTGGGGCGGCAGGGTAGCCTAGTGGTTAGAGCGTTGGCAAGATCGAATCCCCGAGCTGACAATGTCAAAATCTGTCGTTCTGCCCCTTAACAAGGCAGTTAACCCATTGTTCCTAGGCCGTCATTGAAATTAAGAATTTGTTCTTAACGGACTTGCCTAGTTAAATACAGGTAAAAATTAAAGATTAAAATTACCAAGGTGGACAGGTCAAATACGGCAGGTTTTGCAACAAAGTTGACGATATAGGACTGAATGCCAACCCGGGGCATCAACAACCCCTATACGTCACATATTTGTGAATTAGCTATGTGTCACTGATAATGCCCTCACCGCAATCCACCCTCTATATGCAGAATTCAACCTACAATCTACAATAAAAACATGCCTTGCTATAAGTAATGTTGAAGCACTGTATGCACAAAGAAAAGTTGTCAGGTAGTGCAGTGCAGGAGAGTCCAAAGTGTCAGATAAATCATTATGCAGCAAAGTAATGTTCTGGCCGCATAGCATAGGACAGCCAGCAGCAACCAGATAAGGAGGTGCTAGCTTCATAATACTGCATTGTACAGCCAGCAGCACAGTACATGAGCGTGGTAATGCAACAGAGGCACTTGATGAAACAGTGTGAGTGCTGTACTGCGGCAGGGCAGTATGGAGGATGGGGAATGGAGTGGAGGGTGTGTGTGTGTGTTAGTGTGTGTTAGTGTGTGTAGGATGGCAGAGGAATGCACAGCGAGAGGAGGGTAAGTGCTCTCTGCTCCAGTGAAAGGGCCCTGTGTGAGATGGTGGCTTCCAGGCCTGACCCTCTCAGGGAGGCAGGCGTGACAAAGAACAGCCAGGGTCAGAGTTAGTACAAAACCCAGTCAGCTAGAAAGACTAAGCTCCAAAGGCACAAAGATAACCAAATTTCCTCTGTCCCCTGTTCAGCGAAAATGGACAGATCTCCCTAAGGGCTGGGCGACTCACAATCTCTATCCCTCGATGGAAATATGTATCTTTCTAAATTTCTCTGTCTTTCTCTTTCTCTATCCCTCTCTCACACCCTCTCTCTGTCTGCTTCTCAATTTCCTTTCCCCTCTTTTTATCTGTGGTGTTACCCTGTCTCTCACAAGTGGCGGTCGGTGCCGTTTAAGATTAGGAAGGAAGTAATTTGTTTTATGAACATGGCCTTATTTCTATAACAGCATATTGGATGACTGTCATTCATATTCCATTCACCCAGCTCAATGTAACATTGATAGGTTTAAGCTACTACATGAGACTCAAATGTTCCATATACTCATCATGAGGTTGCTACAACCTTGCCCAAGATTGAAAGTTTATAACGTATGTGCACAGGTTGGGAGACAAATTGGAGTAATCAAGGTGACAGACAGTGACACATTCAATACCGCCTTGCACACTCTTGCCTGCATCTAGCTGATCTAGTGTGGAATCAGTCTAAACAGTTGCACACAATAGTTTCAATTGGAAGAATTGAAGTAGGTTTATACCAGTTTCAGTCCATTTGCTTTGTTTAAGAAACAATTTTCAACATAATTTGCGGAATGAATACACACCTGATCACTACACTTTCATAGCAGCCACATACAAACAGCATCATCACTTTCCTCATTATATAATTCCTTCTCGCATCTATGTGCTCTCCTCCGCTGACCTTTCCCTTCGCTTGTGGACTTCAGTGCAAAACACATTTGTCTATGACCAGGTGGGAAAACCTTTCCAAGCCAATACTTCATACCATAACTGATACACACAGCCTATTTCATTGTCACCATATTAGCTAATGTCATAGTCAACATACACCAAAAGTATGTGGACACCCCTTCAAATTAGTGGATTTGGCTATTTCAGCCACATCTGTTGCTGGCCAGTGTATAAAATCGAGCACATATCCATGCACTCTCCATAGACAAACATTGGAAGTAGAATGGCCTTACTGAATAACACAGTGACTTTCTACGTGGTACCGTCCTAAGATGCCACACGTCAGTAAACTGTAAGTGTTGTTATTGTGAAGTGGAAATGTCTAGCAGCAAAAACTGCTCAGCCAAGAAGTGGCTGGCATGCACTAACCTCAACCTCATCCCCCTTTGGGATTAATTGGAACACCGAATGCGGGCCTAATCACCCAACATCAGTGCCCAACCTCACCAATGCTCTTGTGGCTGAATAGAAGCAAGTACCTGCAGAAATGTTCCAACATCTAACTGAAAGCCTTCCCAGAAGAGCAGAGGCTGTTTTAGCAGCAAATGAGGGACCAACTCCATTTTAATTCCCATGATTTTGGAATGAGATGTTCGATGAGCAGTTGCCCACATACTTCTGGCCATGTAGTGTATCTACTCGAACTAATGGGTTAGTAAACCCGCTACAATCACACAGTACAGTGTACGGCAACCAGTTTAGCAGTTACAACGCTGGGCCTCAGTGGCAATAAATTAATAAAACCAAAGCTTACCTTGACACGGAAGAGTTCCAGTGTTGGATAGTCTTAGCCAGCTAGCTAACATAAATAGCATTCGTCTCTGTTTGAGTAGGCTAAATTAGCTAGCTGCTTTAGCTAGCTAAGTAAGTGAAAGTGAAAAGAATTCAACAAAATATAGCTATCTAGTGCTCTCTCTCTCTGTTATTTTTTTATTTAATAAATTTGTTCAAAACTGTTTCAAAACATCTATTGTCTCTCTCTCACTTGGAGTCAACTACTCACCACATTTTATGCACTGCAGTGCTAGCTAGCTGTAGCTTTTGTTTTCAGTACTAGATTTATTCTCTGATCCTTTTATTGGGTGAACAACATGCCAGTTCATGCTGCAACAGCTCTGATAGGTTGGAGGACTTCCTCCAACCTGTCATAATTACTATGTAAGTCTATGGAAGGGGGTGAGAACAATGAGCTTCCTAGGTTTTGTATTGAAGTCAATGTACCAAGAGGAGGACGAAAAATGTCTTTCCTCCGGCTACACCATGGTTCTACCCAAGAGTGTTGTTGAGGCTACTTTAGACCATCATTGATAAACAGTGTTTTAATCAGTTATTTGGTGACTTGTGACAAGTATTCATACAACTTGACTTATTCCACATTTTGTTGTGTTACAGCCTATAACTCAAAATGGATAACTTATTTTTTTCTCACCCATCTACACAAAAAAAGTGAAAACATGTTTTTAGATTTTTTTTGCAAGTGTTAGAAAATGAAATACAAAATATTTAATTTACGTAAGTATTCACACCCAAGTCAATAGATGTTAGAATTGAGAGTGACTACCAATTTTTTCTTCTTCTGGGTAAGTCTCTAACATTTTTGCTCACCTGGATTGTACAATATTTGCACATTATTCTTTTCATAATTCTTCAAGCTCTGTCAAATTGGTTGTTGATCATTGCTAGACAACCATTTTCAGGTCTTGCCATAGATTTAAGTCAAAACTCGTCCACTCAGGAACATTCACGGTCTTCTTGGTAAGCAACTCCAGTGTATATTTGGCCTTGAGTTTTAGGTTATTGTCCTGCTGAAAGGTGAATTTGTCTCCCAGTGTCTGTTGGAAAGCAGACTGAACCAGGTTTTCCTCTAGGATTTTGCCTGTGCTTAGCTCTATTCCGTTTCTTTTTATCCCAAAAACTCTCTAGTCTTTGACGATGACAAGCATACCCATAACATGATGCAGCCACAACCATGCTTACAAATATGAATAGTGGTACTCGGTGATGTGTTGTATTTGCTGTCCTGAATACAAAGCGTTGATTTCTTTGCAGTTTTACTTTAGTGCCTTATGGCAAACATGATGCATGTTTTGGAATATTATTATTCTATACAGGCTTCCTTCTTTTCACTGTCATTTAGGTTAGTATTGTGGAGTAACTACAATGTTGTTGATCCATCCTCAGTTTTCTCCTATCACAGCCATTAAACTATGTAACTGTTTTAAAGTGGAACTGAAAGCTTTTGAACTACTTTGCAGAAATGAAACAAACTTACAATCATAATATCAGTCAATACAAAATTCCCAGTTTATGCTACAAAATCTAATTTATAAGAGGTTTTAAAAATAGTTGTTGGTGGTAATGGACCTTTAAGTTGGTTGCCAACCACCATATAAATTCCAAAGAAGAAGAAGAAGCCTGAAGGAGGAGAGATTACTAGAAAAAAACTTGGTTTACCGTTTTATCTGTCGATTAATTGTAGGAGTAGAGGACCTTGAGCATTTCAGGTAAAATAACAACCCAATGTTTATATTAGCTAGCAACAGCAAGCTAGATAGCTAAATTGCCATAAATGCTTTTTGACTTGTCCGCAAATTAATAATCAACATGCTCTCGAGCGGTGTGGTCAGCATGTAAGGCACTGTTGGCAGAATAGATGGATGCAGTTCAATGCATTATTAATATAATTCACCAATACATTTCTTAGTAGTCCCAGAAATATTGCTATCAGGTTGTAAATTAAAGCTGGCCTGGTACATTGTTTGCTACCTCCACCCATTTGGGATGCACTGTTTAAGTTTCAATTACTCAATATTTTTAACAAAAACAGACTAATTTAAGGCTAGGAATGTCAATAGAATAAATCTAGCAAGGGCAATGATCACAAGTCAGTCATAACATGGCTAATTGTCTAGCGCACATGTGTCAACCACAAGACGTGACATATTTCTATCCAGCCCACACAATGTTTTGGGTTGTCAATTCCTTTTGGCCTGCTACCATAGCGCCAGCGTTGCACTGCACTACAAGTCACATCAAGCACTGCCAACATGCTGCACACCAAATGGCAGTGCATTGCCACACACACAACCCTCCTCCCAGACCCACACAGTGTGCAGCAGAGGGAAACTATACAGACATGCCACAGTCCTAGCTAGGCTACTAAAATGTTGCAGTCTGGCTTCTGCTTTTGACAATGAATAACAAAAACTAAACTTGCAACAAAACACCATGCAAAGGAGAAATATGTAGGCCTATTTAGAGCAACATTTGAGCAGTAGGCTGGCTACTCAACTACAGTACATTTTGAGTTCACCATACAGCAATGATGCAATCATTATTTATTTATCAAGCTAAAAACATGGAGCCTAACATTTGCTAGCTAGCAACCAGGAGGATCTCACGTCATTGGAGGAGTGGGTAAGTGACCAACTTTTTCCTCTGAAAAACTTGAACAACTTTTATACACAGTTAGCATACCTCTTAGTTGTCAATCAAATGTATTTGACATCGATCAGATGGGTGGGCAGGAAAGTTGCCCATTCAGTTGACAAAACGTGGGATGGGACAAGCATGCATTGGCATGCAAAACTGAAAGCGGCGAACCACCGCATTTAACCATGGCAAGGTGACCAGGAATATGGCCGAATACAAAGAGTGTAGTTATTTCCTTCGTAAGTCAATCAAACAGGCAAAACGTCAGTACAGAGACAAAGTGGAGTTGCAATTCAACGGCTCAGACACGAGTGGTACAGTTGAAGTCAGAAGTTTACATACACCTTAGCCAAATACATTTAAACTCAGTTATTCACAATTCCTGACAATCCTATTAAAAATTCCCCTGTCTAAGGTCAGTTAGGATCACCACTTTATTTTAAGAATGTGAAATGTCAGAATAATAGCTTTTATTTCTTTCATCACATTCCCAGTGTGTCAGAAGTTTACATACACTCAATTAGTATTTGGTAGCATTGCCTTTAAATTGTTTAACTTGGGTCAAACGTTTCGGGTAGCCTTCCACAAGCTTCCCACAATAAGTTGGGTGAATTTTGGCCCATTCCTCCTGACAGAGCTGGTGTAACTGAGTCAGGTTTGTAGGCCTCCTTGCTCGCACACGCTTTTTCAGTTCTGCCCACAAATTCTCTATAGAATTGAGGTCAGAGCTTTGTGATGGCCACTCCAATACCTTAACTTTGTTGTCCTTAAGCCATTTTGGCTTAATCTCTAGGAGACAGAACCCGTCTCCTTCCTGAGCGGTATGATGGCTGCGTGGTCCCATGGTGTTTATACTTCCGTACTATTGTTTGTACAGATGAACGTGGTACCTTCAGGCATTTGGAAATTGTTCCCAAGGATGAACTAGACTTGTGGAGGCCTACAATTTTTTTTCTGAGGTCTTGGCTGATTTCTTTAGATTTTCCTATGATGTCAAGCAAAGAGGCACTGGGTTTGAAGGTAGGCCTTGAAATACATCCACAGGTACACCTCCAATTGACTCAAATTATGTCAATTAGCCTATCAGAAGTTTCTAAAGCCATGACATCATTTTCTGAAAATTTCCAAGCTGTTTAAAAACACAGTCAACTTAGTGTATGTAAACTTCTGACCCACTGGAATTGTGATAGTGAATTAGCAGTGAAATAATCTTACGACTTCAACTGTAAATACTCCTCAGCAACCCTCCCCACCTCCCCTCAGACAAACCCGCAGGTGAAGAAGCCGGATGTGGAGGTTCTGGGCTGGCGTGGTTACACGTGGTATGTGGTTGTGAGGCTGGTTGGACGTACTGCCAAATTCTCTAAAATGACGTTGGAGGCAGCTTATGGTAGAGAAATTAATATTCAATTCTCTGGCAACAGCTGTGGAGGACATTATTGCAGCCAGCATGCCAATTGCACGCTCCCTCAAAATTTGAGCAATCTGTGGCATGGTGTTGTGTGACTAAATAGCACATTTTAAAGTGGCCTATTATTGTCCCTAACACAAGGTGCACCTGTGTAATTATTATGATGTTAACCAGCTTCTTGATATGCCACACCTGTTGGGTGGATGGATTATCTTGGCAAAGGAGAAATGCACACTAACAGGGATGCAAACACATTTGTGCACATTTTTTTTAATACATTTCTGTGATTTTATTTTTATTCCAGCTCATAAAACCTGTGACCAACACTTTACATGTTGCGTTTATATTTTAGTTCGGTTTAAAAATAAAAATAATTGTATGTTTTACTATTTGTATTTTTATGAACTTCACTGAGTTGGATGGTCCTCCCCTTCCTCCTCTGAGGAACCTCCACTGTCTCTCGATCTTTTTCTCATTCTTTCTCAATTCCATGTGTCTTTTGCTTCCCTCTTTCCCATTCCCTCCGCCATCCCTCTTCTTATTGTGAGGAGTAGAGAAGAGGGTTTCCACAGTGTTTAGCATTCAGCACCTCTCACTGTAGCATCACAGGCCTGTTTGCATCAGAGACTTACTCCAGGAAAAACACACTTCTTGGAGGGAATCATTTTTTTACAGTTTGCTTTTGCAGTTGTGGTGCACAAATGCACATGCACTCAAACACTACATGGACAAAAGTATGGGAACAACTGCTCGTCAATAAAAATAGAGTCGCACACTCTATATATAAACTCTATATATAAATCACCAATATTTCGGCATCACTGTGCCTTTTTCAGGGTAATGTCATTAATGCTTGAACCAGGTTATGTAGACAAACAGTGCAATTAGTGCAACCAATGACAATAGTGAGGGGTGTGTCATAATTATTAAGTTAATTAGAATGAATTGAGTGAAATTGTTAAAACAATAGTTTATGGCATATTGAATATATTAGGCTATTGTTGTTATATGGAAACATAATTGTACATAATATTAGCATCAACATACATTATTGTTTAATTCAATTTTACATATATATTTATTTGTCTCCTATTTCATTAAAAAAAATTGTTGCATGTAATCTTTTGGTTCAACCATAATAAGCATCAACAGGGGGACCATATTGGGTGTACGCTGATAAGCTGTAGAAAGAATATATACATTTATAAGACTTGTTCGTAAAAGAGAGATTTGTTCATAAGGGCCTGAGATCAAAGTCAATATTCAGACCACTAGAGGTCAATGGTTTTAGGATATCCAGTATGCCTCCCTTTGTAGTAGTAGGATCTAGATGTTACCTCCTCTCTTTGGTAGAGCAACATACTCAATGACTGTGTATTTGAGAGAGGAGATGGGATGGTTAGCTTCAGCAAAGTGAGCTGCTACTGGTTAGTCAATGTTCTTACCCCTGATTAAGCTGAGATGTTCAGATATGCATTGTTTTAATTGCCTTTTCGTTTGTCCTACGTAGACTTTCCCACATGAACAGGTGATTACTCCCTTGGTCTTGCATGAGATGATACCCCTAACCGGGATTTTTCGACTTGTATGTGAGTGTCTGAAGAAGGATGTTTTTATAGTGCTATTGCACTGTGCGCATGAGCCACATTTGTAGTTCCCATTTAGAATGGTTGTCAAGAGTGTCCGAGTGAGCTCAGGAGGCATCTCCAATATTGTGACCACGCTTATAGACCACCAGTGGGGGTTCCTTGAAGAGGTGTGCAATTGTTTTGGTCTGATTGCAGAATATACCAGTGCTTTTTCAGGATTGCTTTAAATTTTAAACACTTGGTGTTCTTGGTGCAAAAGACTGTTGCATTGTTTTTCTTCATTGGTTGAGTTTTTAGCAATTTCTCTCTTGGTTTTTGAGACAACTGCTCGTTGAACATCTTATTCCAAAATTATGGGCTGCGGAGACGTTCTTCCATTCAGCCACAAGAGCATTAGTGAGGTCGGGCACTGATGTTGGGCGATTAGGCCTGGCTCACAGTGGGCGTTCCAATTCATCCCAAAAGGTGTTCGATGGGGAGATCAGGGCTCTGTCCAGGCCAGTCAAGTTCTTCCACACCAATCACGACAAACCATGTCTGTATGGACCTCGCTTTGTTCATGGGGGCATTGTCATGCTGAAACAGGAAAGAGTCATCCAGAAACTGTTGCCACAAAATTGGAAGCACAGAATTGTCTAGAATGTCATTGTATGCTGTAGAGTTAAGATTTCCCTTCACTGGAACTAACGGGCCTAGCCCGAACCATGAAAAACAGCCAAATACCATTATTCCTCCTCCACCAAACTTTACAGTTGGCACTATGCATTCGGACAGGTAGTGTTCTCCTGGCATCCGCCAAACCCAGATTCGTCCGTCAGACTGCCAGATGGTGAAGTGTGATTCATCACTCCAGAGAACGTGTTTCCACTGCTCCAGAGTCCAATGGCAGCAAACCAACATTGCGCATGCTGATCTTAGGCTTGTGTGTGGCTGCTCGGCCATGGAAACCCATTTCATGAAGCTCCCAACAAACAGTTATTCTGCTGACGTTGCTCCCAGAGGCCGTTTGGAACTCGGTAGTGAGTGTTGCAACCGAGAAAATACTATTTTTACGCACTACACGCTTCAGCACTCGGCAGTCCCATTCTGTGAAGTTGTGTGGCCTACCACTTCGTGGCTGAGCAGTTTTTGCTCCTAGACTTTTCCACATCACAATAACAGCACTTACAAACACACCCACAGACAAACACAATAAGAATATGCAATGAAACCCATGAAATTAGTGTACGAATGTTAATACCTTAAACATGGCATTCGGCACACATACGATTAACCTTGAGTAATTCGGACATGAATCGTGTGGGGGAATTTGCATGATTTCCTCTGTGCTTCCTCAGGTCAAAGTGCTAATGAACAGCCTTCACTCTGTCAATACCTGCTGGCTTGATTCCTCCATTGGTTTGTGCACATAATTCTCAACAACACTGCTAGTCTGTATCTACATTATGATGGAATTATTAAGAGAGCATATTCGTTAAGTATTCAGACCCATTCCCCTTTTCCACATTGTTACGTTACAGCCTTATTCTAAAATATATTTAAAAAATTACAAATCCTCATCAATCTACACACAATACTCCACAATGACAAAACCCCAAAAGTTTAGAAATGTTTGCACATTAATTACAAATAAAAAAATGAAATACATTATTTACATAAGTATTCAGACCATTTTCAATGAGACTCGAAATTGAGCTCAGGTGCATTCTGTTTCCATTGATCATCCTTGAGATATTTCTACAACTTGATTGGAGTCCACCTGTGGTAAATTAAATTGATTCAACATGATTTGGAAAGGCACACACCTGTCTATACAAGGTCCCACAGTTGACAGTGCATATCAGAGCAAAAAGCCATGAGGTCGAAGGAATTGTCCGTAGAGATCCGGGTACCGAAACATTTCTGCAGCATTGAAGGTCCCCAAGAACAGAGTGGCCTCCCATCATTATTTTACTGGAAGAAGTTTGGAATCACCAAGACTCTCCCTAGAGCTGGCCGCCCTGCTAAACTGAGCGGGGGAGAAGGGCCTTGGTCAGGGAGCTGACCAAGAACCCGATGATCCCTCTGACAAAGATCCAGTGTTCCTCTGTGGAGATGGGAGAACCTTCCAGAAGGAGAACCATCTCTGCAGCACTCCACCAATCAGGCCTTTATTGTAATGTGGCCAGACGGAAGCCACTCATCAGTAAAAGGCACATGACAGCTGGTTTGGAGTTGGCCAAAAGGCACCTAAAGGACTCTCAGACCATGATAAACAAGATTTTCTGGTCTGATGAAACCAAGATTGAAGTTGTTGGCCTGAATGCCAAGAGTCACATCTGGAGGAAACCTGGCACCATCCCTACCGTGAAGCATGGTGGTGGCAGCATCATGATGTGGGGATGTTTTTCAGCGGCAGGGACTGAGAGACCAGTCAGGATCGAGGGAAAGATGAACGTAGCAAAGTACAGAGAGATCCTTGATGAAATCCTGCTCCAGAACGCTCAGGACCTCAGACTGGGGCAAACAGGACAACAACCCTAAGCACACAGCCAAGACAATGCAGGAGTGGCATCGGGACAAGTCTCTGAATGTCCTTGAGTGGCCCAGCCAGAGCCCGGACTTGAACCCAATCAAACATCTCTGGAGAGATCTGAAAATAGCTGTGCAGCAATGCTCCCTATCCAACCTGACAAAGCTTGAGTGGATCTGCAGAGAAGAATGGGAGAAACTCCCCAAATACAGCTGTGCCAAGCTTGTTGCGTCATACCCAAGAAGACTCGAGGATGTAATTACTGCCAAAGGTGCTTCAACAAAGTACTGAGTAAAGGGTCTCAAAACTTGATATCTTATTATTTATTTCTTTATACAATTGCAAAAAAAAATTAATAAACTGTTTTTGCTTTGTCATTATGGGGTATTGTGTGTAGATTGATTATTTTTATTTTATTTGATAAATTTTAGAATAAGGCTGTAACGTAAGATAATGTGGAAAGTTAAGGTGTCTGAAAACTTTCCGAATGCACTGCATATCTGGCATTATGTGTCATTCATATAAGCTGTGTGGTCCTGTTTGGATCCGCTGCTACGAGCATGCTGCTAACAATACCAGGGTTGTGAGTTCAATTCTTGCTGTTTTTACATGCTAAAATGTATGCACTCACTGTCACTTGGTATAAAAGTTCATACTAAACTCAGCAAAAAAAGAAACGTCCTCTCACTGTCAACTGCGTTTATTTTCAGCAAACTTAACATGTGTAAATATTTGTATGAACATAACAAGATTCAACAACTGAGACATGAACTGAACAAGTTCCACAGACTTGTGACTAACAGAAATGGAATAATGTGTCCCTGAACAAAGGGGGGGGTTCAAAATCAAAAGTAACAGTCAGTATCTGGTGTGGCCACCAGCTGCATTACGTACTGCAGTGCATCTCCTCCTCATGGACTGCACCAGATTTGACAGTTTTTGCTGTGAGATGTTACCCCACTCTTCCACCAAGGCATCTGCAAGTTCCCAGATATTTCTGGGGGGGAATGGCCCTAGCCCTCACCCTCCGATCCAACAGGTCCCAGACGTGCTCAATGGGATTGAGATCCGGGCTCTTCGCTGGCCATGGCAGAACACTGACATTCCTGTCTTGCAGAAAATCATGCACAGAGCAGTATGGCTGGTGGCATTGTCATGCTGGAGGGTCATGTCAGGATTAGCCTGCAGGAAGGGTACCACATGAGGGAGGAGGATGTCTTCCCTGTAACGCACAGTGTTGAGATTGCCTGCAATGACAACAAGCTCAGTCCGATGATGCTGTGACACACCGCCCCAGACCATGACGGACCCTCCACCTCCAAACCGATTCCGCTCCAGAGTACAGGCCTTGGTGTAATGCTCATTCCTTCGACGATAAACGCGAATCCGACCATCACCCTTGGTGAGACAAAACCGCAACTCGTCAGTGAAGAGCACTTTCTGCCAGTCCTGTCTGGTCCAGCGACGGTGGGTTTGTGCCCATAGGCGTCGTTGTTGCCGGTGATGTCTGGTGAGGACCTGCCTTGAGGTATTTGGTGGTTGTGTTGTCCTGCCTGTGGTTGTGTATTTCCAGCAGCAACAGTTCCCCAGATGAGGTAGCAGTAGCTCTAACCTGCAGGGTGACTGTTTAGTGACTAAGGGCTATCAGTAGCGTAATTTAAAAGCCCTAAAGCTCTATGAAGCAGGAAGGCTATTAAGAGAGGGAGGTTAGAATATCCCACCAGATCAGCCTCATACCCTCACTAATTATGGCTCAATGAGTAAGGGGGAGAGAAGTGATTGATAAATATTGTCCTAACTGGCCTGGCCGCTACACCTACTGTAGGCTGTTACTGGGTCCCTGTGGCTTAGCTATGCAGTTCGTTTTTAACTCTACTTCCATACCTTGCTATGACAAAGAATGCAATACATTATCAACGCGCATGCCCCGCATACCTGAGAATATTTTCTTTTTAGCCATTTTCTTTTCTTTAATTTTACTCTGGCGATTATTTCCCAGTCTTGCTTGTGCCATTCGTTTTTTCCTGTTAACGTAACGACCACAGAAATTTTGTAATGACCTGTCAAACACACCAGTCATGGCTGAAATGGGTTCAATGGAATACTGTACATTGGCTTAACGTTGCATCTATAAGAACGCTTTGCTCCTTGTTTGGGCGGCGTTCGGCGGTCGACGTCACTGGTCTTCTAGCCATCGTCGATCCACTTTTCATTTTCCATTTGTTTTGTCTTGTGTTCCCACACACCTGGTTTCAATTCCCAAATTAAGTGTCATGTATTTAATCCTCTGTTTCCCCCATGTCTTTGTGTGTGATTGTTCATTTTTGTTCAGGTTGGTATTGTTCCGGCTGGTTTGTGCTGGGTGCCATTTATTTAATCCGCGTTCTGTGGCAACCGTTCTTTTGCACTTTGTATTATGGTTTTACTTTGTGCTGTCTAAGTAAAGTGCGTTTGGTTCACTCATCTCTACTCTCCTGCGCCTGACTTCATACACCAGCTACACCCACCCATCTGACAACAACTTTATTTTCTGTGGTAATTTTTTGTGCAAAAAAAATTATTCATGATTTAATATAGTTGAAACGTTTATAAAGGAGATCCACTTGAATGACAGCAACTTCCGAAAATTAACACTGATTATAGTGATATTATGTCTGATCTCACAAACAATGTAAAGTATGAAGATAGGTGTAACCTAGAGTCAAGGGTTTTGAATTAAAATTGTGTCGTTATCCTTCTCTTGACAAACTAGTTGAATTATTCAAGATAACATGACAAAACATTATTAATGAAGCAGTCTAGACAGCACAGGTGAGTGACTGCAGGTAGGCCTAGACAGAGCAAGTTTTTGGTTGTTGTAGCTCCGTTCCTCTCCTTTATATGTCTTCATGTATGCAAATACACCCAGTATATATAGTACCATCAGAAAATATTCACACCCCTTGACTTATTCCACAATGTGTTAGGTTACAGCCTTATTCTAAAATGGAATAATACAAAAAAAATCCATCAGCAATTTACGCACAATACCCCATAATGACAGAGCAAAAACTGGTTTTTAGAAAACATTTCTGGACACTCTACCATAAAAGGTCTGATTGTCGGAGTGCTGCACAGATCGTTGTCCTTCTGGAACTCTAGAGCTCTGTCAGAGTGACCATCGGGTTCTTGGTCAGCTCCCTGACCAAGGACTTTCTCTCTCAATTGCTTAGTTTGGTCTTGGTGGTTGCAAACTTCTTGCCACTGTGTTCTTGGGAACCTTCAATACTGCTGACAAGTTTTGGTACCCTTCCCTAGATCTGTGCCTTGACACAATCCTGTCTCGGAGCTCTACAGACAATTCCTTCGACCTCCTGGCTTGGTTTCTGCTCTGTCAACTGTGGGACCTTATATAGACAGGGTGTGCCTTTCCAAATCATGTCCAATCAATTGCATTTACCACAGGTGGACTCCAATCAAGTAGTAGAAACATCTCAAGGATGATCAATGGAAACAGGATGCACCTGAGCTCAATTTCGATTCTCATAGCAAAGGGTCTGAATATTTATGTAAATAAGGTATCTGTTTTTTATTTTTAGTACATTTGTAAAGAAAAATCTAAAAACCTGTTTACACTTTGTCATTATGGGGTATTGTGTGTAGATCGCTGAAGATTTGTACTTATTTAATCAATTTCAGATTAAGAGTGTATCGTAACAAAATGTGGAAAAAGTCAAGGCATCTGAATACGTTCCGAAAACACTGTATATGCAAATGAGGCACATATAGTTGTCTTTATTTTATCACACAGTATAAAAAAATAACTGATATACCATTGATATTTTACAATAAATGGAATACCTGAATTCCGACTAAAATGCCTGAACACCGTGCTTGTACAAATTTTATGTGCTATAAAAAAAATTATTCAACAAGTTTCAAGTCTATTCATCCATTGTCCAAATGTTGCATTTATTAGAATAGTATTTTTAACCATTAGATGATCGTTGCTTAATGCATCTTGGAAATACGTGGCACTTCAATCGGTTCAAAATCTGTTCCACATAGAGGAGCACTACCATGGTAAGCAAAAAAGACATCACTGTGATTCTAGCAGACATTTTTAATCTCACCCTCACAGTGCATGAAAACACTATATTACTCACTACACTTGGGAGGCGTGATATTTTGAAACTGCTCTTTTAATGCTGTCATTTAAATTAAACAATGTGAAAATGCAAGGCAAACATCATGAGCAGCAGTAATCCAAACATATTTGGAATTATTGCAATGTCCCACTATTCAAAACTGTTATTTATGCATGAGTGTGAGATTAGGCGGAAAATGTCAGCCTAGCTGTCTAATTGTCAGACTTTGAACCAAAACATATTCAGGCTTTTTCTAAGAATCAGATTCACCGTCAAAACAAAGATTGATCAGAGGTTAAATGAAGAACATAACATAAAACTATGTAGAAAAATGCTTGT
The DNA here is from genome assembly GCA_030435695.1 of Brachymystax lenok tsinlingensis. Taxonomy (NCBI): domain Eukaryota; kingdom Metazoa; phylum Chordata; class Actinopteri; order Salmoniformes; family Salmonidae; genus Brachymystax; species Brachymystax lenok. The sequence continues at coordinate 36,537,172 of CM059780.1, forward strand.
AGGCAATTACAACAGATGAGATGAATTGTATTTACCAGATGGCACTGAAAGAGAATCTGCTTTGATGATAAGTAGGCAATAATATGAATGATGTTGAGTTAAACTCAGGTGAGCTTATCAAAGACAGTATCATTAGCTTTCTGTCACAGATTGAGTCCATGAGAATGTTTCTCCTCTCTAAAACGAATCTCTATTAGGCATGCAAAATGTGTGAAATAAAACTAAATGCATGATTATATCTGTTTTTGTGTTTTCATTTTAAAGTGTACAGTGGTTTATTGGCAGACTCTATAATATACTGTATGATGCACCTGATATTCTGTTATTAGACATTCTGTTGGAAGTAAAAAGGCAAAAACTGACTGTGCAGCTTGGCAGAGTGGTATGGGGGGAGTGTGTGGTCTTTGAGTGGAATTCTTTTAAGGAAATCCACAAACCAGAGTCCTCCTATTTCACTGTTATCCAACCCAATTAGCTACCAGCCAGAAATGTTAAACCATTTGTGTTGGATGGAGCTGGTGGCTGAGGTCTGGCATCTAGTGTGTGTGTGTGTGTGTGTGTGTGTGTGTGTGTGTGTGTGTGTGTGTGTGTGTGTGTGTGCGTGTCTGTGTGCATGCATGCGTGGTGCAATGCTGACGCTATGCCTCTCGTTTGCTGTGCATGGGCTTTGTGCCATAGTTCAGTTTAACCTGGCACAGCACTAAACGTGCATGAGACACAGCTAGTGAGAGAGAGGAGATCAGACACTCAGAGAGCGGTGGATAAAAAAAGCACTATGGCTTAACACTAGAACAGCTGGGCGTCGATGGACCCCCCCTTCAAGCTAAAGAGCAGTCATTCTGACAGAAACATTCTAATAGAGTAATTAATACACTGCTCAAAAAAATAAAGGGAACACTTAAACAACACAATGTAACTCCAAGTCAATCACACTTCTGTGAAATCAAACTGTCCACTTAGGAAGCAACACTGATTGACAATACATTTCACATGCTGTTGTGCAAATGGAATAGACAACAGGTGGAAATTATAGGCAATTAGCAAGACACCCCCAATAAAGGAGTGGTTCTGAAGGTGGTGACCACAGACCACTTCTCAGTTCCTATGCTTCCTGGCTGATGTTTTGGTCACTTTTGAATGCTGGCGGTGCTTTCACTCTAGTGGTAGCATGAGACGGAGTCTACAACCCACACAAGTGGCTCAGGTAGTGCAGCTCATCCAGGATGGCACATCAATGCGAGCTGTGGCAAGAAGGTTTGCTGTGTCTGTCAGCGTAGTGTCCAGAGCATGGAGGCGCTACCAGGAGACAGGCCAGTACATCAGGAGACGTGGAGGAGGCCGTAGGAGGGCAACAACCCAGCAGCAGGACCACTACCTCCGCACTGCCAGAGCCCTGCAAAATGACCTCCAGCAGGCCACAAATGTGCATGTGTCTGCTCAAACGGTCAGAAACAGACTCCATGAGGGTGGTATGAGGGCCCAACGTCCACAGGTGGGGGTTGTGCTTACAGCCCAACACCGTGCAGGACGTTTGGCATTTTCCAGAGAACACCAAGATTGGCAAATTCGCCACTGGCGCCCTGTGCTCTTCACAGATGAAAGCAGGTTCACACTGAGCACGTGACAGACGTGACAGAGTCTGGAGACGCCGTGGAGAACGCTCTGCTGCCTGCAACATCCTCCAGCATGACCGGTTTGGCGGTGGGTCAGTCATGGTGTGGGGTGGCATTTCTTTGGGGGGCCGCACAGCCCTCCATGTGCTCGCCAGAGGTAGCCTGACTGCCATTAGGTACCGAGATGAGATCCTCAGACCCCTTGTGAGACCATATGCTGGTGCGGTCGGCCCTGGGTTCCTCCTAATGCATGACAATGCTAGACCTCATGTGGCTGGAGTGTGTCAGCAGTTCCTGCAAGAGGAAGGCATTGATGCTAAGGACTGGCCCGCCCGTTCCCCAGACCTGAATCCAATTGAGCACATCTGGGACATCATGTCTCGCTCCATCCACCAACGCCACGTTGCACCACAGACTGTCCAGGAGTTGGCGGATGCTTTAGTCCAGGTCTGGGAGGAGATCCCTCAGGAGACCATCCGCCACCTCATCAGGAGCATGCCCAGGTGTTGTAGGGAGGTCATTCAGGCACGTGGAGGCCACACACACTACTGAGCCTCATTTTGACTTGTTTTAAGGACATTACATCAAAGTTGGATTAGCCTGTAGTGTGGTTTTCCACTTTAATTTTGAGTGTGACTCCAAATCCAGACCTCCATGGGTTGATAAATTTGATTTCCATTGATAATTTTTGTGTGATTTTGTTGTCAGCACATTCAACTATGTAAAGATTATTTCATTCATTCAGATCTATGATGTGTTATTTTAGTGTTCCCTTTATTTTTTTTGAGCAGTGTATATTTCATATATGCTATAGCAAAAATAATAATTTGTTTGTGTTTATGAAGGCCTTGGGTAACATTAGAATACGATTTGTACTTCATTTCAAATAACACAATAGCATTTTCATTAGTTTATGTTACTGTAGGGTATATGTTCAATAAAACATTTTTGTGGAGTGCCTTTGTTAAAACTATGAAACAGAAAGCATATGCATTGGAACATGGGAACAGCTTGTTTTTACAATGATAAAATAAAAATACCCCAACCACCAAGAAGTGAGGTCAAAAGACACGGGCAAATTATGAAAACATCAGTAGCATACATGCTGACCAGACCGCCATCGCGCGCATGTTGATTTTGTCCACCCAAACCAGGTCCTCTATTCCGAAAACTAATCCACAGATAAAAGGGTAAACCGAGTTTGTTTCTAGTAATCTCTCCTCCTTCAGGCTTCTTCATCGTCTTTGGACTTTATATGGCAGTTGGCAATCAACTTAAAGGTCCATTACCACTACCAACTGGACTGGACTGTGGACCTCAGTTCATCTTTCAATCACCCATGAGGGTATATGCTCCTAAAAACCAATGAGGAGATGGCACGTGGGTATATGCTCCTAAAAACCAATGAGGCAGGACTTACAGCGCGTCAAACGTCACAGATAAAACCAAGTTCTATTTTAGAGCCTGGCTACGCAGACGCTCGTTGACGCCCGCGAGCAGTGTGGGTGCAATGATTGAATAACATCTACAGTACAAGTCAAAAGTTTGGACACACCTACTCATTCAAGGGTTTTTCTTTATTTGTACTATTTTCTACATTGTAGAACAACAGTGAAGACATCAAAACTATGAAATATCACATATGGAATTATGTAGTAACCAAAAAAGTGTTAAACAAATCACAATATAGTAGCCACCCTTTGCCTTGATGACAGTTTTGCACACTCTTGGCATTCTCTCAACCAGTTTCATGAAGTAGTCACCTGGAATGCATTTCAATTAACAGGTGTGCCTTGTTAAAAGTTAATTTGTGGAATTTCTTTCCTGCTGCATCAGATGACCTGGCCTCCACAATGACCCGACGTCAACCCAATTGAGATGGTTTGGGATGAATTGGACTGCAGAGTGAAGGAAAAGCAGCCCACAAGTGCTCAGCATATCTGGGAACTCCTTCAAGACTGTTGGAAAAGCATTACTCATGAAGCTGGTTGAGAGAATTCCAAGAGTGTGCAAAGCTGTCATCAAGGGAAAGGGTGCCTATTTGAAGTATATTTTGATTTGTTTAACACTTTTTTGATTACTACATGATTCCATATGTGTTATTTTATAATTTTGATGTCTTCACTATTATTCTACAATGTAGAAAATAGTAAAAATAAAGAAAAACCTTTGAATGAGTAGGTGTGTCCAAATACCGCAACGCGAGCGGTGTGGTCAACATGTAAACATCATTATAAGCGGCAAGTCGCCTTGATAAATAGTGTAACTCGCCAAAAAAGCAATAGCAATAGCATTATAACGTATATAAAACTGTTGATATGACAGCAGTCAAAAATAGTAAATTATTGTCAGCTCGTGCTTGTGTGCAATTGGTGTGAAAATATGTGTGAAATTGACAACAGCAGTGTGTTATATAGTAAAAGTCAAGGACGGAGGGCGGCATGAGCTAAACATTTTTTTATTTAAATCACGAGCAGTTAAAATGACTGCTTTAGCGGTTCTAAAGTTAAACACCAGCAGAGTACACTGAACTAACCACAGCACAGAGAGGGGGTGTTCTACAATTAATCCAAACATGCAGTGTCCTATGCATGAGACAATATACTGCGGAAAGGAGAGATGGAAACGGTGACATGAGTGGAAGCAGCCTCTCCTCCTAAAGGATGTTGTAGGTCTGAGTCGGTTTTACTGAGCAGTGGGACAATCAAAGGGAACCGCTGAGCCCTGCAACTCCCCTGCACCTACACCTCCAGCCACCGGGAGGCACTACACCCAGAAGTTGAATTGCGACCCAATGGGAGAAGCCTTGCCTAGGGACGTGCCAGTACCCATCATATTGGAATTCAAAGGGGGGAATCCCAACATAACTGTTGTCTACATCAGGATGACTAGCTGTCCAGCACTTTCATCCCTAATTTGGTGAGAGACACAAACAATTGCTTTTGTCATGTAGCAATAGCATATTGCAGTTATTCCTGGTTGACTGACATTGTTTTCCACAAGAAAATAACCCAATAACAGTAAACTGATTTCTCCAGGATTCCTATTCTAATCAAGTAAATGGCATTCCTATGCACAAAACAATCCTACCAGATGCCTACATGAGAAATTACTGGAGTGGAAAAGCGCCCTCTAAACAGTGGATGTGAGGGGCTGCCAGGGCGGCTGTTATAGTGAAGTGAGAAAGGGCCTGTGAGGCCGTGCCAGATCGGCAGTAATTGGAGGGGCCTTCGCATATGCAGTGCCACGTCGGAGGGTTGTACTCCCAGAGCAGAGGAGAGCAAGGAAGAGTCCAGTGCCAGGGTTTAAAAAAGGCTAGTTAGGAGAGAGAGGTCTGAGAGCGAGAGCGAGAGAGAGAGAGAGCTGAGAGAGAGCTGAGAGAGAGCCGAGAGAGAGCTGAGAGAGAGCCGAGAGAGAGCTGAGAGATGGCTGGCTGGCAGCATCCCCCACCCTAAGTAGCCTCACTACTGCTGAGTGCCCCCTCACAATCAATGACAATCACTCCCTGTCTATCAAGCCACAGAGGTTTGGTTTGGAATTTGTTCACTTCTATAAGCCTTGTCATACTCTCAACCTCTGTCATTGATAATCACAAAGGGACAGCTTAGTCATTAAAGGACTGCATTGCTTTTCTCCCCATGGCTATTTCCTCTCAGAAAACTGCATAGCTGCACTGGGCCCTCCGACCAAGCTAAATAATAGCTGAACACAGTAGACAGGCTTATCTAATCTGAAGAGGACACAGTTAACAAACACGCAGAAACACGCAGACACACACAGCCACACATCCGCACGCACACACACACAGTAGCTGAAGGGTATAACTACCTACTGAAATATTGCAAAACAATGCCCCTTCAATGCCAGAGGAGTGTTTTACCCTGTCTGCATCTGTAGACCGTAAGCTGTCATCTGTCAATTGGGATGGGCCAGCAGCCATTATGACAGGATAACAGTGATTTAGTGTGACAGGGATACAAGGCCACAGTATCCATCACAGGGGAATGGCCTGCATACTCTGACTTCAAAACTACCCCACCAATCCCCACTCCTCCCCCTTTACAGCGCAGCCTATCACGGCTGATTTTCACCATGCCATGGCACCAAAACAGGATGTCAATTTATGGAGAGTAATAGACACCATCAACAGTGCCAGACAGGAGCCCTGCCCTGTTATTCTTACACAACGAGCAGTGGGTGCATTTAATTATTTACCATAATAAGCTGCATTATGTACAAAAATATAGACAGAGAAACTTTTGGACAGAAATAAATATCAAATCTGTGATTAACTCTTACTGTACCATAGAAGTACAGTATAATTTCTAGAACAGACATCTGTATTCAAGTCAACGGTCTTTAATAGGGGGACCAGCGGCAATATTGAGTGGATGTTATACCCATTAACCAGGGAGTAAAAGCAGGAATTTCATCATTCAGTGTGTGCTTTATTATCAAGACATTCTATTTCTATGTACTGTACCTTGCGGAGTTGGCTGGCGGGGGAGCCGCTGCCGTTGACCGGGTGACATTTGAAGTTGAGCAGCAGGTCCCCGATGGCATCCTGGTCCCCATCGGCCCTCTGACTAGAGAGGGGTGGAAGGGGGGCTCTCTGTACTGCTGTACACGAAAGACCCTGGAAGTTAGACGGCCTGATCAGAAAGGCCTCCAGGGCTATGTTAGGAGACACCTGGATGGAGACATAGTGATAGGGAGGGTGGAGTGAGTTTATCCTCCAGGTCAGAACAGAAATTGCTGATCATTGAAATTGTTGAATGTGTCAGTCATTCTGTGTTGAATCAAAAAAAAAGATGTTGACGAAACAAAACCAAATTGCTGGTCATGCTGAGTTGTGAGACTAAAAGGATGAGGAACTAGCTTTGATTCTGAAACTAATCTTGGTAACACTTTATAAGGTGCAGATATTGGATCTTAATTTGATCACACAGTTGTCGCTGAGAATTGTCCCGGGGTTGCAGGAATGACATAAATTCACTGAACACCCGCACTAACACACGGCTACATTAACAGTATTGCACTTTTCATGAAGCCTAATTTTGACCAGCTAATAGCCTAACCACGATCAAGCAACATTACATCTGCGGAAAAGTGTGAATGGACTAAACGTTAAAATTCTATTGATGCAGAATTCTTTTGCCGCGACAATACTGGTCAGATCCAACACCTGTATCCTTTAAGGAGTTAAAATTTAATTTATAGACATTTAAGTGCATTTTTGTTTGTCTACCTACCTTTGATATGACCTGTGTGTCTATGGTGAGTGCCAGGTCGGCGATGCGTTCCACACACTGGACGATGCGAGTACACGCCCTGGCCTCGTTCTGAGCCATCCACAGGATGTGTTCCTCCACCAGCATCATGTTACTGGCTATGTCAGAGATATAGTCCCCTAGCTACAGGATTCAGGTAGAGAGAAAGTAGATCTGTCATTAACATCTATCACATCCACAAAAGAAAAGCCATTTATTATACCAAAACAGATTGCTGAGGGTGGTGATGGTGACTTTATTCATTATTAAAAGATTTAATTTAGATTAGCGGCTCCAATGGGGCATAATCACTTCATTGTGATGACAGTTGAACTATTTACATCAACTTCAGAGTTTTTTAATCTAACTGTTCTGTGGAGAGATTGGGTTGGCATTAATCATTGTGTATCTGGGAATCCAAGTATTGGTAGGTTTTCTAGTATGACTCTGTTTACCTATGGCAAGTGGCTCGGAGATGAGAGCTCCAAATAATGATCTTCTCACAGAAAAAGCCAATTACAATTCCAGTACACCCTTCTGACCTGTGTGCCCAGACCCTGTAGTTGTCTTCAATTGTATAGAGGAAAGACATTTTGAATTGGTTAGGGGGATATTATCTCTTAATCACCATACCTCTCAGGTGCATTATTGTCACAAGCAAGAAAAAAAGTAAGACGAAAAGTGCACAGCTTTTCAAAATATATTGAAGGCTAGTATAGGCTGTATGGTGGCAGGATAAGACGCCTTTATTCCTGAACTGTGAGTACATGAAGCATAAAGTACAGTTTCTCAAATCGGGATATATGTAACTCTGCTGCTACTTTCATTTAAGCTGTCGACTGATCAGTTTCATACAGTGTGGCCTACACACAATACCACATAATACACTACATTGTCGAAAATCTCATTCCAAAATTAAGGCCATTAATATGGAGTTGGTCCCCACTTTGCTGCTATAACAGCATCCACTCTTCTGGAAAGGCTTTCCACTAGATGTTGGAACATTGCTGCGGGGACTTGCTTCCATTCAGCCCCAAGAGCATTGGTGAAGTCGGGCACTGATGTTGGGGGCGATTAGGCCTGGCTCGCAGTTGGTGTTCCAATTCATCCCAAAGGTGTTCGATAGGGTTGAGGTCAGAGCTCTGTGTAGGCCAGTCAAGTTTATCCACACCGATCTCACAAACCATTTCTGTATGGACCTCACTTTGTGCAAGGGGGCATTGTCATGCTGAAACAGGAAAGGGCCTTGCCCAAACTGTTGCCACAAAGTTGGAAGAATCGTCTATAATGTCATTGTATGCTGTAACATTAAGATTTCCCTTTACTGGAACCAAGGGGCCTAGCCTGAACCATGAAAAACAGCCAAAGACCATTATTCCTCCTCCACCAAACTTTACAGTTGGCACTGCATTGGGGCAGGTAGCATTCTCCTGGCATCTGCCAAATCCAGATTCATCCGTCGGACTGCCAGATGGTGAAGCGTGATTCATCACTCTGGAGAACACGTTTCCACTGCTCCAGAGTCCAATGGCAGCAAGCTTTACACCACTCCAGCAGACGCTAGGCATTGCACATTTTTATCTTAGGCTTGTGTGCGGCTGCTCAGCCTTGGAAATCCTTTTCATGAAGCTCCCGACGAACAGCTCTTTCGCTGACGTTGCTTTCAGAGGCAGTTTGGAACTCGGTAGTGAGCGTTTCAAAAGAGTACAGACAATTATTACACGCTACGCACAACAGCACTCGTCCGTCTTGTTCTGTGAACTTGTGTGGTCTACCACTTCACGGCTGAGCCGTTGTGGCTCCTAGATGTTTCCCCTTCACAATAACAGCCCTTGCAGTTGACAGGGGCAGCTCTACCAGGGCAGAAATATGACGAACTGACTTGTTGGAAAGGTGGCATCATATGACAGTGCCACATTGAATGTCACTGAGCTCTTCAGTAAGGCCATTCTACTGCCAATGTTCCCCCATGGAGATTGCATGGCTATGTGCTCGATTCCCATACACCTGTCAGCAAAGGGCGTGGCTGAAATTTCACTCATCAATCTATACACAATACCCCATAATGACAAAGCGAAAACAGGTTTTTAGAAATTTTTCAAAATGTATAAAAAATGCTATGAAACTTGAAATTGAGCTCAGGTGCAATCTGTTTCCTTTGATTGTCCTGGAGATGTTACTACAATTTGATTGGAGTGGTATTGATTGGACATGATTTGGAAAGGCACACACCTGTCTATATAAGGTCCCACAAGTCATGAGGTTGAAGGAATTGTCCGTAGAGCTCAGAGACAGGATTGTATTGAGGCATAGATATGGAGAAGGGTACCAAAAAATGTCTGCAGTGTTGAAGGTCCCCAAGAACACGGTGGCCTCTATCATTAATAAATGGAAGAAGTTTGGAACCACCAAGACTCTTCCTTGAGCTTTCCACCAGGCAAACTGAAAAATCGGGGGAGAAGGGCCTTGGTCAGGGAGGTGACCAAGAACCCGATGGTCACTCTGACAGAGCTCCAGAGTTCCTCTGTGGAGATGGGAAAATCTTCCAGAAGGACAACTTTTTCTGCAGTTATCCACCAATCATGCCTTTATGGTAGAGTGGCCAGACATAAGCCACTCCTCAGTAAAAGGCACATGACAGCCCGCTTGGAATTTGCCAAAAGACACCTAAAGGACTCTCAAACCATGAGAAACAAGATTCTCTGGTCTGATGAAACCAAGATTGAACTCTTTGGCCAAGCGTCATGTCTGGAAGAAACCTGGCACCATCCCTACAATGAAGCATGGTAGTGGCAGCATAATGCTGTGGGGATGTTTTTCAGCAGCAGGGACTGGGAGACCAGTCAGGATCGAGGAAAAAATGAACGGAGCAAAGTACAGAGAGATTCTTGATAAAAACCTGCTCCACAGAGCTCAGGACCTCAGACTGGGGCGAAGGTTCACCTTCCAACAGGACAACAACCCTAAGCAACACAACGCAGGAGTGGCGTCGGGACAAGTTTCTGAATGTCCTTGAGTGGCCCAGTCAGAGACCCAAATACAGGTGTGCCAAGCTTGTAGCGTCATACCCAAGAAGACTCGAGGCTGTAATCGCTGCCAAGGGTGCTTCAACAAAGCACAGAGTAAAGGGTCTGAATATTTATGTAAATATGATATTTCAGGTTTTTTTATATATACATTTTCAAAAATGTCTAAAAACCTGATTTTGCTTTGTCATTATGGGGTATTGTGTGTAAATTGATGAGGAAAAAATACAATTTAATACATTTCAGAATAAGTCTGTAGCGTAACAAAATGTAGAAAAAGTCAAGGGGTGTGAATACTTTCTGAATGCACTGCAAATTGCATGGACTCACTCTGTGTGCAATAATAGTGTTTAATATGATTTTTGATTGACTACATCATCTCTGTACCATCATGTTATGGGTATGCTTGTGAGGACTGGGGAGTTTTTCAGTAAAAAAAATAAACTGTAAGGAGCTATGCACCGACAAAATCTTAGAGGAAAACCTGTTACTATCTGCCTTCCACCAGACACTGGGAGATGAATTCACCTTTCAGCAGGACAATACCCTAAAACACAAGGCCAAATATACACTAGAGTTGCTTACCAAGAAGACCGTGAATGTTCCTGAGTGGACGGGTTTTGACTTAAATCTACGTGAAAATCTATGGCAAGACCTGAACATGGTTGTCTAGCAATGATCAACAACCAATTTGACAGAGCTTGAAGAATTATGAAAAGAATAATGGACAAATGTTGCACAATCCAGTTTCCCTTCAAATGGCATGATACCAAGTTGACGCACTGATGACATCTCAGGGAAATTAGCACCCAAAGTCTAGCATTTATGGCGCTGGAGTAGACTAGCCAGCTACCGGAGCAAAAAGAGACAGCCATTCATATGTGCCTTTCATTGGACTATAAACCACTCATCCAAAGAAAACAGCTTGGGTTCTTTATTGTATCATTCCTTGAACTTAGAGTGTGTGATCAAACACATTATAACGTTTTAGTGGACTGCTGGATGGCTGCTGAGGCTAAGTGCTGTGTGTGTTGTTTTTTGTGTGTTTGTGCGCGAGCGTGCAAAGGTGTGTGTGGATACGTGAGTTTGTGCGTGCAACCTTCTGTGTGTGTGAACAGCAGATAAGTGCTGCTATCATACGTACGTCTCTGCGCTGGTCCACTAGGCGAGTCAGCCTCTCAACCAGGTGAGTGACAAAGATGACATCCATCACATCGCTGAAGTCCCCTGCCCTGCTGGTGAAGGCTACCAGCTGCTGGGCTAATGGCTGGGCATTACTGGTGTTGATGGTCATCTGGAAACAGAACAGTGGTTGAGTTAGAAGAGGCTAGATCACTTGGATTTAGATACATTTCATATGTGCATATATTGAGCAAGATATTACCTTAAATAAAATAACAAATGCTAAGCACAGACAATATATTTGAAGATTCTTCAGTTTTCAACCCCCTTGTCTCGCATAGTTTCTTTCTGCTAGTGAGAAAGCCGGAAATCAATGTTTGAGATAATGGTGTGGATGTAAGGTGAGAGTTCCGTGCCTGACTCTCCTGGGTTAAATGTGAGATTTGTGGAGTGAATTGCTGTCCTACCAGGGTGAGCTCGTGCAGTACACGGGTCACCTCGCTGGCATACGGGCACTGGGTATAGTCGTCCTCTGCCCACTGGCCTGCCCGGTCACAGCGTCGCCAGGCCTTCTTCTCCCTCTGAGTGGGGTGGTGTGAAGAGGCACCAGAAGGGTGGGGGGCAGAGCCAAATGTGGATGGAGCACAGGGCAGGAAGGCCAATATCCCTGCCAGGGTCTTTGGCCACCTGTCACAAGAGATGGTATCAATATCCTTGTAACCATGATCCACCATAGGCCTTGATTTCCCGATGACATCATATGTGACACTTTGCTTTGTTATTATTAATTTATCATATACTGTTGATCTGCATAACAAGTAAACAATCATAATGGCACTGCATATTACATTTTAATCTTTCAGGGTATAGACTGCAGTCTATACCCTGAAAATACTCAAAAAAAACAAGCTTATTTCATTTCAACAATGTAAATTTGGCCATTTTTCATGAAGTGAAAACAAAAGGAGTAAATTGAGGAGAGACTGAGGAGAAATCTGTTGTGTTCGTGAGGAATCTGTCTGGCTTTCTCCCCTTCATCACAGCACCGGCTACTTAGTAATGTATGGCACTAATTTCCCCCCAACAAAAAAGGGTCTCATTTTCCAGCCCATTACATCACTGCTGGGCAGAAACAAAGCCTCTCTGCTCGCTGCACTGGAAGTGGGCTGTAAAGTACAGGAGAAATGCACAACAATGGAGCATACTGTACACGAAAACAAGACAGGAGGGAGAGAAAAAGTAAACTTCTCAAGCCTTCCAGATGGACAGGGAGGGAGACGGAGGGAGAGCTGGTAAGCAGACCTCGGTTCAAATACCATTTGCAATCTTTTCAAATACTTTTATCTGTGCTTGACTGAGCTTGCCTGATGCAATAGCAGCAATTGAATAGTCCCAACATAGTAAAACCCTTCCCATATGGCACTCCAGGAATACTGAAGCAAATGCTCAACGTTTTTGAACCCAGGTCTCATGGAGAGCCAGTCAGAGACTAATTGGACTGTTTTATAGGCAGCTATAAAGCTCGGTACATATGTATTTGCCTTTTGTTGATTGATATGAAACACAGAGCTTTCCTAATTTGTGGGGATAATTGCTAGCTAAACAGTACTTTGCATTCCAAGGAATTTTTTTTCACTTGACTGTTTACTTTCTTTGTTATCTAATATTCTACAGTAGTTTAATATTTGAGCAGAGCTGAGTTTAGTGAGTCATTGGGCTTTCACATATCATTTTTTCATAACACTGTCTTCTTGAATGCCCACATAAGGTCAGGCATGTTTTTAGCCACCTTGCTGCACTGTAGCTGACCTTTGACATTGACATTTAGCCTTGACCCGAAGAGGTCCTTGTGTCTGGTCTGATCAAAGCACTTACCTGAAGTCTCCCTTGTTGCTGCTGACCCTGTCTGCTGAGCAGTAGGGCGCTGACGTCTCCAACACAACGATCTCCATCTGTCTGGACCTGTTGCCACGGGAACTGGTCACCTGGCACTCCCAGTTACCAGACAGGCTGTGGTCGATGTTGGAGAGGATGACTTCACTGGAAGAGAGAAGAAGAAAATCTGTGTGTGTGTGTGTGTGTGTGTGTGTTTGTGCATGCGTCTTTCTGCTAACCGCACAAGAACTACTCAGTTCAAGAGACAACTGTGAAACTTAGAATAGTGATGTTATGATGACTTATAGCTGTGGTCGTGACATGCCATTGGTGATTGACACTTAAATGGAGCATATCTCCTTTGTAAGGAGGATATCTAATTGAATCGGACATCCATGGTCATATAAAGGATACATACATGACAATGACAACAGAAAGATTATATCAATTATTGGATTTATGCTATTTTTTAAATACACCAATTGAGAGAATGCACCTTGTGATGCATGTGAAAATAAACCCAACAAACTGCTAGGCAAGAACCACTATCTCCATGGAAATATTTCTCAGCGTAAAGCCAACTCAATTTTTTTATTAGTAATGCATAATAATTGCCATAAAATCTACATTTCCATGTGGCACCTCAGAGCATTGACTGCTTTGCTCCACACTTTTGTTAAGCAGCATTCAGTGTTGCTGAATAATAGCAGCCGTGGTTTCCCCAAAAAACATGACTTCTCAAATTCGACTTAGGATCAACACTATGCCATGGGTGTGTGACAATTGACATTCAAATTATGAATGACAGGGAAGAGAAGGCACTCAAATCTTCCACAGTAAAAAAATTATTAGTTGTTGAGTGCCGGAGAATAATCCTTGACAGTGCTTCTGAACAGAGGATATGCAAGAAATATTTATTCAGTGACATAAACTATAGTTCCCTGTGGCTTTTTCCACCAATACTCTCAAATTGCTTTTATTTTTACTTAGCTCTTGCTGTTATGTTTCCTGGAATTCATTCAGTAGCATCGATCTGAATCCCATAGACATGATGACACTAATGTTTGAAATACCCTTTTCACACTATTGTGCTGAACCAACTGTGCTGGCTTGGACATCTTTTTTATATTGTCCTTTTCAGCACGGTTCCAGCCACTATGGTGGATGGATGTGGATGGATGTGTACCCCCGGCCAGGTTAGTACAGTTTGGCATGGCTTGGTTTGGCTTAGGGCTGTGGTGGTCATAAAATCGTCAGCCGGTGATTGTCAAGCAAATAACTGCCGGTCTCAAGAAAATTGACAGTAAATTAACATAAACACATTTAGCATCTCCTGGCTTCCACGCATAGCCTACAAGCAACTGATGCAGACCTTTGGAACATCTACATTTTAAAAAGTCTAATAAATCCATGTAATAATAGCATACACCTTCACAATTCATTTTAAGAATCACAATACAATCACAATACAGGTCTAAAGAAACATGATATTAAGAAAATGTAGTCTATTTCAGAAGAACAGAATAGCATACTCTTGAGTTGTCCTTATGCTCGGCCCTGATCTGGCTATGCCATGGCTGTGGGCTACACTAGTTCATTTAGCAGACAAGATTTGCACACAATTCTGTGACATTATTTTATTTTATAGTAAGAATACAACTGAACATAGCTGAATAAAATAGAAAATATATTTTCTCCAAGCGATTTCTGTTTAGCGGTTAACAAAGAAACAGGTCCTCCTATATGCTTCATTTAGAGTTATTTATGCAACTTTAGTTGTGATCCAAACGTGGGCTATAGGTTTAGATTATTTATACATTCAAAGGCTGCATGATGCAACTAATGATGATTTGAAAAAAGTCGCTTGAAATGCGATGAGCTCTGCTTTGTTTCTTGCGCAGGCTGCACACACTTCCTCAGTCTCTCGTTCACAATTTTGACACTTGATAATACCTCGAAGCACTTGATAATACCTCGAATTTCCAGCCAGCATCCCCCTTGTGTGGCCATAATTCCCCCTAAAACAATCCATGCCTTTTGCGGCCAGTGGCCGTTGTGCCCCTGGGCTGAATATAATAATTATAATTCCCTTCTCCCGGCTGCATGCTCTGAAGCACCTCTCACTCACATGGCACTCTCAGATATCTCAATTCTTATTAGCTGATGCCCGTCTCAGGATCGGGCCCTTCTCACAGGCATCTCAGCTCTGAAGTAGGCTACAAGTGAAGACAGACACATCGGGTACGCAACTGTGCACATCGAATTCCGAGGCGCATATGTTAGAAGAACTGTCCACATTTACATTTCGTCAGCCAACAAGATGAGTAGGCCTAACAAACAGCAAAAGCACTAGCCTATGTCAATACACTATCCCCCATAGTACAAAAGTTGACCTATTCTATTGGTCACCTTGTCCTTCTGTGCGAGAAATAAATATTCCAAACATAGTCTGGGACAGTTGCGGGATGCGATAGATCCCAAATTAATACAACCACACGCATCAATTCTTTCTTTTTAAACCAATGAGGCTGATGCAACAGATCAGAACGTTTAGCTTAAATGTTGATAAACTATTACGATATTTCTTCATATTATAAGCGCAGCAATGTGCAAACAGCAGTATGCTATAAGCGCGAATGTTCCAAAATGCAATCAATTAGCTGGAAAACACCATTCTCAAAAGTGACCGCAAGTGCGATTATGCATGTGATGCTTTATTATAAAAGGTGCATTACTTACTTTTTTTTTTTTATAAAGATGCATTTTTATGGTGAAAATGATCTTCCCCAAACTTGAAACTCATGCGCCACCTATGTATGCCAGTTGGGCTCTACACCAGTTTTAAAGCAGATTAATGTGCTTCATTTTAAGAAGTTATTTGTTATTTAGTTGTGATACAAACTTATGGGCTAGGCTACATGCGGTGTGTGACTATGATTTGAAAAAGTCGCAAAAAAAAGTAATGCACTGTTTCTTGCCTTACTGCACACAAACTGGGCATCATTCACAAGTGATAGGCTAATACTGTCACCCATCAGACTATTCTTGATTTAATTTTGCCTTTACATATACTAAATAATATATGTGAAAAATTAATTTGGATTTAGAATGGACCAGTCTCGGAACAGGGGCAGCGGGAAAAAATACATGTCATCTATGCACTTAAATAGCGAATGGCGGACGCTTTTCCTGTGGTTCATTTTCATGCCAGCCAGGTAGGATACACTCCTGTTGTAAAGTGAAGCAATGTGCTTAATATTAGGAAAGTAAAATGGAGGGGGAGTCGAGAGCTGTGAGAGAGAAGCCAAACTCATGGATGTTTCGCAGGTCTGTTAGCTAAAAGCTTTGAACACTGATCATTATTCCAGAAAGAATAACCTGAGTGGCGTTTGGGATTTGAGTTAAAACTTGCTCTGAGACACAATTTGCCACAATGTTGTTGTTTTCTGGTCAAATAACCAAATTACAACCAACGGGTCTCTATCACAACCAGGTAAAGGCAACCTTTTCATGACCAAGAGCGCATTTTGGTTGATATCTGGTCAGATAACCAGATTAAACCAGATAAAGACGTCTTCTTTATCCTGAAACCTACTGGTGACTCAGGCTTCTTCTCTTCCCTTTCCCACTCAGGAAAACATCCTTATACATCGAGATAGCTGTAGCTACATGTAGCTAGATTAATTATTCTTTCCTCTTCCCTTGCTTAGCTCCCTTCGCTATGCCCAGTAATAAACCACACTACATCAGAGTGACTGATGAAGTGAGAACTCTGTGTGAGTCCAGTCCAGTGATGTTGAGTAACCCTGTGATAGCATGGGCAACCCAGTGCTGCTGCTGCTACTGCCACTGCCTCCGTCATCTCCACCACCACAGGCAGAAATAGAACACAGCTCTCTCTCAATAAAATAGCAGTGCTCCTTCTAAGGGACACAACCACAAAGTAGTGTATCAACTCTCCAGTCAGGTCCTAAATAGAAACCCTTTGAGCTTAATCCAATATCCGCTTGTCTGATGTCTCCATGCAAGCAGCTTGCTTGTCTTTAATTTCTAGGAAAGAGAAAACTGAGGAGAAGGAAGCATTGAAACATATTATGATGATGATAATGACATGATGGTGATGATGATTACTTAAAGACTTGATGATGGTAATGATTACCAGTCAATAATGAAATAAAGTGACGTGTCTGTCTGTCTGTCTGAGTGTGTGGTCATGTGCAAGTCTGTGTGAGAGACTGAGACATGAATAGTGTGCAGAGGACAGTTACAGCTGAAGTCAGAAGTTTACATACACCTTAGCAAAATACATTTAAAATCAGTTTTTCACAATTCCTGACATTTAATCCTAGTAAGAATTCCCTGTCTTAGGTCAGTTAGGATCACCACTTTTTTTTATGAATGTGAAATGTCAGAATAATAGTAGAGAGAATTATTTATTTCAGCTTTAATTTCTTTCATCACATTCCCAGTGGGTAAGAAGTTTACATACACTCAATTAGTATTTGGTAGCATTGCCTTTAAATTGTTTAACTTGTTTAAATTGTTTAACAAACGTTTCAGGTAGCCTTCCACAAGCTTCCCACAATAAGTTGGGTGAATTTTGGCCCATTCCTCCTGACAGAGCTGGTGTAACTGAGTCAGGTTTGTAGGCCTCCTTGCTCGCACACGCTTTTTCAGTTCTGCCCACACATTCTATAGGATTGAGGTCAGGGCTTTGTGATGGCCACTCCAATACGTTGACTTTGTTGTCCTTAAGCCATTTTGCCACAACATTGGAAGTATGCTTGGGGTCATTGTCCATTTGGAAGACCCATTTGTGACCAAGCTTTAACTTCCTGACTGATGTCTTGAGATGTTGCTTCAATATGTCCACATAATTTTCTTGCCTCATGATGCCATCTATTTTGTGAAGTGCACCAGTCCCTCCTGCAGCAAAGCACCCCCACAACATGATGCTGCCACCCCCGTGCTTCACGGTTGGGATGGTGTTCTTCGGCTTGCAAGCCTCCCCTTTTTCCTCCAAACATAATGATGGTCATTATGGCCAAACAGTTCTATTTTTGTTTCATCAGACCAGAGGACATTTCTCCAAAAAGTACCATCTTTGTCCCCATGTGCAGTTCCAAACCGTAGTCTGGCTTTTTTATGGCGGTTTTGGAGCAGCGGCTTCTTCCTTTCTGAGCGGCCTTTCAGGTTATGTCGATATAGGACTTGTGTTACTGTGGATATAGATACTTTTGTACCGGTTTCCTCCAGCATCTTCACAAGGTCCTTTGCTGTTGTTCTGGGATTGATTTGCACTTTTCGCACCAAAATACTTTGATCTCGAGGAGACAGAACACGTCTCCTTCCTGAGCAGTATGACGGCTGCATGGTCCCATGGTGTTTATACTTGCGTACTATTGTTTGTAGAGATGAACGTGGTACCTTCAGTTGTTTGGAAATTGCTCCCAAGGATGAACCAGATTTGTGGAGGTCTACAATTCTTTTCTGAGGTCTTGGCTGATTTCTTTTGATTTTCTCATGATGTCAAGCAAAGAGGCACTGAGTTTGAAGGAAGGCCTTGAAATACATCCACAGGTACACCTCCAATTGAGTCAAATGATGTCAATTAGCCTATCAGAAGCCTCTAAAGCCATGACATAATTTTCTGGAATTTTCCAAGTTGTTTAAAGGCACAGTCAACTTAGTGTATGTAAACTTCTGACCCACTGGAATTGTGATACAGTGAATTATAAGTGAAATAATCTGTCTGTAAACAATTGTTGGAAATATGACTTGTGTCATGCACAAAGTAGATGTCCTAACCGACTTCCCAAAACTATAGTTTGTTAACAAGAAAATTGTGGAGTGGTTGAAAAACGAGTTTTAATGATTCCAACCTAAGTGTATGTAAACTTCCGACTTCAACTGTACATCACTGGTGAACAGGCCAACCAACACATACTATACAATGGGAAATAAAGTATCTCTTCCCCTCCTCTCACCCACTACTCTCCCAGCTCTAGCCACCCTATCCCCCTTTCCTTCCTTCATTTTGCCTTCTTCTCCCTACTGCCTGAGCTAAGCAAACTCACTGCTGAGGACTTAAGCAACAAAGTGGAAGCTAGATCAAATCACATTGTATTTGTCACATGCGCATGGTCAGCAGATGATAATGCGAGTGTAGCGAAATGCTTGTGCTTCTAGTTCCGACATTGCAGTGATATCTAACAACAAACCTAACAAATTCACAACAACTACCTTATATACACAAATGTAAAGGGATGGAATAAGAATATGTACATATAAATATATGGATGAGCGATGGCCGTGCGGCATAGGGAAGATGTGGTATGAAATACAGTATATACATATGAGATGAGTAATGTAGGATATGTAAACATTATTAAAGTGGCATTATTTAAAGTGACTAGTGATACCTTTATTAAATTCAATAATTAAAGTCGCCAGTGATTTGGGTCTGTATGTTGGCAGCAGCCTCTCCATGTTCGTGATGGCTGTTTAACAGTCTGATGGCCTTGAGATAGAAGCTGTTTTTCAGTCTCTCGGTTCAAGCGGTGCTGTACCAGGCGGTGATACAGCCCGACAGGATGCTCTCGATTGTGCATCTGTAAAAGTTTGTGAGGGTTTTAGGTGACAAGCCACATTTCTTCAGTCTCCTGAGGTTGAAGAGGCGCTATAGCGCCTTCTTCACCACGCTGTCTGTGTGGGTGGACCATTTCACTTTGTCCATGATGTGTATGCCGAGGAACGTAACACTTTTCACCTTCTCCACTACTGTCCCATCGATGTGGATAGGGGGGTGCTCCCTCCGCTGTTTCCTGAAGTCCACGATCATCTCCTTTGTTTTGTTGACGTTGAGTGAGAGGTTGTTTTCCTGACACCACACTCCGAGTACCCTCACCTCCTCCATGTAGGTTGTCTCGTCATTGTTGGTAATCAGGCCCACTACTGTTGTGACGTCTGCAAACTTGATGATTGAGTTGGAGGCGTGCATGGCCACGCAGTCATGGGTAAACAGGGAGTACAGGAGGGGGCTGAGCACGCACCCTTGTGGGGCTCCAGTGTTGAAGATCAGCGTGGAGATGTTGGTTCCTACCTTCACCACCTGGGGGCGGCCGGACAGAAAGTCCAGGACCCAATTGCACAGGGCGGGGTTGAGACCCAGGGCCTTAAGCTTAATGATGAGCTTGGAGCGTACTATGGTGTTGAATGCTGAGCTGTAGTCAATGAACAGCATTATTACATAGGGCAGTGTGATGGCGATTGCATCGTCTGTGGACCTTTTGGGGCGGTATGCAAACTGAAGTGGGTCTAGGGTGGCAGGTAAGGTGGAGGTGATATGATCCTTGACTAGTCTCTCAAAGCACTTCATGATGATAGAAGTGAGTGCTACGAGGCGATAGTAATTTAGTTCAGTTATCTTTGCCTTCTTTGGTACAGGAACAATGGTGGCTATCTTGAAGCATGTGGGGACAGCAGACTGGGATAGGGAGTGATTGAATATGTCCGTAAACACACCAGCCAGCTGGTCTGCGCATGCTCTGAGGATGCGGCTAGGGATGCCGTCTGGGCCAGCAGCCTTGCGAGGGTTAAAACATTTTAATGTCTTACTCACGTCGGCCATGGAGAGGGAGAGGGGGGGCCCGCAGTCCTTGGTAGCGGGCCGCGTCGGTGGCACTGCATTATCCTCAAAGTGGGCAAAGAAGGTTTTTAGCTTGTCTGGAAGCAAGACGTCGGTGTCTGTGATGTGGATGGTTTTCTTTTTGTAGTCCGTATTTGCCTGTAGACCCTGCCACATACTTATCGTGTCTGGGCCGTTGAATTTGTCCCTATACCGACATTTTGCTTGTTTGATTGCCTTGCAGAGGGAATAACTACACTGTTTATATTCAGACATATTCCCTGACCTCTTCCCATGGTTGAATGCGGTGGTTTGTGCTTTCAGTTTTGCACGAATGCAGCAGTCTATCTACGGTTTCTGGTTGTGGTAAATTTGAATAGTCACAGTGGGTACAACATCTCCAATGCACTTCCTAATAAACTCACTTACTGAGTCAGCGTATAAATGGATGTCATTGTCTGAGGCTTCCCGGAACATTTTCCAGTACACGTGATCAAAACAATCTTGAAGAGTACATTCCGATTGGTCAGACCAGCGTTGGATGGTATGGTTCTAGTCACAGGTATATCCTGTTTGAGTGTCTGCCTATAGGATGGTACGAGCAAGATGGAGTCGTGTTTGGATTTGCGAAAGGGAGGGCGGGGGAGGGCCTTGTATGCATCGCGGAAGTTAGAGTAGCAGTGGTCCAGTGTTTTGCTCGAGCGGGTACTACAGACAGCGTGCTGGTAGAATTTAGGTTGTTCACAAATTAGCTTTGTTAAAATCCCAAGCTACAATAAATGCAGCCTTAGGATATATGGTTTTCAGTTTACATAGAGTCCAGTGAAGTTCTTTCAGGGCCATCGAGGTATCTGCTTGGGGGGGATATACACGGCTGTGACTATAAATCGAAGAGAATTCTCTTGGGAAATAATGCGGTCGGCATTTGATTGTAAGGAATTCTAGGTCAGGTGAACAAAAGTACTTGAGTTCCTGTATGTTGTTATTGTTACACCATGAGTCGTTAATCATGAGGCATACACCCCCGCCCTTCTTCTTACCAGGGAGATGTTTGTTTCTGTGGGCGCGACGCATGAAGAAACTCGGTGGCTGTACCGACTCTGACAACATATCCCGAGTGAGCCATGTTTACGTGAAACAGAGAATGTTACAATCTCTGATGTCTCTCTGGAAGGCAACTCGTGCCCTATTTCATCCACCTTGTTGTCTAGAGACTGGACATTGGCGACTAATATTCTCGGAAGCGGTGGGTGGTGTGCTCGCCTTCTTAGTCTGACCAGGAGGCCGCTCCGCCTGCCTCTCCAGCGGCGACAACGTTGTTTTGGGTCGGCCTCTGGTATTTGATCCAATGTCCAGGTTGGAGGTCTGAACAAAGGATCCACTTCGGGAAAGTCGTATTCCTGGTTGTAATGTTGGTAAGTTGATGTTGCTCTTATATCCAATAGTTATTCCCGGCTGTATGTAATAACATTTAAGATTTTCTGGGCTAACAATGTAAGAAATAATACATAAAAAAAAACTAATTACTGCATAGTTTCCTAAGGACTTGAAGCAAGGCGACCATCTCTGTTGGCGCCATCTTGCCAGATCACAAACTCTCCCAGATATCTGCTACACAGAGCTGAACTCAGACCCAGATTGTGTATAGAGGGTTTGTCCAGTTCCAGCAGTCAGCTTATGGGTGGTTTGGTGGTTTAATAGAAAACATTCTAGGAAGGTCGTCCTCAAAGGCTCACAACTGAATAATAACTATGAGAGGGAGCTTGGAGCTGGGAGCGCAGCCCTGCAGCACTGAGTGGGACAGGGGCACAACACAAAGTAATGACCTAAATCCACACTAACACTGCGCTATTGTGGAGCTGTCTGCACCCACCGCTTCCCAAAGGCCTCATTAGGAATGCTTACGCTCTTGTGCTGATATTTAACAATTTGTTTACATAATGCCTGCTTACAAGACAGTAAACTTCAAAAGCGTCCCCTCCCCAACAACAAACTGAAATTCCAACTCTCAGGCATTTTACAAGAGGCTCTATGCCACAGAGTTGGTTTCCTACTTTCTCTTTCTCTAAGTAAGTGCGTGGGTGCTTCCGATCATAAATTCAGTTGAACAGCTACTGTATTCTTGCAAACAAATAAACATACTGTAGAAAACATAAATAATCTTTTTTATATGGGGACCGTAGTTAGCAAGCGTGCACACGAACACACACACACCACTGCAGGCCTCTGTGAAGGACTCTTGCGCAGTGATGATAACACTTTAATAGGGAAGGCTAAATCTGGGTATGAATGGTCGGACTTAAAGCATTAGTTTGTGATTTGGGAATAAATAAAAGATCCCTCCTCCATAACAAGAGAAGCAGCTTCTTCCAAAGACATTTGTTCTCCCCCTCTCTTAAACCACTCCAACCAGTGTTGTGACCCCATTTAGCTGAACTTCATCCACTACAGACCATAGCCATGTGTAAATAGGGCTAAATAATCCTGCTATAAATGACATGACCATGGGCTATAGGGCCCAATTAAGAACACTATTCATTCAAGAACCTAGTGATTGAAAATTTAGCTGTTTGTATTTCTTTGCATTGTGTACATCGATAAAACATTTTGTGACAGTGTAACTCAACCAAAGCTTTTATGTGCAGAAATACTACTCCCTCTGACCTGCTTTACGTTCTCTCGTGTTGGTTTAGAACACAGTGGCAGGAAAATTTCAAGAGCCAATCAGCTTGAGGAGAAGTGGAGAGAGAGAGAGAGAGAGAGAGAGAGAGAGAGAGAGAGAGAGAGAGAGAAAACAAGGTTGAGCTTTTCCTCTCAGTTCAGTGGCATATTAGGGTGATTAAAAATGGAGGGGATTAGGAAAGATACCTCCGAAGCGGTAGCTAGCTGCGGGCTTTCAAGTGTTTGATTAATGGGGCATGATTCACATGCTGGTCCAATGTCCTCCGCTAGCATCAGTTACTGGGAGTTTAGCCTGGCAACATTACGCAGTCTGCAGTAGCCTGGGCCAGCCACACACCCACACCCAGCACCAGCATTAGTATTCAGGGACCATTATTTGGGGTCAAAATTCTGAATGAAATAGGGAAATGGAAGATCTTATCATCCTGTGCCTGTGAGCGTCACACCCCAAATGTCCTCAGTGACAGCAAGACTACGTAACATATGCTGAATGTTTACACTGGCATATTGTTTAACATGGCACCCTCTGAAGAATGGGCAACTTTGGTTTGTGACCACACTCAGTTGAGGTGAGAAAAAAGTTATGAAAACATTTTAGGAACACCTTAATAGGGGTCATACAATCCAAATTCAATATGACTTCAGCGTGTCTGATCAAATAACACATCCGGGGGTTTAAGCTACATCTTAAATCCTGTGTTTTTAGACTTTTCCTCTCCAATGGGCCATCATACAGGGCTAGAGGTACTGACTCTCTCTCTCACACACACACACACACACACACACACACACACACACACACACACACACACACCGCTAAGAGAATGTTATTTCAAAGTGAACTCCATCAACAGAGAGAGCATGACGATTGAAAATACGGCCTCATGTCATTAAACTGACATTGACTCAGGCCTAGCTGCTGGCATGGCGGGCAGGTCAGAGCATTACTAATCCCTGATACTTTATTTAATGAGAGCACCAGGGCCAGAAAGTCCCTACTTGTCTGTCGACACACTTGTTGATGATATAGGAGCTCAGACTGGGCTGAGAGCTGTGTTTTTGTTGGATGGGACGTTTTATGCACTCAACAGTGGAAACCAAGGCAGTTCCTCAGTTCCAGCTTAACTTTTTTCTCTCTGCTGGGAAAGCTTGACTGTGCCTGTGGCTGCCAAGAGCAACATGACCGTATAGGTTCCACTTGGAGGGAGAAAATTGCATAATTTGTGTATACAAGGGAAAGCGCCGGCTAATTGCGAGTCCTAATCAGAATGAGAGTGAGGCTAAATCCATCACATTCCGCACAGGGACGCACGCAGTAGTGGAAAAGGAGAGTTGGAAGTGTTTGTGTGTGTGTGTGTGTCTACGTGTGCATGCGCGTGTGTGTGTGCATGTACGCATATTGCTAGAGCGTGTTCCTGAAGTGCGTGTGTTGCTGTGAGGAGTCAGAGGGCTCGACTAACACTGATGAACGTCACAAATCACCCCTGAGCCACTTAATGGAGTTAAATTGCATAATGACGTCCCATTAGAACAGAACACCACCTAACAATGGACACTGGGTTGACTCTCTATCAGGCCAATCCACTCTGCATGCTGTAGAGTACACAGGCATGTGTTAATCACTCTTCAGTCCATTCACACACACAAGTGATTCATTCACCAGAGTAGCTTGATGGGCTTTTGTGTGTACACACAATTTACAACTTAACACTACAGCTGTTAGTTACTATTAGCCACGAGTGATCCACAGCCATTAGCCAGTTTGGAATGAGTGGCCAGGTGTGAACCACAGACCTCATTTGAGAGGCAATGCTAAGTCTTTCCGTTTTGGCAGTCCGCAACATTACAATCTGTCAATACAAACTAAATGCAGGGAGGAAGGGTAACACTGAATGCTGTTAGCCTATTGAGATATTTAAGTGGACACGCAACATATATTTTCACTCATCCTCATACTAAGAGACAATCAACTCAGCCACAAAGCTATAGAGAATACAACATAATAGTACACTTCAACATCAAGTGGGAATGTTGGTCAAATCAGGAGCAGGGACGGTATCCTTCCCAGAACTGGGAAAGGAGCTGGCATTCCTGGTGTTATGTAAACCGTGACAATGAGCGTTCCGGCCCTGTTGACACAGGGAAAAAATATTTCTGTCAACACTCCATCAATATTTATGTTAAAGCCCCCGGCTCAGAGCATAGCAGCAGTTAAACTAATCAACAGCAATGTGCTCTTCCATATGAGCCTGCTTGCCGCCAAGCCAAGCAGACCTGGGTTCAAATACTACTTGAAAATTGTTCCAATACTTTGAGGGTTCGCTTTAGCATGTCTAGAGGGCCAGATGGGCGAGATTTATCGGTTTGAGATGATTCGATTGGTCCAATAAGCCAGGCAAACTCAATTGAGCACATATAAAGTGTTTTAAACTATTTCAAATAGTTTTTGAATCCAGGTCTTCCGTCAAGCTAACAGAAACAGTAGCCTGAAGAGGAAACAAAGAGAGGAAGAGGATGTGTGGCGACGGGCCCCAAAAATGTGAGAAAAGCAGCGCTGCTGACCGCATTATCACTGTAATTATGCTTCCACATCTGTTCCTGTCAGTGTGGGATCACCGAATGCTCCGACAACGTTCCCGGAGCGCTCTGAAAACCTCCTGAGGGGCACAGATTGGCTCTCAGAGGTAGTGGCACACTGCCAACCCAATTCTGTCCCTGTCCTTTCAGATCCTTATCAAGGGTGGACGATAACAAGAGGTAAATCACGGCTACAATAAGGGAGAGAAAGGGGATGAGTGTGTGAGTGTTTGTGTTGTGTATGTTTGCATACAGATGTGTGTGGTTGTGTGTCAGGGCATGTGAGCATGATAAGCGAGATGCAGTGATGTGGGTGAGTGTTTGTGTGTGTGTGTGTGTACTGCACAACTGTACCGCATGAGCACATACAAGTGCATGCGTGTGCGAGTACTGCACTGCACAACTGTTACGCATGAGCGTGTGTGTGTGTCAGCGAGCGAGAGCGATTAGCTCTCCCCTCACGTCCCCGATACCCCCTACCTGGTTAGCAGGCAGCAGTCGTGGACCAGGGTTTCCTCCACGTAGACGCCCCTGCCCTCGTTGCTGTGCATGGCGTGGCCATTGTGGCGCCAGCGCAGCTTGACCGAGGGGTCCAGGTATGACACGGTGCACTGCAGAGGTAGCCGGTCCCCACGGAACACCACCTGTCTCTGGGAAGGGATCAGCTGGAACAGGGGTAGCTCCAGGGGCCCATCTGAAGATGAAAGGCAGACACCAGGGTGAGAAGAAGAGAAGGGGAAGGGGAGAGCTCATTCATCCAGAGGGAAGGAGAGATTGGTGGGGGATGGGAAATGGATTGATGATTCCCCATGGCTGAAGTCATGTCAGTTATAAAGTATTGATAATGTTACCACACAAAAATACACATACAATATCCACAAATACACATACACATACAAACACATCAGCAATCAGGAGAAAGCAATGCGCTTGTAGGAATGAACAAAAGCTGTGAGGAACATAGAGGATTTACAGCCAAGCAAATCATTTAATACCAGATGAATTATGATTTTTGTGGTTGTTGGCTATATAAAAAGACTAGTAAAGGGTTTAACAGCTTTCTTCAGTTTCAATCTTAGAAAACGCTAGCGCTGTACCTGGAGCTGTTTGTGTCGGCCACGCGTCTACATACTGATCTGAGATTATTGTAGTAAACTGGCTTGCTGTGCTACTTTGGGAATTCCGAACACAGGGAACATGTTTGATTGGGCACATAAAAACATTTCCTTGGACATGCTCCAAGAAACCGGCTAAGCGGCCTTCAGTTCCATTCAGATCAATGGGGAGACCTAGCAGTGCTTACAGTGTGACGGGCCATTCAGTACATGGGTCATAAAACGCTCCCATTTATGGATGCTGATACATTCAGTTCAAACTCCAACGTCTCTAGCTATATTACATCTCTATTCTAAATGCTATATAATGGATCTGACGGAGAGATAGTGAGATAGCAAAGGCACGGCATCATTCCATCTCTCTGGAGATGGTTTAACTAAGCCAATAACACAGCCAATAAACGTTTCTTTTAATGTATGATCTGGGAAACGATCAAGGCCGATTTAGTGAGACGTCGCCTGACCTTGATTTTATGTATGCATACTAATGCAGGGGTGTCAAACTCATTCCATAGAGGGCCTAGTGTCTGCAGGTTAAATTTTTTCCCTTTAAATTAAGACCTAGACAACCAGGTGAGGGGAGTTCTTTACTAATTAGTGACCTTAATTCATCAATCAAGTACAAGGGAGGAGCGAAAACCCGCAGACACTCGTGTTAAACGCATTCCTTGGAGGAACACGTGCTCTAATACATACATAAATAGAAATAATCCATAATGCATACTATTAACATAAATAAGACATACGTGATTCTGTACTAAAGCACACAATTAACATGTTCATCTACTGGCCAAACACTACATCTCTTGATATTAACATGCTCATCTACTGGGCTACACCACATCTCTTGATATTAACATGCTCATCTACTGGGCTTGCACCACATCTCTTGATATTAACATGCTCATCTACTGGGCTACACCACATCTCTTGATATTAACATGCTCATCTACTGGGCTACACCACATCTCTTGATATTAACATGCTCATCTACTGGGCTTGCACCACATCTCTTGATATTAACATGCTCATCTACTGGGCTACACCACATCTCTTGATATTAACATGCTCATCTACTGGGCTACACCACATCTCTTGATATTAACATGCTCATCTACTGGGCTTGCACCACATCTCTTGATATTAACATGCTCATCTACTGGGCTACACCACATCTCTTGATATTAACATGCTCATCTACTGGGCTACACCTCATCTCTTGATATTAACATGCTGATCTACACCACATCTCTTGATATTAACATGCTCATCTACTGCGCTGACACCATCTCTTAACATTAACATTGCAATTTTAATGTGTTTTAAAGAGTGTCATTTCATTTGTTGATAATTTACAGAGCCATGCATTGGTAGTTGGAAATGAAGCAGTGCAGAACTGGAGCTACTGCGTAACCCGTAGCTGACTGTAGCTGGCTAAGTGGTACCACAGAAAAACAGCATGAAGCAATGGACTGTTGATCTGCTGTTATGCTGATACTGTTGAATCACACTCTGAGCCAAAGGATCAGAGTGGCAAAACGCCTGTGCCTATCAGGCACTGCCAGGGTGAGACTGTGTGTGTATGTTTGTGTGTGTGTGTGTGTGTGTATGCTTTCCCGGTGTGTACAGTACGTGTGTGTGTTGATTAAGTAGTTGTGCTGACCCACAGTGTGTAATGGCACAAGGTAAAGTCAGGGCAATGCCATATGTGTGTGTGTGTGTGTGCTTGCTAGTGTGTGTGTGTGTGTGTGATGGCACAAGGATCCCTAGATGCCAGGGCTAAGCTCTGCGGGTGTCATTGGGCTGCAGTTAACACATTAACCACATAAACTAATGTAATCCAACAGTGGCAGCTCTGATCATGCTAAAATGTGGAATATAAGAGGTCAATTGTCTGCCCTGCATACAGAAATAAACAATATTAGGATCTCTTAAAACATTTAGGAAATATAGACCTGTAAACACACAGATACAATAGGCAGAAATATAAACTATGAATATTCATGACGAATGTAAACTTCACTTTTTGGTAGCTGTTCAATAGACAACTTTCCAAGTCAATTTTGCTCTCATTCAGATTTTTTATTTTTAGACCTTATTTTTGCAATTAAATCAAAGTGGAAATCCCAGATTATCTTCATATTTGCTTCAAATACAATATGGTTTCCAAAATCAAATATAACTGCCATAATAATATTTGATGGAGGTTAAATCACCTGTAATTACGAATTTGGCATTTTTTCAGAATTGTGTACACCACTCATGCCTATAAAGACTGTTGGTGTGAATTCTATTCTGAATTCAATATGGCCACATGATTACACTCAAACACCTTCGCCTGCATATAAGTAGCCCTCGTTCATTTTGTGTTATTCTGTCTTAAAAATGGTTTCATAAGGTATATTTAGGACTATGAGTGGCACTGGCATTTCTTTTTTTTAACTTTTTTTTAAATTTAACCTTTATTTAACTAGGCCATGCCATGCCTCTGTTGTGTTTGAATAGCCGAAGCCAACTACTTTCTCAATGTGTGTGTCACATCTTCTCCTGCTCCTCCCCTCCGGTGTACGATGTCGCCGGAATACTGACCATCGGTCCTGGGATTCTTCATTACGCGCACCTGTTAATCATTATGATTCACACCTGGACGTCATTACCTTCATCATTTTCTCCCCTTTATATGTCACTCTCTTATGTTCACTCACCAGTTGGTATTATTCTTGTGTACCGGCGTGTAGCCACATGGAATTGACTCGTTCCTGGTTTTGTTGTTTTATTAAACGTTTCACCTGCTTCCCGACTCACAGCTCCATTATTACAGTGTGTTCATGTTTTAATCTCATTCACACACTTACAGCATATCAACAATGGGCAATACCACAACACATGGGCAACTTTCACAACACAACCACACAGTAGCGTGCCCAAGTTATAGGAAAGCAACCGTAATACAACAGTCAGCTACTCTAGTAGTGTACAGCCCTTATTTCCCCAATATAACTAAGTGTACAAGGTTGATTCAAAGTCTTTGAGGTGACCAGAACATGAGTGTGTCCTTACAGGGTGAGGAGACAAGGTAGTCAGTGGTGTTTGTAGTTCTGTGGCCCTGACCTGCTTGCACAGCTAACAGCACTTTGTGACATCGGCTGATGTAAAAAGGGCTTTATAAATACATTTGATTGATTGATTGATTGGTCATTCTGGACAAGGGCTAGTATCCTTGCTGTGTGACCGGCGGGGTGATCAGTTTCCATTTGTACAGTTCGCTACAGGCAGTCAGCAGATGCAGCTTGCATACCAAAGAGACCCATTGACTAACTGGGATGTTATCCCAGCCTGAGTGATGATGGGGATACTCCAGTAGTGGAATGGTTGGTTGTCTGGTTATGAAGGAAAGTCATACAATGACTGAGAAGTGTTGGTTGTGAGGGACATTGCACAGTCCCACACACATATACATTTGAAGATTATCTCTGGGCGTTGATGGACAGTAAAAGGCTTGCTGAGGAGGTAGAGCTGATCAAGCATGGTGCACAAAGACCACTATCAAGGTCATGGTGCACAAAGACCACTATCAAGGTCATGGTACACAAAGACCACTATCAAGGTCATGGTGCACAAAGACCAATACCCAGCCACCAAATAAACAATCACATACTGCAAGTTTTACCATCCTAAGGTGCCTCTTGTTTACCATAAATAGCATATGTCCTTATAGGGATGTTGGGATTACTGCAGTTTCCAGACCAATGCATGAGTCACGCCAGCATGAAAGCTCATTCTTCGCATGCGAGTCCAGTTCAGGTGTCTCCATCTATAGTAACTGCCTGAGGGAAGGACTGGTGGTGGAGTGGGCCTATCAAGGACAATTCTGTGAGATTCAGGACATCATTGACATTGGAGAAGTGTAATTCCTATACCATGTGAAGGCCCAATAAGTTATTGTCAGTTGTCAATGAGTGTCAGATTGCGTTGGTTCATTGCAGTGAATACCTGTCTAATGCTCTGGTCATGTTTGGTTGCATCCTCCCCATACACCATACCTGTCACCAAGTCAACATATATGGCAACTCCAGGGCAGACAGCCAGGATGGTGGGTATGATTGTATGGAAGAAGCAATGTGCCAGCTCAACTCAAAAAGAATAATACACCTTTCAAACCAAGACGCGTTTTCCGGCAACTTTAGCGTCCCGCCTTTAGTCCACCACATGTATTTTTTCCTTCTTCACCACAACTGGATGGATCCATAAAGAATTACTGTGATAATAAATACTGTATCACTGAATGACAAGTACTGGAATAAAGTAGTTTAATGCAATTGAAGGTATCAAATTGGTGTTACTGAAACTACTAAAGTCATCCAATTGTTATAATACAATTGATTGAAGCAATAGCCTACCTGTGTGTGGTCAACTTTTTCAGCACCATTTTGCACTGCTTTAAGGCAAGTGTGGGGTCTTGATAAATCAATCAATCTCCCGAGTAGTGCAGAGGTCTAAGGCACTGCATCACAGTGCTAGAGGCTTCACTACAGACCCGGGTTCAATCCCGAGCTGTATCACAACCGGCCACGATCAGGCGTCGTCCGGGTTAGGGGAGGGTTTGGCCAAGGGGGCCAATTACTTGGTTCATCGCGCTCTAACGACTCCTTGTGGCGGCCCGGGCGCCTGCAGGCTGACCTCGTCGTCAGGTGAACAGTGTTTTCTCTGACACATTGGTGCGGCTGGCTTCCAGGTTAAGCAGGTGTTAAGAAGCGCGGTTTGGCAGGTCATGTTTGTTTCGGAGGACGCATGACTCGACCTTCGCCTTCCGAGCCTGTTGGGGAGTTGCAACGATGAGACAAGATCAAAATCAATTTCTTTTTTCTTTTCACTGAATGCTCATGATCATCTTGTCTGGTTGGATCATTTATTAGCACTGATCAGAACATTTTTCCAGCATGTTATGTAGCTTAACAATTGGATTATTTTGCTCTTCACTGGCAGCCTAGGCCTACTCCCGACCAAAAGCCTGCAACTTGTCTTAATCAATGTGATTTTGTTTCACTGAATCTCCATCTGTATATTTCATTAATTCTCTGGCTGGGCAAATAAGTGGAGGTGGTATAGCTCTATTTGTTTGCTCATCTATCACAGATCAGAAACGTTCAGAATGCCATAAAGTAGGCTAAATCAAGTGTAGGCTTATTACTTTGCTTGATCATGTTTAGGCAACTCCAAAAGCTGGCGGAGGTTGCGAAACATGAACACACAAGACTCAAATGCTTTTGGAAAACATAGATTGCTATTATTTTCAATCGGTATCATGATGAAGATACTCTCAACGTAAGACCCTTTGTGTGTTTAGGAAAGTGATGAAACTGAGATTTAAAAAAGCATGGGCTTGCCTTCTTAGGCTCCGTTTCAAAATATCACTTTTTTTATATGACAGTTGTTCCACACGTTGCCATGATGCAAGTTGTGTGGTAAAAATATTACTTCTATTATATTTTATACTAAGCTACGAATATGTGTATTGATCATAATCAGGGTAGCCTCAAGGTGTGTCTTGTCTATTTAATGATCAAAATAACTATTGATTTCATGTGCATAACGCACCCATATAGGCTGCACAGACCAGTAACAAACTCAAAATATGCCATTCTATTCTTTTGAAAATTCCTTTTATTAGTCTTACAATGTTTATTATGACCAACCTAAACAAATTAATAATAGATTTTTGATGGTGTATATTCTCAATGGATTTATTAAAATAAACTCCCTTCCACATCAGCACACCACTACTACCATTCGTCCCCGGCATGCCGGCATGCGCACAGGAGGTATAAAAGGTGTATGCTGGCAAGAACGTTGTAGAAATGGGCCTGTTTGTAATGGGGTAATTTTTTTCAAAGGCAAAATACCGTAAATTCAGTATAAGAACATCGGAACATCTCAATGTGCATCACAAATGCAGTGGGCCCGCAGGTCATGTTGGATTCAGGCAGACATTTTGGACTAGCAATAAAAAAGCTAACTTCTAAATGATACGGAGGTGACTTAATTAAGAGCCCAACTGACACCACAGAGGGGGCTAGTTGTAGAGCTAGGGAGAGGGTGTCAGGGTTGGATTCTCTTTCCTTTTGCGGAGCCTCACATTTGTCTCAATGATCGTCAAAGAGGCTTGTGACTAATTTAAAACGTGTACATATACAGGTGATTAAACATTAAACATAATTTAAATGGTATTGTGGCAGCCTTATTGGATTTGATGCCATATTGGATTTGGAGTTAAATCTAGGGGGTTCTCCCTAATGTAATTCCAAGGGTAGGGGCTAAATACATCCACATCCACAGAGGAACCTTTGATTGGAAAAAATGACCGTTTTCAGTGTCTGAGCCCAACAATAGCCACTGAAAAGAGAGAGCAAATTTGACTTGAAAGTTGTCTATTGAACAGCTACCAAAAAGTGAAGTTTACATTCATCATAAATATGAATAGTTGATATTTCCACCCAATGTATCTGTGTGTTTACAGGTCTATATTTCCAAATTGCTTTAAGATATCCTAGTGCTGTTTGTTTGTGTATGTAGGGCAGACAATTGACTACTAGTATTTAACATTTTAGCAATATTAGAGCTTGCAATATTGGGTTACATGAGCATATGTGCCCCCCCTCCAGACAGGCATTATTCTGCACTGTTTGAGTTAAGGGGTTGTGTCAAAATATCTATCAATTTAACCACTTTTTCAGTAAAACATTTTCATGCAACCATCTATTACATATATAGGAGACCTTATATGGAAAAACATGGTTGTGCTTTGTTATACCTCGGGTGGGGTTATCTCAAAAATATAAAGTCTTTTTTGAGGATTGGCAGCTAGCCTAGAAGGATCCATTCAAATCACCACAGAACAACTCCATCTTAGCATGGTCCCAGATCTGTTTGTGCTGTCTGGCCAAACATGACAATGACCATAAGAGTTGGCAAACACAGCACAAACAAATCTGGGACCAGGCTCACCGACCCACAACTGCTAAGTCAGTCTCTGAGTGAGCCACATCATTCAGGATGGGAAGCCATTAAATGAGAAACCCCTAATTAATAAAAACAAGTCCAACCCTGCTATTTCCTCAATAGGCCCTTTCACACACACTGGCTACACTTCTCTTATTGTATCCAGATGTTGCTTGGATAATATTCTGTCTTTTTCAGAATATGGAGTTAATTAAACCTGAAACCAAGTTCTACTGGTCTGACCACAAGGCCTAGTCATATAATTCTCATCATGTGCATAAGGCCTGTAGTGGCCATTAGGACCCTGACACTGCCATGGCGTCATACACTAAATAATTACCCAGACACCAAAGTCCCTGGGTGTGTGTGAATCAACTCATCTCTTCTTACCGTAGGCTATGTATTCAATTTCATATGCGGCAGGTAGCCTAGTGGTTAAGAGTGTTGGGTCAGTAACCGAAAGGTTGCTGGTTTGAATCCCTGAGCCAACTAGGTAAAAAAATGTATGCTTATGTGCCCTTGAGCAAGGCACTTAATCCCAATTGCTCCTGTAAGTCGCTCTTTGGAAACCAAAGAGGGCCCTGCTCCTTATTCTATTTGTGTGTGTGTGTGTGTGTGTGTGTGTGTGTGTGTGTGTGTGTGTGTGTGTGTGTGTGTGTGTGTGTGTGTGTGTGTGTGTGTGTGTGTGTGTGTGTGTGTGTGTGTGTGTGTGTGTGTGTGTGTGTGTCTTACTTCTCAGTGTTAGATGAGCTGAACAGACATAGCCTTGACCCCCATCTGAGGAAGCACCTGATCTTGGCAGGAAACTTCTCCTCCCTCCGTTCCCCCTCGTTTGAGAATGACACTTGACCCGAACGCAATGTCAGACACCCCAAAGGAGGAGAAGCACTTTAAGATGTGTTCACCCTGACATCTGCTACTCATCGCATCACTTTGGAGAAAAAAAGGACGACATGGCTGGAATAACAGGAAGATTGCACCTTGGATAGTTGTCTGGTATGAGTGAGAACTATTGTCTGGTACGAGTGAGAAGGAGAGCTTTGTCATTTGTCATCGTATCGACTGTCATTCTCAGTAATACCTTGACCTATATCACCAGGTGCTGAACAAACGCAGCTGATATGTGATGAAATGCTGACGGCCACAGTATAGTAGTGCTGCATTCCATGACATAAAGTGAACCCATATGGAGATAGTAAGCTGCAAATAACATTACAAGAAGAGGTTGTTAGAGCACAGTACAGTGTCCAATCGAAGATGGCTCTTGCCAAGCAAGTAAGTAAAGGTATTGCAGGAGGCTGTTGTAGAGGGAGTCCTGAACATGATCACGTTAATCCCATAATGGATGTGTTAGGGTGAAAAGAGAATTCTATATTCCAACCAGCCTAATTCCACTCCTGGCTCTATGTCATAGGAATGGGCGGAATTACCCTATAATTGCTTGGATTGTTCCACATAATGAAAGACACACTCAGGATTACGTAGAATAACTTCAGAATGTCTCTAGTATTGTACATGGATACACCCCCCCCCCCACACACACACACCAATTTACATTTCTAGCAGTGACTCGTGTTATTTTCTCATCCCAGGGCAATATCCTAAGCGTGTGCAGGCTATGGGGAATGTAGGAGCAGAGTTGCTTTCAGACATGAGATGCGATTCCCCCTTGGCTCAGAGCACACAGCAGAGCATATCACAAAGCAGAGATGGAAACACCAGAACACTCTAGCTAGCTACCACACCAGTCTCCAGAGCTCTCCTCCATCTCTTCCTCACAGGTGATTCACTCACCTCACATACACAGAGGGGTGATCCGACAGACAGCAGGGAATATTCAGCCATTGACTTTCAGACATACTCATCACACTTATAATCATAGGCCATACTCCTCATAACCCATACTCATTTATGTTGGGGGACAATACAAATTCAAATATATACAGAAAAAAAGGTAATGAGACGCTTACTGTATGTAGGTGTTCTGTATGCCTTATGTAAACACAGATAGTGATGGTGTGAGATAACTTACCACATCTGAGCTGTGTCTCTCTCAGGTTGCGGACCTCCAGGCCGTGGAGGTGTGTGGGGTACACACACAGGGTGTCGTTGCCCAGGCGCACACCGTTCGCCCTGGCCCACAGCAGCAGCCACTCCAGCTGACAGTCACAGAACAGAGACTCTGTAGAGAAGTGCCTGAGGGGATACGACAATAGTACTACAACCATCATCGAACTGTGTAGGTGTCATTTTGGTACAGTATGTGTGTGAGTGATTATATGTTTGTTGGGTGTGTGTGTGTGCTGTTTCATTTTGTTTTCTTACAGGACTTTGAGAGACAGGAGGTGTGTGAATAGTCCCACCGGCAACGAAGAGAAAATATTTCCAGATAGATTCCTGTGGGGAGAAAAGGGTGAATACATATCAAACTGGTTTACTTTGTACAAGTAAAACGCCACAGTATCTGCTAATGCATTACTTTGAAAGAGCCTTATCTAAGAGAAACAACATATTTCCTACACACGCATCTCAAATTGTGCGTACCGTACTGTATGTTTTCAATTTAGAGATTACTCACAATTTAGAAAGATTGCCAAGGTCTACA
Organism: Brachymystax lenok tsinlingensis; assembly: GCA_030435695.1. Lineage (NCBI taxonomy): Eukaryota > Metazoa > Chordata > Actinopteri > Salmoniformes > Salmonidae > Brachymystax > Brachymystax lenok. Next base: position 36,573,683 of record CM059780.1, read on the forward strand.
AACATTTCAGGAGAGAGGCAGCCAATCCGATTGTTGGAAAGATCCCTATAAGGACAAAAAGCAAACTTTAAATTGTGGCTTAAAGATAAGCCAAGCACATCTGACTTAAAGCATTAAGGGCACTGATCATAGCAGGAGAGCTGGCAGTGAGGGGACGTGTGTATGAGAGAACACAGAACGAGCTTGGATGTGACAACAAGTGTGTGTGCGTGTGTGTGTTATGTGCAGTCTCTTCTCATAATAATCTATTAACGAGAGCTTAAGCATCTCAAGGAACTGTGATGTTAAACCACCAGTCCAATGTTTATTTATTCCAACTCGCGAGATATCAACACTGACCTCCTGTAACCCCTTCACCCCTCACATCCCTCACATCCCTCACATCCCCATCCATCCTCACACGCGCACACGCACACACACTGAGGGCTGTCGTGGCTCTGTGCCCTTTCCCTCTGTAATTAAAGAGCTGCTTTGCTGGAGCAGCTGTGGGAAAATAAGCAAGCCACTCGAGTAATCACCAGTTGGGGAGCACTTAAATTAGCACTCTGCTGCTCCCAGAGCCTGGCGCACACGCCAAGGTTATTATAGTAAACGAAAACTTTAAAAAAGAAAAACTCAAATTGGAGACACAATTTAGTCAACTGAAATAAAATAACTAAGAAAAATATTTGAAAAACTAAAACTATACTGAATCTATTATCCTTGACTGCAAAACAAAATAAAATAAAATAAAAACCATGATAAATTATCTTTAGTTTAAAATATCTAATGGGGTTTTTGAGCTTCTGCATCTGTCCTGTAAAGGCTGCCAGTAGATGGCAATGTTTCAAACAGACCTAGCTTGTGCATCACTATCACTAGCTATCAGTAGCCAACAGAGAAGAAATCAGAGGGCGAGTGCGGAGTGTGAACCATAGGCGTGAACAATGGCGGCAGCAAACCCAACACCAGCAGTGGTCGGTCACAAAAGGCAAAGAACCGTATGGGATTATTTTGAGTATGTCGCTGGAAAGGACAAAAGGCAAAAGTATTGTAGTGTCCGAAAATGGCAGCGTGTGTGGCACAGACCAACCTCAAAGTTCATCTGAACAGCACCCACAAAGATTTTCAGGATAAAGACAATGTGAGACGGACGTTATTTTATTTTTGAAATTCGTGTCAGAATTCTACTCTTGGTATCATATGAACACACCTAAAACGTGAAAAATTTGTAGAACTGCAGAAAATGAGCTTTACAATTGCACACATTTATTCTCTGCCAACAAGAAGGGTGTGAACAATTTGAACAATATCTATCTAGACCTTTGCCACCTAGGATATTTGTGTACTTTAGTAGCCCCTAAAACACATAAATGTCACCTCTCATGCATAAGGCTACATTCTGTCCCTAACACTAAACCAAAATAATATAAAAACTGAATAAAAACTAAAACTGAATAAAAACTAGTAAATCAAGTCTGAAAACTACACCAGAGAGACAGAGAGAGAATGTGTGTGTGTTTTATCTACCACTTCAGGAAAGAGTGAATTTGCTTCTTCTTCTTTAATTATGATGAAGCCATCAAAGGAAGCTCTTCTGTCATAATTGCCATGTGGAATAACTCACCCCTCTCCCCGACCTCCCCTCAACTCACCAATGGCCCCCTAAGACCCTGGCCTTGTCACTCTGGGTAGCCCAACCACTATGACAAACCCCTTCATACTCACAGTTTCCTCAGAGCCACCAGTCCACGGAAGGCCCCGTGCTCCACCGTGCTAATTAAATTATTCCTCAGGTCCCTAGAGAGAGGAGAGGAGAGGAGAGGAGAGGAGAGGAGAGGAGAGGAGAGGAGAGGAGAGGAGAGGAGAGGAGAGGAGAGGAGAGGAGAGGAGAGGAGAGGAGAGGAGAGGGAACTTATTATGCAACTGTGGGTTTTAAGAGTCACATTGCTGGAGACAGGGAAGGGGACTGCCCCTTAAAATGCTCTCATCTGGCAGTAGTGGTTGGCAGTTAGCAATGACATTCACTGAGCTGGGCTCTCATCAGGGACAAGCATGCAAGCTCATTGTGACATTAAGATGTAAACTCTAGCCTCCCTCCAACAAAATGTGATTAATTCTAAAATGCTATACTGTATATCCATTTTAAAAAAATGTTGGTAAATTAGCTTTGGTTGTTTAAAGAAATAATTAAAGATGAGTGTTTTTTTACCATCTAATCATGGGGTTGTTCAATGACAGACGTGTACTTTAACAACTTTTTTATAAAGAACTGTACAAATGATACATTTGACTTTTTCTACTTTGTTAGGTTACAGCCTTATTCTAAAATGGATTCAATTGTTTTTTCCCCTCATCAATCTACACACAATACCCCAAAATTACAAAGAAAAATCTGGTTTTTAGAATTTTTTTATAATGAAATACCCCATTCAGACCCTTTACTCAGTACTTTGTTGAAGCACCTTTTGCAGCAAAACCAGCTTCAAGTCTTCTTGGGTATGACGATACAAGCTTGGCACACCTGTATTTGGGGAGTTTCTCTAGGGCACGTTGACAGATTTCCCACAAGGTCAAACCAGCGACCCATCAGCCATTGGCCCTAGCTCCCAACCGCCAGGCCACCAGACCTCCAAGATCCCCCCCTCACAGTTCCCCAAGAGCTGCCCCTCAACCACCCATGTACTATGTTTTGTAAGAACATAGTACATGGGATTGATTTTAAGAAGTGTAGCTTAATTAATTAGATTAATATTATGGTGTTTCTATTCCAAGAAAAATGAAAAATGAAACCCTCAGGGTTTCTGTGAGGATGGAACGGAAAATATGGCGCTGTACAACGTGACGGTCAGGAGTAGGCTACAGTACTAGGAGCATAACATGTCCACACTCTAATTGTAGCCCAACCAATACCCAAACGGAGATTCAGTGAAAAAAAAAATCTTGTTGATTTATCAAGACCAGTCCCCATGCTTGTCTCAGAGCAGCGCTCTCTTGACCTCTGAATGCTGTCTCTTCCATTAATTTTGAAAGTGTATTATCACGTTTAAGGTATGACCCAGATGCAGACAGTGTTGAAGAAACAAAAGTTTATTCCTTAAACAGGGGCAGGCAAACGATAGGTCAAGGCAGGCAGGGGTCAATAATCCAGAGAGGGTGTAAGGGTCCATAACGGCAGGCAGTCTCAGGGTCAGGGCAGGCCGGGGTCAAAACTGGGAAAGACTAGAAAACAGGAGCAAGAAACAGGCACGAGCAGGGAATCAAATGCTGGTAGGTTCTACGAACAAAACAAACTGGACACAGACAAACCGAGAACACAGGTATAAATACGCAGGGGATGATGGGGAAGATGGACGCACCCCCCCTGGAAACAGGAGACAAAGGGATGGGTTTAACTCTAGACACATGAAAAGTAGGATATATATTGAGGGTACGGGGCAACAGAAGACGAACAGCAGAGGGGCTAATGATCTTGGAGCAGGGGAGAATGGTCTCGGCTTCTGAGTCACAGGGCTATGGTGGCGTGCCAGTGCATTTGGCTTGACATTCTTGGATACCAGTCGGTGCTGCGGAAGCGAAGTGGCCCGGGCCTTACTGAACCCCTCCCGGAGGTCCTGGTACTCCGTGGAAATGGTCTGGGGAAATTTCCAAGCCCCCAGGAAGACGTCCCGGGGCAGGCAGAGCTGACTTCAGGCAATGATTGTGGCAGCAAGGGCTCCAGTCCACGATGGCACCAGTAGACCAGTCGATAGAGGGATTGTGTCGCTGGAGCCAAGAGAATCCCAATACCATGGGAACCTGCGGAGACTTAACTAGCAGAAATCGGATCGTCTCGCTGTGGTTCCCTGACACTCGTAGGTTGATGGGGGTGGTATGGTGGGTGACCCAGCCTATAGAGCGCCCGTCCTGTGCTCTAACATCCATGGGAATGGAGAGGGGTTGAGTGGGGATGCCCAGCTCGGACACCAGGGTAACGTCCATAAAGCTCTCATCGGCCCCCAAGACGATGAGTACTTGGAGAGACTTGGACTGGTCGCCCCACAGCAGGATGGCATGGAGAGAGGGGCGAGTAAAGGGAGAAGAATAATTATTCGTAAGACCCACCAGAGTACTCACTCCTACAAATGAGCTAGGTCTCTTGAACGGACAGGTAGACACATAATGACCGGCAGTACCGCAATACAGACAACTCTGGGTGTTAAGTCTGCGTACACGTTCGGCTGGAGACTGCCTAGCTCTGCCGAGCTGCATCGGCTAAGGAAGAGGTGAATCGGAAGTCTTTGGAGGCTCTCGGATAAGCTCGGATCCTCTCGGGGACGTAGACGCCGGGGACTTCCGGAGTTCATCAGATGCAAGGTGGGATCTTTGAGTGAATGATTGGGAATGCAATCAGACCTCTTCTCCCTCCTACGTTCCCGTAGCTGTGCATTGATCCGGATGGTTAAGGTGAGTCAAGATCCGTTGGTAGTTCCCAGGTTGCAAGCAAGTCCTTTACTTCCTCCGATAATCTGTGCAGCAATGTGTTGAACAGCACTTCATGGTTCTAGGCACTCTCCGCTGCTAGCATGCGGAAATCCACCGCATAGTCTGCCACACTGAGGGAGTCCTGCCGAAGCTGGAGTAACTCCCGGGCAGCCTCCCTCCCAGACAACGGAGCCTCAAAGTTTTTTCACATCTGCCACAAATTCCTCCAGACTGAAGCATACGGCCAACTGTTGTTCCCAAATGGCCGTAGCCCAGGCGAGGGCCCTCTCGGACATCAGCGTGATGAGGTATACTATCTTAGAGCGGTCCGAGGGGAAGGAGGAAGGCTGCAGTTCTATGATGAGTGAACACTGAAAGAGAAACGCCCGACAGGTGCCCGACTCTCCATCGAAGCGCTCCGGGGGAAGTAAGCGGGGTTCCCAGGAAACCGGGGTCACAGCGCTGCTACCAGCCAGGTTACTGAGGGACTGGGAGGTTACCGTAGTGGTAGGCTGCATATTAGCCAACCAATGGAATTCCTCCAGCAATGTGTTTAATGATTGGTCGTGACGTTCGGCTAAGGTCTGGAACGCTTTCATAAGACCACAAAGTAACTCTTTGCGCCTTCCAATGGTGGCTCCTTGGGAGGAGAGGGCGTTGCAGAGCTGGTCCGAGTCTGCTGGGTCAGTCATGGCCAGTTCATACTATCACGTTTAAGGTATGACCCAGATGTAGACAGTGTTGAAGAAACAAAGGTTTATTCCATAACTTCTTAGGGAGCGGCAGCTGAGGTGTCGGTTTTGGATAGGAAACACTCTGAAGTTTCTAAGAGTGTTAAAATATTGTCTGTGAGTATAACAGAACTGATATAGAAAACCCTAGGAATTTCTGTCCTGGAAAGTTTTTTTGACACATTGCCTCATTTTGAACCACTCCCTATTGAAAACAGCCATATATGGGAATAAGATTGTAGTACCTATTGCTTCCACTGGATGTCAACAGTCTCTAGACAGTGTTTGGTGATGTTAGGTTGCTCTGGATGGTAATAGAAGAAGAATTTCGAACTAGTCACAGGATGTAAACAGAAGAGGAGGCGCTTTCACGGGCTCACGCACGCTGTGGTTTTTTCCTTTCCTATCGTCCAGTTTATTATCCGGTTGAAATATTATAGTAAATATACATAAAAGTGTTCCTAAGGATACATTATCAATGATGTTTGATTGTTCTTGGACAAGTGTATAGGTATAGGTTGAACGTGTTCTCTTCACGGTTCAATGGGCGAGTGGACGCTGTATTTTATGAACATAACGCGCCAACCAAACTGAGATTTATGGATATAATAAATGACTTTTTCTAACAAAATAACCATTGGATGTCTTCGTTGGACACTTCGGAAGCCTTCAGCAGAAGTTCTTCGAAAGGTAAGGGATTTTATATTAGCGATTTTATGCATTTTATGAGACCCGCTTTGGTAATGGATTTATGCTAATGCATAAATTTGAATTTGGCCCCTTACATTTCACCGGGTAGTGTTGGGAGTGGGGTGCTAGAGCTGCGATGATTGTATGCCCAAATATTGAACATTTTGTTGGTAGCAAAAGTTCAGTACAATAATTGTAGCTGAAAAACACGTAATATTGACACTTGAGTCGTTTTATATATCAACTCATACACCCTGTACCATGGAATCGGTACATCAAAAACTTTTTTGTAATCTGCATAACACAGAAAGTGTTCAGACCCCTTCACATTTTTCCACATTATGTTACGTTACAGCCTTATTCTAAAATGGGTTGAATAATTGTTTTTCCCTCATCAATCTACACACAATACCCCTATAATAACTAAGCAAAAATAGTTTTTTTAGAAATGTTTGCAAATGTATAAAAATAAAAAAACAGAAATACCTTATTTACATACAGTTGAAGTCAGAAGTTTACATACACTTAGGTTGTAGTCATTAAAACTAGTTTTTCAACCACTACACAAATTCCTTGTTAACAAATTATAGTTTTGGCAAGTCGGTTAGGACATCTACTTTGTGTTTTTCCAACAATTGTTTACAGACAGATTATTTCATTTATAATTCACTGTATCACAATTCCAGTGGGTCAGAAGTTTACATACACTAAGTTGGCTGTGCCTTTAAACAGCTTGGAAAATTCCAGAAAATGATATCATGGCTTTAAAAGCTTCTGATAGGCTAATTGACATAATTTGAGTCAATTGGAGGTGTACCTGTGGACATATTTCAAAGCCTACCTTCAAAAAGACCTCAGAAAAAAAATTGTAGAGCAATTTGGGAGCAATTTCCCAAACGCCTGAAGGTACCACGCTCATCTGTACAAACAATAGTACACAAGTATAAACACCATGGGACCACGCAGCCATCATACCGCTCAGGAAGGAGACGCGTTCTGTCTCCTAGAGACGAACGCACTTTGGTGCGAAAAGTCCAAATCAATCCCAGAACAACAGCAAAGGACCTTGTGAAGATGCTAGAGGAAACAGGCACCAAAAGTATCTATATCCACAGTAAAACGAGTCCTATATCGACATAACCTGAAAGGCTTGCAAGCCGAAGAACACCATCCCAACCGTGAAGCACGGGGGTGGCAGCATCATGTTGTGGGGGTGCTTTGCTGCAGGAGGGACTGGTGTTCTTCGGCTTGCAAGCCTTTCAGGTTATGTCGATATAGGACTCGTTTTTCGGCTGGCCATCACAAAGCCCTGACCTCAATCTTATAGAAAATGTGTGGGCAGAACTGAAAATGTGTGTGCGAGCAAGGAGGCCTACAAACCTGACTCAGTTACACCAGCTCGGTCAGGAGGAATGGGCCAAAATTCAACCAACTTACTGTGGAAAGCTTGTGGAAGGCTACCCGAAACGTTTGACACAAGTTAAACAATTTAAAGGCAATGCTACCAAATACTAATTGAGTGTATGTAAACTTCTGACCCACTGGGAATGTGATGAAAGAAATAAAAGCTGAAATAAATCATTCTCTCTACTATTATTCTGACATTTCACAATCTTAAAATAAAGTGGTGATCCTAACTGACCTAAAACAGGGAATTTTTACTAGGATTAAATGTCAGGAATTGTGGAAAACTGAGTTTAAATGTATTTGGCTAAGGTGTATGTAAAGTTCAGACTTCAACTGTGTGTGTGTGTGTGTGTATATATATATATATATATATATATATATATATATATGAGATCTGTATGTGAAACATTTACATTTTACATTTTAGTCATTTAGCAGATGCTCTTAGCCAGAGCGACTTGCAGTAAGTGCATTCATATTAAGATAGGTGAGACAACCACATATCACAGTCAAATATACAGGACACAAACATTCCATTCCAGCTAAACAATGGATATATAGAGTTAGCAAAAAAAACTAATTTTCATACACATCTAAAATCAATAAATAAAAAATCTGAGAACAATAATATTTTACAAACACATGAAGGTACCCATAAGCAATCATTTCTGATGAAAAAACACCAATGCTAAAATTTGTGGAAATAAATTCTTCATATGTATGCTGTACAATATCGAGTAGGCTATCTAGAACTGTCCCCATACGAGAACCCATTGAAGAACCCTTTTTGGGGGTTCTCCTATGTGGACAGGCGAAGAACTCTTTTGGAACCCCTTTTCTAAGAGTGTAGAGAGGTGAAACCTAACAGTGTAGTTCCCAAAGATCACATGGTCAAGAGAACTCATTGACATGCAAAGACGGCAACTTTAACTAATGCACTAGTATCATGATGAAACCCAGTCGTGAATACACAGCTAACTCTGAATGGTTCTCTCTATTCAGAAAGGAAATAACACTCTTTATCCGTTTTGAAGCTATCAGATATTACATACATTTTACAATGACCATCAGTGACAGTGAATGACAATGTCAGACTGACACAAACATTAGAAACATTAGTGTCTTCAGCCAGGATCACTCTGTTCCCAATCCCCACTCCCAGTCCCTCGATTTCCCCAGACCCGACGTTGCTAAAAATGGACCGGCATCATTTCTCTACTTTTTGGTAGTCTCGGGCCAAAGAAAACTTCCTGAAATTGTGTCCCCCAGGTTTCCTTTGACTGAGCTTGATGAGAATAATTCAGGACAATCAGAAGGAGCCTGGCTCGCTCTCTGTCCAGATGCGTGTACAGTACAGTACACCAGTGCAGTATGGGTAGTCTAGTCTCAGACTCTGTGCCCAACCCCAGCTGCTGGTCACCTCAGAAGTCATATAAACAAGCAAGGCCAGCCAAAGGGAATAAAACAATACCACTAGCACTAATAAATATACAGCACCCCTTTCCCAATGTAACCATAAAAAATGTCACTATGATAGTTTTCATTTATAACAAGGGACTGCTTAGAAAACAAACAATCTTATTCAGTTGTTTATTAAAGCCAGAGTAGAATAATTAAATGTTATACTGTTTATCCAATACATGATTTGAGTGCCTCTGTCAAAGAATCTGACAGACTGACAAAGAATTAACCAAAACTCAAACTACTAAAGGGCATGTTTTCTGCACCATTAGAGATACAGTAGGCCTGTAGACCACCGGCAGTGAATGAATGCTCTGATGGAACTGATGCTAATTCAGTCAACGTCAAAAGTGTTACACACAAAAAAAAAGAACAACGCACAATCATTATCGTCAGATAAATTACTCGTCTGTAGTTAATGATGTGTGTCTGCTGTTAAATTGTTCAGTCCACAGTTAAAACACACTCGGCCTGCACCATTACCCCAACCCACCCTCTTTACTCTACCAGTTCATAGGCTAACATTATCCTTGAAGTTGTGATTCACTGCATGCTCATTCACTTTAATATATTATTGTGCGTGTAGATTTTTTTGTGTTACACAATGATTGGCATACCGGGATTGAGGTTTGGAAATCTACATTGGCTTTCCATGGACCCGACAGTACAGTTTCTCTCCAACCCTCTCTCCAAGTTCTGGAGTTGATCATATATTGGTTTTCAAGCACTGCCTCACTATATAACAACCTAACTAGGACAGCCAAGCTATCCTGAGATGGGCAAGCTAAGAGAGTGGACACAGTAGAAGGGAGAGTGGATATTGAGTGAAGAGAGGAGTACTCTATAGACAGAGAGACAGCTACTGTATGACCAGGGTAGCTTAGATCTCTCCTCTTGTCGATGGGAGCCTTTGATCATATAAAGCATGTTCTGAGGGAGGAGGTGGACTGTCCGAGGGTAAGGTTTCAATGTGCCACTTGCCTAACGCCTTTTGTTCACAGCACACGCAGCAGCCAACCACAGCCAGAGGCCAGTGCTCCTGTCTCAGAGTTAAGCAGTCAGCAGTTTCTAGCCAGGCCCCAGGTCAGCAGTGAGAGAGGTCAGAGGTAGGGGAGAGGTAGGTAGAGGACACGGGTGGGCAGACTAGACCTGTGCCAACACAACACAGCAAACGCTGCAGGGCACCTGTTCTCAATCATATTGCTGTGTATTGTATGTTGCCATACAGTGTGTCTCAAGGTACTATGAGCACTGAGCAGACAATAATTACAGCTGTAACAGCTTCAGTCATGACATGTACTGTGGGTGTGGTGGTTATTTTGTACTGTGAGCAGACAATAATGACAGCTGTTGTTGCTTTGATCATATACTGTGAGTTACTCTGTTATCATGTCAATCACGATCCCATTTACACATAGCTCATTCTAAAGCGGAGGTTTGTGTGTGTTGGTACATTGTTGTATTGTATTGTTAGGTGATTGGCAGCAGAGAGAGAAAGGCAGGATGGAAGTCCAGTTGAATAAATAAGTCTTCCTGTTTCCTGAGAGAGTTCTGTTTGTAGCTCCGGTCAGGAGGTGCTCATGCAAACACACACATACATACGAGCGCACACACAGACCAGCACGCACAGACACACACACACACACACACACACGAGCGCACACACGCATACGAGCGCACACACAGACACACACATACTACCTACTGTTACCTACAATTTAATTCACTCTAAAACATGTACAGCTGGCTAAACTCAAAAAGAGCTGGATGTTTAAACAATAAGCGGTTTCTCCCCCGAGGAACCCTGAGCGTTTGAAGTGTGTCTGGGAACTACACTGTGCGTGGTTCTGGCTTTTGTAAAACCCTGACATAAACTCCAATATTTGTGGCTGATGTGTGAAAAGCTACTGAAGTGGTTCCCAATTAATTTTGGCTGTGCTGTAGATCTTAGACTGCTGAAGTTTGGCCCTGAGGATATTAGGCTGTTCACCATATGACACTAATGGGAAGATTCATCTCCTACTCTGGCCGTTCAGCACAAACACATGCACACACATACAGTACACAAACATGCACGCACGCACACATGCAGACACACACACACATGAAAGTCCCAGGGGACATTGACCTTGGACCATAGACTGTACTCTGACTGGACCACACACACACATGCTCCCAGCACGGCCCACGGATTCGGACTTGACATAGTGCAGGATCTGAGCACCCATGTCTCAGATTCAGCAGAATGGCCTAGATTCAAAGCAGTTTACATTCTGGCATTTCATGAACAAACAAATAGTGAGTGACCATACACTAGGCACTGATCCAAGGGTATACAGGTTACATGATAACATAGCATGAAAAATGGATTTGCTCTGACCAAAAACCTTTTTTTCACTTCATTCCATTAAATAGAAATGACTAATTACTATTAAGTAACTGGATCCAGAGCCTTTTATAGTTTACTCAACTTTTCGGTTAAAGTGTTACCTGAACTTAAATGTTCAGCTGGCAAAAAACTTGAGAAAATGTTGGCTAAAATTCAATGAACATAAAATTATGTTTGCTCAACTTGTCTCATATGTTCATTCAACTATTATTTGGGCATCTAACTAAAACGGGCTGTGCAACTGGTTACACACACAACCAGTGCTTTTAACATAGTGTTTTCAACATACATATTTGACACAGCTTCACATACAGTACATGATTACATTGTAAATGCTAATTTATGATGTAATTATTATTCAACTTAATTTTTTAACCCTTATTTTACCAGGTAAATTGACTGAGAACACATTCTAATTTACATCAACGACCTGGGGAACAGTTACAGGGATGAATGAGCCAATTGTGAGCTGGGATATTTCTTTAGACCAGAGAAAAGGGGGCCTCCTACTGGCCCTCCAACACCACTTCCAGCAGCATCTGGTCTGAAGCATAGCTTCAGAAGCAAGCCAGCAGCAGGATGCAGGGTAGTATGCTGGTATGTCCTCACCTGGGATTTGAACTCACAACCTTTAGGTTCACAGCATTCCAATCGTCCTACTACGCTACCATCTCTGTGTCAATCATCTTTTCATCTGGCTATTTTCTCATCACTGATTTGATGAAATTATTCTAGCAATTTTAGGGTTTTCTGTATAGTTGTCTAATGTTGGTGGGGAATATTAATTTGTTTTAATGTTACTCCTTGATCACTATGATAAATACAATCGTTTTAATTGAGTGTACTTTTAACAGAGCTGAGGTTTGCTTTGAAGTGCAAAGTGTAGCAATACAGGTGAAATCACTCATTGACACAAACATGGTGGCATAGGAGGAAGATTGGTTGGTCGTGAACCAAGAGATTGTCAGTTCCAATCCCATATTCGTATTCCAAGATGGCGTAGCAGTCGTAAGGCTGTTTTGTTTGTCTTGTTCCGTCCCGTGAATATATCGTTTTTCTTCGTATATATTTTTTATATGTTCAAACTCAATTTCCATCTACCGACTGAACATACTCTCCTGCAACCCGCCTCACCCAATGTGATATGGATCTGCTTTTATAAACTGTAGAACCGGAACCCCCTTCAGAAGCTAGCCAGCTAACTAGCTACTAGCTAGTAGTCAGTTAGCCACTGCTTGCGGTCATCAGCCTCAGCTGCCAGCCTCAGCCAAGTCAATTCCTGCCAGTCTGCGCAGCGCAATATCAACCCTGAGCATATCGGACTGCTTTTTCTCTACCACATCTCCGGATTCCTACCGCAAGCTCTGAACCTTTACTCCAGATCATTGCAGCTAGCTAGCTGCTATCCGAGTGGCTACTCTTGGCTAACGTCTCTGTCCCGAAGCAAGCACCAGTTATCCTGGAGCTAGGCCCATCTCCTGGCTAGCCGAAGAGATGCATCAGACAATTCCTGTGCTTCAATACCTCTTTTGCCAATTGGCCTGGACCCTTTGCTGCCGACACGGCGCCCCGCCAATCCATCACGGCAAGTCTGCCGACGTAACCGTCCGAGGGGGTTTCAACAGGCTCTTCAGTTGCGACGTCCCCCTGAGGCCCTTCTGCTATCCCCGGCCTCCTAGCTGTCTGAATCTCCATGCCTCCAGCTCGCCTAGCTACTCACTGGACCCTATGATCACTGGGCTACACATGCCTCTCCCTAATGTCAATTTGTCTTGTCTATTGCTGTTTTGGTTGGTGATTTTGTCTTATTTCACTGTAGATCCTCCAGCCCTGCTCAATAGGCCTTAGCTAGCCCTTTTGTTCCACCCCCCCACACATGCGGTGACCTCACCTGGCTTAAAATGTGCCTCTAGGGACAAAAACTCTCTCATCGTCACTCAATGCCTAGGCTTACCTCCACTGTACTCACATCCTACCATCTCTTTGTTTGTACATTATGCCTTGAATCTATTCTTCAGTGCCCAGAAATCTGCTCCTTTTACTCTTTGTTCCGAACGCACTAGACGACCAGTTCTTTTAGCCTTTAGCCGTACTCTTATCCTACTCCTCCTTTGTTCCCCAGTGATGTAGAGGTTAACCCCTGCAGCCCCCAGCATCAGTCCCATTCCTCAGGCGCTCTCATTTGTTGACTTCTGTAACCGTAAAAGCCTTGGTTTCATGCATGTTAACATTAGAAGCCTCCTCACTAAGTGTATTTTATTCACTGCTTTAGCACACTCCGCCAACCCGGATGTCCTAGCCGTGTCTGAATCCTGGCTTAGGAAGGCCACCAAAAATCCAGATATTTCCATCCCTAACTATAACATTTTCGGACAAGATAGAACTGCCAAAAGGGGTTGAGTTGCAATCTACTGCAGAGATGCAGAGTTCTGTCATACTATCCAGGTCTGTGCCCAAACAATTCAAGCTTCTACTTTTAAAAATCCACCTTTCCAGAAACAAGTCTCTCACCGTTGCCGCTTGTTATAGACCCCCTTCAGCCCCCAGCTGTGCCCTGGACACCATATGTGAATTGATCGCCCCCCATCTATCTTCAGAGTTCGTACTGTTAGGTGACCTAAACTGGGACATGCTTAACACCCCCGGCCATCCTACAATCTAAGCTAGATGCCCTCAATCTCACACAAATTATCAAGGAACCTACCTCGCCTGGTTCACCAACTACTTCTCAGATAGAGTTCAGTGTGTCAAATCGGAGGGCCTGTTGTCCGGAATTCTGGCAGTCTCTATGGGGGTGCCACAGGTTTCAATTCTCGGGCCAACTCTTTTCTCTGTATACATCAATGATGTCGCTCTTGCTGCTGGTGATTCTCTGATCCACCTCTACGCAGACGACACCATTCTGTATACATCTGGCCCTTCTTTGGAAACTTTGCTAACAAACCTCCAAACGAGCTTCAATGCATACAACACTCTTTCCATGGCCTCCAACTGCATTAACTACTTAGGGAGCAGTGGGGCGCTAGCTTAGATTGTAGGATGGCCGGGGGTGTTAAATGCTAGTAAAACTAAGTGCATGCTCTTCAACTGATTGCTGCCCGCACCCTCCCGCCCGACTAGCATCACTACTCTGGACGGTTCTGACCTAGAATATGTGGACAACTACAAATACCTAGGTGTCTGGTTAGACTGTAAACTCTCCTTCTAGACTCATATTAAGTATCTCCAATCCAAAATTACTAAATTGTATTTATTTCGCCTCTATGGCCTATTTATTGTCTACCTCCCTACTCTTCTACATTTGCACACACTGTACATAGATTTTTCTATATATTTTTCTATTGTGTTATTGACTGTACATTTGTTTATGTGTAACTCTGTGTTGTTTTTGTCGCACTGCTTTGCTTTATCTTGGCCAAGTCGCAGTTGCAAATGAGAACTTGTTCTCAACTGGCCTACCTGGTTAAATAAAGGTGAAATACATAAAATAAAAAGTTGAAAAATAATAACTGTGAACATGCACGTGTAAACATGCATGTCAACGTGTGTGAAATATGTATGTTGAAAACATTGTATGTCAAAAGCACAGTGTGTTTGTAACTAGTTCCACAGACTTTTCTTGTAAAGATGTCCAAATAAGAATTTCAAGTTTGAGCCAGCTAAAAATGTTAAGTTCAGGTAACACTTTGATAGTTGAGTAAACTAAAAAAGACTAATAATAATAATAATTAATTAATTAATAATAATTAGTTGAAACAACTAGAGGATTTTATAGTAAGAATAATATAATTGAATTTAGCGTGAGCGCAATAAAGTGGTCTCATATATAGGGCTATGCTTATGCATAAGCTCTAATATGCATATGGGTGTTTTGAATTAATCATCCCCTTAGAAAGCACAGTTAATTTCATTGTTAGGCTTTGAAACAACATCCCCAATGACCATGTTTTCCACTCAGTTTCAACCTGTTGTTGACCTTCATCAAATGTATCAATCACAGTGAGTTTTAAAAGCACAATATTGTTTTGATGATAAGTGTTTGATGTGATTTTCGAACACATTTGTATTGATGTCAGAGTGCTTAGAGGGACAATAGAGCCCTGAGTACCAGACCATTAGCAACCTGATGATCGTTAGCTAGTTGGGTACTACTAATGCATGTCCAGAGTGCATAAGAGGAGATTACCGTGACTCAACGGTCATGCAGAATTATACTGCGGTCATGACTCATGACTGCCAGTGTGGCGGTAATACGGTCACCGCAACAGCCCTAGTGATGACAAATAGTATTGTGTAAACCCTCTATCATGTTAGGCATGGTATGCCTTTGTGTTATGCATGAGGGTAATGTTTTGAGTCCCTTGTAAACAGCATTAATCCTGTAGTTGTGGGGAGCGGAGCCAAAGCCTTCCCCACTGTGTCAGAGGAGAGAAGCAGTATTCAGGTCAGAGCAGTGGAGACTCACAAATACAGAGGACAGAAGAGAGTGCCCTGCTAACAATTGTTACACAGAATAAAATGTGGAGGGAGCGAGCGTACATCTCAGTAAGACAAAAATAATGGTGTTCCAAAAAAGGTCCAGATGCCAGGACCACACATATCAATTCCATCTAGACACCGTTGCCCTAGAGCACACAAAAAACGATACATACCTCAGAATAAACATCAGCGTCACAGGTAAAATCTACAAAGCTGTGAACGATCTGAGAGACAAGGCAAGAATGGCATTCTATGCCATCAAAAGGAACATAAAACTTGACATACCAATTAGGATCTGGTAAAAAATACTTGAATCAGTTAAAGAACCGATTGCCCTTTATGGTTGTGAGGTCTGGGATCCGCTCACCAACCAAGAATAAAATAATTGGGACAAACACCAAATTGAGACTCTGCATGCAGAATTCTGCAAAAATATCCTCAGTGTACAACATAAAACACCAAATAATGCATGCAGAGCAGAATTAGGATTATACCCGCTAATGATCAAAATACAGAAAAGAGACCTTAAATTCTATAACCACCTAAAAGGAAGTGATTCCCAAACCTTCCATAACAAAGCTATCACCTACAGAGAGATGAACCTGGAGAAGAGTCCCCTAAGCAAGCTGGTCCACAAACAGAACCCACAATGCCCCAGGACAGCAACACAATTAAACCCAACCAAATCATGAGAAAACAAAAAAGCTAATTCTTTCCAATGTGTCAAGTAATTAACAAAAAAACTGAGCAAACTAAAATTCTATTTGGCCCTAAACAGACAGTACACAGTGGCAGAATACCTGACCACTGTGACTGACCCAAAATTATGAAAAGCGTTGACTATGTACAGACTCAATGAGCATAGCCTTGCTATTGAGAAAGGCAGAAAGGCCAACGTGGGCAGACCTGGCTCTCAAGAGAAGACAGGCTTTGTGCACAATGCCCACAAATGATGTGAAAACTGAGCTGCACTTCCTAACCTCCTGCCAAATGTATGACCATATTAGACACATTTTTCCCTCAGATTACACAGACCCACAAAGAATTTGAAAAAGAATCACATTTTTGAAAAACGCCCAAATCTATTTGGGTGAAATACCACACTGTGCAATCACAGCAGCATGATTTGTCACCTGTTGTCACAAGAAAAGGGCAACCAGTGAAGAGAAAACACCATTGTAAATACTAGGGATGCACCGATATGACATTTTTGGCTGGAACCAATATCCAATATTTTCCTTGCCAAAAATACGATACCGATAACCGATATTTAAAATCTTAGCGGTCTTTTAAGAATTCTAGTACAGTTAAATAGTTGAAACACACACACACATTTTGTTGGCATTTACGTACAGTTGAAGTAGGACGTTTACATACACTTAGGTTGGAGTCATTAAAACTTGTTTTTCAACCACTCCACAAATGTTTTTGTTAACAAACTATAGTTTTGGAAAGTCTGTAAGGACATCTACTTTGTGCATGACACAAGTTATTTTTCCAACAATTGTTTACAGACAGATTATTTCACTTATAATTCACTGTATCACAATTCCAGATGGTCAGAAGTTTACATACACTAAGTTGACTTTGCCTTTAAACAGCTTGGACAATTCCAGAAAATTGTCATGGCTTTAGAAAGCTTCTAAAAGGCTAATTGACATCATTTGAGTCAATTGGAGGTGTACCTGTGGATGTATTTCAAGGCCTACCTTCAAACTCAGTGCCTCTTTGCTTGACATCATGGGAAAATCAAAAGAAATCAACAAAGACCTCAGAAAAAAAATTGTAGACCTCAAAGTCTGGTCCAACGCCTGAAGGTACCATGTTCATCTGTACAAACAATAGTACGCAAGTATAAACAGCATGGGACCACGCAGCCATCATACCGCTCAGGAAGGAGACGCGTTCTGTCTCCTAGAGATGAACACACTTTGGTGCGAAAAGTGCAAATCAATCCCAGAACAACAGCAAAGGACCTTGTGAAGAAGCTAGAGGAAACAGGCACAAAAGTATCTATATCCACAGTAAAACGAGTCCTGTATCGACATAACATGAAAGGCCGGTCAGCAAGGAAGAAGCCACTGCTCCAAAACCGCCATAAAAAAGCCAGACTATGGTTTGCAACTGCACATGGGGACAAAGATCGTACTTTTCAGAGAAATGTCCTCTGGTCTGATGAAACAAAAATAGAACTGTTTGGCCATAATGACCATCGTTATGTTTGGAGGAAAAAGGGGGAGGCTTGCAAGCCGAAGAACACCATCCCAACCGTGAAGCACAGGGGTTGCAGCATCATGTTGTGGGGGTGCTTTGCTGCAGGAGGGACTGGTGCACTTCACAAAATAGATGGCATCATGAGGAAGGAAAATTAGGTGCATATATTGAAGTAACATCTCAAGACATCAGTCAGGAAGTTAAAGCTTGGTCGCAAATGGGTCTTCCAAATGGGGAATGACCCCAAGCATACTTCCAAAGTTGTGGCAAAAAGGCGTAAGGACAACAAAGTCAAGGTATTGGAGTGGCCATCACAAAGCCCTGACCTCAATCTTATAGAAAATTTGTGGGCAGAACTGAAAAAGTGTGTGCGAGCAAGGAGGCCTACAAACCTGACTCAGTTACTCCAGTCCAGCTCTGTCAGGAGGAATGGGCCAAAATTCACCCAACTTACTGTGGAAAGCTTGTGGAAGGCTACCTGAAACGTTTGACCCAAGTTAAACAATTTAAAGGCAATGCTACCACATACTAATTGAGTGTATGTAAACTTCTGACCCACTGTTCCTTGTCTGCATCAAAGTAGCGGTCCTTGTACCTAGCATCGAGCATGGTGGCGACACAGTAGAGGCTCAGAGAGAATGCCATTGAATCGCATGTTCACAGCCTCTAGTAGAGTACTTTTCCAAGTTGGCATTTTTGTTGAGCAGGCGTTTCAATGCCATATCAGAACTGCTGCAGACACAGTTGAGCTTATTTCTCGAGTCAGTGGTACAAATGGAGCTAGGAGTGTTCATGTTTCAAACATGTTCTCAAATGCCATTGAAATTTCAGCAGCGGTATGAGAACCAGCACATTCTTGAGCATGCAATACGGATTTCCTCAGTACGAAATCCTTGTCGACCCACTGTGCTGTCAGACTCATTATGTTCATGGGGCTGACATCGCTGTCAGCCCCATGTGTAACTCCGATACGGCAACATCTGAAAAACAGCGCCTTCTTGGTAGTGTGTACCGGTGCTCGACCAGTCAGCGAAAGCCAACATCATCCACGACAGAGAACGGTTGATTGTCAAGGCCAATGAATTCCATTATCTTGGCATTAATGGATTTTGCCTTTGAGTTGTCTCGCTGAAATGTTCTTACTCTTTCAAATGACTGCTCAACTCGACTGTTCGATCCACACAGCAGACATTGTGGGCTAGGTTAGGAATGCTGTGTTGCACGTGTAGCGCTATATTTTTTGTGGCGTCATTACGTCATCTACCTACATTATATAGGTATGCATGTCAGCTTTGACATCAGTTTTGCACATCGGCGTTAAACTAGACATCAGGCCGATGCTGGCATTTTTAGCTAATATCGGCCGATTCCGATACGCTTACCAATTTATCGTGCATCCCTGGTAAATACAAGCCATGTTTATGTTTATTTGTATCCTCTTTTGTACTTTAACTATGCACATTGTTACAACACTGTATATAGACATATTATGACATTTGAAATGTCTTTATTATTTTGGAACTTTTGTGAAGGTAATGTTTACTGTTCATTGTTTATTTTACTTTTGTTTATTATGTATTTCACTTGCTTTGTCAACGTAAACATATGTTTCCCATGTCAATAAAGCCACTTAAATTGAAATTGAGAGAGAGAAATAAAATGTCAACAGAGAGATACACTAATGAGAGTAGAGAGCAGTCTCTGACAGTGAGAAAAGGCCACAATGTAGCCTAACTAGAAAAGGCCACAATGTAGCCTAACTGCTTCCTCTCTTCCCCTGAAGGTGGGACTGCATTTGACACCACAGAACCACTTCAGTTCAGTTCATTATGTATTCCAATCCAACCATGACTACAGAATAATACGACACAAACATTCTAATTTGCCTGGCATTTGATAAGAAAATATTAAAACTGAGAAGACATACCTTTTCGTTCTGAATGGTACAGTAATAACTTGTTAGTTCATATTATAAATCCTGGGTCAATTTGCTCTCCCACTGAGGAAACAAGGCGGCAGGAAGACATTTCTAATCAGACACTTCAAATTAGATAAAGCACATCTAATTAGGATGGATATCCACCTAGTGAAATGTAAATAAATATGCTTGAGATCTCTCAGAGGAGAGAAAAAGAGGGACAGATAGTAAGACAGTTCAGTCCAATTAGAGCGACTGAGTGTACACCATGTCACAGTAGTAGCAACCACTGCCAGAGGATCAAAAGGCACTGGGATTCACTCAATATCATTTACATACCAGAAAATAAAATAAGAGCACCCTGGCAGGTCCAACCATCATGCATTAATAATAACTGCCTGACAAGAAAATACCATGCGTTGATAGAACCTATTTCAAATGGCCCACACTTGTGGGTATATGAGTTTATATTTCCATAACCTTTTAAGATATCAATTCTTTGCTCTTTCAGTACTTCAACACTCTCATTCCAATCAAACCGATGATTAAACATTTCTCAGACGCAACTCAAGAGCAATTTATTCCTCACATTTTTGCAGAAGGAACTATTTTGGTGGCCTCTGGTACATTTTAAAGGCTTGATTGCATCTGAAATATACAGCAAAAGTATTGAATATTTTATTGAGTTTACCTCCCAGATTGGAAAAATGTGTTGTATTATGTAGAAAGACAATACAAATTACTGAAAATGTATGATTTTAGTGTATTGGATATTGTCTAGGTCTAGCCCTCTATGATCAGGACTATTTTTCATGTAAGAGAGCATTAATTCTTTAACATTTAACCTAATTTTACTGCAAGATATGAAATGCTACAATGATATTTGTTCTTCAAATTGTATTTTATTAAAACCGAAAAAGTTAATATTCCACATTATCTTGAAAAATCTATTAAAAAATGTTTTTATATCCAGGTTTCACACCTTTTATAATAGAAAAAACACAAAATTGTATGTTCTAAGTCCACAACAATGTTTAAACCACATCACGAGTCAGTCACTTTAGTGTCACTGTCTGGCAAGCCCCAACATCCTAGGAAGGAAACAGGATCCCAAACATTTTATAGTCCCATACCCCTTCAAACATTCAACCTCCAGCTGCGTACCCCCTCTAGCACCGTGGTCAGCGCACTCTCAAATTTAGTTTTTTGCCATACACACTATACACTATACAATACATTTATTAAACATAAAAATGAGTGAGTTTTTGTCACAACCCGGGTCATGCAAAATGACAAAGAGCTCTTATAGGACCAGGGCACAAATAATAATATAATAATATCAATAATTTTGCTCTTTATTTAACCATCTTACATATAAAACCTTATTGGTTCATTGAAAATTGTGAATGACTCACCACAGGTTAATGAGAAGGGTGTGCTTGAAAGGACACACAGAACTCTGCAATGTTGGGTTGTATTGGAGAGAGTCTCAGTCTTAAACCATTTTCCACACAGTCTGTGCCTGTATTTAGTTCATGCTAGTGAGGGCCGAGAATCCACTCTCACATAGGTACATGGTTGCAAAGGGCATCAGTGTCTTAACAGCGCGATTTGCCAAGGCAGGATACCCTGTGCGCAGCCCAATCCAGAAATCTGGCAGTGGCTTCTGATTAAATAACATTTTCACAGAACCACTTGTTGCAATTTCGATGAGGCTCTCTTTTTCAGATATCAGTAAGTGGACTGGAGGCAGGGCATGAAAGGGATAACAAATCCAGTTGTTTGTGTCATCCGCTTCGGGAAAGTACCTGAGTAATTGCACACCCAACTCACTCAGATGCTTCGCTTAATCACATTTGACATCGTCTGTAAGCTTGAGGTCTTTCCATCATTGTATGATTTTTTGTGTGCAAATTCACTTTTCGTAAATTCGCTCTGGCTATCTACTCCGATTTAAGAGCACTCTTGTCTAAGTGTACTAGAGCGCAGAATAATGAATTTATGAGTGCTCAACACCGGTTGAATATGGCCGGTGTCAGTTAAAGTCTGCAAAAAAGCCTAGTTAAATTGTTGCCAACAACACAGTTAGTCGCCAACGCTCTGGATAACCAGCTCTGCTAGGGCAAGTAAAATGGTCAGAGTGGTCACTCATTTGTGTCTGGAAGTAGCTAGCAAGCTAGCCAACGTTAGCTTGGGTGCTTGACTGCCGTTGTAAGGTCAGAACGCTCAAAGCAACCCTACTCCTCGGCCTGAGCTGCAGTGTGTGCTCCGAGAGCGAAATGCTCTGAATTTACAAATGGACAATCTGACAACACTCTGAATTTACGAGCGCACTCGGGCACTCCAGATTGAATTTAAGAACATACACTTAGTCCTAAAATGTCTAACTAGTAATTTGTTATGCTAACTAGCTAGCAAGAGGTTGCATAGCAACAGCATCAACATCCGGTAGACCGGCTAAGAGCTAGTATGTAGTATATACTCATTAAGTATGTAGTATACAGTATGTTAATATGGGTATTCGAACACTGCTAAAGAGTACATTTCTTCTATACTTCGTATTTTGGCGAATGTAGTACGACATCCAGGAACTTTTGGCATACTAACTATATCCATACTATGACCAATAAGCATGTTCTTAATGTTTTGTATACTCGTTGCATGATTTAGTAAACACTTGCTATTCAGTTGTCAATCAACACACAGTAAATAGCCTACTTGGTGCCACGACTCCGCATGGCTGGCTACGTGAAACACGCAAAATAAAATAAATGATTGTGTCAGAAAACAATAATTAGGCTATTGGATTTCGACTCATCGTTACCACATGGGATGTGGAAATTCACGAGCATCATGCGCTCTCTCGTCTGTGTAAGGACATTTGACTGAAACCAGAGATCTGTATATAATGACGAGATGCTCATGTCTCCACCCAAACAATGAGAGTTGTTGTCCCAAAGGTGGGAAGGCAGGCAACAAGTTCAGGTCCAAAATAAGCCCATAGAAAAGAATTGGGCTTATTTTGGACTGTTTATGGTGAGTAAAACCTTGCGCTTCGCCAACTTTCTCTCTGCTGCGTTTCTCTGTCATTGCTGACAGGTCCCTATCCTATCAATAGATCACTAGAAGATGCATACCGTTCATTCTAGCGGGAGAGTGCTTCTCGTCGTGCTCTATTGTCCCTCTACAGCAGACATATGTTGATCAATGTTTGGAATGGAACATCGAATCGCAGTACAAATGCAGTATCGAATCACAATACATATCATATTGGCACCTAAGTATCGTGATAATATTGTATCATGAGGTCCTTGGAAATTCCCAGCCCTACTAAATTGTTCCACAAAAAATGAGCTAAGAACATACAGTATAAGAACATTATTCTATGATATATATTGCTGAATTAATTTCCCATTCAACCCTGTTATATACAGTGCATTCGGAAAACATTCAGACCCCTGGACCTTTTCCACATTTTGTTACTTTACAGCCTTATTCTAAAATGGATTAAAGTATTTTTTCCCACTCATCAATCTACACACAGTACCCCATAATGACAAGTGAAAACCAGTTATAATTTTTTGCTAATTTATAAAAATGTAAAACATTATTTACATAAGTATTCAGAAGCCGGATGTGGAGGTCCTGGGCTGGCGTGTTTACACATAGTCTGCGGTTGTGAGGCCGGTTGGATGTACTGCCAAATTCCCTAAAATGACGTTGACGGCAGCTTATGGTAGAGAAATGAACATTCAATTTTCTGGCAACAGCTTTGGTGGACTTCTGCAGACCCAGGGTGATTTCACACACTTCCTGTCTGGAAACCGTAACAAATGTTGTAAATAAATAATTTTGTTCAAATGTTTAACCATAGAAAAATCGTTAAGCAAGGGGGAACGCTCCTCTTTTTTAGGCTGAAAAACAGAGTTGATGATACCCTTGCAGAGAGAACCACAGACCAGGCATCACAGAGGCAACAACGAAGAGAGAGATGAGAAATTGGCCTCTTTAGACCATGCCTCCATACCAGTGCTAATTTTGGCAGCAACATTAGTCTTAAAATACCTTTTAGTCTTAGTGACACTTTGGGATATTTCATCCATCTTTTGTTTTAGTTATTATCAGTTGACTAAAAGTACAGAACATTTTGGTCTAGTTTAAAAGGACACTTCGGGATTTTGTCAATGAAGCTTTTTATCTACTTCCCCAGAGTCAGATGAACTCGTGGATACCATTTTAACTGCATGCAGTTTGAAGGAAGTTGCTAACTAGCATTAGCCTAATTGATGAATAGCGTTAGCGCAATGACTGGAAGTCTATGGGAACTGCTAGCATGCTATTAGATATCATAGACTTCCAGTCAGTGCACTAACGCTAGCTAGCATTGGCTCGTGAAACAACCTCAAACTTTCTTCATTCTGGACGCATACTGAAAGATCCACTCGCAGCCAAGTTTCAGCCTCCTGGCTGAGGCAACAAGGTTTTTGCTTTCTGGTACTTGGTAAAGTTCATAATGCCGTTGACCACTGGAAGCAAAATAGAACCATAACGTCAAAGATCCAACTCCATATTTTACAGTAGGTATGAGGTATTTTCTGCATCTGCATTGTTCTTTCGGGAGTCCAAACCCACCGCTAGTGAGTGTGACCAAATGCCTCTATTTCAAGTTCATATGACCATAACACCAGTTCCAACCCAAGTGCCAATGCCGGCTCAGTGTCGTTTTCCTCACAAGGGGAGGGTGCTGGAGTATTGAAAACGGTGGATCCAATAATTCTGAGCCCCAATAATTCTGACCCCCTAGAATTTGCTACTTATTACCTGTTAAACAAAATGCTCATCTTTATCAAGGGATCTAATAATTCCAGACCCCACAGTGTCTTTGACATCAAAGCTTTAATCAATACAGTCAATTATATTGCCTGCCTGCACCCTTAATTACTGCTGACCTTTAAACCAGGAGGCAGTTTTATAACCCCCACATGTCATGTGATCCCTCAAATATAAATGCATACATGCATACATACATACAGTGAGGGAAAAAAGTATTTGATCCCCTGCTGATTTTGTACGTTTGCCCACTGACAAAGAAATTATCAGTCTATAATTTTAATGGTAGGTTTATTTGAACAGTGAGAGACAGAATAACAACAAAAAAATCCAGAAAAACGCATGTGAAAATGTTATAAATTGATTTGCATTTTAATGAGGGAAATAAGTATTTGACCCCTCTGCAAAACATGACTTGTTGGCAATCACAGAGGTCAGACGTTTCTTGTAGTTGGCCACCAGGTTTGCACACATCTCAGGAGGGATTTTGTCCCACTTCTCTTTGCAGATCTTCTCCAAGTCATTAAGGTTTCGAGGCTGACGTTTGGCAACTCGAACCTTCAGCTCCCTCCACCGATTTTCTATGGGATTAAGGTCTGGAGACCTTAAACCTCACAAGCTCCAGCAGAAAAACTGACTGTTTTGGAGAGCCTGGCGTGCCCAAAGTAAAATGCCTCCCATTCAGGCCCAGAAAATGGGATATGCATATATTTAGTACCATTGGATAGGAAACACTCTGAATTTTCCAAAACTGTTAACCATTTGTCTGTGGGTCAATCAGAACGCATTTGGCAGGCAAAACCCTGAGGAATCTCTGTCCTGGAAAAAGTCATTTTGACACATTGCTCATTTTGGAACCCCTCCTATCCAAAATGACCATATATAGGCATGTGAACGCAGTGCACGTCGCTTCCTTATGATGTCATCAACCACGAGACGGTGTTTTACTCCATCTTGGAGGAATTTCGGCCATTGATACACAGCATGGAATGAGGACACCACGTTATGAAAACTCTTCAGATTGCGGCATACGAGAAGCGCTGTGCCTTATTTATCGTCTTTAGCGCTCAGTTTATATTCCGGCTGATTTATAATAGTAAATATACGTAAATATGTTCCTAAGGATAAATTTAAAACTATGTTTGATTGTTTTTGGACAAGTTTATAGGTATAATTTGAACGAGTTGGCGCCGCCTTTCAAAACAGGAGTGGAGGCTGTCGTTTCTGATTATAACGTGCGAACCAAATGGAGGATTTATGGATAAAAGACGTTACTTTTTCTAACAAAAGAACCATGGATTGTCTTCGTTGGACACTTAGGATGACCTCAGCAGAAGTTCTTCAACAGGTAATTGATTTGTTTTCGCTGTGAAATGTGTTGTGTGTGCGCCATGATGGCTAATCGATACATGGCTATTGGAAAATATGTGAGGTGCTAGCCTCAAACAAATGAATGTGCTGCTTTCGCCGTAAAGCCTTTTTGAAATCTGATAACGCTGTGATATTGCCAAGAAACAGAGCTTTTGATGAGTATGGAACACTTGTATATTGCTGGATGTGTAATAATTCAACTATCGGATTTTAAATTTGGCGCTTTAGATTTTAGCTGGTAGTGTCGGGATGAGCCCGCTAGCGACCCGCTGGTAATTGAGAATGCTTAAGAGGTTTTAATAGGTACGTGTTTTGGGTCATTGTCACATTGTCACAAACACAAGTTGAAACTCGGTTTTTCACAATTCCTGACATTTAGTAAATATTCCCTGTCTTAGGTCAGTGAGGATCACCACTTTATTTTAAGAATGTGAAATGTCAGAATAATAGTAGAGAATGATTTATTTCAGCTTTTATTTCTTTCATCACATTCCCAGTGGGTCAGAAGTTTACATACACTCAATTAGTATTTGGTAGCCTTGCCTTTAAATTGTTTAACTTGTGTCAAACGTTTCGGGTAGCCTTCCACAACCTTCCGACAATAAGTTGGGTGAATTTTGGCCCATTCCTCCTGACAGAGCTGGTGTAACTGAGTCAGGTTTGTAGGCCTCCTTGCTTCACATGCTTTTTCAGTTCTGCCCACAAATTGTCTATAAGATTGAGGTCAGGGCTTTGTGATGGCCACTCCAATACCTTGATTTTGTTGTCCTTAAGCCATTTTGCCACAACTTTGGAAGTATGCTTGGGGTCATTGTCCATTTGGAAGACCCATTTGCGACCAAGCTCTAACTTCCTGACTGAGGTCTTGAGATGTTGCTTCAATATAGCCACATAATTTTCCTTTCTCATGATGCCATCTATTTTGTGAAGTGCACCAGTCCCTCCTGCAGCAAAGCATCCCCACAACGTGATGCTGCCACCCCTGTGCTTCACGGTTGGGATGGTGTTCTTCGGCTTGCAAGCCTCCCCCTTTTTCCTCCAAACATAACGATGGTCATTATGGCCAAACAGTTCTATTTTTGTTTCATCAGACCAGAGGACATTTCTCCAAAAAGTACGATCTTTGTCCCCATGTGCAGTTGCAAACCGTAGTCTGGCTTTTTTATGGCGGTTTTGGAGCAGTGGCTTCTTCCTTGCCGAGCGGCCTTTCAGGTTATGTCGATATAGGACTTGTTTTCTGTGGATATAGATACTTTTGTACCGGTTTCCTCCAGCATCTTCACAAGGTCCTTTGCTGTTGTTCTGGAATTGATTTGCACTTTTCGCACCAAAGTACGTTCATCTCTAGGAGACAGAACGCGTCTCCTTCCTGAGCGGTATGACGGCTGCGTGGTTCCATGGTGTTTATACTTGCGTACTATTGTTTGTACAGGTGAACGTGGTACCTTCAGGCGTTTGGAAATTGCTCCCAAGGATGAACCAGACTTGTGGAGGTCAACATTTGTTTTCAGAGGTCTTGGCTGATTTCTTTTGATTTTCCCATAATGTCAAGCAAAGAGGCACTTGAAATACATCCACAGGTACACCTCCAATTGACTCAAATGATGTCAATTAGCCTATAAGCAGCTTCTCAAGCCATGACATAATTTTCTGGAATTTTCCAAGCTGTTTAAAGGCAGTCAACTTAGTGTATGTACACTTCTGACCCACTGGAATTGTGATACAGTGAATTATAAGTGAAATAATCTGTCTGAAAACAATTGTTGGAAAAATTACCTGTGTCATGCACAAAGTACATGTCCTAACCGACTTGCCAAAACTATTGTTTGTTAACAAGAAATTTGTAGAGTGGTTGAAAAACGAGTTAATGACTCCAACCTAAGTGTATGTAAACTTCCAACTTCAACTGTGTGTGTGTGTGTGTGTGTGTGTATATATATATATATACACACACACACATACACTGCTCAAAAAAATAAAGGGAACACTAAAATAACACATCATAGATCTGAATGAATGAAATAATCTTATTAAATACTTTTTTCTTTACATAGTTGAATGTGCTGACAACAAAATCACACAAAAATTATCAATGGAAATCAAATTTATCAACCCATGGAGGTCTGGATTTGGAGTCACACTCAAAATTAAAGTGGAAAACCACACTACAGCCTGATCCAACTTTGATGTAATGTCCTTAAAACAAGTCAAAATGAGGCTCAGTAGTGTGTGTGGCCTCCACGTGCCTGAATGACCTCCCTACAACGCCTGGGCATGCTCCTGATGAGGTGGCGGATGGTCTCCTGAGGGATCTCCTCCCAGACCTGGACTAAAGCATCCGCCAACTCCTGGACAGTCTGTGGTGCAACGTGGCGTTGGTGGATGGAGCGAGACATGATGTCCCAGATGTGCTCAATTGGATTCAGGTCTGGGGAACGGGCGGGCCAGTCCTTAGCATCAATGCCTTCCTCTTGCAGGAACTGCTGACACACTCCAGCCACATGAGGTCTAGCATTGTCTTGCATTAGGAGGAACCCAGGGCCAACCGCACCAATATATGGTCTCACAAGGGGTCTGAGGATCTCATCTCGGTACCTAATGGCAGTCAGGCTACCTCTGGCGAGCACATGGAGGGCTGTGCGGCCCCCCAAAGAAATGCCACCCCACACCATGACTGACCCACCGCCAAACCGGTCATGCTGGAGGATGTTGCAGGCAGCAGAACGTTCTCCACGGCGTCTCCAGACTCTGTCACGTCTGTCACGTGCTCAGTGTGAACCTGCTTTCATCTGTGAAGAGCACAGGGCGCCAGTGGCGAATTTGCCAATCTTGGTGTTCTCTGGCAAATGCCAAACGTCCTGCACGGTGTTGGGCTGTAAGCACAACCCCCACCTGTGGACGTTGGGCCCTCATACCACCCTCATGGAGTCTGTTTCTGACCGTTTGAGCAGACACATGCACATTTGTGTTCTGCTGGAGGTCATTTTGCAGGGCTCTGGCAGTGCGGAGGTAGTGGTCCTGCTGCTGGGTTGTTGCCCTCCTACGGCCTCCTCCACGTCTCCTGATGTACTGGCCTGTCTCCTGGTAGCGCCTCCATGCTCTGGACACTACGCTGACAGACACAGCAAACCTTCTTGCCACAGCTCGCATTGATGTGCCATCCTGGATGAGCTGCACTACCTGAGCCACTTGTGTGGGTTGTAGACTCCGTCTCATGCTACCACTAGAGTGAAAGCACCGCCAGCATTCAAAAGTGACCAAAACATCAGCCAGGAAGCATAGGAACTGAGAAGTGGTCTGTGGTCAACACCTTCAGAACCACTCCTTTATTGGGGGTGTCTTGCTAATTGCCTATAATTTCCACCTGTTGTCTATTCCATTTGCACAACAGCATGTGAAATGTATTGTCAATCAGTGTTGCTTCCTAAGTGGACAGTTTGATTTCACAGAAGTGTGATTGACTTGGAGTTACATTGTGTTGTTTAAGTGTTCCCTTTATTTTTTTGAGCAGTGTATATATATATATATATTATCCATTGTGAACAAAATTGCACTTGTTTGTTGCTTTATTGCTCACCCATACATTAATTTGCTCAATCAGGCAGTGATTTGTCCTTTGAGGATGTGCCATATATTCATCAATCACTATCGAATGAGAGACTACCCTAAAGAGGTGTGGATAGATGTCAGTAACAGAAAACAACAAGAGCAAACTTTAGAGGACGGGTCACCCTCCTGACGTCCATTTACAGAGTGAAGCACGCCAGTCGCCACCCTGCATTTTGATGCTGTCTCAGAGGTGAGGTCATTTCGCTCTACTCCATCTCTCTGCCGCTCTACACTTAACCTATCTACTCATCATGTCATATAGGAACTTTTGGACAAGGTTCTCACTAAGTGGCCAAAACAACATATGTCCTCTCTTCAGTAAATGGCTGTGGGCAGTCAACTCAGATTGATGCATATCACATACTATAACATACATACATACACATACATGTAACTGCCAAAATAAAGGAAACCACAACATAAATGTCTTAGTAGGGTGCTGGGCCATCACGAGCCAGAACAGCTTCAATGCCCTTGGCATAGATTCTACAAGTGTCCGGAACTCTATTGGTGGGATGTGACAGCATTCTTCAATGAGAAATTCAATAATTTGGTGTTTTGTTGATAGTGGTGGAAAACACTGTCTCAAGCGCCGCTCCAGAATCTCCCATAAGTGTTCAATTAGGTTGAGATCTGGTGACTGAGACAGCCATGGCATACGTTTTACATCATTTTCATGCTCATTAAACCATTCAGTGACCACTGTGGATGGGGGCATTGTAATCCTATGGGGGCATAGCCATGGTAGCCAAAATAATGGCCTGCACAGCATTTTTATACATGAGCCTTAGCATGACGGGATGTTAATTGCTTCATTAACTCAGGAATCACACCTTGTATCCCTCATTTACTCATGTGTTTCCATTATCTTGGCAGTTACCTGTACATATCACATGCTACATAGGTCACATACTATTACTGAATTCTCAATTTGACGACATGGGATTCAAGGAAATTAAATGCTATAGAATGGGATAGTTTACATTGCAGGAACACATTGAACTAGTAAAGCATCAAATCTTGACAGAGAACAGTGGTGTGCTTTGTTCACATGCTATAAATCTGACTCACTTTGACAGATAATGAGCCCAGGACTATATGGTGAGATTCAGGCCACCACCCAACACGTCTCCTCTCTGATGTGATGAAAGGTATCAATTCCAGTGTGGGTGAAACAAAAGGTAAAATAATTGCATCGAACATGAATCTCCATTTTGAGCAGGTGGTTGCAAATAATGCTAATCAATGGTACATAGCCAGCAGCTCAATAATCAAACCATGATATAATCTTTAAAACAGAACAATATGCAGAACAATATTCCATACCCTCAAATGCTTGAGTAACCAGAAACACCAGGCAATGTGATGTATAATCATCAGCTCAGTCTCTTCCCAATGTGCTACCTCCTCTCCCTTCCAGATACAGGGTACAGTAATGGGGACTCTGGTCACAGTGTGGTAGAATCAAAATTCCACAGCATCACAGACGGTGCTGGGTAAGCCCGTCAGTCAGCCGTAGCACCACAGCCCTCTGGGCGCCAAATGGGCAGACTCTGCAACAGCTGGCCCCCCACAGCCCACTCACTGAGGGCACCTGTAGGCGGTGCTTTGGCACACCCCGCTCATGATAGCACAGCCGGTGGGCACTGCCAACAGCTACAGCTGGCAGGAAGGATGGACTAGTCATGAGGGAGTCTTGCCCATCCCTATGTAGCTGTGAGATGTTGCCAACAATTTTTCAGTGAGATCCGCTATTGGTTCCTTGATTTATCGCTAGAAGTGACGTTTTGCTGTTGCACCAATTTGCCTTTCTGCGGTACATTTGCGGTCCCCAACGAAGTGTTTTCACCCCCTCTCCCCGCCGCATACCCGCACTTCTTGTGCTTCTCTGCCTGTGTTCACACGAGCCAACTAGCTAAAAAACCTGTCGATGTGCCCTTGAGCAAGGCACGTAACCCTAATTGCTCCTGTGAGTCGCTCCGGATTAGAGCATCTGCTAAATTATTAAAATAAAAAAATTTAAAATTTTGAGAGCAGAAACTTGAAAACCGAAACCTGGCAAATAAATTAGATTTTATAGGACCCTATTCATGATATGATGTACACTGACCATACCAAACATTAGGAACACCTTCCTATTATTGAGTTGCACCCACCCCTTTGCCTTCAGAACAGCCTCAATTCGTTGGGGCATGGACTCTACAGGTCGGAGACTCCAATGCTTCTCACAGTTGTGTCAAGTTGGGTTGATGTCCTTTGGGTGGTAGACCATTCTTGATACACACGGGAAACTGTTGACCGTGAAACAGCATTGCCATTCTTGACACAAACCAGTGCACCTGGCACCTACTATCATACCCCGTTTAAAGCCATTTACATTTTTTGTCTTGCCCATTTCACGCTCTGAATAGCACACATACACACTCCATGACTCAATTGTGTCAAGGCTTCAAAATCCTTATTTAACCTTTCTCCTCCCCTTCATCTACACTAATTGAAATGGATTTGACACTTGACATCAATAAGGGATCATAGCGTTCACCTGGATTCATCTGGGTCAGTCTATGTCATGTTTTGTACACTCAGTGTATATCCTACTATATATTATAAATGTTAAGACATTTACTCAGGCAATTGAGGTTAAGTGCAGTGTCTTGAAGGTGGAAGCAGTCAACATTTGACTTGGGCTAGTATTAACAACAGCCCCTTGAGCGTTACCCTAGCCCCCATGGCTATCCCCTTGCACTGTCCCTTCCACAGCACAGGCAGGGTCATTCTCATGATGACAGCCATTACGGCTCAGGGGAGGACAAACAGAACAATTCCCAGCAGCAGATGGCTTACTTACAGTTTCTCCAGGACTGTCAGGCCAAAGAAGGAGGCATTTTTCAGCAGTGAGATCTTGTTGTTACTGAGGATCCTGTGGACAGAAGAGTGGAAAGGTTGACTGTGAGATGGTGAGCCTTTCGACATATTAGTAGACATATTAGTAGATATCACAAAAATACAGACAAATATCCAATAAATTATGCATCCTGTCAATAACTTGGTGAGAGATAGAAATGTATCTCTGATTTAATCTGGCCTTAAATGTCACGTCTTGGATGAATTTTTTTGTCTTATTAATGGATTTTTGTGGCAATTGTTTGCCATTTTTGACGTCTAGGAAATATAACCTCGAAGAAGACCGAATGCGGCCCCCGGGGCAAAACTTGTTTGACCCCCCTGATCTACAGCTACCACTATGAACCGCAAACAAATCAATGATGTGCATGTGCTCAACAGGTACAGTATAGGCAATAAATACATATTTGCCCCAGGACTCTATGTGGATATACATTTCTGTTCTTGTTGAAGTATATATTTAAAGGGTAAAGTAGTGCTTTATTTTAAAACAATCTGGGAAAAGGATCTTGAGTATTTTTCTTGTAATATAGGTATTTGTTTGTGTATCAAGGAGGGTTAAAAACATTCACTCAAGACTCTCTGCAGAGCCTCTAAGCAGAACACACCCAATTACTCAAAAACATCAGTCATAACACACTGAGCCTCCGGAAGGAGTTCAGCTAACCACCATCACAGAAACAATTACACAAAAGCAAGGACGAATGCAGTGCACAGACACACACACGCACATCATCCCATTGTGAAAAACAGTAGACCATCAGTGTTGTGTCTGGAGGGTCCAGGGGGACTCGTTAGGACACAGATGGAGGGCTGTGTTACCTGCTGCTCTAGTGAAACAAACAAACATATCAGACAAAAGATAAAGTCCACCCACACACCAGTAAACAACCACTAGTCTGTGTTCAACCACACATACACACAGACATACACACCCTGCCTGCCAACACTTTACGAACAATGCAGGATCTCGGCAATGTTTTTACATTGATTTCCAAACATGGAGTTGAATACAGCAGTAAATTATTTTGACTTTGAATGCTGAGATACCCAGGTGTCTACTGACCCTGAGATACCCAGACGTCTACTGACCATGAGATACCCAGACGTCTACTGACCCTCCTTCCCTTCAGAGCTGTAGGCTGAGTGTGTAATGATTTATGTCACGCTCATTCCTCTGCCCAGATCCACATAATTTGAAATACACCTAAAATGGCATTTTGGGGATTTCATATCTGCTAAAATATTAAATCGCTCTTGCCAGACCTTAGATCATCCTGTCTGCTGCAGGGCTGGCCTGGCGGTATGGCCATGCAGTGCATGGTGGAGCATGGCAGTGAGTCTGCATGCAAACGAGGCCTGCTGCTTTGCATGCACCACGTTGCATGTCTCCTATCGCCACGCTCCTACAGACAGACACCCAAGGTCAAATCACTCACTCGTCTTCCTCCTCCCCTTCCATTCTCAGGAGTAAGGAGGTTTGGCAAGAGTGGTAATTAGGATGTGTCACGAGTCACCTTCTTTTGTCACCTTCTAATGCCCTAGGATTAAGCAGTGGGATCCCACAATGCATTGTGCTGAAGAAGCAAATTACTCACCAGCCTAGCCGGGGGGTTGTAGTTATTTTTGAATTGGCATGATGTGGGATACACACAGTGAAAATGTACACATACATTTTTTTTATTTTAAAATACAATTTTGAGAGCATAAATACAGTGTATAATGGCATTAAAGACCTTTAATAGAGACTGCTAAACAAGTGCATATTAAATTGGTCAACGGAGAGACAAGCTACTGCATATTATGAGCACAAGTTGAGAGTTAAAAACTGAGCATCATAAGAGTTTTGCCAGAAGTTCAAAAGGAGTAGTTCACTATTTTACAACTTGATGTTAGATGGTTCCTCACTCTGAATGTAGTACATTGGCCAGGAGAAACTGAAATCCATAGTTCTGTTTTTTTTTAAACAGCCACTACAAACTTCAACTGAATGTATACACCAAAAGCTAACAATCAGGTAACATCAAACCAAATACCAAATATGGTGTTGATTGGAATATATTTTAGGTGATTTTTCCATTATAATTAGAAACATAAAAAAAAAAAAAAACGAAGCTCACATTCCCCCATCACTTACATTGTTAGATTGTGGTGGCTAATGTTAGCTGAAGTTTGTAGTGGCTGTTTAAAGAATGGATTACAGTTTCTCTTGGCCCATAGACTACTGTCCGAGTGAGGAACATCAAGTTGTAAAACAGTGAACTATTTCTTTAACACTAGAAAGACCTGACCTTGACAGACTTTGAGCAAACGACACGTCTTTTGGACGTCAACATTCTAAAAGTTAAATAAATAAATGCCATACATGCCATCTTAAAAATAATAATTTGGTTGTGTTAATGGAAGGAACAAAATAGCATATTTTAAATTGTATTAAGTTACTAGTCTTTGCTTAGTAATCTGAGCTATGCTGCCACGACTGCAATAAGGCACGAGGGAGTGTGGTATATGGCCAATATACCATGGCTAAGGGCTGTTCTTATGCACAACGCAACCCGGAGTGCCTGGATACAGCCCTCAGCCGTGGTATATACCCCCGAGGTGCCTTATTGCTATTATAAACTGGTTACCAACGTAATTAGAGCAGTAAAAATACATGTTTTGTAAAACCTGTGGTATACGGTCTGATATAGCACGGCTGTCAGCCAATAAGCATTCAGGGCTCAAACCACCCAGTTTCTAATTTGAAATAGAGCTCACCTCTATTTGATAAAGTTAAGTGTTTTATAAACTGCAAAATCTGCTCTGTCTGATACTATATAGAAATCAAGACGTCTTACCTGCGTGTGACTCTGTAGGAGGATTTAAAAAAGTGACTTTTTGCTGCACCGTTTCCCTGCCTGTGTTAATTCCAAGCTGCACCCATCTCTTCATATTCAATGACAATTTATAATATTGTCACCCATCAGACTACTGTAAATTGAATGTCTTTATGCTAACTCTAACAACAACAAAAAGAAGCAGAATAAAAAAAAATGTTGGTGATTTTAAGATTCTAACAACGACAGTGTGCTATATAGACTTATTTAGGAAAAGTCAAGGACATGTCTTTAAATTTGGCAGAGTAATAAAAATGTAAACTCGTTTTTGTGTCCTCATGACGCTCTCGGCGTGCCATGAATTGACTGAGAAGATGAAGTCCCCCCATAGATCTGGAGGGCAGAGAGTGGTGTCAAATAAATTCACATCAAATGTCCAAGAGATTGTATTTTTTGGGGTCCCTCATGGAGCAGTACTGGTATCCCTCTAAATCACATCAGTGCTAATCATCCACAGAGACAAAGCAATTTGAGCCATGTCAGTTAAGATGTCTAATTTCGTTGGGAAAATACTGCAACACTAACAGTATGCCGATGGGAGCCCAAAACTGAGTAAGCAACCGTTCATTAGAACTTGTTGTTGATTTAGACATCAATATCCTATTGGAGCTCTGTCAGTTTGGATTCCATCTGGCATAAAGGTCTGTAGAGAGGAAAATAAAAACAGTCACATGTCTACGGAGTCAATTGGGGGATTCCTCACAAAAACAGAAAAAAGGCCATAACCTTTTTTTTTTAACAACATTACTCCATAGAAGGGTCCTTTGCAGGAAGGAATGTTGACATACAGTACCAGTGAAAAACTAAGGGTTTTTCTTTATTTTTACTATTTTATACATTGTAGAATAGTGAAGACATCAATACTATTAAATAACACAATCATGTAGTAAGCAAAAAAATTGTTAAACAAATCAAAATATTTTTTCTATTTTAGATTCTTCAAGTAGCCACCCTTTGCCTTGATGACAGATTTGCAAACTCTTGGCATTCTCTCGACCAGCTTCATGCGGTAGTCAACTGGAATGCATTTCAATTAACAGGTGGGGCCATTTAAAAGCTAATTTGTGGAATTTCTTTCCTTCTTAGTGCGTTTGAGCCAATCAGTTGTGTTGTGACAAGGTAGGGGTGATATACAGAAGATAGCCCTATTTGGTAAAAGACCAAGTCCATATTATGGCAAGAACAAGCAAAGAGAAACGACAGTCCATCATTAATTTAAGACATGAAGGTCAGTTAACGTGGAACATTTTAAAAACTTTGAACGTTTCTTCAAGTGCAGTCGCAAAGAACATCAAGCGCTATGATGAAACTGGCTCTCATGAGGACTGCCACAGAAAAGGAAGACCCAGAGTTACCTCTGCTGCAGAGGATATGTTTATTAGAGTTACCAGCCTCAGAAATTACAGCCCAAACAAATGCTTCACAGAGTTCAAGTAACACATCTCAACATCAACTGTTCAGAGGAGTGTGTGAATTAGTCCTTCATGGTCAGATTGCTGCAAAGAAACCACTACTAAAGGACACCAATAAAAAGAAGAGACTTGCTTGGGCCAAGAAACAGGAGCAACGGACATTAGACCGGTGGAAATCTGTCCTTTGGTCTGATGAGTATATATTTGACATTTTTGGTTCGAACCGCGTCTCAGAGTAGGTGAACAGATCTCTGCATGTGTGGTTCCCACCGTGAAGCATGGAGGAGGTGTAATGGTGTAGGGGTATGCTTTGCTGGTGACACTCAGTGATTTCTTTAGAACTCAAGGCACACTTAACCAGCATGGCTACCACAGCATTCTGCAGCAATACGACATCCCATCTGGTCTGCGCTTAGTGGGACTATTATTTGTTTTTCAACAGGACACTAACCTAACACACCCCCAGGCTGTGTAAGGGCTATTTGACCAAGAAGGAGCGTGATCAACCCAATTGAGATTGTTTTGGATGAGTTGGACTGCAGAGTGAAGTAAAAGCAGCCAACAAGTGCTCAGCATATGTGGGAACTCCTTCAAGACTGTTGGAAGAGCATTCCTCATGAAGCTGGTTGAGAGAAGAGTGTGCAAAGCTGTCAAAGGAAATTTGAAGAATCTAAAATATAAATATATTTTGATTTGTTTAACAATTTTTTGCTTACTACATGACTCCATATGTGTTATTTCATAGTTTTGATATCTTCACTATTATACTACAATGTAGAAAATAGTAAAAATATAGTTTATTTTGTGTGTGTGTTTGGGGAGGGGGTTATGTTTTGGTTTTTTAAAAAGACAGTAAAATCACCAGAAATTCCTACAATTTTTTTTTTACAATTTGACATTTGAGATTTTCTCAATGTAATCGAGGTATGAAATTGTTGTTATTTTCAAATGCAATCTCTTTTTGGGCTTAACTTCTTAGGGAGCGGCTCCCGAGGTGACGGTTTTGGAGAGTCTGGCGTGCCCAAAGTAAAATGCCTCCCACTCAGGCACAGAAAATAGGATATGCACATAATTAGTACTATTGGATAGGAAACACTCTGAAGTTTCTAAAAGTGTTAACATAATGTCTGTGAGTATAACAGAACGGATATAGCAGGCGAAAACCCGAGGAATTTCTGTCCTGGAAAAAGTGTATTTGACCCATTGCCTCATTTTGAACCCCTCCCTATTGAAAACAGACATTTCTGGGTGTAAGATTGCAGTACCTATTGCTTCCACTGGATGTCAACAGTCTCTAGACAGTGTTTGGTGATGTTATAGTTGCTCTGGATGGTAATAGAAGAAGAATTTAGAACTGGTCATCAGATGTAAACAGAAGAGGATGCGCGTTCACGGGCTCGCGCACGCTCTGTGTTTTTTTTTCCTTTCCTATCGTCCAGTTTATAATCCGGTTTACATATTATAGTAAATATACATAAAAGTGTTCCTAAGGATACATTATCAATGATGTTTGATTGTTCTTGGACAAGTGTATAGGTATAGGTTGAACGCGTTCTCTTCACGGTTCAATGGGCGAGTGGACGCTGTATTTTATGATCATAACGCGCCAACCAAACAGATTTATTCATTTCTATTACTTATTTCTCAATTATGCTTTAAGATATAAATGTCAAATATATTGCAGGACCCTTCTATGGATTAAATTGAGTGAGAATGTTATTTTTTTGTTCTAGTTTTGTGAGGAATCACCCAATTGGGGCTGGGTGAGAGGCTATTCGGAAGACACAATTGATCAATACATCAAAACCTGAAAACACAGATGTGACATTCAAAAGCTGAGCTCATTCAAAAATTATATTTATTTTTTTATTGGCAAACCTCCAACTGCCTCGACTCTAAACCAGGGGAGAATGACTGCCCCCTCTCATTGAGGATCTCAAGTTGAAAGCCGACGGAGGTACTGCAGTCTGTTGTATCTAGAAAGCAGAATCCCCCGTTTTCTTGGTCAATATTAGTGTAAATAAATAAAAACATTGAAGACAATCATGGTACCAGTACTTGCTTCTATTACATCAGATGTAAGTCCTTGAAACAATTATAATTATTATAATTTTTTAATCACACACAGAAGGAATTAACCTCTTCCAGCTAGGGTCCCATTTTCCGAATTTTCGCCTGTCTGACGTGCCCAAAGTTAAATGCCTACCACTCATGGCCAGAAACTAGGATATTTACATATTTAGTACTATTGGATAGGAAACACTCTGAAGTTTATAAAACCATTAAGATATAGTCTGTGGCTATTCCAGAACAGATTTAGCAGGCAAAAACCAGAGAAATTTCTGTCCGGGAATTTATTTTTCTTTGGCTCTCCTCTCATTTTGAAGCCCATGTAATATTTTTCTATGGGGAATAGGACCGAGGTTGCAGTACTTATGGCTTCCACTAGATGTCAACAGTCTCTGGAAAGGGTATGGAGGAAAAAGCTCTGACCAGATCCTTAGAGAGAGAGAATTACTACGGGTAGAGAAAAGGTAAACAGGCGTGCACGCTCACGAGAACGTGAACGCAGCCAGCGACCAACTTTCTTTTAGTCTTTTAACGTTTCACTTACCGTTCTTGTAAAATATGATCGCTATTATTCATAAAAGAATACATAAGGATGCATTATTAATGATATTTGATTTGTTTGTGAAAAGATGAGAGGTATAATTTGAACGCGATCCCTTCACTGTAAAACGGGCGAGTAGACTGACAATGCTTGGTGGAGTAGCTGAACGTAACGTGCCAAAAACAACGGATATTTATGGATATAATTATTTACTTTTTCTAACAAAAGAACCATGGATTATCTTGTTTGGACACTTGGGAAGACCTCAGAAGAAGTTATTTGAAAGGTAAGCGATTTATATTAGCTGTGATATGGATATTTTGAGAACCGAGCTGGATATGAATTTATGCTAATGTGGAAAATATGTGAGGTACTAGCCTCAAACAATCAAATGTAGTGCTTTCGCCGTAAAGCCTTTTTAAAATCTGACAACGCAGTGATATTGCCAAGAAGCAGAGCTTTTGATGGCTATGCAACACTATGCAACACTTGTATATCGAAGTTAAATATTACGAATATGTATTACGAATATGTATTTTGAATTTGGCGCGTTATGTTTGCTCTGAAAACGATCCCGCTAAAGGGATCGGCGCGCTAAGAGGTTAAGGATTCTAGAAGGATAATTGAGTTGCTACCGGCAGCCTTCAGTACCCGGGTCGGCCTTCAACTGAGATCCTCAATGAGAGGGTGCAGTCGTTCAACCCTGGTCTTAGCATGCAACATCACTTCATGTAGTAGCTCAAACTGCACATGTTATGTCTTGAGTATCCCTGCCATGAGACACCATCTTGGCAAGCTAAAAATGTCATTCTGATCTTCAAATGTTCCATTAAGTCTTCACATAACATACACAGCCGTGTATTGTATAGGAGATGTTGTACCCACTGTGACTATTAAAACCTACCCTAACCAGAAACCATGGATAGATGGCAGCGTTCATGCAAAACTGAAAGTGCAAACCACCACATTTAACCATGGCAAGGTAACTGGGAATATGGCACAAACAGTGTAGTTATTCCCTCAATAAGGGAATCAAACAGGCAAAACGTCAGTATATAGACTAAGTGGAGTCGCAATTCAACAGCTCAGACACGAGACGTTTGTGGCAGGGTCTACAGACAATCACGGAAAACCAGCCACATCGCGGACACTGACGTCTTGCTTCCGGACAAGCTAAACACCTTTTTCGCCCGCTTTGAGGATAAAACAGTGCCTCCGACACGCGGCCCGCTACCAAGGACTGTGGGCTTTCCTTCTCCATGGCCGACGTGAGTAAGACATTTATGCGTGTTAACCCTCGCAAGGCTGCCGGCCCAGATGGCATCCCTAGTCGCGTCCTCAGAGCATACGTAGACCAGCTGGCTGGAGTGTTTACGGACATATTCAATCTCTCCCTATACCAGTCTGCTATCCCCACATGCTTCAAGATGTCCACCATTATTCTTGTACACAAGAAAGCAAAGGTAACTGAAATAAATGA
This sequence comes from Brachymystax lenok tsinlingensis, assembly GCA_030435695.1. Taxonomy (NCBI): domain Eukaryota; kingdom Metazoa; phylum Chordata; class Actinopteri; order Salmoniformes; family Salmonidae; genus Brachymystax; species Brachymystax lenok. Next base: position 36,614,511 of record CM059780.1, read on the forward strand.
CTATTGCCCCATAGCACTCACTTCTGTCATCATAAAGTGCTTTGAGAGGCTAGTTAAGGATCATATCACCACTACCTTACCGACAGCATCCTGACTGGTTGCATCACTGCCTGGTACAGCAATTGCGCCGCCTCTGACCGCAAGGCACTACAGAGGGTAGTGCGTACGGCCCAGTACATCACTGGGGCTAAGATGCCTGCCATCCAGGACCTCTACACCAGGCGGTGTCAGAGGAAGGCCCTAAAAATTGTCAAAGACCCCAGCCACCCCAGTCATAGACTGTTCTCTCTACTACCGCATGGCAAGCGGTACCAGAGTGCCAAGTCTAGGACAAAAAGGTTTTTACCTGGCTATCTGGACTTTTTGCATTGTGCCACCCCGCTGCTACTTTCTGTTTATCATATATGCATAGTCACTTTAACTATACATTTATGTACATACTACCTCAAGTGCTCCGGCACATTGGCTAACCGGGCTATCTGCATTGTGTCCCGCCACCCGCCTACCCCTTTTTTACACTACTGCTACTCTCTGTTCATCATATATGCATAGTAATTTTAACCATAACTACATGTACATATACTACCTCAATCAGTCTGACTAACCAGTGTCTGTATGTAGCCTCGCTACTTTTATATCCTCGCTACTGTATATAGCCTTGCTACTGTACATAGCCAGTTTTTATTTTACTGTTGTTTTTATTTATTTACTTACCTAATGTTCACCTAATACTTTTTTTCTTGCACTATTGGTTAGAGCCTGTAAGTAAGCATTTCACTGTAAGGTCTACACCTGTTGTATTCGGCGCACGTGACAAATAAACTTTGACTTGATTTGACACCCTAGACTCACTTCAGTTTGCATACCGCCCCAATAGATACACAGACGATGCAATCGCCATCGCTCTACACACTGCCCTATCCCATTTGGACAAGAGGAATACCTATGTAAGAATGCTGTTCATTGACTACAGCTCAGCATTCAACACCATAGTACCCTCCAAGCTCATTATCAAGCTTGGGGCCCTGGGTCTGAACCCTGCCCTGTGCAACTGGGTCCTGGACTTCCTGACAGGCCGCCCCCAGGTTGTGAAGGTAGGAAACAATACCTCCACTTCGCTGATCCTCAACACTGGGTCCCTACAAGAATGCGTGCTCATCCCCCTCCTGTACTCCCTGCGTGGCCACGCACGCCTCCAACTCAATCATCAAGTTTGCAGATGACACAACAGTAGTAGGCCTGATTACCAACAATCATGAAACAGCCTACAGAGAAGAGGTGAGGGCCCTGGGAGTGTGGTGCCAGGAAAATAACCTCTCACTCAATGTCGACAAAACAAAGGAGCTGATATTGGACTTCAGGAAACAGCAGAGGGAGCACCCACCTATCCACATCGACGGGACTGCTGTGGAACAGGTGGAAAGCTCCTCGCCATACACATCACTGACAATCTGAAATGGTCCACACACCAACAGCGCCTTCACCACTCAGGAGGCTCAATAAATTTGTCTTGGCACCTAAAACCCTCAAACTTTTTACAGATGCACAATTTAAGCATCCTGTCGGGCAGTATCACCACCTGTTAAGGCAACTGCAACAACCGCAGGGCTCTCCAGAGGGGTGGTGCGGTCTGCACAACGCAACACCGGGTGCAAACTACCTGCCCTACAGGACACCTACAGCACCCACTGTCACAGGAAGGCCAAAACATCATATAGGACAACAAACACCCAAGCCACTGCCTGTTCACCCCGCTATCATCCAGAAGGCAAAGTCAGTACAGGTGCATCAAAGCTGGGACCGAGAGGCTGAAAAACAGCTTCTATCTCAAGGCCATCAGACTGTTAAATAGCCATCACTAGGCGGCTTCCACCCGGTTACGTAGCCCTGCACCTTAGAGGCTGCTGCCCCATATACATAGACTTGACATCACTGGCCATTTTGATAACTGAACGCTAGTTACTTTAATAATGTTTACATATTTTTACTTTACTCATCTCATATGTACAGTTGAAGTCGGAAGTTTACGTACACTTAAGTTGGAGTCATTAAAACTTGTTTTTCAACCACTCCACAAATTTCTTGTTAACAAACTACAGTTTTGACAAGTCGATTAGGACATCTACTTTGTGCATGACACAAGTCATTTTTCCAATAATTGTTTACAGACAGATTATTTCACTTATAATTCACTGTATCACAATTCCAGTGGGTCAGAAGTTTAACATACACTAAGTTGACTGCCTTTAAACAGCTTGGAAAATTCCAGAAAATGATGTCATGGCTTTAGAAGCTTCTGATAGGCTAATTTACATCATTTGACTCAATTGGAGGTGTACCTGTGGATGTATTTCAAGGCCTACCTTCAAACTCAGTGCCTCTTTGCTTGACATCATGGGAAAATCAAAAGAAATAAGCCAAGAGACCTCAGAGAAAAAAAATGTGTAGACCTCCACAAGTCTGGTTCATCCTTGGGAGCAATTTCCAAATGCCTGAAGGTACCACGTTCATCTGTACAAACAATAGTACGCAAGTATAAACACCATGGGACCACGCAGCTGGCATACCGCTCCAGAAAGAGACGCGTTCTGTCTTTTAGAGATCAACGTACTTTGGTGCAAAAAGTGCAAATCAATCCCAGAACAGCAAAGGACCTTGTGAAGAAGCTGGAGGAAACAGGTACAAAAGTATCTATATCCACACAGTAAAACGAGTCCAATATCGACATAACCTGAACGGCCACTCAGAAAGGAAGCCACTGCTCCAAAACCGCCATAAAAAAAAGCCAGACTACGGTTTGCAACTGTACATGGGGACAAAGATCGTACTTTTCATAGAAATGTCCTCTGGTCTGATGAAACAAAAATAGAGCTGTTTGGCCATAATGACCATCGTTATGTTTGGAGAAAAAAGGGGGAGGCTTGCAAGCCGAAGACCACCATCCCAACCGTGAAGCACAGGGGGTGGCAGCATCATGTTGTGGGGGTGCTTTGCTGCAGGAGGGACTGGTGCACTTCACAAAATAGATGGCATCATGAGGTAGGAAAATTGTGTGGATATATTGAAGCAACAGCTCAGTCAAAAAATGTAAGCTTGGTCACAAATGGGTCTTCCAAATGGACAATGACCCCAAGCATACTTCCAAAGTTGTGGCAAAATGGCTTAAGGACAACAAAGTCAAGGTATTGAGTGGCCATCACAAAGCCCTGACCTCAATCCCATAGAACATTTGTGGGCAGAACTGAAAAAGCATGTGCGAGCAAGGAGGCCTACAAATCTGACTCAGTTACACCAGCTCGGTCAGGAGGAATGGGCCAAAATTCACCCAACTTATTGTGGGAAGCTTGTGGAAGGTTACCCGAAACGTTTGACCCAAGTTAAACAATTTAAAGGCAATGCTACCAAATACTAATTCAGTGTATGTAAACTTCTGAAACCACTGGGAATATGATGAAAGAAATAAAAGCTGAAATAAATCATTCTCTCTACTATTATTCTGACATTTCACATTCTTAAAATAAAAGTGGTGATCCTAACTGACCTAAGACAGGGAATGTTTACAAGGATTAAATGTCAGGAATTGTGAATAACTGAGTTTAAATGTATTTGGCTAAGGTGTATGTAAACTACGACTTCAACTGTATATACTGTATTCTATTCTACAGTATTTAGTCTCAGTATGTGTAGACCAAGTCTGTCATTCTGTCTGGACAAAAAGTAGGACATGTTGCCTCCGTAGCATTTGATTGATTGATGCCAGCAAGCATTTGGCCTCCCTTTGGCCAATCAGTGTTGAGCTGAGCTCAACTGTTGGTAGTCCTGGCGCAAAACCACTCCCAAGGGAGGCCAGTTTGAATATGGCTTCACACCAATAAAATCACATCAAAAGCAAAACATATTTGTCAGAAAAACGTGTCTGTTTCTGGTCTGCTTGTGTTGTTGTCCTACAGTAGCTAGATACAACGGCCCTTTCCTAAGCCATGGATGGAGATGGGGATTTGGACTTAATTCTCTGTACAGGCCAATGACAGTGATTCTAATCTAACCATAAATTCATATCTTGTGCCACTGGCCTGAGACGATTGAAGTTCAATATGTAACCTAGATGTAGCCTAGTAGGCGCACGTTAGCAAGTTCATTCTTGTCCTTGCAAGGAAGTTAGGCTAGCAATCATTTTAGCCAGGTAGCCTTCGACAACAAAAACTAAGTGTGTACTACTGTATGACACAGTCATAGACCGTTTTGCCAACATGAAAGAGAGGAGGATGGCAACTAGTCTACAAGTAGGGCGAGTCAACAGTTTATTTTCTTGCGCACACACGCACAAACAGAAATCAGTACCATGGACTGCCACATAACATTTAGTTAAATTGATTGGACTAAATTGTTTTTGGTATTTTTAAGATTGTTTTCATTGTATTAAACTAAGTATATATAGCCTAGTTGATTTCATGAAGTTTAAATGTTTAAGTTGAAATGGTGCTGGAATAGCGGAAGCAGTGCTCCTGTTTTCTTTGTGATGACTTGCAGTAATTCTGTGGTTCTAAATCAGTAGTTGTTTAGTAAACTGTCGGAAAAACATGAACCTGCTTGACCACGCTGTAGGTCATGTAACTGTTCGTTACACGCAATATTTTCATTGTGGACTTCACTGTACAGATGTTGCTCTATGGTTTTGTGATGAAACAAATGTACACTACCGTTCAAAAGTTTGGGGTCACATAGAAATGTCCTTGTTTTTAAAAGAAAAGCAATTTTTTTGTATATTAAAATAACATCAAATTGATCAGAAATACAGTGTAGACTTGTTATTGTTGGAAATTACTATTGATTTCCTTTATGAGCTGCAACTCAGTAAAATCATTGAAATTGTTGCATGATGCGTTTATATTTTTGTTCAGTATATATCTCGGTGGCGTAAGATTGAATGGGTTATAGAGCAAACAACGCAATTACCACAACATCATTTTAATATGGCTTTTTTTCCTGGCAGCTTCCTCTGTGATTTTACCCATGCATCGCTACTGCAAGCAGCCTCTGTTTCTGCAAACTCAAGCGTGTCCCGCACTGTGTATGCAGAGGAAACCAGCTCCTCGGCAATCCCCACATACCTCTCTTAGGCCTCTGCACAACGTCCAGGAAATCAGAGGAAAAACATAATTGTACATTATGTAAACAGCGCATGACTAAATTCTAGAGTGTCCTTCCAACTTTCTATTTACAATATCAATTATGTTCTCCTAGGATAAGCTGCTTTCAGGGGAACGAACAAATTAAATATTGTCTGGCTGGGCCGGAACAAATGGTGTATGTCATCACTCTCTGCATGTGTTTCTCTGATTAGCACTAACATGCAAAGGGTTAGGTCCTGTGAACCGCAAGAGGACACGCACACACGCAAATACACACAGGCTGACATGGCGCATTCATACAACGTAACACAATTATAAACTTAATGTTTTCCTTAAAGTGGCAATCAGCACTTGAAACAATAATAAAGTGTCCACCCTGCTCCTGTTTCGGTAAAAACCTGAGGGATGGGGCTGGAGAAATGAAACCACTCTTAAATTCATAGACTATGAATGCAAGGACTGACCATCCATGATATCAAACGTATAGTTTTAAGGCTATGCAGTGTTTGTTTACGTATACTTTGTTTACAAACAATGGAGTTAAACAAGCTTATATTTTGGGATCTTATGGGGTACAACAGTGGAACTAAGTTCATTTATAATTATATTCTTCAAGAATCAATGGGTACATATCATTAATTTATCATTCCAAAAATGGATGTAGCAACTGCAGATTACCCCTTTAAATGGCGTGAATTATCTTTGTTTGAAAAAGATCCATGTCTCATTGGATTTGTGTGTTGTTCTAATTGGTTGAACTTGGTGTACAACATCCCTATCAGCTCTTCTCCTAGAGCACAACCCTGGCTTTCATTTTTCCCTCTGACCACAGACAGCTGAGATATTTCTGTGAGGTCTAAAAAGCCCTATTACAGAACGGAGACAGCCATACACCAGAGACATTCGACTGTATTATTATAAAAGTGCAGAAACAAAAATAACTTCAATTGATGTGATCCAAGACACCAATCATGGGGACCAAGTAGGGTAAAGATCACAATGTGAACTATTGCAAGCATTCAGATAGGCCTGGCCCATGATTTCCAGGCACTTCTCTTCAAACATTGCAAACCCTCTGTTATTCTATAATATCCAGTTACTAGGCACAGCTAACCAAAATAACATATTTCATATAGACAAACATTGACCTTGGACACAAAACAGACATTGCTCTGGAGTTCAAGTGGGTTATAGCAGAACTTCAAATAGGCCCTGCCTGACAGCTGAGCACATCTGCACATGTCGCCGCCCCACAGGACAAGGAAGGGAGTACACTCTGTGACCATAAAACTGTTTTCCTCAAAAGGAGCTGGTTTGGTTAGTGCAAATCAGTAACCTTGCAAAACCCACTTTTTTAAGGCTAATGCTGGAGGGCATGGAACATTTGAAATAATCAATTCCATTTAACAAGACAAAATCACATAGTATCTCGATGGTTGAGCAACATGTGGTTTGAAATTGTTTGCAATTTGAGAGGGTGACACACACACTCACACACAGACGGAGAGGGGAGACTGAGAAAGTCGTGCTGCATGTGTGCTGAGGCCCCATGCAGTGCAGAGCCTAGAAGGGGGTTTATATGTTTCCTACTGTTAGTGCTGAGCGAATAACCACCACTTTTAATTTTTGGGGGTTATTAAACAACTAATTGACCGAAGTCTGTACAATTACTTGAATTCAATTTACTTTGTTTTTTTTGTGAGCCCAATGTGCCATCAAATCGATCACGATCGAAATCAAGTCAAGAAATATGTGGGACGCTGGGCTGGGAGTGGTAGTTTTCATTTAGCAAATAACATTTTATTTGTCACATGCTTCGTAAACAACAGGTGTAGACTAACATGAAAATATGACTTACAGGCCCTTCTCAACAATGCAGAGAGAATAAAAAAAAGCAATAGTAGAAATAATATAAAAAAATAACGAGGAATAAATAGAAAAATAACACAAGGAATAAATACACAATGAGTAATGATAACTTGGCTATATGCACAGTCATGTGTACCGAGTCGATGTGCAGGGGTACGAGGTAATTGGAGGTAGATTTGTATATATACAGTTGAAGTCGGAGGTTTACATACACCTTAGCCAAAAACATTTAAACTCAGTATATCACAATTCCTGACATTTAATCCTAGTAAAAATGCCTTGTCTTGGGTCAGTTAGGATCACCACTTTATTTTAAGAATGTGAAATGTCAGAATAATAGTAGAGAGAATGATTTATTTCAGCTTTTATTTCTTTCATCACAGTCCCAGTGGGTCAGAAGTTTACATACACTCAATTAGTATTTGGTAGCATTGCCTTCTCTGGGGGAGAAATCAAATCGTTTAACTTGAGTCAAACGTTTCAGATAGCCTTCCACAGGCTTCCCACAATAAGTTGGGTGAATTTTGGACGATTCCTCCAGACAGAGCTGGTGTAAATGAGTCAGGTGTGTAGGCCTCCTTGCTCGCACACGCTTTTTTCAGTTCTCCCCACAAATTGTCTATGGGATTGAGGTCAGGGCTTTGTGATGGCCACTCCAATACCTTGACTTTGTTGTCCTTATGTCATTTTGCCACAACTTTAGAAGTATGCTTGGGGTCATTGTCCATTTGGAAGACCCATTTGCGACCAACCTTTAACTTCCTGACTGATGACTTGAGATGTTGCTTCAATATATCCACATAATTTTCCTGCCTCATGATGCCATCTATTTTGTGAAGTGCACCTCCTGCAGCAAAGCAACCCCACAACATGATGCTGCCACCCCCATGCTTCACGTTTGGGATGGTGTTCTTCGGCTTGCAAGCCTCCCCCTTTTTCCTCCAAACATAACGATGGTCATTATGGCCAAACAGTTCTATTTTTGTTTCATCAGTCCAGAGGACATGTCTCCAAAAAGTATAATCTTTGTCCCCATGTGCAGTTGCAAACCGTAGTCCGGCTTTTTTATGGCGGTTTTGGAGCAGTGGCTTCTTCCTTGCTGAGCGGCCTTTCAGGTAATGTCGATATGGGACTCGTTTTTACTGTGAATAAAGATACTTTTGTATCCGTTTTCCCCCAGCATCTTCACAAGGTCCTTTGCTGTTGTTCTGGGATTGATTTGCACTTTATGCACCAAAGTACATTCATCTCTAGGAGACAGAACGCGCCTCCTTCCTGAGCGGTATGATGGCTGCGTGGTTCCATGGTGTTTATACTTGCATACTGTGGTTTGTACAGATGAACGTGGTACCTTCAGGCGTTTGGAAATTGCTCCCACGGATGAACCGTACTTGTGGAGGTCTACAATTGTTTTTCTGAGGTCTTGGCTGATTTCTTTTGATTTTCCCATGATGTAATACATCCACAGGTACACCTGTAAACTTCTGACCCACTGGAATTGTGATACAGTGAATTATAAGTGAAATAATCTGTATGTAAACAATTGTTGGAAAAATGACTTGTGTCATGCACAAAGTAGATGTCCTAACCGACTTGCCAAAACTATAGTTTGTTAACAAGAAATTTGTGGAGTGGTTGAAAATTGAGTTTTAATGACTCCAACCTAAGTGTATGTAAACTTCCGACTTCAACTGTAGGTAGGGATAAAGTGACAAGGCAACGGGATAGATAATAAACAGCAACAGGAGCGTATGTGATGAGTCAATTAGATTATTGCAAAAAGGGTCAATGCAGATATTCCGGTTAGCTATTGGTTAACTATTTAACTATCTATTTAGCAGTCTTATAGCTAGGGGGTAGAAGCTGTTCAGGGGCCTGGTGGGTCCAGACTAGTGCTGTTGCGGTGACCGTATTACCTCCACACCGGCGGTCACAAGTCATGAAGGCAGTCAAATTCCACATTACCGTTTAGTCACGGTAATTAGGCTTCTCCAAGCTCTGATGCTGCTGCTGCTGGTCATTAGTAGCCTACCAAACTTGCTAACTGCCTGGTACTCAGCACTCTATTGTCCCTCTAATCATGCTGACATCAATGGAAATGTATTCGAAAATCTAATCAAACACTTCAAGTTGTGCAACATTTCAACTGGCTATGCAATTGCGGGAGAAAACAAAATGATGGCCACTAATAAAAAGCAGAGGATCCCATCAGCTAGGCCTACTATATTATTCTTCTCAACTTTCCTAATATTAAGCACATTGCTTATATTTACAACAGGAGTATAGCCTACCAGGCTTGCATGAAAATGAACCATGGGGAAAAGCGTTCTCCATTCGCTATTTAAGTGCATAGATTACTTTTTTTCCTGCTGCCTGTTTTGATAGAGGTGCATGATAATAGTCCATTCTAAATCAAAACAAATGTCAAAAATATATTATTTAGTATATTTAAAGATTAAATCAAGAAAAGTCTGATGCGTGACAATGTTAGCCAATATATATTATCACTTGTGAATTATGCCCAGCATAAGAAACAAAGCCTTTTTTTTTGCAACTTTTTCTCAATCATAGTCGCACACCTCATGTAGTCTAGCCCACAGGCCTATATATTTTAATAAGGTTTGCATCACAACTAAAGTGGCCAAATAACTTAAAATTAAGCACATTAATCCGCTTTACATGGGGTGTAGAGCCTAAGTGGCATATATAAGCAGGGCATGAGTTTCAAGTTTGGGAAAGATCATTTTCACCATAAAAATGCACCTTTATAATAAAAGCATTACATGCATAATTGCATTTGCGGTCACTTTTGATAATGGGGTTTTCCGCTAATGGAACATTTGCGCTTATAGCCTACTACCATGTGGGCATTGCTACGCTTATAATGTGAAGAAATAACCTAATAGTTTATCAACATTTTAAGATAAACGTTAGATCTGTTGCGTCAGCCTCATTGCATTACATTGTTTTGCTAGTGGTTGTATTAATTTGGGATCTATCGCATCCCACAACTGTCCCAGACTACAGTGAGGGAAAAAAGTATTTGATCCCCTGCTGATTTTGTACGTTTGCCCACTGACAAAGAAATGATCAGTCTATAATTTGAATGGTAGGTTTATTTGAACAGTGAGACAGAATAATCCAGAAAAACGCATGTGAAGATTTTTTTTAATTGATTTGCATTTTAAATGAGGGAAATAAGTATTTGACCCCTCTGCAAAACATGACTTAGTACTTGGTGGCAAAACCCTTGTTGGCAATCACAGAGGTCAGACGTTTCTTGTAGTTGGCCACCAGGTTTGGTGGCCCTCTCAGGAGGGATTTTGTCCCACTCCTCTTTGCAGATCTTCTCCAAGTCATTAAGGTTTAGAGGCTGACGTTTGGCAACTCGAACCTTCAGCTCCCTCCACCGATTTTCTATGGGATTAAGGTCTGGAGACTGGCTAGGCCACTCCAGGACCTTAATGTGCTTCTTCTTGAGCCACTTCTTTGTTGCCTTGGCAGTGTGTTTTGGGTCATTGTCATGCTGGAATACCCATCCACGACCCATTTTCAATGCCCTGGCTGAGGGAAGGAGGTTCTCACCAAAGATTTGACGGTACATGGCCCCGTCCATCGTCCCTTTGATACGGTGAAGTTGTCCTGTCCCTTTAGCAGAAAAACACCCCCAAAGCATAATGTTTCCACCTCCATGTTTGACGGTGGGGATGGTGTTCTTGGGGTCATAGGCAGCATTCCTCCTCCTCCTCCTCTAAACACGGCGAGTTGAGTTGATGCCAAAGAGCTCCAATTTGGTCTCATCTGACCACAACACTTTCACCCAGATGTCCTCGGAATCATTCAGATGTTAATTGGCAAACTTCAGACGGGCATGTATATGTGCTTTCTTGAGCAGGGGGACCTTGCGGGCGCTGCAGGATTTCAGTCCTTCACGGCGTAGTGTGTTACCAATTGTTTTCTTGGTGACTATGGTCCCAGCTGGCTTGAGATCATTGACAAGATCCTCCCTTGTAGTTCTGGGCTGATTCCTCACCGTTCTCATGATCATTGCAACTCCACGAGGTGAGATCTTGCATGGAGCCCCATGTCGAGGGAAATTGACAGTTCTTTTGTGTTTCTACCATTTGCGAATAATCGCACCAACTGTTGTCACCTTCTCACCAAACTGCTTGGCGATGGTCTTGTAGCCCATTCCAGCCTTGTGTAGGTCTACAATCTTGTCCCTGACATCCTTGGAGAGCTCTTTGGTCTTGGCCATGGTGGAGAGTTTAGAATCTGATTGATTGATTGCTTCTGTGGTAATCTCAGCTCGTTACCTGTATAAAAGACACCTGGGAGCCAGAAATCTTTCTGATTGAGAGGGGGTCAAATACTTATTTCCCTCATTAAAATGCAAATCATTTTGTAAAATTTTTCACATGCGTTTTTCTGGATTTTTTTGTTGTTATTCTGTCTCTCACTGTTCAAATAAACCTACCATTACAATTATAGACTGATCATTTCTTTGTCAGTGGGCAAACGTACAAAATCAGCAGGGGATCAAATACTTTTTTCCCCTCACTGTATGTTTGGAATATTTATTTCTCGCACAGAATAGGTTGACTTTTGTACAATGGGGGAATAGTAGATTGACATAGGCTAGTGCTTTTGCTGTTCATTGGGCCTACTCATCTTGTTGGCTGACGAAAAGTAAATGTGGACAGTTCTTCCAATATCTTCAATATGCACCTCAGAATTGGATAAGGATGCGTGCAGTTGCATCCCGGATGTGTCGGTCTTCATTTATAGCCTGTGAGAAAGACCCGATCACGTGAAGGAGAGCCATGTGAATGAGAGGGCTTCCGATTGCGCAGCACACTCAGGGAGAAGGGCACAACGTAGCACTCCGGGCCGCAAAAGACATGGATTTTTTTAGGGCCAAAGCCACAAAGGGAATGGTGCCGTGAAATGTTAGGCATTATCAAGTGCTTGTCAAATTGTGAATGAGAGACTATTGGAGTGTGTACAGCCTGAGCAAAAAACAAAGCAGAGCTCATGACTTTCAAGCAACTTTTTTCAAATAATCATTTTAATCTCATCATGCAGCCTTACAATGTATTAAAAATCAAATCCTATAGCCCAATGATTGTAGAACAACTCAAGTTACAGTAATAATTCTAAATTAAGCATATAGGAGTACCTATTTCTTCATTAACCGCTCAACACAGAATAGGCGCATGTGCGCACTCCATCAAATCGCTTGGAGAAAATATGTATATTTTATTCAGCTTTGTTCAATTGTATTCTTCATACTATAAAATATGCCAAGGAATTATAAGCAAATCTTGTCTGCTAAATGAACTAGTGTAGCCCACAGCCATTTGGCATAGCCACATCAAGACCTAACATAAGGACAAATCACAGTATGCTAGACTACATTTTCTTCATATAATGCATCTAAATAATGGATTTATTGTGAAGGTGTAGGCTATATTACATGGATTTATTATACTTGTTTAAATGGCTTGTAGGCTATGTGTGCAAGCCAGGAGATGTTAAATGTGTTTGTTAATTACGGTCAATTACTGTAAGACCGACAGTTATTTGCTTGACAATCACCAACTGACTAAATTTTGTGACCGCCACAGCCCTAGTCCAGACTTAATGCAAAACAAGACAACGTGTTTCTATGGGCCTATTTTGGACTGCGCCTGCCTTCTCACCTTTTCTTAGGGCGAAGATATGACCATCTCGTCATTATACAGATCTCTGTAAGGATACACTTTTACGCCTGCCTTCTCACCTTTTCTTAGGGCGAAGACATGACCATCTCGTCATTATACAGATCTCTGTAAGGATACACTTTTACGCCTGCTACGTTAAGTTATTAGATACACACAGACCGCATGAGAGAGGAATGTACACAACACTATGACGAGAGGGTCAGAGACAGTTTGTGACAGCATGCCTTATCTACTTTGAAGAACTAGTAAAATAATTTTGCCAGACAGCTCTGCAGCATACTTAGGCAGGCTAGCTAAACGGGAAGACTAAAGACTACAGTATGGGGAGCACATAGATAATGTTAGATGGTCTGGCTGGCTGACTGCTACTGTCTGAGCAGAGATTAGATGATGACTTAAATGAATAAAAAATAATAAAGTAATCAAATAAAAAAACAAGGTAACATACAGAACTGAAATATTTTATAATTTCATAGTAATTTCTTATTTTTCTATTGACATCTGTAGGGCTGAGCAGTACACCATATTTTACGATATACAGTGCCTTCGGAAAGCATTCAGACCCCTTGACTTTTTCCCAATTTTGTTAAGTTATGTTCTTCTAAAATGTATTAAAAAAAATTTCCCCTCATCAATCTACACACAATACCCCATAATGACAAAGCAAAAACAGGTTTTTAGAAATCTTTGCTAATTTATACTAAAACAAATACAAAAAATATCACATTTACATAAGTATTTAGACCCTTGACTCAGTTCTTTGTTGAAGCACCTTTGGAAGTGATTACAGCCTCAAGTCTGTATGATGCTACAAGCTTGGCACACCTGTACTTGGGGAGTTTCTCCCATTCTTATCTGCAGATCCTCTCAAGCTATGTCAAGTTGGATGGGGAGTGTTGCTGCACAGCTATTTTCTGGTCTCTCCATATATGTTTGATCGTTTAAAGTCTGCGCTCTGGCTAGGCCACTCAATGACATTCAGAGACTTGTCCCGAAGCCACTTCTGCATTGTCTTGGCTGTGTTCTTAGGCTCCATTCATCTTTGCCTCAATCCTGACAAGTCTTCGAGGCCCTTCTGTTCAAAAGAATTCCCACAGCATGATGCTGCCACCACCATGCTTCACCGTAGGGATGGTGCCAGGTTTCCTCCAGACATGACACTTGGCATTCAGGCCAAAGAGTTCAATCTTGGTTTCATCAAACCAGAGAATCTTGTTTCTCGTGGTCTGAAAGTCTTTAGGTGCCTTTTGGCAAACTCCAAGCAGGCTGTCATGTGCCTTTTACTGAGGAGTAGCTTTCGTCTGGCCACTCGACCATTAAGGCCTGATTTGTGGAGTGCTGCAGATGGTTGTCCTTCTGGAAGATTATCCCATCTCCACAGAGGAACGCTGAAAGTCTGCGAGAGTAATCATTGGGTTCTTGGTCACCTCCCTGACCAAGGCCCTTATCCCGATTGGTCAGTTTGGCCGGGCGGCCAGCTCTAGGAAGAATCGTGGTGGTTCCAAACTTCATCCATTTAAGAATGTGTTATTGGGGACCTTCAACGCTGCAGACATTTTTTGGTACCCTTCCCCAGATCTGTGCCTTGACACAATCCTGTCTCGGAGCTCTAAGGACAATTCCTTCGACCTGATGGGTTGGTTTTTGCTCTGACATGCACTGTCAACTGTGGAACCTTTACAGACAGGTGTGTGCCATTCTAATCAATTGAATTTACCACAGGTGGACTCCAATGAAGTTGTAGAAACATCTCAAGGGTGATCAATGGAAACCGGATGCACCTGATCTCAATTTCGAGTCTAATAGCAAAGGGGTTGAATAAGGTATATATTTATATTTATTCATTTTAAAATACGGCTGTAACGTAACAAAATGTGGAAAAAGTCAATGGGTCTGAATACTTTCCGAAGGCACTGTACCGTTATTGATGCACAGACCGGTTTGGGTTTTTACTTTACCTTCTATAACGGTATTTGAATGTTTGGTTTGTTAAATGTGATACTCCGTGTGTAAAGTACATTTTTATAGTTTACTTCGCTACATGAGTCATCGCTCACCGCTCTTGCTCTCTCCATGCCGCTTTCCACACAGACCTAGCCCTGCCCCCACTCAACACATTTGTTGTTCCCTGACCACGAGACACTTGCGTTCAGTCTGCATGGTCAATGCAGCACCTGCAACAATTCTGATGACAACGATGCTGTTTTCACTTTGCTTCTTTGCGTTCTATAATTACACTATTATTTTGTGTTTCTTACTGCAAAAAGCTAGTTTGTCTTTTCTTAGTAAGTTGGGCCTAAATCTTGTTAGCCGCTAATGCTAATCGTTAGTTAGCTGGCTAGCTAACCATTGTAATGTCATTATTTCATAATGCATTTTATGTCATTTTTTTTAATCAAAACTGAAAACGGACCGACCTCAAAAAGACTTCTTACTGTGATCACACCCTGCAACAGAAGCAGCGCACTGCAGGCTTTTAATCGCTGTTTTACGACGTCTCAAAAAAATATGGGGGAAACAAAACACGCTTCCAAAGGTTTGGCTGCCTGCACGATAGCAGACTTATTTAAATAACCTTGGTATTTACTCAATGGTGAAGGGAGGAGGTAAGGATAACAGACCAGAGAGTATCCTTGGCACACATTGTATTTTTCTTCCTTAATATTTTTAGACAGTCCACATTCGCACTGCGTTTGGACACATTCCTGGGTTTTCGAGGGTATTGTGTGATTTGCAAGCTTTTCGCTCCCCCAATGGTCACGAACTCTGGTGCTGTGAGTCATTATCATCTCATAAAGCAAAACCGATCAGGGTGTCCTTTGAAATCACAACATAAATTATAATACAGCATTTGACACCCAATGCTAACAAGTATTTTCCAGAGAAAGCTAGCAGCTTGACATGATTCATTACTGGGCACTGTGAAGTGTGGGTCCTTGGACAGCCTAACAATTACACTATAGACCAACAACAACAACAAACCACTTCAAGTTGCTTAAAAATAACATGCAGTCTAAATCCATCTCCCACAACAAAACATCATAGCCACAGATAGTAGAGATCCCTCAGTTTGTGGTCTTGCTAATGTGGGTCAATGTCAAGTGTGATAAAGGTATAGGGCCTAAGGCTTTGGAAGGGTTACACACAGGGTAATGAATAAGCCTGACTTCTGAGTCCCTGGACTCCTATGGATCCTATAGTAGCATCTGGGGACATTATAGTTCTCAGAAAAATAGGGATGATTACCAGGAACCATTTCCTCTGGGCTTGGGAGATTATTACTGGAAAGTCACTCGTCTAAAGATGAACCTGTCACTTTTCAAACCTAAACTAAGGGCACTGGGAAAAAAGCATTGGGAGAGGGAGTGAGAAAGAGACCATGGATAAGCATCGCAGCTAGTAGCTTCAGCCGCATTCCCCTGTGACTTTATATAGGGTCTATTTGGCCATGTCTCTTTAGATTAAAGGCCTGCATGTATTAAACTGCTACCTTTTACAGACCGAGAGGCATTCGTTCTCTGCTCCATCCCTGCTAGCGGGGTCGTCTGTGTGATAATGCACAGATAATATAGAGGGGCTACTCGTACATGTCTATGAAATATTCATGATAAACCACTCAGAACAGAGAAGAGCAGAGCAGCCGCCAACACCACCTGAGGAACGATAGAGCTAGCCAAGCAAGGAAATAGGTTTATAGATAGCACTCAAAAACACTCCACGAGGACAGAAAGGCCATCTTTCATAAGCAAGGGCACCGGTGTCCATATTATACCTTGTTCCTTCAAGGTTCTGGCTTATCTGACGCATACTGGTCAATACTAGCCACAAGCCAGTCCAACATATACTGTATGTAAACAATCACCTGACATTATGAGTGGGGAAAATAACATGAGTCATACAATGTAAGACCCTCCAGGTCAAATTTCTACCCATCTAGAAAGTGAAAAATACAGAAATTGAGGTTCATACTGACCTCACATTTCCAGTCTAACACAGGTGAACAATCATAGTCATCATAATGAGTGGGGAAGACATATGCAAAAGCACTTCCTATCAGTCCCACTGTTGCGGGGTTGCCTTCCCTGCAACCCCATCTATGCACGCTCCACATTACAACGTCATTCCCAGAATAATGTGAAGGATGTCCTTGACATGGCCTCATGATCACTGCCATCCAGACTACCACTAACAGCCCCTCCTGTCTTCAGTGTGATCGTTGCCCACAGAGTCTATTGTAGGCCTATGCCAGACATGTCCCTACCCCAAACCAATGCACTCATTTTATTTTCCACAAGCTTCACCTTGGGAGAGACTGGAGCCTTTGGGGGCTTTGAGGAGCTTTTTGTGGCTCTTCTGTAGAGGATGTCCAAATCTGAAAGTAGATAACCGTTGGCAACTGAAACTGTAAATGCTATATGCATGCTGATGCTACATTAGCTACATGCTTATACTGCAATGTTCGTTTAACTGAGTCTTATAAGGTAAAAAATCTGACAGGACAGTTGCACTGCAAATCTCTGTGAAGGAGACATGCAAAGTCCAAACTTCTTTGCTGTCAGCTATGCAAATGCAGAGCACACATCTTGTCACATACAATATCTAAAAGTAGAAAGATCTTGTTCGCAGGGTAGGTTTGCATTACAACTATGACTGAGCAACAACCGCCTGCAAACAATGTTTGTGTTTCTCTGTCACGTTCTCTCTATCGCTCCTTCCATCTCATTAACCCAAACATCTCTTTTCACAACACTTCCTGTCTCCCTCTGTGTTCTGTGTCACTCTTTCCGAGTCTCCTTCCCTGTCACTTCCTCTATCCTTCTAAATGTTTCTCTCTCATTTTCTCCCTCTCCCTCCCTCCATATGCCCCCCGGCTTCTCTCTCTTACTTTCTCTCCCTCACTCTCCCCTCTGTCTCTCTTAGGCCAGTGCCATGTTCACTAGCCAGTGCTTTGCTTAAGACAGGTGTCAGCTACAATCCCTGCTACTGTTCTCCACAGAGACACAGCGCCTCTCTCTCTTTCTCTCCTACTTGCCAATGAAACAATTACACCAGATAGGCCTCAAGGTCAACAGAGCTGTCAGGCTCCACTCCAACGCTGGAGCAACTTCTCCCACGTTCTGGATAGGGAAACAAGCAGAGGTGTTAATAGAGGGTTTCTGCTGCTCTGGAGTCTACAGCTGCTAGGAATTATGGACATCACACACATTTTCTTTTCAATCAGTTATGTTAGGAGTTGTTTGTAACTTCATAGGAATATGTAATAGAGACTAGAGATGCAGATAGAAAGAATGCAATAAAGTGAAAATGAAAGTAAGTATGGACAGTGCTGCCATTTCATTACAAGCTCTACACATATATTTATTTGTGAATAGAAAGCATCCACTCTGAAAAAAATACTGAAAGTGCCATAATGAAGAAGGCTACTAATACAGAACTCATTATCTGTAGAGCTGAAGTGAATAAAAGAGACAATGAAGGAGGCCAAAGGGAAGCATTAGGAGAGATCTGCTAGTTAGGGAATCCACTTGGTGTATGACACGATGTGCATAGCCTACTTTCCTCTCATATCTGTTTATTTTCACAGCATGTCTAAATAAAATGGAGATGTGGGAGGCCACTTCAGCCCGACAAAGGTCACGTTTCCTAATGCATGAAAACTTCTTCCCGGCCAACCAAGGGGCCTGCATGAGGATATTGGCTTATTGACCCGGGGAAAAACAGGGAGCATTACATTCATCAGCTTAATTTTTTTTTTTTTTTGTATTCTTAAAAAGATTGGACTATTTCAATTGTAAACTGTTGTTACAATGAAGGATACTCCTAATTTCCTGCCAAGAGGCATTGATTTATTGGACAAAAGGAAGGCGCTTGTGCTATTTCAGGGGGACAATTAATTTAGCCTAAACATGACCAGGAACCCAAGATTGTCAATAAAGAACAAAGCCTTTACGTCCATGAAGAACACTTCCTCAAATCAAAATGTTATATCGCATCCAGGCATAACTGAAACAACAATTGAAGCAAGTGAAGACAAGATTAGCCTTGGTGCATAAGTAACCATGTATCTTAGAGCAGCGGAATTACTCTGTTAACATTAAACATGGCCAAGGCTACTCAGAATGTAATTTAATATCCATATTGCTATAATTAATTATTACTCATCAACATTCATATTTCAACAATTTTCTGCAACAGTGTTTGGAATAGAGAAGCTCCCTTACATTTCCTATTTGCTTTTTTCTCCCTCAAAGACATACCTTTCCATACAGTTCCCATGAATAAAAGTCTATAAAGCTAGTAGGCCTAGTCAATTTCCACACCTGCAGGTTGAATGTGCTTGGTAAGCTCTCCACTCTCAGAACTGTAAAGTGCTTTCTCTTATTTCATCTGACAGGCCCTGTATGGTGAATAAGATTATTCTTGCTTGTTCCTTTTTAATCAGTTATTCTCTTTGAGCAACCTGTCATACATTACAAATGGTGCACCAATGGATATTGGAGAGGAAAATGCTGAAAATAGCAATTTTTGTAGAGAGCTGGTCAGTCAAAAGGAGGTAAAGGAAAAGGCACAGTATCTATAACTTCTTCAGTGACCAACAGGATAGGCAGAAGGGGGAAATACAATGATTTATAATTCCATACATGGTGTATACAACTGGTCTGCTGAGTATTAAGTAGCCATTTTTGTCACAGATATCTAAGATTAATGGATGCTGTGATATTGTTCCTTACAAAAAAAGATAGCAGTTTCCTCTCATATCTGTTCATTTTCACAGCAGGTCAAAAGTGCAGTAACTGCAGTGGACTGTGGTATTTTGGATGCAGTAATTGCATTATAACTGCAATGTACTGCAGTTATTATGCACTCCAGCTGCACTCCAGTTACACTGCAAAATTACTGCAGCAAATGTTTTTATTTTGGAAGCAGAATTTGGTGATTGATTTATCTATTTTTTTAGCAACCTTTGTTCAACTACTGTTTTATTGATTGTTTAATGTCATACTCACAGGGAAACTGTTTTGTTGGGTAAGAAACTGGGTTGTAGAGTGTCCATTAATTCCAAATCATCACAAACCACCTTCACCCGGACGTTTTGTCTGCTCAATTCCTTGGACCTCTCAGAGGTGCAATGACAGCTGTCAATGAAGAGGTCCGGGCAGTTTCTGTTCGTCAGGCATGTCCTCCACAACCCGACAACAACGCAAAGTAATCTCAGCATTTTCATTGTGAACTGAGCCTTTGATTGAATTGTTCTCAAGTTATCTCTTCCCAGTCTGTAAAGCAAGTGGAGACCATTTCACATAGGCTTCTTCTTGGTGGATGGTTAACGTTAGCTACCGACCAAGTTACTTGTTTTTGTATTGTAATCAAGGTCTGCGCGTGACTACTGACAACACCTGTTGTGTCTCATACTGTACAGGCTACCTGTAAGTAAAAACTAAAATAAAAATCATGCATAACGAAAGTCTTTGTTTTGTAAAATATTGTTTCACTGCGCTGTGCCATTTCTATCATTTGTTTCTCATTTACACAGAAACGTGTCACTTTGTCGGCTACCAAAACGTTCCTAGATAAAAGTTTGCAAGTTTGTTACCGGTATCCTAAAAGTTTGACGCATGGGAATGCAGTAGCGTATTACGCCGTCTTCGCCGTCGGCAAGAACAAGATGTTCTTTCAATGTGTCGATTGTCACTTTTGTCATAGTACTCATACTAAGTTATCCATTGTCATAACTCCGTTATCAACAGGTTGCCACAGATATTTCCATCCACGGCTCGCGCCTTCAACCATGGAACTTGTTGAGAAGTAATCAGCGCATGGAAGCTGAAATCCCTCCCATCGAAGCCAAGGGGCGTACATTTTTTTTTTATTACATGGGTAAACCTCAAATCAATACATCCTTATAACCTGTTCTAAAACAAAAACATTTAATTGTATTTAGGACCACAGTGCACATAATATTATGCCAACCATAGAAACATAATTATTAGACCTAGAATTAATAGTAATTCTATTTGTATGATGTCAACACACATCTGTATCACGTAGTTCCGACTCTGAACGGTACAGGGGCTCAGGCTCAGATACATCTGACATCAGATGACCACTTGGTCAACGGTCATTGGAGGACCCTTATAGTCTAAAAATATATATACATTTGTTCCGGGCTGCAGGATTCAAACTCAATGCCATGCTGAGAGAGATATTAGATAATTGCTTACTGATTGAGGACATAATGCATCAGCACCATCTCACCTTAGCAACTAAGAAAAAGCATATTCTGCCTTGATAATACATGTAATCTCTCGGCAACCAAATAAAAATACCCCAGAAAAAAACGACACTGAAGTCTCAGGGACGGTATAATCTATGACTGAATAAAAAATGTTCTTCATAGAAAGCTATAGCAGTAGCATTCTCATTATTTAATACATCCCGTCAAGTTGATAGGCAACAATAAGCTAACAATGGACTACTGACAAACACACAAATCGACAATGCATAGTCCATGTTTTGTATATGTAACAGTATAGCTTCCGTTCAAACCAGGGACCCTCCGCACACATCAACAACTGACACCCACGAAGCATCGTTACCCATCGCTCCACAAAAGCCGCTGCCCTTGCAAAGCAAGGGGAACAACTACTTCAAGGTCTCAGAGCGAGTGACGTCACCGATTGAAACGCTGTTAGCGCGCACCCCGCTAGCTAACTAGCCATTTCACACCGGTTACACTCACCCCCCTTTTGACCTCCTCCTTTTCTGCAGCAACCAGTGATCCGGGTCAACAGCATCAATGTAACAGTATAGCGTCCGTCTCTCTCCTCGCTCCTGCCTGGGCTCGAACCAGGGACTCTCTGCACACATCAACAACTGCCACCCACGAAGCATCGTTACCCATCGCTCCACAAAAGCCACGGCCCTTGCAGACCAAGGGGAACAACTACTTCAAGGTCTCAGAGCGAGCGACGTCACCGATTGAAACGCTGTTAGCGCGCATCCCGCTAGCTAACTAGCCATTTCACACCGGTTACATATACACTCATAGGAGACGAGTAATGTGGGAGCATAGACCTACAGGCTACAATAGACCTATTCACCAATAAGATCAGAACATAAAGCAAATAGATACATTAATGGCATGACTTTACACTAATAAAGTAGATATAAGATATGACTTGGTGGCTCTCACAAAATAAAAGGTGCCAGCGTGTTAGAAATGCCAGGGCTGATTTCTGGTCCCAGTCCGCCCCTGCAGCAGGTCCACATTTTTAGGGAGTGTAAGTTGTTCAGTACTGTATCCTACAGAAGATGAAATAGTATTAATAATTTCCCATGCATGCCTGTAGTTAGAGCATAGCCCTGGGAGACGCAGAAGCCTAGACAGCTGGTTGGCCTCCTGAGGCTGGGCGAGGTGCTTCCCCTGTGTTTGCACTGTGCTCCACACCAAATTCCACTCTCATTATCCGCATTGTCTCCGACACAGCTAGACTGGGAGCACAAAGGAGGATTTTAAAACGTCCCCTGACCCTTCTGAGCAGCCCATGTTTCTCATTCATCTCCCTGACAGGCAGTACACAGCAGTACACAGTCACAGGGCAGAACAGATTCCCTTTTCCTCCTTGTTTTCACAGAGGGAAACTAAAGACATATGTATGCCATATTTTCTCCCATGTTGTGCTGCCGGCCCTTCGACTGCCACTCACACTTGTTTGCACAGATGTATATTTACCTTGCTCGTGAAAGTAAGGAAGCAAATCTCCCCGTCAGCTGACCTTTGGGACGCTAGTAGGAAAATAACCAAGTTGAGCTGACATCATCATTTGACATGATAAATCTTTAATGGAGCGCAGACAGAAACATTTATTTGGATTCAGGCCAGCAGTGTTCGCTGGGCTACTTGCATGGACTTAATGGAAAACAGAGCCCTCGCAGCCTCGCTGTTCTGTAAATATCTTCTTTGTGGCAGAGAAGAAGATTTTCACATCGACAAGCCGTGATCTAAACAACAAGCACATTCTAAACATATCTAAACAGTTTGTGAGAGAGTCAACATATGCACTGTATGTTGAAAAGTTATGATAATAATTCTATAATCATAATTTGTATTCATATAGCACTATGTTGTTATAGACTGTTATTTAAGTATGATTTTGATCAGCCAAACAAACAGCATATTGGAAAGTGTGTACACAGTTTGTATTGGATTGTATTCCAGCTGCTACTTATAGCATTCTGTACATAACCCGTTACTGAATTAAATAGAGAACAAAGAGAGAAATACACATTAGTGCAAAATGGAGCAAGGAAGTCAGCGTTGTATTGAAACAACGCAAACAGTCTTTCTTTCTAAGTCAGTGTTGGGCTGTTTTCTCAGTCACTTTTCTGTCAGCCCTAACTTGTGTTAGTGTTCACAGCTCTCCATTATTCCCTCATGACAGAGATTAATGAAGCATGGCTGCAAGGCAATCACAATCCTCACTAAATATTTACATGCACCGCTTCAAAAGGCCAAAGCGCTAGCTACCACAACAGGATGACAGAAGCTTCATTGTTACTTCATGACTAAGTTGTTTTTCCTTCGTATTCTCTAGGCATTTTCCCCCTTGAGTGAGTGGATTTCACTATAGAGATTAACGTCAGTGCTGACTGCCTCCACTCAGAAATGACACAGGGTAGGCCTACGTTCAGGCTAATCATAAAATCACGTTACATTTCAAACAATGTCAATAGAATGCTGACTGTGCATCCATTTCAAATGAGGTCATGACTGGTTGATCCAATCTAAATCATGATAGGAAGTCTGCTTCCTCTGAGAATGAGGTTGGCATCTGGTCTCCATGTGATATGTACGGTCCAGACATATGTGTACTGTACAGCATAAGGATTGTACAGCATAAGGATTTCGAATTATACTGCATTTCTGGCTATGGACATGGACAGTATTTTAGGGAATGCAGTGATCAAATAAGGGGGGACACAAGGCACCTGTGACAAATACACTATATAGAAAAGTACGTGGACAACCCTTCAAATTAGTTAATTTGGCTATTTCAGCCACACCCATTACTGTATAAAATTGAGCACACAGCCATGCAATCTCCATAGATGACATTGGCAGTAGAATGGCCTTACTGAAGAGCTCAGTGACTTTAAACATGGCAACGTCATAAGATGCCACCTTTCCAACAAGTCAGTTCGTCAAATTTCTTCCCTGCTAGAGCTTCCCTGGTCAACTGTAAATGTTGTTTTTGTGAGGTGGAAATGTCTAGGAGAAACAACGGCTCAGCCGTGAAGTGGTAGGCCACACAAGCTCACAGAATGGGACCTCTGAAGTGCGTAAAAATTGTCTGTCCTCGGTTGCAACACTCACTACCAAGATCCAAACTGCTTCTGGAAGCAACGTCAGCTCAAGAACTGTTAGTCGGGAGAGTCATGAAATGGGTTTCCATGGCCGAGCAGCCGCACACAAGCCTAAGCAGCAGCACACCAAAAGGCCGAGCAGCTGCACACCAAACGCAATGCCAAGCGTCGGCTGGAGTTGTGTGAAGCTTGCCACCATTGGACTCTGGAGCAGTGGAAACGCATTCTCTGGAGTGATGAATCACGCTTCACCATCTGGCAGTCCGACGGACTAATCTGGGTTTACGGTGGATGCCAGGATAACGCTACCTGCCCAATTGCATAGTGCCAACTGTAAAGTTTGGTGGAGGAATAATGGTCTGGGGCTGTTTTTCATGGTTCAGGCTAGGCCCCTTAGTACCAGTGTAGAAAAATCTTAACGCTACAGCATACAAAGACATTCTATACGATTCTGTGCTTCCAACTTCGTGGCAACAGTTTGGGAATGGCCCTTTCATGTTTTAGCATGACAATGCCACTGTGCACAAAGTGAGGTCCATACAGAAATGGTTTGTCGAGAACGGTGTGGAAGAACTTGACTGGCTTGCACAGAGCTTTGACCTCAACCCCATCGAACACCTTTGGGATGAATTGGAACGCCGACTGCGAACCAGGCATAATCGCCCAATCTTGTGGCGGCTGAATGGAACCAAGTCCCTGCAGCAATGTTCCGACATCTAGTGGAAAGCCTTCCCAGAAGAGTGGAGGCTGTTATAGAAGCAACGGGGGGACCAACTACATATTAATGCCCATGATTTTGGAATGAGATGTTCGACAAGCAGGTGTCCACATACCTTTGGTCATGTAGTGCATGTTTGCGACACAAATTTGACGGGTATACAAATGTGAGTGGAAAGGCAGCTATAAATAACTGAATGCTCAAATTCACTGCCACTTAGGAAAAGATGACATATGATAAAGCTACAGTGAGGGAAAAAAGTATTTGATCCCCTGCTGATTTGTACGTTTGCCCACTGACAAAGAAATGATCAGTCTATAATTTTAATGGTAGGTTTATTTGAACAGTGAGAGACAGAATAACAAAAAAAAAATCCTGAAAAACACATGTGAAAAATGTTATAAATGGAATTGCATTTTATTGAGGGAAATAAGTATTTGACCCCTCTGCAAAACATGACTTAGTACTTGGTGGCAAAACCCTTGTCGGCAATCACAGAGGTCAGACGTTTCTTGTAGTTGGCCACCAGGTTAGCACACATCTCAGGAGGGATTTTGTCCCACTCCTCTTTGCAGATCTTCTCAAAGTCATTAAGGTTTCGAGGCTGACGTTTGGCAACTCGAACCTTCAGCTCCCTCCACAGATTTTCTATGGGATTAAGGTCTGGAGACTGGCTAGGCCACTCCAGGACCTTAATGTGCTTCTTCTTGAGCCACTCCTTTGTTGCCTTGGCCATGTGTTTTGGGTCATTGTCATGCTGGAATACCCATCCACGACCCATGTTCAATGCCCTGGCTGAGGGAAGGAGGTTCTCACCCAAGATTTGACAGTACATGGCCCCGTCCATCGTCCCTTTGATGCGGTGAAGTTGTCCTGTCCCCTTAGCAGAAAAACACCCCCAAAGCATAATGTTTCCACCTTCATGTTTGACAGTGGGGATGGTGTTCTTGGGTCATAGGCAGCATTCCTCCTCCTCCAAACACAGCGAGTTGAGTTGATGCCAAAGAGCTCCATTTTGGTCTCATCTGACCACAAAACTTTCACCCAGATGTCCTCTGAATCATTCAGATGTTCATTGGCAAACTTCAGACAGGCATGTATATGTGCTTTCTTGAGCAGGGGGACCTTGCGGGCGCTGCAGGATTTCAGTCCTTCACGGCGTAGTGTGTTACCAATTGTTTTCTTGGTGACTATGGTCCCAGCTGCCTTGAGATCATTGACAAGATCCTCCCGTGTAGTTCTGGGCTGATTCCTCACCGTTCTCATGGTCATTGCAACTCCACGAGGTGAGATCTTGCATGGAGCCCCAGGCCGAGGGAGATTGACAGTTCTTTTGTGTTTCTTCCATTTGCGAATAATCGCACCAACTGTTGTCACCTTCTCACCAAGCTGCTTGGTGATGGTCTTGTAGCCCATTCCAGCCTTGTGTAGGTCTACAATCTTGTCCCTGACATCCTAGAGCTCTTTGGTCTTGGCCATGGTGGAGAGTTTGGAATCTGATTGATTGATTGCTTCTGTGGACAGGTGTCTTTAATACAGGTAACAAACTGAGATTAGGAGCACTCCCTTTAAGAGTGTGCTCCTAATCTCAGCTCGTTACCTGTATAAAAGACACCTGGGAGCCAGAAATCTTTCTGATTGAGAGGGGGGGTCAAATACTTATTTCCCTCATTAAAATGCAAATCAATTTATAACATTTTTCACATGCATTTTTCTGGATTTTTTTGTTGTTATTCTGTCTCTCACTGTTCAAATAAACCTACCATTAAAATTATAGACTGATCATTTCTTTGTCAGTGGGCAAACATACAAAATCAGCAGGGGATCAAATACTTTTTTCCCTCACTGTAGCTGGAGAGTACCACGAAGTGAACTACTGATGATGTGAAGATTTTTATCTTTCACATGTTGAGTAAAATCAATCTGTGTAATCTGCATAATGTAGGATTAGAAAACATCAATGTATAACCTCATCCGGGGGCCAAATCATGCATATTACTGACTGTTCATCCAAACAAGATCCAGACAGTACCTATAATGCCATTGGTAGAAGACATTAGGTCTGTAGTGTTCAAGACTAGTCCTGGACTAAAAAAGCACACTGTGCAGGACTATGCATAATCTGTGTCTGGGATACTGGGTAAATAAACAAAATCCCAATGGTGCCAAGAGGAAACAGAGGAGGAAACCAGTTGCTTTCAAACTTTCAGCATGTCAATTGATCTGGCCTGTGTGAGCTGGCCTGTTGATGTACCCACCATGTACCCACAGTGTTCCAGTGGCAGGGCGGAACCGGCTGATCCACTGACCAACCCTGACCACCAGCCACCAGATCACTGCTTAACTACTTCACTGAGGGTTTGGTCCGTGCATAATGTTCAAAACAGAGACCACAGGAAACCCAAATTACTTCTATTGAGGGCATTTTATGACGTTCAGTATGCTATATTGGTTATTTTACCATTGGTTGTTTGCTGAGGGATAGGCTAGGCACTTGTTTGGCAAATTTATTTCATGAGGGTATATGATCATTGCATAACACACATTTTTATGAGGAAACGATCAGTTTGATCATTAGGTGTCACTCTGTTATTTATCTGTATACTATAGGTATTTGATACAAAATCACACACTGTCCTGCTACACACTAGTGCCAATAGAACAGCATGCCCAATGATGAAGTCTTTGCTGTCTGTCAGTCATTCATTCAATCTGTTACCTAGTATAGCTACTACTCATTAGCCTGAAGACATGATAGACCTTCAGTTTGTATTGTATTTGTGCAGAATTTGCTTGTATTTTTGGGGGGAATGTACATGAGAAAAGGGTATTTCAGTTCCTAATCTTTCTCACCCACAAGACAATTAATTGCATCTTCATTATAATAATTTGGGGGGTGCTTATATTTGTCTTGTTACACACAAGTGTGTAATGGAAATGTGCTTTTTGCAACTCACCCTGAGACACCCACAGGGAATGGGGTCATGACCAGGGTCACCACCCAATGGGAAAACCAGTCATTTGGTTGAGACATTGGTCAATGAGATTACGACCTACACAAAAACAGCCAAAAGTTAATTGAATTTCCAATTTGTCATCACTATGCTTTCAACCATCTGAAAGCACAGCCAAATTCCAATGGAAAAACAATGTCTGATTTTTTGTTTAGTTGTCACCCAAATGTCTATCACTGCACTTTCAACCATTAAGCTCAAATGGGAATACAATGTCAGATATTTTGTTCATTTATACCACAGATTAATGTGTTAACACTGTGCTTCATCTAATAGCAGAACCAAATTACTTGGATTGCAGTTGAGATTACATTAAAAGTATATGGTGCAAGTGGTTAATACTTTTCACGATTCTGTGCAGATAATTTCAGCAATTGTGAAGATCTCCACAGACCTGCGACGACCTATGCACGCTATGTTGAACATGCATGCTTTATATGATTACATAAAAAGAAATGTATAGTTACAGTAACCTCAAAATGTGGCCATGGATGTGTTACTCATTTTAAGAGAGTTTGTAAGATCGCCTTAACTTTAGGCTATTTACTGTATTGAATGGCAGGCAGGCTCAGGGTCAGGGCAGGCAGAATGGTCAAAATCAGAAGAACTAGAAAACAGGGACTAGAGAGAACAGGAGTGTGGGAAAAACACGCTGGAAGGCTTGACGAGACAAGACGAACTGGCAACAGACAAACAGAAAACACAGGTATAAATGCACAGGAGATAATGGGGAAAATGTGCAACACTTTTGTCTGCCTGTGACCTACTGAGCACACTACATTATTGTAAACAGATTTCATCGCTTTAATTTCATCACTTTAGCATAAAAGATGGCTTCTCAAGGGGGAAAAAAAGGTTCAAACTAAGAATATCGAATAGGAAGCTAAAAATAAGGCAGCTATGAATAAGTATACCGACATAGAAGCTTTGAATAAAATACTGGTCGGACTCGGATCAGGAGAGCGATTTGGACAACGAGGATTTTGACGAAAATTGCTTTTAGATCACTTTTAGATCTGTAAGTAAATTGTCTTTATATAGCTAATTCACCATATGTATTTCGTTGTCTGCATTTTGTGCTTTGGATTTAGTTTACATAGGCCTATGTAACAAGTAACTTCAATATTATATAATTCCAAAGTAGTTTCTGTCTATGTTTCATATTAGTTCACTGTTTTCTGTTCTAAGTTTCAACATTGTAACTTTGGAGAGGCCACTAAACTCTCGTGGCCATTGTTTATTTGTGGTTCTCACCTCTGCCTTTGTCTCCAAAGTGTTACTGTTCGCATCGTGTGTGTGCTTCACACCCATGTGAGTCACTGTGCAGATAAAGTTTAGGCCTGGTGTTTTTACTTTACAGTAACGTCGTTTTTGTAAATTTAGTCAACTGTAATTCTGTGTGTCTTACAACAATATATCCCTTTATTTTATTCACCACAGAGTGGAGGATGCAGAGGATTTGGATGATTAGGTTTGGGAGCCACCCCTCCCCATCAAGCACCCCCGCCGGTCAAGGTCTTCATCCCCCACTGCTATGTCAATCACGGTTCTACATCCACTTTTCATAGACCTCTTAAAAAAGAAAATAGGGGCTTGTGGCACCATTCGTCCTAACAGAATTGGTTCCCCCAAGACCAAGGTAAACGACATGACAAAGAGAGCGGCTAGGGGGACCATGCGTTGGATCAGGACAAACAAGCTGTGAAATGGAAGGACACTAGGGAAGTAACCATGCTCACCACACAGCATAAGGCATTCAATAACGACCATGTCTCAACTAGGGTGAAAAAGGAAGAATGTCCCCATTCCTGTGAAGGACTACAATGCCAGCATGGAGGGTGTCAACCTATCTGATGCTCTGATAGGCTACTACCAGGTCCTCCACAAGACCAGGAAGTTGTATAAGACTTTTTTTTATCACTTTGTGGACATTGCTGCAGTAAATGCTTTCATTCTCACAAGCATACGGCCAAAGCAAAAGGTCACATACACATGGTTAGCAGATGTTATTGCGAGTGTAGCAAAATGCTTGTGCTTCTAGTTCCGACAGCACAGCAATATCTAACAAGTAATCTAACATTTCCACAACAACTACCTGTCACGACTTCAGCAGAAGTTCGTCCCTCTCCTTGTTCGGGCGGCTTTCGGCGGTCGACGTCGCCGGTTTTCTAGCTGCCGCCGATCTACTTTTCATTTTCTATGTTTCTTTTTCTTCATTGTACACACCTGGTTTCAATCACTAATTACATGTTCATTATTTAAACCTCTGTCCCCCCCCATGTCTTTGTGATTGATTCTTTTGTATTGCGGTCCGTTATGATTGGGCTTGGCATTATTTTTGACGTGTAATACGATAATTTTTTAGTAAAATTACTAATATTACTCATATCTGCTGTCCTGCGCTTGACTCCTCTACACCAGCTCACACAGACGCATTCTAGAATCAATCACCCCAAATGGAGTCAGCAGGAACACATCAACCTCATTCAGTTGAGGAGATTCTTCAGGAGCATGCGTCCAATATACAGCGTCTCGGCACCGCCATGGATTGCGTACTGAAGAGTATGGCGCGATGGGAGAGAGGAGGTTTGCCAGTGCCTCAACCTTCTCTACAAACTCCCACGCCTATTCCCACACAGCTGTCCACCCTTCCTTCACCTGGACCCAGTGGGATTCGGCTCGCGCTCCCAAGGGCCAACGCCGTATGGGGGGAGGACGGAGCGGCGGGTGAAAGCCTGTTCCACCTCAGGCAGGAGACGAGGAGCGCAAAGGACTTTTCATTGGAGTTCCGCACCCTGGCCGCAGGAGCGGGATGGAATGACAGCCCTGATCAACCATTACAGGTGCAGTCTGCGCGAGGACGTCCGATGGGAGCTGGCATGCAGGGACACCACCTTATCCTTTGACCAGCTGGTGGACATGTCCGTCAGGCTGGATACCCTGCTGGATACCCTGCTGGCCACCCGTGGACGTCCGGATCAGGGCCTGTTAGTTCCATCCCCCAATACCTTGGATCCTACACCCATGGAGCTAGGAGGGACTGCGCTTAGGGGGGCCGGAGGAGGGACCACTCCCTGCACATTATGTGGCCGCAGAGGGCACACTGCTGGTCTCTGCTGGGGGGGTGCCTCAGGGAGTCGAGGCAGCAGGCAGGGCACTATCGTGTCATCCCAGGTGAGTAGGCACCAGACTCACCCAGAGCCCCCTGTTGCCCTCATGTTTTTGTTCATAGCTTTTCCTGAGTTTTCACCGCGTTCCCAGCATAAGGCGCTCATCGATTCAGGCGCAGCTGGGAACTTTATTGACCGTTCATTGGCCCGTAGGTTAGGGATTCCTATTGTTGATATGCCCTTCGATGTACACGCCCTAGATAGTCAACCATTAGGGTCAGGGCTGATTAGGGAGGTTAAAGCTCCACTGAGTATGGTGACGCAGGGGGGTCATTAGGAGAAGATTAGTCTCTACCTCATTGATTCTCCTGAGTTTCCCGTGGTGCTGGGTCTACCCTGGTTGTCCTATCATGACCCCACTATTTCGTGGCAACAGAGGGCTCTAAAGGGATGGTCTTGAAAGTGCTCGGAGAGGTGTGTAGGTGTTTCCATCGGTGAAACTACGGTGGAGAGTCCAGACCAGGTCTCCACCGTGCACATCCCTTCAGAATATGCCGATTTGGCTCTCGCCTTCTGTAAAAAGAAGGCGACTCAATTACCACCCCATCGACGGGGGGATTGTGCGCTAAATCTCCTGGTAGACGCAGCACTTCCCAGGAATCACGTGTATCCTCTGTCACAGGAGGAGACGGCAGCTATGGAGACATATGTTGCTGAATCTCTGGGACAGGGATACATTCAGCCCTCCACTTCACCTGCCTCCTCAAGTTTGTTTTTTGTGAAGGAGAAGAAGGATGGAGGTCTGCGCCCGTGTAGACTATCGAGGTATAAATCAGATCACTGTGAGGTACAGCTACCCGCTGCCTCTCATAGCCAGTGAGATCTTGTCAATGCACGTGACGCGCTACTTCAACAAATTGGATCTCAGGAGTGCCTACAATCTGGTGCGTATCTGGGAGGGGGACGAGTGGAGGACAGCATTTAGTACCACCTCAGGGCACTACGAGTACCTCGTCATGCCGTACGGGTTGATGAATGCTCCATCAGTCTTCCAGGCATTTGTAGATGAGATATTCCGGGACCTGCACGGGCAGGGTGTAGTGGTTTATATCGATGACATTCTGATATACTCCGCTACACGCGCCGAGCATGTGTCTCTGGTGCGCAAGGTGCTGGGCAGACTGTTGGAACATGACCTGTATGTCAAGGCTGAGAAATGTCTGTTCTTCCAGCAGTCCGTCTCTTTCCTAGAGTACCGCATTTCCACATCAGGGGTGGAGATGGAGATTGACCGCATTTCAGCCGTGTGTAATTGGCCGACTCCAACCACGGTAAAGGAATTGCAGCGGTTCTTAGGGTTTGCCAAGTACTACCAGATGTTTATCCGGGGCTTTGGTCAGGTAGCGGCTCCCATTACTTACACTGCTGAATGGGGGACCGGTGCGACTGCAGTGGTCAGCTGAGGCGGACAGGGCTTTTAGTCATCTGAAGGCTCTGTTTACCTCGGCTCCTGTGCTGGCTCATACGGATCCCTCTTTGGCCTTCATAGTTGAGGTGGACGTGTCTGAGGCTGGGATAGGAGCTGTGCTGTCTCAGCGCTCGGGTACACCACCAAAACTCCGCCCCTGTGCCTTCTTTTCGAAGAAGCTCAGCTCGGCGGAGCGAAACTATGATGTGGGGGACCGGGAGTTGTTAGCTTTCGTAAAAGCTCTGAAGGCGTGGAGACACTGGCTTGAGGGGGCTAAACACCCTTTTCTCATCTGGACTGACCACCGTAATCTGGAGTACATCCAGGCAGCGAGTAGTCTGAACCCTCGCCAGGCAAGGTGGGCCATGTTTTTCACCCGTTTTGTGTTCACCCTTTCCTACAGACCAGGTTCCCAGAATGCTAAGGCAGACACACTGTCACGGATGTATGACACAGAGGAGCGGGCCATAGATCCCACTCCCATACTTCCGGCCTCTTGCCTGGTGGCACCAGTGGTGTGGGAGCTGGATGCGGACATTGAGCAGGTGTTATGTACAGAGTCCACTCCCATTCAGTGTCCAGCTGGACTTCTGTACATTCCGTCTGCTGTCCCCGACCGTCTGATCTATTGGGCCCACACATCACCCTCCTCTGGCCATCCTGGCATCGTCCGGACAGTGCACTGCCTTAGTGGGTACTGGTGGCCCACCTTAGCTAAGGACGTGAGGGTTTATGTTTCCTCCTGCTCGGTGTGCGCCCAGTGCAAGGTGCCGAGGCACCTGCCCAGAGGTAAATTACAACCCTTACCCGTTCCACAACGGCCATGCTCACACCTGTCTGTGGATTTCCTGACGGATCTTCCACCGTCACAGGGAAACACCACGATCCTGGTCGTTGTGGATCGGTTTTCTAAGTCCTGCCGCCTCCTTCCTTTGCCCGGTCTCCCTACGGCCCTACAGACTGCGAAGGCCCTGTTCACCCACGTCTTCCTGCACTACGGGGTGCCTGAGGACATAGTTTCCGATCGGGGTTCCCAGTTCATGTCCAGATCGAGGGACCTGCAGTGGATGAATGGTTTAGGCGCTCGGAAGAGACCTGGGAGGACGCCCATCTACAACGAGCCGTGAGGCGGCAGAATGCGAGCACCGACCGGGCCCGCGGTTTGTGGGGCCCTTTAAAGTCCTGAGGAGATTAAATGAGGTATTTTATAAGTTACAGCTCCCCCCAGATTACCATATTAACTCCTCGTTCCATGTGTCTCTCCTCAGGCTGGTGGTAGCTGGTCCACTCCAGGAATCTGAGGTGCGGGAGGTCCCCCTTTGGACATCGAGGGGGTCCCGGCGTATGCTGTCCGAGCCATCATGAACTCAAGGCGCCGGGCGAGGGGCCTCCAGTACCTCGTGGAGTGGGAGGGGTACGGCCCGGAGGAGAGATGTTGGGTGCCGGTGGAGGTCATCCTGGACCCGTAGTTACTGCTGGAGTTTCACCGTCTCCACCCGGATCACCCTGCGCCTCGTCCTCCGGGTTGTCCCCGAGGCCGGTGTCGGCGCGCGTCAAGTGGTGGGTACTGTCATCTACTTTTCATTTTCTGTTTTTTTGTCTTTGCACACACCTGGTTTCAATCACTAATTACATGTTCATTATTTAAACCTCTGTCCCCCCCCCATGTCTTTGTGATTGATTGTTTTGTATTGCGGTCCGTTATGTTTGGGCTTGGCATTATTTTTGACGTGTTAAACGATTATTTTTGAGTAAAATTACAAATATTACTCATATCTGCTGTTCTGCGCTTGACTCCTCTACAACAGCTCACACAGACTCATCACACTACCTAATACACACAAATCTAAGTAAATGAATGGAATAAGAATATATACACTACCGTTCAAAAGTATGGGGTCACTTAGAAATGTCCTTGTTTTTGAAAGAAAAGCACATTTTTTTGTCCATTAAAATAACATCAAATTGATCAGAAATACAGTGTAGACATTGTTAATGTTGTAAATGACTATTGTAGCTGGAAACGGCAGATTTAAAAAAAAAAATGGAATATCTACATAGGCCCATTATCAACCATCACTCCTGTGTTCCAATGGCACGTTGTGTTTGCTAATCCAAGTTTATCATTTTAAAAAGCTAATTGATCATTAGAAAACCCTTTTGCAATTATGTTAGCACAGCTGAAAGCTGTGGTGCTGATTAAAGAAGCAATAAAACGGGCCTTCTTTAGACTGAGTATTTGGAGCATCAGCACTTGTTGGTTCGATTCCAATCTCAAATTGGCCAGAAACAAAGTACTTTCTTCTGAAACTCGTCAGTCTATTCTTGTTCTGAGAAATGAAGGCTATTCCATGCGAGAAGTTGCAAAGAAACGTAAGATCTCAAGACACCAAACTTTTGAACGGTAGTGTACATATGAGATGAGTAATGCAAGATATGTAAACATGATTAAAGTGGCATTATTAAAGTGACTAGTGATCCATTTATCTAAGTGGCCAATGATTTCAAGTCTATATTTAT
Organism: Brachymystax lenok tsinlingensis; assembly: GCA_030435695.1. Lineage (NCBI taxonomy): Eukaryota > Metazoa > Chordata > Actinopteri > Salmoniformes > Salmonidae > Brachymystax > Brachymystax lenok. Next base: position 36,649,429 of record CM059780.1, read on the forward strand.
GGCAGCAGCCTCTCTGTGTTAGTGATGGCTGTTTAACAGTCTGCACCTGTACTGACCTCACCTTCCGGATTTTAGCGGGTGAACAGGCAATGGCTCGGGTGGTTGTTGTCCTTGATGATCTTTTTGGCCTTCCTGTGAAATCGGGTGCTGTAGGTGTCCTGGAAGGCAGGTAGTTTGCCCCTGGGTATGCGTTGTGCAGACCGCACCACCCTCTGGAGAGCCCTGCGGTTGTGGGTGGTGCAGTTGCAGGCGGTGATACAGCCAGACAGGATGCTCTCAATTTTGCATCTGTAGAAGTCTGAGGGTTTTACTTGACAAGCCACATTTCTCCAGCCTCCTGAGGTTGAAGAGGCGCTGTTGCGCCTTCTTCTCCACACTGTCTGTGTGGGTGGACCATTTCAGTTTGTCCGTGAAGTGTATGCCGAGGAATTTAAAACTTTCCAGCTTCTACAATGCTGTCCCGTCGATGTGGATAGGGGGGGGGGTGCTCCCTCTGCTGTTTCCTGAAGTCCACGATCATCTCCTTTGTTTTGTTGACATTGAGTGAGAGGTTGTTTTCCTGACACCACACTCCGAGTGCCCTCACCTCCTCCCTGTAGGCCATCTCGTCGTTGTTAGTAGTCGTTGTTGTGTTGTCTGCAAACTTGATGATTGAGTTGGAGGCGTGCATGGCCACGCAGTCATGGGTGAACAGGGAGTACTGGAGGGGACTGAGCACGCACCCTTGTGGGGCCCCAGTGTTGAGGATCAGCGAAATGGAGATGTTTCCGACCTTCATCACCTGGGGGCGGCCCATCAGGAAGTTCAGGACCTAATTTCACAGGGTGGGGTTGAGACCCAGGGTCTCAAGTTTAATGATGAGCTTGGAGGGTACTATGGTGTTGAATGCTGAGCTATAGTCAATGAACAGCATTCTTACATAGGTATTCCTCTTGTCCAGATGGGATTGTGCAGTGTGATGGCGATTGTATCATCTCTGGACCTATTGGGGTGATTCTAGGTTGACAGGTAAGGTGGAAGTGATATGATCCATGACTTGTCTCTCAAAGCACTTCATGATGACAGAAGTGAGTGTTACAGGGTGAAAGTAATTTATTTCAGTTACCTTTGCGTTCTTGTGTAAAGGAACAATGGTGGCCATATTGACGCATGTGGGGACAGCAGACTGGGATAGGGAGAGATTGAATATGTCTGAAAACACACTATCCAGCTGGTCTGCGCATGCTCTGAGGATGCGGCTAGGGATGTCGCCTGGGCCGGCAGCCTTGCAAGAGTTAACACGTTTAAATGTCTTACTCACGTCGGCCACGGAGAAGGAGAGCCCACAGTCCTTGGTAGCGGGCCGCGTCGGTGGCATTGTATTATCCTCAAAGTGGGCAAAGATGTTTAGTTTGTCTGGAAGCAAGACGTCGGTGTCCGTGACGTGGCTGGTTTTCCTTTTGTAGTCTTTGATTGTCTGTGGACCCTGCCACATACGTCTCATGTCTGAGCCGTTGAATTGCGACTCCACTTTGTCTCTATGCTGACATTTTTCTTGTTTGATTGCCTTGTGGCAGGAATAACTACACTGTTTGTATTCGGCCATATTCCCAGTCACCTTTCCATGGTTAAATGCGGTGGTTCCCGCTTTCAGTTTTGTGCGAATGCCGCCATCTATCCACGGTTTCTGGTTATGGTAGGTTTCAATGTTGAGATGTGTCTGTTACTTGAACTCTGTAGCATTTATTTGGTCTGCAATTTCTGAGGCTGGTAACTCTAATGAACTTATCTTCTGCAGCAGAGGTAATTCTGGGTCTTGTGTCTGCACTTGAAGAAACTTTCAAAGTTCTTGAAATTTTCCCGGATTGACTGACCTTCATGTCTTAAAGTAACGATGGACTGTCATTTCTCTTTGCTTATTTGAGCTGTTCTTGCCATAATATTGACTTGGTCTTTTACCAATTAGGGCTATCTTCTGTATACCACCCTTACCTTGTCACAACACAACTGATTGGCTTAAACACATTAAGAAGGAAAGAAATTCCACAAATGAACTTTTAACAAGGCACACCTGTTAATTGAAATGCATTCCAGGTGACTACCTCATGAAGCTGGTTGAGAGAATGCCAAGAGATGGCAAACCTGTCATCAAGGTAAAGGGTAGCTACACTTTTTTTTGGTTACTACATGATACCACATGTGTTATTTCATAGTTTTGATGTCTTCACTATTATTCTACAATTTATAAAATAGAAAAATAAAGAAAAACCCTGGAGTGAGTAGGTGTGTCCAAACTTTTGACTGGTACTGTATATCTGTTGCTTTTATATTGTTTTTGTAAACAGTTAATTTATATGTGGGACCAATACATTGAATATGCCTAGGCAAAACGTTCAATCACTTTGGAGAAGTTGAAAAAACACTTGGATATCCCCTGTATGTCCCCCCGACACCACCACAATGTTTGAGTGAGGTTGATATTGTATAAATTGTGTTTTTATACTGAGCAAATATAATTCAGGGATTGCAAATATGTAATAGCGCTGGAGTTATCTAATTTACAGACATATGCCACTTTGGAGAGGTTTAGGGACACTTTGAAACGTCCTGTGACCACACCTGACACCACTTACTAAAACATCTGCCCATGTCAAGTTGTTAGGTCTATCGATCCCATTTTTTTTCTCCTGATACTGTTCACATGCTGTGGAAGCCATCTGATGTGTTTCCAGCTCTGGGCATCAATAATTCACTTATAGTTTATCAATGAAATATGACATCTGAAAAAAAATAATAATAATTGTGTGTGTTTGATCTTGTGTCTTCTGAACTATCTATCTTCTAATAATTTCCTCATAATCTCCTGTCATGACTTTAGCCTCCTAGGTGAGGATGAGAGCACTCCCTCCCACCAGAGAGGAGGGGGGGGGGGCGGCGAAGTTGGTCAGTTTTATTGCAGGAACACTCTCCCACTCTGCAGAAATTAAGTGTTAACCCTTTTACACATACCATCACACGGGTGTGATCGTTCTACAGTGGTCCCTGAAGCGTACAATCACACCCACTTTTTTCAGAAACTATTTACACAAACACAGTCCTTATTAAAGTTATGTCCAGAATGTGAGCAGTTTATTTTTGGATGCAATGTTCAGATATTCACAGAAGTATCTATAGCATTACACAATCATCCAAACCGGAAGAATTTTGCCTACATCTGTCCTAGCGCTGAGGAAAGATTGACGCAACACACACGGTCATATTTTATAACTCTCGGCTGACAAACTACAATATGAATTAGCTAATAGCAATTACTATTTAGAATTAATCACGGGTGAGCTCACCATTGATCGAAATAAGAGTAAACCACTTTCTAGAAATCGAAAGTAATCCGACAATGGGTAGTTTCAGCGCGCTGCAATGCTTTTTTTCCTCACAGAAACCAAAGATAATAAGAGAAGACAAGATGAGTTTGGTCTGTTTATAGTATGCATGTTGAAGGGGTGTGTCGTCTACCATCGTTCACATCTCACCATTCACTTCCTGAAGTTCTCACAAAATTTGTGAACCCTTACTGACCTCATTTTGTTATAGCATCTTTGGTCCGACAGACGATTACGTGAAACCCAGAATGCATTGTATGTCAACAAACATGGCTCCACACATAGCTGGAATTAGCTTAGATCATCATTATCAGTACAACCTTCAAAAAAGTATTTTACACACATAATATGTGCCCATTAGAATCTATGCAAGAATCAAAATGCAGAATTTATCACCGGTACTTGAAAGACGTGTGAATAAAATATATCAACAATTACGACACAAAACATTTTCTGATAGTGATTTATTGTTACAAATGGCGCGTGCAGGCAGTCAATCACATAACCTCTCACTCCCACTCTGAGCCATTCAGTGTTGTTGTTTATGTATGTAGCTAGTGAGCTAAGCTGTAGCAATAGCAATGTCTTTCAAAGAGAGACAACTCACAAATGTTGAAATTCTGGAGATTTTTTAAAATTCTGACAATGAGTCTGAAAGTCAGGAATCAGATTCTGACAGTGACAGTGAGGAGCTGCCCCCCAGCCATTGAGAAGTCCCAGTTCCCTTTGAAGATGCTGGTGGTGATGGAGACAGACCAACAGTGGATGAAGTACAGGAGTTCTGTGCTAGCTGGAAGGCTGCCAGCCATTTCACCCCTCCTGGCCCTGCTGTTTGCTTTGATGAGTCCCGGTCTTGAGTGCAACGCCCCTTGCCATTTCCATCTGAGGCAGAGTGCTTCAAGTTGTTTCTGACAGAGGAGCTGGTGGGAGACATAGTAGAGGAGACCAATCACTATGCCTTGGAGCTACAGGAGAAGAGAGAGCCAGGTGTGGGGGGGACAACCACAATTAGTGAAATGTATACCTTCAGTCCTTCTCATGGGGATAGTAAAGAAGAACTACCTAAGAGAATACTGGAGCACAGATCCTATGTTTGCAACTCCCTCTTTGCCACCCTCTTTTCCCAAGACTGCTTCCTAGATGACCCGTTATACAAAATAAGAAATGTCAACAGCTGGCAGTAAAGTGGCATGACAAACTGTCCGTACAGCAACCATGTCGGCCACAGGGAAGGTGGACCACCTGACGGGAGAGAGAGAAATCTAACCAGACTGTGTGCTTGACTATAACCTCAAAATGGGGGCAGTGGATAAGGCGGACATGATAAACAGCTTCGTGGAATGCACTCAGAAAACTACCAAGTGGTATAAGAAGATATTTTTCCATCTGATCAACCCAGCCCTCAATGGCCACATAGTTCACCGTCAACTAACAGGTGAGATGATTACTGAACAAGGGATTTTTTGTAATTGGACATACAGTTCACATGCAGAAACTATTAACAAAATAAGGCACTTAACTTTGATAGAAACGCAGCCTGGATTTGAAGCAGGGTGTCTGTAGTGACGCCTCTAGCACTGAGACAGCTGCGCCACTTGGGAGTCGTAAGGCCAGGGTAGCTTCAAAATACAACAAGCCAATTCTTCTCTGACGCAATTAGCATTGTTTTACAGAGCTAATAGAAGAATGTAGCTAGCTACATAAGCACAATTGAATACAACACCATGAAGGTTATGAAATGAGTAAAAGTACCTTGCGTTTCCACGATTATAAGGAATATACACAAATATACACTGCTCAAAAAAAATAAAGGGAACACCTAAACAACACAATGTAACAAGTCAATCACACTTCTGTGAAATCAAACTGTCCACTTAGGAAGCAACACTGATTGACAATAAATTTCACATGCTGTTGTGCAAATGGAATAGACAACAGGTGTAAATTATAGGCAATTAGCAAGACACCCCCAATAAAGGAGTGGTTCTGCAGGTGGTGACCACAGACCACTTCTCAGTTCCTCTGCTTCCTGGCTGATGTTTTGGTCACTTTTGAATGCTGGCGGTGCTTTCACTCTAGTGGTAGCATGAGACGGAGTCTACAACCCACACAAGTGGCTCAGATAGAGCAGCTCATCCAGGATGGCACATCAATGCGAGCTGTGGCAAGAAGGTTTGCTGTGTCTGTCAGCGTAGTGTCCAGAGCATGGAGGCGCTACCAGGAGACAGGCCAGTACATCAGGAGACGTGGAGGAGGCCGTAGGAGGGCAACAACCCAGCAGCAGGACCGCTACCTCCGCCTTTGTGCAAGGAGGAGCAGGAGGAGCACTGCCAGAGCCCTGCAAAATGACCTCCAGCAGAACACAAATGTGCATGTGTCTGCTCAAACGGTCAGAAACAGACTCCATGAGGGTGGTATGAGGGCCCAACGTCCACAGGTGGGGGTTGTGCTTACAGCCCAACACCGTGCAGGACGTTTGGCATTTGCCAGAGAACACCAAGATTGGCAAATTCGCCACTGGCGCCCTGTGCTCTTCACAGATGAAAGCAGGTTCACACTGAGCACGTGACAGACGTGACAGAGTCTGGAGACGCCGTGGAGAACGTTCTGCTGCCTGCAACATCCTCCAGCATGACCGGTTTGGCGGTGGGTCAGTCATGGTGTGGGGTGGCATTTCGCACAGCCCTCCATGTGCTCGCCAGAGGTAGCCTGACTGCCATTAGGTACCGAGATGAGATCCTCAGACCCCTTGTGAGACCATATATTGGTGCGGTTGGCCCTGGGTTCCTCCTAATGCAAGACAATGCTAGACCTCATGTGGCTGGAGTGTGTCAGCAGTTCCTGCAAGAGGAAGGCATTGATGCTATGGACTGGCCCGCCCGTTCCCCAGACCTGAATCCAATTGAGCACATCTGGGACATCATGTCTCGCTCCATCCACCAACGCCACGTTGCACCACAGACTGTCCAGGAATTGGTGGATGCTTTAGTCCAGGTCTGGGAGGAGATCCCTCAGGAGACCATCCGCCACCTCATCAGGAGCATGCCCAGGCGTTGTAGGGAGGTCATACAGGCACGTGGAGGCCACACACACTACTGAGCCTCATTTTGACTTGTTTTAAGGACATTACATCAAAGTTGGATCAGCCTGTAGTGTGGTTTTCCACTTTAATTTTGAGTGTGACTCCAAATCCAGACCTCCATGGGTTGATACATTTGATTTCCATTGATAATTTTTGTGTAATTTTGTTGTCAGCACATTCAACTATGTAAAGAAAAAAGTATTGAATAAGATTATTTCATTCATTCAGATCTATGATGTGTTATTTTAGTGTTCCCTTTATTTTTTTGAGCAGTGTATTATGCTCCATACACACAGTGAGCTACAATAGAAACGGTATAACACGACATACAGAAACCATTATAACGTAATAAGGCACTTAGTTTAATAGAAACACAGTCTGGATTTGAACCTGGGTGTCTGTATTGACGCCTCTAGCACTGAGACGCTGTGCCTTAGACAGCTGCGCCACTTGGGAGTCATAAGGCCAGGGTAGCTTCAAAATACAACACATGCTAATACTTCTCTGACTCAATTAGCATTGTTTTCCAGAGCTAATAGAAGAATGTAGCTAGCTACCTAAGCATTGAGTACAGCACCATGAAGGTTATGAAATGAGTAACGTTACCTCGCGTGTCCGCGGTTATAAGGAATATACACAAAAATATTATGCTACAGTAGAAACGACATAACACGACATGCAGAAACTATTATAATGTAATAAGGCACTTAATTTGATAGAATATATAATTTGATAGAATAAATAATTTGAAATTGACTATTTGTGAGAAGATAATGTTCCCCTTTCATGACAAGCCGTCATATCGGGTTAGTCCACATTGCATTTTGTAGTAACCAATGTATAATCTATCCAGTGTGTTTATGTAATTCTGTTTGATTATTTAGTTAGTTAGTAAATAAATAATTAAGCCAATTTGTGTAAGCTGATTCATCATGGAGACTACGGTTCCTGCAGATTTATAGGATATTGCGAGTCTGATGAGGTATATAAGAATGAATGAACTGACTGTGACTGATGTAAGAGATATTTATATCTTTAGAGTTTAGTCGGGAGATAGTAACTCGTTAAATAACTTTTCCCTTGGTGCCCCAAGATTACTAATGAGTTAATTGTTACATGATTAATCATTACTATTTCAGTTTATTATTGCTCTTGGCTGATGTTGTCTCTGTCTGTTGTATGTTATTTGATATAGTGTAGCAGCGACAGGACTCACAGGAGACAGGGAATCCATATCCCAGCTCTGTCAGAGGTGCAGCGGTGAACTTGCCCTCATAAGTATTCTGGTCCCCGGCAGTAATCCGGCTTGCGTGAGCAGGGACCCAATGAGGAGATGAAGTCCCATTGGAAACGGAACATTTCTTCGGGGGGGGAAAGAGGGTGTATCTCTGCTGTCCTTTACTTGTCCTCTGTCTGAGTTATCACAGAGGGCTGTCTTTCCCAGTCTCCCAGTCTAAGCAAGGCTCCATAGGGCTGGGAAAGGGCAACACATACACAGTATCTCAAAAAGAAATGAGGCCCCAGCCCCAGACAGACAGACAGTCAGACAAACGCGCGCACACACAGCAGTCTCCAGTCACCACCCGTGTGGCCTGTGACATCAAGATGGAAATGAAGCCACAATCCTGTGTCTTCTGTAAGAAGATAAAGATAAGTTTACTGTCTTCCTCTTAAAATCAAATAAAATTGTATTTGTCACATACACATGGTTAGCAGATGTTAATGCGAGTGTAGCGAAATGCTTGTGCTTCTAGTTCCGACCATGCAGTAGTATCTAACAAGTAATCTAACAAATTCACAACAACTACCTTATACACACAAGAGTAAAGGAATGAATACGAGTATGTACATATAAATATATGGATGAGCGATGGCTGATCGGCGTAGGCAAGATGCAATAGATGGTACGGAGTACAGTATATACATATGAGATGAGTAATGTAGGATATGTAAACATTATATAAATGCATCGTTTAAAGTGGCTAGTGATACATTTATTTCATCCAATTATAATTATTAAAGTGGCTAGAGATTTGAGTCGATGGCCAAACGGCATAGGCAAGATTCAGTAGATGGTTTAGAGTACAGTGTATACATTTGATATGAGTAATGTCAGATATGTAAACATTTTATACATTATATACAAAATTGTTTAAAGTGGCTAGTGATACATTTGATACAATTCCTATTTTTAAAGTGGCTAGAGATTAAAGTCAGTATGTTGGCAGCAGCCACTCAATGTTAGTGATGGCTGTTTAACAGTCTGATGGCCTTGAGGTAGAAGCTGTTTTTCAGTCTCTCGGTCCCAGCTTTGATGCACCTGTACTGACCTCGCCTTCTGGATGATAGCGGGGTGAACAGGCAGTGGCTCAGGTGGTTGTTGTCCTTGATGATCTTTTTGGCCTTCCTATGACATCGGGTGGTGTAGGTGTCCTGGAGGGCAGGTCGTTTACCCCCGGTGATGCGTTGTGCAGTCCTCACTACCCTCTGGAGAGCCTTACGGTTGTGGGCGGAGCAGTTGCCGTACCAGGCAGTGATACAGCCCGACAGGATGCTCTCGATTGTGCATCTGTAGAAGTTTGTAAGTGATTTCGGTGACAAGCCGAATTTCTTCAGCCTCCTGAGGTTGAAGAGGCGCTGTTGCGCCTTCTTCACCACGCTGTCTGTGTGGGTGGTCCAATTCAGTTTGTCCGTGATGTGTACGCCGAGGAACTTAAAACTTTCCACCTTCTCCACTACTGTCCCGTCGATGTGGATAGGGGGGTGCTCCTTCTCCTGTTTCCTGACATCTCCTTTGTTTTAGAGGTCCATGCAAGGAGTGCTTATATTCATAATCTCAACAACAGCTCCAACACTTTCTTCATTCACAGTCAGCAATAATTGTGATTCATTTAAACTGTTTACATACCAAAAAGGCAAATGGACAGGTAACAAGGGCGAGGCAAAACAATATTAAAACAAGCTATTGAAAGGTCTATTTTACCACCTTTTAAAACAAAGACATTTTGTCTAAGGACATGATACTTAAAAGATCCCTCTGGGTTGTTTGCTGTGTGAACTTAGACCCTGGTGGCCACAAAGCTAGTATAGAATGGATGCCATGCAAAGGCTCCGGTCTTGTCTTTCTTCTCCACCCATCTCTACAGCATAATTGGTGCTTGTTCTCTGAGATGCTGTAGGTCATCATGGAGTCAGCCCAGAGCTCTCCCACTCACCACTGCAGAGATTTTACCATGCCATGCTATCCGACTGTCGGTGAAGCTCTCTAGTCTTACATGTGCTTTCTCTATTAAAAGGACACGCTTTAATAGAGATGTCTTCATCGTAACCGCGGAGGATAGGAGATTGAGGCTAACCTCCTGGGGATGCGTGCAAACAGGCCCAGGTTCCTACTGCTTCTCTCTGTCTGCTACAGCTCCCATGCCCTGTAAAGAGTCATTTTGTTAAATATTTAATTCAACAGACCTCAACTAGTCCTTTCTATGCTTCCCTTCCTCATAGCTTTCAAGGGTAGGAACTTCAATATCCATTTTATCCTCTACGTTAAAAAGGATGCATGAAAGAAAATCAAGAAATCCTATGACTTACAGCTCACCACAGGAACCGCTATAGGAAACTCTACAGAAGGCAAGATTTAGCATGGAGCTTTGGTTGAGGACTAAAGCCGTGTTGGGCTCTGGTGGTGACACATGCTCTCTGTCATCTAATGGAATGATGAGCCGGTGACCGGTTCCCCATCTCCCTCTTGTGTCATCCCACTTATGCTTCCACACGCCCTAAACCACCCATCCAATCGAAACCAGGCTTCTGAGCTCAAAGCTCTTTAATTGGTTCAAACCACCGGTTTGGCTCGTGTGGCGGCATCCCCAGATTCCCCACAGAATGTTCCGCCATGCTGCCACACTAAAGCCTGGGAGGATGCAACGTGTAACGGGCTGTGGGCATGGAAAGGGAGGGCAGCGCCATCAGAAACCATGACCTCAAAACCAGAGGGTCACACATGTTGAAATCCCAGATGATCTAAGAGGCAGATAGCCTTGAGAAGCTGAGCAGCTGTGCTTGTAAACTAAAATGCTTCTGTGAGAACTACTGTGAGAGTGGTCTCTGTGTGGAAAAGCATGAGACAATGTAAGACAATGTCAATGAAAAAGTGAGTATGATAACGCTTATGATTTTGATCTAACAGTGTTGGGATTTGGTGTGATGCCACCTCTCCTCAGACATGCTTGGGCTAAATATCACAGCTGGAAAGAAGAGGCTCTCCCTCCACCCCTCCATCCCTCCTTAGCCTGTGGCTGTGGCTGTTGGAAGGGGAGAGCAGGGGCCCCAGCTGGTATAACAGTGCAGGGCCACCTCCAGCTGGGAGAGAGCGAGAGGCAAGTTCGCTAGTTGGCATGGGTCCCCACGCTGCAAGCGCGTGAGTGCAGGTAAAGCCGGGTGTACACTACACAAATGTTAAAATCCTAACATCGCTAAACCTCTCACACTTAACAACAATCTTGTAGTATTTTTTGTCTTGCTAACGTAGTGGTGCGCACACTAAACGATGTGGCACCGACAAGATTCTTGGTCTTAAGGATTCTCGATACCACACTGCAAAAACAATGATTTGGTTTTATTGGTTGGTTTTATTTATTTATTTTATATTATTTAACCTTTATTTAACTAGGCAAGTCAGTTAAGAACAAATTCTTATTTACAATTACGGCCTATGATGTGATTATATTTAACATAGCTACAACGAGCTGTGGCTCAAAGCCAAAATTTTGAATTGAATGACATTGTTTTAGCACCTCAGAGCTGTAACGATTTGACACTTTGATTAAAGGCAAGTACAAATGCATACTAGTAGTATTCATCACACTTTGAGAGTCTACACATTATGGGTGATGCGAAACAATGTCATCCTCTCACTGGCTTCTTCTCTGGCGAGCTCTCAATGGCTATTGCTGATCACCATTCTCAAAACTTGTCGTTCCTAATCTCAGACTATAAGAGCTTTGCAGATTTTGTGCTGGTAAAATCAGACTTATTTGAAAATATTGGGACATCTGGGACTTCTCAAAGAAGATATCGGTAACTCTCAGATTGCGTCTCTGACCCGGTCACATTAAATGAGTGTCGGTGACGGCCGTGTGCCCCGAGTAGGTTCGGCGCCGACAGAGATGGCAGCCTCGCTTCACGTTCTCACAAGCATTTCGCTACACTCGCATTAACATCTGCTAACCATGTGTATGTGACAAATAAAATTTGATTTGATTTGATTTGAGTAGGCAACGACCTGGGGATTTTGTTTCCAATCTCAAAACTTGTCTCTGACAGCAAATCGGGGCCAAGATCGTGTAGTGTACACCCGGCTTTAGAGTGCTTCATAAATACGATGGGAGGACCACCATTACGGAGTAAGTATTAGGACATATACCATCAGTATGATGGCCAACAAACCTGAACCCTCTACGCTCTCTTGGCAAATTATGTTCCTACTCAACCACTTTATTTTATATGCAACTTTTATGGGAATATAGCTTTATGCTGTAGCTGCAACACATGTAAATGGGGAATTTATTAACATTATTATACAATTAACAAGGCACAATAAATGTAATTCCCTCTACTTTTGGATGGTGAATCTTGAAGTAGCGTCTTAGCCATACACAGAGAGATTTTAATGACTGTGTTTTGCTGTAATTACCAGGCATTGTATACTTTCTTTTCCTTCATTAAACAAAATGTTTAATGGATGAGGTTTGAAATAAACTAAATTCTCACAGAGCAGCACATATTAACTTCATTCAAGCTCTTATTTCGGACAGCCCTGTTCTTTGAGAACCCAGAAACTTTCAACCTGGACTGAGAAACAGAAGGATGGGTTCAGTAGGAAGTCATTGGAAAATACAGCTTCTCTTTGTAATAGGAATAGGGCAGCAAGGGCACCCACCTGACTTTGTAAGTCCACTATCCTGTGCCTCTATTTTCAGATCATGCTTTCTCTGGTTAAAGTTAACACAGGCCAAATTATTTCTCATGTTCACAATGTCTCTGAGGGGGCCTTTGAGGGAGAGCTGGATGAAACCAAACCCTGAGCCCAGATCTCATATTCCCCCTCTCCGTTCCCCAGCCCTGAGCACCTCTGCTCTGGTGTCCTCCCTCTACTCTGGTCAAACGTGTGTTTTCTCTCTCTCTCTCTTGATTTCCTGGCCTTATTGAGTCATGATTACTAGCCCCGCGCCCAGTGACAGACGCTGTCAGTTGGCTGTCAGGCATTCAGGGGAGGCTCCAGCTGAATCAACACTAGGCTCAGAGAGTGGTCCACACACACGCGCATGTGTGCAAACGCACACATACACAAATGCAGGCATATACACACACATATGCATGGACGCACGCACACATGTGTGTATGTACGCACATGTGCGCACACTCACACACACACAATAGGGAAGGGGACGACAACAGGCGGCCAGCGTGCCAAAATCTGTTATCAAGTATTCCCACAAATAAAAAAGAGACATATGTGATCATGTCTCAATGTAATCAAGGTATGAAATGATTGAAAATTATCTACTTTTGGGCTTAGTTGTGGTCACTTTGCGGTGCACAAATTATTCTAATAATTTTCCGGCCCCCCCAACAATTCACAAAAATCAGCCTGTGGATAAATCCAATTGCCTACCCCTGCAATAGGGTGAAAATGGAGCTGTAATGCGAAGAGATGTTGAGTAGGGAAGAGTCAGAGGGAAAGAGAAAAGGACAGAGGGAGGAAAAGGGATTCATAAAAGTGTGGATGCACAGTGCTATAGAAAGTCACGAAGAGAGCGAGGAAGGGGAAAGGAATATTTACATCACTCCAATGCCTTTTTTATCGACTTCAGACGGTTGTAATATGGCCTGCAGGGAGGGTCCTACCCCAGAACAGGCCTCTCTCTGGCCCCCCTCAGTCCCAGTGCTCCATACATCTCTTTGACAGCAGGAGTTAAAAATATACTACCGCCTTCTTGTTCTCTTTATTCTACTCATTCCATTCCCTTCCCCCCCTTTAGTTCATGAGGCTGGAAGCCTGCCATTCAAAACGCTGATCCCGATTCCACACCGTTGCTTCGCTCGGAGAGCAGAATCCCCATTGTGCAGGGCCTCTGTCCTGGCCCTCAGTTCCCGCAGCCCACAGGCAGTACTGTCCTGTGATTGGCTGACAAACAGTGGCAGGTAATTAAAAGGGCTCAGGGGATTGGCTCACATGCTGTGGCAGAGAGTTCAACAACAGCTAGTTGGATGGAGACCACTGACTATGCATGACACATCAGATCATTGCAATGCTAACCTCGTGGACAGTCGCACGTAACATAAATGGTATTAGCATTTGTCGACAGACTGTGGAATGCGACGACTAATGAGGAACTTTGATCTGGTATGCAGATTTTTCGTCACTGATCATTTGGACATATGACGATATCACAGTTGGTCGCATCTATCAAATTTCAGAAGGGAAGGGGACATTTGTCCCATAGACTTGCCCAAAACTGTCTGAGTGTTTCTGTTTAGGGGGTTGCAGACATCGCTAGTGCCGTTAGTATCTTTTTTAACACATCTTCCCCCAGAACTTAATCGAGCATTTGACGCAATTACGTAATTCAATTTTGGTTCTGGGTGTCTGAGATTAATGCAATGCAATTGTTTAATTTCACTGTTACTGTCCCCAAGTCCTGAAAGTGACACTAGAGCATGGATTGTATCTTCAAAGACATGTTCTGGTATAATGTGACTGCTGCTGCTGGTCAGACATGATGGAGTTTAAGACATTCTCACAACCTGCCAAGACATTCTCAGAAAATACCTCAGTGGAAAACTAATTAAAGACAACAACAACGAAAAGGCACATCATGTTTTCCCCACCCCCTCTGGGTTTTTTACCCTCTGGGTTATTGACATGCAGTGCAGCAACCAATTCACAAAACATCTGAACTCCTTGAGTGAAACACGAAGGACCTCCCTCAGAAGCATGGCAGTGCTCACCAACAAAAGGAACAAAATAAAAAACCCAGTGACCCAACATTTACTTCCATCTGGTAGCGCTTGAGCCTGAACTATCCCTACCTTTCCATTTACTTGGGCCTGGTTACAGCACCAACCAGGCTGCCAGAAAGCGGCCCAGCTTGGAGCAAAATGCCACGCTGCAAATTTTAAATGGGAGCATGACTGCCAACTACCCAGCTACCCCCTGGCACTCCGTGACATCACATCCTGTCATTGTGTCTGCAGACCTGACTGGACCGGCGACTTCCCAATCAGTGCTCCCTCTCTGTCCTCCAGAGCCCCCAAGAAAAACACTCACAATCAGAGGAAAACAACACATTAGGCACATGAGAGATTCTGGCGGGAGTTGTGACATATTGTAGACTCATTCGAATATTGCTTTTCTGGCGGGAGTTGTGACATATTGTAGACTCATTCGAATATTGCTTATCTGAGCAACAAAAACAGAATATAAAACATGTATTCTGATAGCACATTTTACATTAAATAACCTAATATTTTATCCAGGGGTAAAACTGTGAATAAATAAATGTGACTTAAAATATACAGATCCTGGACTTCAGGTTGTGAGGATTGGCGACAACACCTCCTTTACACTAACACAGCCCCTCCCCCCAGGTCCACAGGGGTGTGTCCTCTGCTGTACTCCCTTGGCTTTGCATGACACCCATCTCCATCATCAAGTTTGCTCAACGTCAGCAAAAAAAAGGAGTTGATTTTTTACTTCAGGAAGCAGAGGAGGGAACATGCCTCGATCCACATCAACGGTACTGCAATAGAGAGAGTCAGCAGTTTTAAGTTCTTCTGCATTCACATCATTGAGGACTTGACATAGACCAACACCACCACTTGTCAAGAGGGCGCAACAGCATCTCTACTTCCTAAGGCAGCTGAAGAAATTTGGAATGCCACCCGGGTCCTCTCCAAATAGTACAGCTTCACCATCGAGAGCATCCTGACTGGTTGCATCACGGCCTGGTACGGGAATTGCTTAGTCTATGACTGCAAGGTGACCATGTTCCCATCCATCCAGGACATTACTCGAAATGGTGTCTGAGGAAGGCCCGCAGCATCATCAAGGACCCCACACACCCTGCCACGAACTGTTCACTCCCTTACCATCGGGCAGACGGTATCGGAGCATGAGGTTGGATACCAACAGGCTCAGAGACAGTTTCTATCTACAAGCCATCAGACTGCTGAACACTTGAACTGGACTGACCACCTGCACTGACTTACCGCACCTTAGTACTCACTCATCCACACACACACACACACACACACACACACACACACACACACACACACACACACACACACACACACACACACACACACACACACACACACACACACACACACACACACATTTCTGCTACCAGCCTCTTATTATTGCTAAATAGTGCACAATTTAAACACTTGCCCCCCAATCCCCCACCCCAAAACATGTGTAAATATTGGACTATTAAATGTGCCTTCTTGTATATATTATGCTAAAATGTTTATTCTATTCTACTGAGTCATTAACTTATGTTCGTTAACTTAACTTATGCCGCATTAACTTAACTTATGTTATATTTTCTTATTTCTTATTGTTGTTCCATTGTCGAGAAGGAACCTACAAGTAAGCACTTTGTTTAACAGTGTATACCATGTGTCTCCTGAACATACGAGTAATAAAACATGAATCTCCATGCTCAGCCTCATTATCACCATCCAATATTTTACATTTCCAACATCCTTTAATGTTACTACCTAATGTATGTCCTTGGCTGCTCAACAGTTGCTGCTCTCTCTCTCATATTATTTGGTTTCATTAAAATTAGCTCCTTTCAAAAGCAGTAAATGAATATTCATGAAGACCTGAAGCACTTGATGACTCTATTTCACACTGAGGACTGTGTGGGGAGCAGCTGGGACCTACGTTTGAACCCTGACTGCTTACACCATGTCCTTACTCCACACTGACTAAACACGATCTGTGCACTAAAGTTGACCTGCAGGCTACAATAATGATTAGAAATATGTACTGTGGGCCTCCCGAGTGGTGCATCGCAGTGCTTGATGCGTCACCACAGACCCGGGTTCGATCCTGGGCTGTATCGCAGCCATCTGCGACTGGGAGACCCATGAGGCAGCGCACAATTGTCCTAGCATTGTCCGGGTTAGGGGAGGGTTTGGCAGGCCGGGATGTCCTTGTTCCATTGCGCTCTAGCGACTCCTGTTGAAGGTCGGGCGCATGCACGCTGACACGGTCACCAGTTGTATGGTGTTTCCTCCGACACATTGGTGAGGCTGTCTTCCGGGTTAAGCGAGCAGTGTGTCAAGAAGCAGTGCGGCTTGGCAGGGTCGTGTTTCGGAGGATGCATGGCTCTCGACCTACGCCTCTCCCGAGTCCATACAGGAGTTGCAGCGATGGGACAAGACTGTAACTACCAATTGGGGAGAAAAAGTGGTAAAAAGAAATAAAAAGAAAGAAAGAAACATGTACCTGTCTAACCTGTAATAGACCCATTTTCTGCCACAAAGCCTCTGTCATACAAGTGCTTTTAGAGCAGAGTCAGCTTTTGCCCAGGTTGTCGTTGTGGATGCACACCGACTCAGCAAGTGGTTGTTGATTTTTTTTCTCACCCTCTGTTCACCTAGGGTTGAAGTATGGGATTTTTTTTATTTACGTTACAGATTTATTCTAAAATTTGTTAAATTATGTTTGCACATTTATAAAAGATAAAACACAGAAATACCATTTACATAAATATTCAGACCCTTTGCTATGTGACTTGAAATTGAGTTCAGGTTCATCCTGTTTCCATTGATCATCCTTGAGATGTATTTACAACTTGATTGGAGTCCACCTGTGGTAAATTCAATTGATTGGACATGATTTGGAACGGCACACACCTGTTTATATAAGGTCCCACAGTTGACAGTACATGTCAGAGCAAAATCCAAGCTATGAGGTCGAAGGAATTGTCCTTAGAGCTCCGAGACAGGATTATGTCGAGGCACAGATCTGGGGAAGGGTACCAAAACATTTTTGCAGCATTGAAGGTCCCCAAGAACACAGTGGCCTGGATCCTTCTTAAATGGAAGAAGTTTAGAACCACCAAGACTCTTCCTAGAGCTGGCCCCCTGGCCAAACAGGGGAGAAGGGCCTTGGCCAGGGAGGTGAACCCGATGGTCACTCTGACAGAGCTCCAGAGTTCCTCTGTGGATATGGGAGAGCATTCCAGAAGGACAACCATCTCTGCAGCACTCAACCAATCAGACATTTATGGTAGCCACTCCTCAGTAAAAGCTTGTTGGTAACCATAGCAGCACCCACCCGTAGCACTCGCTCCAGCAGGAATATCTCACTGGTCACCCCCAAAGCCAATGCTTTGTTTTATCTTGGCCAGGTCGCAGTTGTAAATGAGAACTTGCCTACCTGGTTAAATAAAGGTGAAACAAATAAAATAAAATAAAGGTACATGACAGCCATCTTGTAGTTTGCCAAAAGGCATCTAAAGGACTCTCATACCATGAGAAATAAGATTCTCTGGTCTGATGAAACCAAGATTGAACTTGGCCTGAATGCCAAGCATCACGTCTAGAGAAAACCAGGCAACGCTCATCACCAGGCCAATACCATTCCTACGGTGAAGCATGGTGGTGGCAGCATCATGCTGTGGGGATATTTTTCAGGGCAGGGACTGGGAGACTAGTTAGGAAAAGATGAGGAAAAGATGAACGGAGCAAAGTACAGAGATATCCCTGATGAAAACCTGCTCCAGAGCGCTCAGGACCTCAGACTGGGGCGAAGGGTCACCTTCCAACAGGACAACAACCCTACACACACAGCCAAGACAATGCAGGAGTGGCTTCTGGACAATCGCTGTATGTCCTTGAGTGGCCCAGCCAGAGCCCAGACTTGAACCCAATCGAACATCTCAGGAGAGACCTGAAAATAGCTGTGCAGCGACGCTCCCCATCCAACCTGACAGAGCTTGAGAGGATCTGCAGAGAAGAATGGGACAAACTCCCCAAATACAGGTGTGCCAAGCTTGTAGCGTCATACCCAAGAAGACTCGAGGCTGTAATCGCTGCCAAAGGTGCTTCAACAAAGTACGGAGTAAAGGGTCTGGATACTTATGTAAATGTAATATTTAAGATTTTTTTATTTTTA
The DNA here is from genome assembly GCA_030435695.1 of Brachymystax lenok tsinlingensis. NCBI lineage: Eukaryota > Metazoa > Chordata > Actinopteri > Salmoniformes > Salmonidae > Brachymystax > Brachymystax lenok. Next base: position 36,668,066 of record CM059780.1, read on the forward strand.
ATACATTTGCAAAGATTTCTAAAAACCTGTTGTTGCTTTGTCATTGTGCGGTTTTGCATGTAGATTGATGAGGGAAAAAAAACAATTTAATCCATTTTGGAATAAGGTTGTAAAGTAACAAAATATGGAAAAAGTGAAGGGGTCTGAATACTTTCTGAATGCACTGTACTCTGAGAGAGACAGTCAGAGAAAAACAGACAGAGAGAGAGAGAGACAGAGAGAGGTCTACAGGTAACTGCCAAAATAAAGGAAAAACCAACATAGTGCCTTAATAGGGTGTTCAATGCTCCTTGACATAGATTCTACAAGTGTCTGGAACTATATTGGAGGGATGGAACACCAATCTTCCATGAGAAACCATAATTTTGTGTTTTGTTGATGGTGGTGGAAAACGCTGTCACAGGCGCCACTCCAAAATCTCCCATAAGTGTTGAATTGGGTTGAGATATGGTGACTAAGACGACAATGGCATATGGTTTACATCGTTTTTGTCTTCATCAAACCATTCAGTGACCACACATGCCCTGTGGGTGGGGGCATTTGCCGCATTCCAAAAATCTCTGACTTCCGTGCGTTCAAAACAACTGGGAAGTCTGAAAAAAACTAGCTCTGACTGTATTTGAACGGTCATCCAACTCGGAATTCCAACTCGGAAACTCTGGCCTCTTTCTCCGACTTTACGACCTCAAAATCACTAACGTCATGATTTGACCTCGTATTTTTCAGAGTTGCCAGTTGTTTTGAACGTGGAAATTGTCATCCCATGGTAGCCAAAATAATTGCCTGCCCAGCATATTTATACATGGCCCTAAGCATGATATGATGTTCATTGTTTAATTAACTTAGGAACCACACCTGTGTTGAAGCTTCTGCTTTCAATATACTTTCAAAGTATCCCTCATTTACTCAAGTGTTCCCATTATTTTGGCAGTTAACTGTAGCTACTGTTGGTCATTGGAGACACTTCTCTAAACATCTGTTTCCATTAGTAAATAATAGATTTTGCCCTCAGGTGTGTTAAATGCTTTTACAGTACCCAAACAACATTCCTAAATAACAAATTACTGTAAAGCCTAGTATTAGAGTGGTTGTATTAAGGATTTACAGTGCCTTCAGAAAGTATTCACACCCTTGACTTTTTCTACATTTGTTGTGTTACAGCCTGTATTTTAAATGGATTCAAATGAGATGTTGTGTCACTGACCTACACACAATACCCCATAATGACAAAGTGGAATTATGTTTTCTATAAATGTTTACAAATTAATTATACATGAAAAGTTAAAATGTCTTCAGTCAATAAGTATTCAACCCCTTTGTTATGACAAGTCTAAATAAGTTCAGGAGTAACAATATGATTAAAAAGCCACATAATAAGTTGCATGTACTCACTGTGTGTGCAATAATAGTGTTTAATATGATTTTTGAACGACTACCTCATCTCCGTGCCCACACATACAATTATCTGCAAGGTCACTCAACCGAGCAGTGAATTTTAAACCCGGATTCAACCACCAAAGACCAAGGTTTTCCCAATACCTCGCAATGTAATGTCGGTGTCTCTTGTGTGTGTTCGCGCGTGGCAAGCGTTTGGACATTCACTCTGGCAAAACAATACACAGTTAGTCACTCACCCTTCTAGATAACTTGAAACAGTCTAACCAGGTCTTGTGTCTTAAAGTCACCTAGGTCACCTTTGCCAACATAGCTTCAGCCAGCTGGTGTGTGACCATGGCAAAGTTGGTTTGAGATTGGATATCCTCTCTCTGGGACTAGTAAAGGACTGTCAATAAATGACAATGGAACAAATATTAATGTTGCACATCTTTCAGTTGTCTCATTAAACGCTTTCAATTTTTGCACATTAATTTCTACAATTTATAGTTTGTTTGAGGTTTTTAAGTCATTTGGAGCTATTGCCTTTTAAAAATATTATACCATGCACATTGTGTAATTTACTGATGGACCCTAACTAGCCCCATAGGGATATCGAATGTCAAACCAAATTGACCATGTGTATTATGATCCGATCACGTGCAGCCCGCTCTTTAATTAGACTGTGGGCTGCTGGTCCGGAGGGGATTTCAACACTATGTAAACATCATACATCATGATTCAGTGAGGTGAGCACGGTCCACCAGCTGCCAAAGCTTAGTGGGAGGATGACAACAAACAGGTTAGGTCAGAAGTCTACTGTGGCAGTTATGGAACCCATGATGGACTCAGGGGTCCTGTTTCAATGCTGTAAACAGGACACCAGCCTGTAGCAATATTTCACTTACTGTCCACTGAGCTAATTCAATGGAAGCAGTCTCTGAACGTGTGGTGACAGTAGTGAGAATAGGTCATCTTGGCTGTCACCACAAATGCCATCTGTAAATTCTAATATTATGAATTCTTGAATTCTGCTACCCTTGAACGGTGGCTAAATAATGCTATTGCTTTATCAAAAAGGATTTAGACCCATTAACAAGGACATAGAGTGTACTAGTGTCCTGATGTTTACTATACATCTGCACATGCATTACATTACATAAGTGAGGCTATACAAAAGGCTCATAAGGGTATTAGCATTTTGGTGGCACATGGTCAAATAGGGTCAAGATCCATTGATAATCTCTTCAATTGAATGCCAAGTATCTATATGTATCTGTTTATCACAGATACCTTAAAAAAGGATATTGGCAGGAATATTGCTGGATATTGGCGGGAACTGGACTGTAATGTCATACACGTTGATCCAAAGCACCCCAAACATGCTCAATGGGTGACATTTCTGGTGAGTATGCAGGTCATGGAAGAACTGGGACATTTTCAGCCTCCAGGAATTGTGTACATATCCTTGCGACATGGGGCTGTGCATTATCATGCTGAAACATGAGGTGATGGCGGTGGATGAATGGTGCGACAAAGGGCCTCAGGATCTGATCACGGTATCTCTGTGCATTCAAATTGCCATCGATAAAATGCTATTGTGTTCGTAGTCCGTAGCTTATGCCTGCCCATACCATAACCCCACCGCCACCATGGGGCACTCTGTTCACAATGTTAACAACAGAAAACCAGTCAAAAACACAACGCCATACACATGGTCTGCGGTTGTGAGGCCAAAACAACGTTGGAGGCGCTCCCTCAAAACTTGAAACATCTGTGGCATTGTGTTGTGTGACAAAACTGCACATTTTAGAGTGGCCTTTTATTGGTCCCAGCACAAGGTGCACCTGTGTAATGATCATGCTGTTTAATCAGCCTCTTGATATGCCACACCTGTCAGGTGGATGGATTATCTCGGCAAAGGAGAAATGCTTACTAACAGGGATGTAAACAAATTTGTGCACAACATTTTTGAGAAATAAGCTTTTTGTGCGCATGGAACATTTCTGCAATCTTTTATTTCAGCTCATGAAACATGGGACCAACACTTTACATGTTGCGCTTATATTTTTATTCAGTGGAAATCCAATCATAACACTTCTCAAAACACCTGCTCATTAACGTATCACAACACAACACTGACTCAAACTGCCTCTATTAAAACAGAGTGAGGCGATAATCAGCATTAGCTGCAGATGTGTTATTTTTTAAAGGATGGGGGAGATGGACTTTTTTGATGTTGGCCTGGGGTCATCAGTGTGCCAGCTGGCGGCTGCCGGCCCAGCACACCCGCCCCTATTAGCATGTCTCTTTGCATGGTTCTCCCCTTCTTCTCACATCGCTGTGTGCTTTGGAGGGCTACTGACCCTAATCCCAAACTGCTGCTGTCGCTTCTGCTTAGAGAGTGCCTCTGATTAGACTGCAGGGATCCACCATAAAAACATTTTCTCATTTTTTTCTTCCTCAGCACAGAGAGCAGATGAAATGTGATTTGAAAGAGTTCATGAATAGGTTGAGTGGGTTGGGTTGTTGTTTTTCGACTCCCGACGTGCCCTTGTCCCCTTAAGCACACTTGCACGTTTTGGATTCCATGGAATATTGGATAGTTGATTTTAAGAATGTAAATGCTTTAATTGGAGCTTAGAAGACAATCCAACTCATGTCATTCTCTTTTATTTACTTACTCAAAATGTTGCAATTTTGACAGTGATAGTTTAAAAAAATATATAATACAATATTTGATGGTTCATACTGTAAATATGATTGTTATAAAAGGAATGTTAACAAGTTAGCCTCACTTGATATTCATCTCCATTTTCTTGCTATTTCACTACAACCTTTTATATGAATGCACTGTATGCAGGAGACCTTTAAATTCTGTATATACTGAAAAAGACGGGGAGAAATGCCATATTTGACAGATCAATGGACTTCCCTGATGTACAAGATCTTATTATGATTAAAGGGGGGAACTGTCTTGGAAATCCCAAAATAGCTTCCAACAAAGGCTGATCAAAGAGTACGCAGGCTGTCTGTGTGGTTTATGTGTGAGTGTGTGTCTGTGGTGCTGTGTGCCATTGATGAGGCTCCTCAAGTCTTCAAATGGGCCTTGTATAAACATAATCAAACTCTGAGGGCCGGATGATGTTGGTGGATCAAATAAATAGAGAGCAGTCGGTACCGTAAACACTTGAGGAAGGCTACCACAGAGCCATTCAACATGATGGCTACCCATTTGGACTGTTTCATCCTGGCTGGAGCATGCTTCTTAATGTATGATTCATGGGAGCATCACTTCGGGCAGAAAATAGAATGCAAATGGTTCTATGCTTCATGGGAAATACATAAATCAGCATGTATGTGCCTCAAAAGAAAAGTGGACCGAATTAAACCTTAAAAACAGTGTTTGAAAGAAGAGGAATGAGTGAGCTTTGAGTATGCTTTATCATATTTAACTGGGATGTGAGAGGCAGTAGCTACAGTATACTCAATGAGGGTCAGAGAGAGTCCTCTCAGTGTCTTCCAATACCCAGTTAAAATAGCATTATTCTAAATATATCCTACCTATCCCACTGGGCAATACCGTATGACAAGATATCGGTTTACTGATTTATCATTTGAGTCATTCAAAAAGATGACATGACAAAATAGACATTACTGTATTATGGCAATATTTTGTTTTAAATTCTTGACTGTGGTGGGCAGTGACAGGCCTTTCTTGGCACATGCTCCATATTGGATTCAATGTGACAGAAGCTGGTTGAACCCTAAATTGTCTCAATAACTTACTTTCCCCACGGGAGACTGCAGTGATCACTTTCAATTCTCTCTTGAGGAATCAGGCTTAGTCAAATTGGCAACTGCCTTTTCCCTTTCCTCTCTGTTCACTTCTGATACTCAGTACCCCATCCCCAAACCCAGACCCATTGATCAGAAGAGCAGAAGAGACTTGTCAGAGATGAAAAAGGCCCTTTCAGATGCTGAGCTCCCCAGCCAAACATTTTGCTGGGTCAATGTCACGACTATGTATATCTTCTGCAACACAGGAGGCTAAAAGGCTTTTTAAAGATGGAGTTTGTTGAAATAAAAGCTGAAATATACATCAGAGCAAGCTCCTCTTTTAAGATCCCTGCAGAAGTCTCAAGTGGTGGAGGGGTGGCAGAATGGAAAATACTCACTTAAGTCACTAAGAGAGATGAAGCTCAAACACAGCTTGGAGAAGGTGGTGGATAGACTACAACTGAAGATAAAAATGTTTAGCTGTCTTAATACATAAATTAAAATAACAGTAAAAAGGGACATCTGGAACAGAGGCGTCATGCACATAGGGGGCATGTTCAAGATGTTCAATTAATTACTAAACTTAATCTTTAAGTCCACGTTTTATCATCATTATTTATAAAAAGATCTGTCAGCGGTATTTTGCGTAGGGGGCACACTGACTGGACCAGGCAAAGAGTAACCCCAACCCCTAGTAAGTTGTTTCTTCCAAGGTGCACCACAGAGTAAAGACATACAGCGTTTGATTTGATTTTAGCTGCCAGTGAGGAGCAGGACTCGCACGAGGTATGTTTTCATGTACTGTCTTTTTAAGCACATGGCCAAATTAATTTCCCCCTGGTGGGATAATAAAGTTGATCTGAATCTGAATCGAACTGTTTCTCTCCAATAGTAGCCACCAACCATTTTAAGAAGTTGGCTTTAACTAGTGAGCTAGATATGTTCCCAATCTTCCAACGTCATATTAGCTACCAAGCCATTTCAGGCTATCAATCAAGTTATAGCTTGTCTAACTATCTTAGCTCGCATGCTTGCTGGTAAGATTGGTAGACTTTAGAAAAGCATTTACTAAATGTATTGAATAAGACTCACATTCCTTTCAATCTTTTACCCAGATTTTAGCAGAGAAGCATATTTAGTTCCTATAAAAAAATAACCACCAGTCAGGAGGATACAGACAGCTCAAGAGATATACTTAGATTTGCAGATAAAATACTTGGTTTAAAAGTCATCTGGCCCCTAATGATAATATCATTATATTTGTTTATTAATTATGGTGCCATGATATGTGCCTGTATGGATGAACTGTGTTATGATCCCATGTACTGTGCTGTAATATCCTAGGCATGTTAGTGCAGTATTTTGGGGTGGCAGGTAGCCTAGTGGCTAGAGAGTTGGGCCAGTAACCAAAAGGTTGCAAGATTGAATCCCTGAGCTGACAAGGTAAAAATCTGTTGTTCTGCCCCTGAACAAGGCAGTTAACCCACTGTTCCTAGGCCATCATTGGCCTAGGAACAGTGTTCTTAACTGACTTTTGTTCTTAACTGACTTGCCTGGAATTTGTTCTTAACTGACTTGCCTGGTTAAATAAAGACAAGTATATTGAGATGTGTGATTTACAACAGTCAGAATGATACCCTCATTAAAATAACAATTGTACAGGTAAAGAGGTACTGTATGCTTAGAAAAATAGCCATATAATTTTTTTACATAGAATTAGGCATATTGATTATGGATCTAGATTACAGGAAAATAAATCTGTTTCAGGTGTATGAAAAATGTGAAATTCTCTACCTTTAAAACAGTTACAGAGTTTAATGGCTATGATAGGAAAATTGAGGATGGATCAACAACATTGTAGTTACTCCACAATACTAACCTAATTGACAGAGGGAAAAGGAAGCCGGTACAGAATACATTTTTTCCAAAACATGCATCCTGTTTACAACAAGGCACTAAAGTAATACTGAAAAAAATTTGGCAAAGCAATTAACTTTTTGTCCTGAATACAAAGTGTTATGTTTGTGATAAATCCAATACAACACATTAATGAGTTACACTCTACATATTGTCAAGAATAGTGGTGGCTGCATCATGTTATAGGTATGCTTGTAATCGTTATGGGCTGGGGAGTTTTTCAGAAAAACAATGCAACGGAGCTAAGCACAGGCAAAATCTGGTTCAGTCTGCTTTCCACCAGACACAATAACCTAAAACACAAGGCCAAATCTACACTGGAGTTGCTTATCAAGAAGCCAGTGAATGTTCGAGCGGCCGAGTTACAGTTTAGACTTAAATCTACTTGAAAATCTATGGCAAAACCTGAAAATTGTTGTCTAGAAATGATCAACAACCGATTTAACAGAGCTTAAAGAATTTCGAAAATAATAATGGGCAAATATTGGAATCTCCACGTGTGGAAAGCTCTTACAGACTTCCCCAGAAAGACTCACAGCTGTAATCGATGCTAAAGGTGCTTTTACAAAGTATTGACTCAATGGTGTGAATACTTACGTAAATGAGATATTTCTGCATTTCATTTTGAATTCATTTGCAAAAATGTCTAAAAACATGTTTTCACTTTGTCATTATGGGATATTTTGTGTAGATGGTTGAGAGAAAATTAAATCAATTTAATCCATTTTGAATTCATAATGTAACACAACAAAATGTGGAATAAGTCAAGGGGTATGAATACTTTCTGAAGGCACTGTATGCTCGCTTCGAGGCAAGCAACAATGAACCATTCATGAGAGCACCAGCTGTTCCAGATGACTGTACAATCACACTCTCCGTAGCCAATGTGACTAAGACCTTTAAACAGGTTAACGTTCACAAAGCCGCAGGGCCAGATGGATTACCAGGACGCGAACTCAGAGCATGCGCCAAACAGCTAGCAAGGGTCTTCACTGACATTTTCAACCTCTCCCTGACACCTCCCTCTTGAATTGGATACCGGACTTTATGACGGGCCGCCCCCATTTGGTAAGGGCGGGCAACAACACATCCGCCACACTGACCCTCAACACAGGGGCCCCTCAGGCGTGCGTGCTTAGCCCCCTCCTGTACTCCCTGTTCATCCATGACTACGTGGCCGCACATGACTTCAACAACATCATTAAGTTTTCTGACAACACAACGGTGGTAGGCCTGATCCCCGTAAACAATGAGACAGCCTACATGGAGGACGTCAGAGACTTGGCAGTGTGGTGCCAGGACAACAACCTCTCCCTCAGTGTCAACAACCTCTCTCTCAAGGAGCTGATTGTGGACTACAGGAAACGGAAGGGCGAGCATGCCCCAATTCACATTGACAGGGCTGTAGTGGAGACGGTCGAGAGCTTCAAGTTCCTCAGTGTCCACATCACTAAGGACTTATCATGATCCAAACATACCAACACAGTCGTGAAGAGGTCACGATAACGCCTCTTCCACCTCAGGAGGTTGAAAATATTTGCCAAGATTTGTAAGCATTTGTTTGTTTTAGGAAGGCTCCACCCACCCAAGTCGCAGTCTGTTCTCTCTGCTACCTAACGACAAGCGGTACCGTAGTGCCAAGTCTGAGACCAAAATGATCCTGAACAGCTTCTACCCCAAAGCCATAAAATGCTGAACAGCTACCTGGACTTTCTGCTTTTCACCCCCTACCTACATGTACATAGTACTTCAATCAATCAATCACCTAACCAAACCTACATGTACATTGCCTCAATGAATCACCCCAACTACCTCCGTACCCCGACTCAGTATATAGCCTCGTTGTTATTTTATTGTGTTACTATTTTATTTGTATCTATTTGTTAATTTTGTTTATTTTTAACTGCATTGTATAAGTAAATAATTTCATTTCATAAAGTCTACACTTGTTGTATTCGGTGCATGTGACAAATACACATTTGATACAGACAAAAATGAACAACATCACAGTTGCGTTCCAGCACTGCATGACACTGTGTGTATGCAAATTGGACAGTAATGGCTCATTGAGCTTGGAGCTTTCCCTATGCCAACTGCAACCAGCCCCCTCCTCCCCCATAAAAACACACTCAAGTCACTTGTTGTACCGTCTCCTCTGAGGAATCCCTGTCACACCCTCCCTTAATGACAGAGAGAGAGAGAGAGAGAGAGAGAGAGAGAGAGAGAGAGAGAGAGAGAGAGAGTGTGTGTGAGCTGCTCTGTATTCCTTGCTTCCGACTGTGATGCAGAGGCTCCAGACTGAGCTATGACTCATCATCAGCGCTAACTGAGATCTCTGAAGTCAGACAGGGAAGAGTACATTGAGGTAGAGGAAGAGAGAGAGAGAGAGAGAGAGATAAAGAAAAATATGTTGAGAGACAAAGAAAGAGAGTGAGCGATAAACAAAACAACCAGCCAAACATGTTCACATATCATAGTTCCGTGTAGCTCAGTTGGTAGAGCATGTTGCTAGTAGCGCCAGCGTTGTGGGTTTGATTCCCACGGGGACCAGTATGAAAAAAGTATTATAATGTATGCACTCACTCCTGTAAGTTGCTCTGGATACGAATGGATGCTAAAAAAAATAACATGGTCAGACTTATTCAGATAATTTTTATTATCTCCATCAAAACACCCACTAAAGACTGTCAACGACTCTAGCAACTTTCATGACACTTCCTCTTTACTAGTTGCACAGTACTAGATACAGCTCATCTTTATACTATATTCAGTATGCTATATAAACTGTATGATGTGTGCTGCTGACTGGTATAACATACAGTACTTTAGCCTTTAATACAATATCTTCTGTCTGGTGGTCCCTGGTCACCGTAGGTCCATTAGGCCTGGATCAGATTGAGTCATTAAACCCAATCTGCCATGACATGACCCTCAGTATGAGCCCTTTCCTCTCTGAGTCAGCAGAAAGACAGCTAGTACAGTAGTTGTATCACAGCAGGTCTGACAAAATGGTTACATAAACAAGTATTTACTGCAGCCTCCCATTCCAGTCCAATTGCATGGCTTTTAGAAGGCAGGGAATAACACAGATTTCAGAGGAGATTAAGAGTTACTCCAACAACCCCTGGTGCAGTCCTCTCAATAGGACTTCTATGCTCCTATTCTACAGTAACGTCACAGAAGGACAGAGAGGAAGAAAGGTAGGGGGTAAAGAGGGAGATTTAGGAGGGAGAGAGAAAATGTCAATACTGTCCCTTTACTGTAAAATAACATTCAACAGGATGTTGATTTACAAATGTAAGCACTGGGGGTCAGTTCATCCGATGACTGTAAAAAGAGAGACTAGGAACAACTGAAGCCAGGCATACAGTGGGATTTAAATATCCATTAGTTTAGTATGTTTGTGATAACCTACTTTCATTTATGTATATAAATCCTTCCATACACTTTTTTCCCTGGACAGCACTTAGCTGTGTTCAATTACTGCCACCAATGTCCTCAGGGAAACAACCCTAAATTATAGGCAGCTAAACAAGAAAACACAAAGGCTTTAGTGACCTAAACTGCTTAAAACAAATGTATTGTTAATACTTTTTCAATTAATAAAATGTGTCAACTAATCTCATTGGCTCGATTGCAACAAACAGGCCGAATTTTATGCACTCCTGCAGGTTACCGCTGGCTTTCTTAAAACACTAGCCTACTAATGGGAAATTACATGCACCTGTGGGATAAACTATGCTTGATTGCAACGAAAAACCCGCAAGAATAAACCAGCAGAGAAATTCTCGTTGTTACGGTGTCAATTGATTATGACTCCACACACTACTCCCGCCCCCAATGAAATGTCGACCTATCAGGAGCATCGGAAACCATAAAAACTGATGATTGTAAAAATAGACTAGAGAATAAGGATAGATGTCAGCTATATTTCAATCAAACGTTTCACCTTAAATGTCATAATAATATAAGATGTCATGCGAAATAACTTTATAGACTACATTTTCATTTGATAAAAAAAACATGGTTATATAACTCAATCACGATACACTTGATTTAGTTACACATTTCAAATATGGACCATCAACATTAGTTTTCCATTCACACAACGTGTCGGGTAAACTGCCACAGTAGATTTGCCGTGGTGAATTTGGAAATACTTTTTCAGTTGTACTGAATGATCATCAAATCGACTTTAGTGTGCTCATAAAGTATGACTAAATTGTTCCGATGATAATACCAACCAGAAGGCGAAATAGTCTTGAAAAATGTTGGCTGCAATCAAGACTAAAAGATAACCTCGACATCTATGACAGTGAGCGGTAAATCGCTGGCCAATGTTGATTGCAATTGAGATAAGATGTGAGGAACATTTTAGTGCATATTGACGGTTTAACGAGAGATCAACTGGCGATAATCTGGTCGTTTTCGATGGTTGCAATTGGCCTATTACGTTTTACTGCAAAGAGCAGCTCCTTGGACTGCAGTTGCAGTTGTCTTAAATCTGAGTTAATACCGCCACCTCGTGGCCATGTTAGACAGTACATCCATACCGAGAGGATGCTGCCTCTGTCTGGAGGACATGTTATCATATTACAGGGATAATTGGTTTACTGATTTAATTTTGCACTGTGTGTTTACAGAATTATCTTTCTATGGACATGTCACAGCTCTTAATCTCCAATACTCAAAGTGCCAGTCTGAATGTCAGACTGTTTGCTATCCAACCTACTGGATTTTTAACTAAGGTAAAGAGTATTTTTTAAATAAATTGACAATTTAATAATTTAACACTATGAATGTCATTGGGGCTATTGAATTAGAATGGCTAACCCAAACCCTATAAATGATAAAGAAATCTAATAGAAAGAAAGCTTACCTGAATAGAATACCTACCTGACTAAAGTAGTTGGGCTGAACCACCACAGGTCTGTCTGGTAGAACAGAGGTCAAGCTGTCATAAAAATGGGGGATTTATTGCACAGCTTTGTCATTCAATCACCCACCAACACATTCCATATACACAAGAGTTTGTGTGGTTTCTTTAAGCAAGAAAAATAACAATTGTAAGAAACATGCGTAAAGAGTAAATAACCATTATATAGCACCAGATACAAGCAAGTTACACATGTCAAATGTAAATGTTTACAAATAACAACATGCATAGAGGCTATGGCGCTACAGAGGGGCCAAAGACATGAACATGTACAGGCCTACTGATATCTGGACTAAAGCAAGACATTATAATATGGACCACATTCAGAAGTTAACCAAATGCAAGGAGACACATTACATTTACATCATTTAGTAGACACTCTTATCCATTAATCTTAAGATAACTAGGTGAGACAACTATATATATCAGTCATAGTTAGCCAATAAATAATACTACTAGTCCGACATTAACTGTTACAGCTTGCGGATAGCTGTTGATACGAGGCTGCTGTTTAAGGGTAATCAGCAAATATTTGTCCAACCTATACTTGCCGGTACTTTCTTCGTTCTCGATTCGGAAGCTACCGTTGACTTATAAACTTCTGTGTCCAGTTTCAGGTGGTACTACAAAAAACAGAGAATATTCAGAAAAATATAAAATCCACTTTTTGCACTGCATGAGGAGGTTCCTCGACATCTTAGCTGCCTGAGATCTCACAGGAAGTAGTAATTTCTAACCGCCATGAAGATGACAGCGCATCACACAGTGTGACCCAAATATCAAAAACAAAGATTTACACACACACAAGATGCCATTTTCTCTTTTCTGAAAATTCTCTTTTGGAGTTCCACCTGCAACTGGACCAGGCCTGGCGTTGTGGGCGGGCCTTAGAGGGCCGTGTCTGCCCTACCGTGCCTGTCCTTTCCTGTCCACATGCAATACATAGTTGAATACATTTAAGTTGCCTAAAAAATGTCAAATAGGGGTGTGCTTATATTTGTCCTGTTTCACTGCATGTACAAGTGGGTAACCTGTACAAGTATGAGGTGTAAAATGAAAATGTGCTTTTTGCATAACCCAATTCCCCCTGAGACGCCCTTGGAGATGGCCAAGAATAAGCCATTATTGACAGCAACCCTGGATCAATTAGGGTTAAGTTAATTGCTCAAGGGCAGATCGACAGATTTTTCACCTCGTCGGCTCGGGGATTTCACGTTCTAACCGCTAGGCTACCATTGTTAAATTAAATTCAATATAGGTTATTGTCCTGCAGAATGGTGAATTCATATCCCAGTGTCTGGTGGAAGCAGACTGAACCAGATTTTCTTCTAGGATTTTGCCTGTGCTGAGCTCCATTCCGTTTCTTTTTTATCCTGAAAAGCTCCCCAGTCCCTAACGATTACAAGCATACCCATAACATGATGCAGCCACCACTATGCTTGAAAATGTGGTAATCGGTAATGTGTTGTACTGGATTTGCTCCAAACATAACACTTTGCTTTCAGGACAAAAGTTAATTGCTTTGCAACATTTCTTGCAGTATTGCTTTAGTGCCATGTTGCAAACAGGATGCATGTTTTGGAATATGTTTATTCTGTAGACGCTTCCTTATTTTGCATCTCTCAATTAGGTTAGTATTGTGGTGTAACTACAGTGTTGTTTATCCATCCTCAGTCTTCTTCTATCACAGCAAATCCCTGAGCGATTTTCTTCCTATCCGGCAATTCAGTTAGGAAAGATGCCTGTATCTTTATAGTGACTGGGAGTATATATATATATATATATATATATATAGATATACCATTCAAAGTGTAATTAATAACTTCACCATGCTCAAAAGAATATTCAATGCTTATTTTTTTAACCCATCTAGCAACAGAGGCCCTTTGTTGCGAGGCCTCCCTTTGTCTTTGTGGTTGAATCTGTGCTTGAAATTTACTGCTCAACTGGGGGACCTAACAGATAATTTCCTATGTGGAGTACAGAGATGTGGTGGTCATTCAAAAAGTAATATTACACACTATTTTTGCACACAGAGTGAGTCCATGCAACTTATCGTTTGACTTGTTAATCACATGTTTACTCCTGAACTTATTTAAGCTTGCCATAACAAAGGGGTTGAACACTTATTGTATCAATACATTTCAGCTTTTAATTTTCAATTAATTTGCACAAATTCCGAAAAACATAATTCCACTTTGACATTATGGGGTATTGTGTGTAGGCCAGTGACAAAAAAAATCTAAATGTAATCCATTTTATATTTAGGCTGTAACACAACAAAATGTGGAAAAAGTCAAGGGGTGTGAATACTTTTTGAAGGAACTGTATACTGAACAATAATATAAACGAAACATGCAACAATTTCAAAGATATATAAGGAAATCAGTCAATTGAAATAAATTCATAAGGCCCTAATCTATGGATTTCACATGACTGGGCATACAGGTATACATCTGTTGGTCACAGATAGATACCTTTAAAAAATGTAGTGGTGTGGATCAGAAAACCAGTCAGTATCTGGTGTGACCACCATTTACCTCATGTAGCACGACACATCTCCTTCACATAGAGTTGATCGGGCTGTTGATTGTGGCCTGTGTAATGTTGTCCCACTCCTCTTCAATGGCTGTGCAAAGTTGCTGTCAATCCAGAGTACACGTCAATTCAGAGCATCCCAAATGTGCTCAGTGGGTGACATGTCTGGTTAGTATGCAGGCCATGGAAGAACTGGGACATTTTCAGCTTATAGGAATTGTGTTCAGATCCGACATGTGGCTGTGTATTATCATGCTACAACATGACAATGGGCTTCAGGATCACGGTATCTATGTGCTTTCACACCGCTTGCCACAACATGCTATACACGTGGTCTGCGTTTGTGAGGCCGGTTGGACATACTGCTAAATTCTCGAAAACGACATTGGAGATGGCTTATGGTAGACAAATTAACATTTAATTCTCTGGCAACAACTCTGGTGGACATTGTCAATTGCATGCTCCCTCAAAACTTGAGACATCTATGGCATTGTGTTGTGACACAAAACTGCACATTTTAGAGTGGCCTTTTATTGTTCCCAGCACAAGGTGCACCTGTGTAATTATCATGTTGTTTAATCAGCTTCTTGATATGTTACACCTTTAAGGTGGATGGATTATCTTGGCAAAGGAGAAATGCTCACAAACAGGGATGTAAACAAATCTGTGTACAACATTTTAGAGAAATAAGCCATCTCTGTGAGCTTTTATTTCAGCTCATGAAACATGGGACCAACACTTTACATGTTGCGTTTATAGTTTTGTTCAGTGTAGATACAGGAAGTAGTGCTGACACATAACATTGGCAGTACAGTACAACGTTTATCAACCATTTCTGTACCAGTGACTGGCGAGACATGGTCTTCCTAATTTTTTACCAGCTCATGTTTAAAACAAATACAACATGTAAAAACACCAATGGAGATACAACTGTCATGACTGGCCTGTTTGGGTCAGGTTACTGGATCACAGTTCTACAGAGACATCTCTTACTCCCACCAGAGAGGGAGAGGTATAGAGGGATTGATGGGGGGTATGACCCATCGTAAATTATAAGGCAGCAGCCCAACTCCGTTCTGTTCTCTAATGTGTGAGACTGGAATGTCTGTGTGCTTTAGGAGGAGTTTACAGCCCAAAACTACTGAACATCAAATGAATGGACTTTGGGACAATATATTTCATCAGCCAAAATGGTGGTAACAATGATAGATGGAATATGAAAATGAATGTCGTTTTTGTTAGGTTTTTAAAAGTGAAATGACGACGTTATAACAAAAACATTGTAACTTGAAGAGTTTTCATAATATGTACATGAAGTTTACATACTGTGTGTTGTGTAGAAAATATCCAGATCAAAAATAATGTTTTTGTAAAGATGAACTGTGAATTTAGATGTCTAAACCAGATCCTGGTAAGTTCTGATGCCTTGCCTTATAACGAGCTACGCCCCTGGGAACCCAGAGAGCATGTCATAAAGACGGAAACGCCCTTTTGTGACCCGAGGGTATAAAAAATGTCAGTTAAGAATTTACATACCAGACTAAGTTAACCGCATGCTGCAGCCAAGGTCTACGGATAGTCATGATCCCAAAATGCAACATGAGGAAGAGGACAAAGGAACCTCTTAGGCTACGGTTGATTACTGTATCTAAGAGGGTGAATTCAAGAAGAACCAACCGGTTATTCTCTTCCAGTCATCGGTTGTCTACACAGCCCTCCTACCCAGACCGGGTTGATTAGCCTCCTCAGAAGTCCACTCTCACAGAACGAGTGCAAGGTAACAGACCACTAAGAGAAAGGACACTGACATTGTGTGGACAATCAGAGACTTACACCCGGTAACGAAGGAGACACGGCCATCAAAAGAAAACTTGTCAGCCGAACCTATAACGTCTGCTTCCAACTCACACTCTGAAACATGTAGATCCCCTGAACGCAGCTCACTTTCCAGCTCACACTCTCAAACACATAGATCCCCCTGAACGCAGCTCTCTGCCTCACTAACGACGCCTATTCCCTGCCTGTACTTTAGCATATCGGATTTCCTGTTATCAACCTATTGCCTGATCTCCCGGACGACGTTACTAGCCTATTCCCTCCCTGTACTGTTGCCTTTTTTGGACCCCCTGTATGACCTTCTGCCTGCCCCTGGACCCAGCTACCTGCCTCCTCCTGTGGTCCTTTACAATAAACACCTGCTGTTCCCTGTGCTTGAAACCAGCTCTCTGTCTCCCATCGTGTTCATTACAGAACCTTTTTCCACTGCATACAAGCGGAACTCGGTCCAAGAGATACCCAACGGAGACCTTCAGTAGATACATTAAATACATTAAATACAAGTAATTACATCATTATAATTCTGACCCATAAGAGCGGCAGTTCAGGGCAAGGTGTTAGGGCTAAACTAAGCATAGTTTACAAATGTAGCCACGTGTGCTTATCTCGTGCACTCTCTTTCTCCCTCTTTCTTTAAATCTCTATTTTGTGTAACACGTGTCACATTGTGTTGGTCCGCTAGGGACCTGCTGCCATTATATGAAGTTCTAACAAATAATCTAGACTGTTTGTATGTGTATCTTATATTATCATTTAGCGTGTTAGCAAGTAAATAATCAACTCAATTGGTGTGGTTCGGCATTATTTAGTGAGACCCGGGTTTGTGCAGATTCATGAATTATCCGACGTTCAGAATGAGACTGATTAGGAAATTAATTCATTAGTGATTGCTAGGAAATCAATATTCTGATATTCTTTGAGTTAATTTGGGAAAACGGTAACTCATTAAACAAACTTTTCCCATGGTGCCCCAGGTTACTGAGTTAATGGTTACCTGATTCATTTAATCACGTAATTCTAAACATAGATAATTATTAGATGAATAGCAGTCGCCACATTAATAATACCAACGTCACGACACAACTCACCACTATAGCTGTGCCTCTGCTCTAGCCGTTTGGTTTGCCTCCCTGTGTTCTGTCTATCTGTCTCAACATCTTCTATGCTGTCCCTGTGCTTCTTCTTGTTCTGTCTACCTGCCTGTCTGCTTAAGCCTTATGAATTATAAAAGTCAAGCTAACGATTAGGCTAACCTTTTTACCCTGGTGTCACTGGTGCCACCAACTTCTACAGTGGGTGGCACCAGCCCATGAGTAATCATCTTATAAAGTCATTCATAGTGCTTTATTAGGAAGTGTCATAAATAGACTACTGTGGTATTCAAGAAAAAAGTTGTTTCCTCTAACACGTCCAAGCAGGAACACATGACTGAAGATATTTTGTCCAAACTAATACATTTTGGGTTGACAATTAGACTATAGTAGCTATATTTTACTATCAAAATAGGACTCCTTTCTTGATACATTTTTTTCAATAGAGATTCATTACATACATCTTTATGTTGACTAATATCACAGGCTAATTCGTTTTGGGTTCAACACCTGAGGAAGTGGAAACTCAAAACACATTAACTAGATTTCTAACTCTAAATACAAACTGCACACTCTGTACAAGTAATTCTGTAGGTACTGTTATGCATATGTTCTGGGATTCTCACATTCTGGAGTGGCATATGCTTGGTGCTGTTATGCACTGGTACTGTTATGCATATGTTCTGGGATTCTCACATTCTGGAGTGACGTGCTTGGTGCTGTCTAGATTGAGTGTAAATCTGCTGAATGATGACTCATCTTTATCTTTGACAATTATTCAATTTAGGATTCTACTAGCTGGATTTACAGCAGCAAATAAAACATTTAGCAGTTATGGTGGAATCCGGGGCTGGCTCTGGAAATTTACTGGATGAATGTTTTCTGGAATACTGTTAATTTGTAATGCACAACAGAAAAACTTAATCGGGCGAGGATGTCCACAGCACAGGCATGGGCAGAGATGTCCTCTGCCATAAGGGTCCAACTGGTGTATTTCTTTTTGATTCTTTGCTATTTGAGAAGATAGCTACGGGCCTTTGGTGGGAGATGGGTGGGAGGCTTCTGATTTCCAGCAGGCCATATCAACGCATGGAACGTGACCATGGGTATGTATGCTGTGCATTTTACTGCGGGTTTAAAAGTCTCTATAAGAATGGGAATTCCATTCCCATCTCAAAAAAGTAGGCTGTTGGCACCTCCCTGGAAAAAACACGAGCCCCCCCTATCAGTCAGTGCTAGTAGGAAAAAGTAAAGTGCGAGTGTTAGTTCACGAAAGGGAAGGGTGTTCGTTTTATTTCTGAATTTTTAGCAAGGCACTTGCTCCAGGGGCAACGTACTACTATTGCTGACGTTGTAAAACAACACATTATCCAGTGTATGTGACAATTTGTGAGTTGATTGGCCAGTATACGGAAGCAGAGATTGGCTGTCTGGCTTGTCAATAAATACCCTTCAAGGCGGAGGACATTCTTTTACATAAGAAAATTGCATTCACAATAGAAATGTATGGCAATATTTTATTAGCATTATTGCACAAGAACACACACAGAAACCCAAAATCTATTCAAAACATGCCTAACAAAGTTACCTTCCCTCAATAACCATAATAGACATTTATTTGTGCTGCTAGAATGTCACTATTCATAGCCAAGACCTCATGGGCATTGTACATTTGATTAAGCCAGTATTGTTACCCCATGGACTGTGAAGAAGACAATTGCACAGCACACCATTTCTCAGACTCGTGCTTCTCCTCTGTAAAACAAGTATTTTTTCTGACTGTGTTAATATGCCCTTGACACCGACAGCCTCTGCAATTTTTTGGGACAGTGTGAAACATGCCTCTAAAAGCATGGTACTCATTTGTTATTGTGTGATAGTACAGACAGTGTAAACTCAATGTAAAGGCTTCACATACCCTCATTCTAACTTCTGAATATAGGCATGTGTTTACCTAGTGATATTTTGACTGTCTTCAATAGCTATGTAGATATGCAAAAGTTATTACATAGATAACAAATATATCTGTTCATCTGCAATGCCCCCAGCTGTCACAAACAGTGCTACCAGCTGCCATAAATCCTACATTACTTTGTGTTCGAATTCTGTTGGAGCAAAGAAAAAGATTCAAAGCATATTGCATCAGGCAAATCTAGCTATGATCTAAGGAGAAATATTGCATTCAATCTGTGATTTAACCTTTCAACTCACATAGATGTGAGTGGTACAAACTGATAATACTGCAATGATTCCTATAGCATTTGATTAGGCACCCCTATAGTTTTTTTGTGTTGTGTTTTTTTTTCTGATCTGTATTCATACTTTAGTGTTGATTTTTGAAAAACAGCTAAACTGACTCGTGCCTTGTATTCTGGTGGTCTAACATGACTTTCACAGTGGTCTCAGATTTCCCAAATGCTCACGATCCTGCTGAGTCAAAACCAATCAGGGCTGGAGCCTGGATAGGACTGCCTTTGTTATCAGAGCTAAAGAGGGGACAAGTCTGCCCAAACATCTGACTGAGACTGAAAGGAAAAGGAAAAACCTTCTCTGCTTCTGAAAGTTGACTTTCTGTTTACCCATGGGCTAAAGAACACTCATTAGCTACCTCAAAACAATCCCAATACAGTAGCGCCCAGAAAGATTTTCATAAAAAACGTCACGATTTTAGGCAGTATATTTTATTACCCTAATCAACATTGAAACATCAAATAAACATGCTGTATAAGTACCTATTTACAACAATTTCAGCAAATAAAATGCCTATATTCAAATGTTACAGTATAAACACATTTTACAGGAAGATGTCCCAAGAACTTTGCGTTGTCTGACAATGTCCCAAACATTTTTAGGAAAATAGGTTGTTCCAGCATTGGCAAATCAGTCTGTGAGAAGCAAGTGGGTAGGGGAGGGAGTGTAGTATAGTACACCATCATTGGTCAGGTTGGTTGCCTCTGCTTGGCCTTGCAGTACCTGGACTTGTGTCCTGTGTATCATGTGTCCTGACATTGC
This sequence comes from Brachymystax lenok tsinlingensis, assembly GCA_030435695.1. Classification (NCBI taxonomy): domain Eukaryota; kingdom Metazoa; phylum Chordata; class Actinopteri; order Salmoniformes; family Salmonidae; genus Brachymystax; species Brachymystax lenok. Next base: position 36,688,550 of record CM059780.1, read on the forward strand.
GGTTATATATCCAATAGTAGTAGTTACGTCCTGGGAGAGGAGTCACATTTAGTCTGGAGTCCAAAAAGAGGGGCTTGATGATGGAGAGCATGACAACATCATAGCAAACACATTTCATGTGAATCCACACGTAAAGGGGAATTGGGAATGGGAATTTGTGGGATTCTCGAGAAACAAAGGGAATATTCCCTTAGTGGTTTGATTTAGTGGAATCTTTGGCTCAATTTTGCCTCTGGCTACAGTAGCTAAGGGAATATCAGGTGACCCAACACGATGACCATGTAACAGACTGTAACCTGACTGTCAGGATTTGGCACTGATCGACGTATATTAGCTCAGTGCACAGTTCCTGGTGCACTTTTTCTTCTTTACCATAGACCAGATTATAAGAGAAGATCAAACTGGTTTTATAAAGGTGCTCTAGCACCATAGAATATAATTTTGTATCTAAACTGTAGTAAGTTCAATATAAGTAACACTCAAGTGGTCCCCAGTGATGGTATAATTGTGGGCAGTTGTCTATAATATTATATATTTTTTCTTCCATAGTCTAGCAAACAACCTAATGAAACCCCAAAACAAGCAAAGAAACATAAAGAAAAATAAAGTTAACGTTGCTAATCGTGCAAAACAAAACAGAAAGCATACAATTCATATTATTTTCTATTTTCATCAGTAGCTCATTACTAACGTTATTTAGTAATTTAAAAATGTTTAATTCTAATGCACTGAAGCAAGACCATGTTAAGCAGAGCAAATGCATTGGAATGCATTTCAGAAAAAGAGACAAAACTGTATGAAAACCCTTTTGGCGAAAATGAGACTAAAACAAAAGGTTTTGTAAGTTAATGTTGCGTTATGGTGAATTATTGCAAATATTGGTCATTATCAATACAACGTCACAATAAGGTGCAGAGCGTTTGATTTGCCTGCTGGGGGGCAAGGAGACTCCCAGCTCCACTAAAACCATTGACTGTGTGCCGTTTTCAAGTGGTTGTTAAATAATCCAGAGGTGTGTGGGTAAAATCACCGGGGACACCAAGCCAGAAAAAAAAACATATTACAAAATGCAAGCCGAGATCTACCACTAGGATATCTTTTCAACATGACTTAAAAAGAAACTTAAGCCCGTGCAACATTAACCTATTAAAAACAGTACTGTGGCAATGAGGTTTGTGCAGTAGTGTCACGACTTCAGCCGAAGTCGGTCCCTCTCCTTGTTCGGGCGGCTTTCGGCGGACGACGTCGCCGGTTTTCTAGCTACCGCCGATCTACTTTTCATTTTCTATGTTTTTGTCTTCGTTATACACACCTGGTTTCCAATTACGAATTACATGTTCCTTATTTAAACCTCTGCCCCCCCCATGTCTTTGTGATTGATTGTTTTGTTGTTACTCAGTCTGTTTTTGTGGGCTTCTGTTATTTATTGTGTATTTTTGAGTAAGTTACTTTGATTACTCTATTCTGCTGTCTTGCGCCTGACTCTCTACACAGCTACACACAGGACCATCACAAGTAGGATATAGGCCCAATAAACTATCACTGCATATTGACTTTGCTTGAATTGCCCTGCCAAGGCATTGTTGTTCGGACCATTTTTTTAATTATATAATTTTTGACGTAGGCTTGATCACACCTATAATATATCAGTTGTTGTATTACTTGCGAGGCACAGCTTAGTGAGCATATATTGAAAAAAAATATTAACATTTTTACTGGGCTGATGGTGCCTGCATCTGATGGTCAGTCTCAGCGGAAGGAGAGAGCAGCAGACTGAGGGTCCACCTCTCAAAGTCCCTCTCCTTTTCATCCACTGACACTGACCAAAAAGGGACACAGTCTTCCAGCTGATGGCGAAACTCGAGTCGCACTGCATTATAGTAGTCAGTTAGCCACTGCTAGCGGTCATCACCGTTAACTCGGACATCAGCCAGCCTCAGCCAGGTCAATTCCTGCCAGTCTGCACAGCGCAATATCAACCCAGAGCATATCGGACTGCTTTTTCTCTACCACATCTCTGTGGTAGAGCTCTGAACCTTTACACCGGAGTGGCTACTCCTGGCTAACGTCTATGTCCTGAAGCAAGCACCAGTTAGCCTGGAGCTAGGCCCATCTCCCAGCTAGCCGATGAGGTCCATCAGCCAATTCTTGAGCAACAATACCTTGTTTGCCAATTTGCCTGGACCCTTTACTGTTGACACGGCGCCCCGCCGATCCATCACGATTGGTCTGCCGAAGTAATTGTCCGAGGTGGTTTCAACAAGCTCTTCCATTGTGATGTCCCCGCTAACCCCGGCCCGCTAGCTGTCTGAATCGCAGTATCTCCTGCTCGCCTAGCGTAGTAGCACTACTGAATTGGCTCCCTGAAAATCTATTACTACTCACTGGACCCTATGATCACTTGGCTACACATGCCTCTCCCTAATGTCAATATGCCTTGTCTATTGCTGTTTTGGTTAGTGATTGTTGTCTTATTTCACTGTAGAGCCTCCAGCCCTTCCCAATATGCCTTAACTGACTTCTGTAACCGTAACATGTTAACATTAGAAGCCTCCTCCCTAAGTTTGTTTTATTCACTGCTTTAGCATACTCCGCCAACCCGGATGTCCTAGCCATGTCTGAATCCTGGCTTAGGGAGGCCACCAAAAATCCTGAAAATTCCATCCCTAACATTTTCCGACAAGATAGAACTGCCAAAGGGGGCAGAGTTGCAATCTACTGTAGAGAGCCTGCAGAGTTCTGTCAAATCAAAATCAAATAAAATGTATTTATAAAGCCCTTCTTACATCAGCTGATGTCACAGAGTGCTGTACAGAAACCCAGCCTAAAACCCCAAACAGCAAGCAATGCAGGTGTAAAAGCACGATGGCTAGGAAAACTCCCTAGAAAGGCCAGAACCTAGGAAGAAACTTAGAGAGGAACCAGGCTGTGAGGGGTGGCCAGTTCTCTTCTGGTTGTGCCGGGTGCAGATTATAACAGAACATACTATCCAGGTCTGTGCCCAAACAGTTCGAGCTTCTACTTTTAAAAATCCACCTTTCCAGAAACAAGTCTCTCATCATTGCCGCTTGTTATAGACCCCCTTCAGCCCCCAGCTGTGCCTTGGACACCATATGTGAATTGATTGCCACCCAGAGTTCGTACTGTTAGGTGACCTAAACTGGGACATGCTTAACACCCCGGCAATCCTATAATCTAAACTTGATGCCCTTAATCTCACACAAATTATCAAGGAACCTACCAGGCACAGCCCTAAATCTGTAAACATGGGCACCCTCTTGATATCCTCCTGACCAACTTGCCCTCTAAATACACCTCTGCTGTCTCCAACCAGGATCTCAGCGATCACTTCCTCATTGCCTGCGTGCGTAATGGGTCCGCAGTCAAACGACCACCACTCATCACTGTCAAACGCTCCCTAAAACACTTCAGCGAGCAGGCTTTTCTAATCGACCTGGCCCGGGTATCCTGGAAGGATATTGACCTCATCCCGTCAGTAGAGGATGCCTGGTTGCTCTTTAAAAGTGCTTTCCTCATCCTCTTAAATAAGCATGCCCCATTCAAAAAATGCATAACTAAGAACGGATATAGCCATTGGTTCACCCCAGACTTGACTGCCCTTAACCAGCACAAAACATCCTGTGCCATTCTACATTAGCATCGAACAGCCCCTGCAATATGTAACTTTTCAGGGTCAGCCAGGAACCAATATACTCAGTCAGTTAGGAAAGGTAAGGCTAGCTTTTTCAAACAGAAATTTGCATCCTGTAGCACTAATTCCCAAAAGTTTTGGGACACTGTAAAGTCCATGGAGAATAAGGGAACCTCCTCCCAGCTGCCCACTGCACTGAGGCTAGGAAACCCTCTCACCACCAATAAATCTACGATAATCGATCATGTCAACAAGTATTTTTCTACAGCTGGCCATGCTTTCCACCTGGCTACCCCTACCCCAGCCAACAGACAGCTGATGTTCTGAAAGAGCTGAAAAATCTGGATCCCTACAAATCAGCTGGGCTAGACAATCTGGACCCTCTCTTTTTAAAAGTATCAGCCGAAATTGTAGCAACCCCTATTGCTAGCCTGTTTATCTACTCTTTCATATCGTCTGAGATCCCCAAACATTAGAAATCTACCTCGGTCATCCCCCTCTTCAAAGGGTGAGACACTCTAGACCCAAACTGTTATAGACATATATCCATCCTTCCCTGCCTTTCTAAAATCTTCGAAAGCCAAGTTAACAAACAGATCACCGACCATTTCGAATCACACTGTACCTTCTCCACTATGCAATCTGGTTTCTGAGCTGGTCATAGGTGCACCTCAGCCACGCTCAAGGTCCTAAACAATATCATAACCACCATCGATAAAAGACAATACTGTGCAGCAGTCTTCATCGACCTGGCCAAGGCTTTCGACTCTGTCAATCACTGCATTCTTATCGGCAGTCTCCATAAATCAAATCAAATTTATTTATAAAGCCCTTCTTACATCAGCTGATGTCACAGAGTGCTGTACAGAAACCCAGCCTAAAACCCCAAACAGCAAGCAATGCAGGTGTAGAAGCACGGTGGCTAGGAAAAACTCCCTAGAAAGGCCAAAACCTAGGAAGAAACCTAGAGAGGAACCAGGCTGTGAGGGGTGGCCAGTCCTCTTCTGGCTGTGCCAGATGCAGATTATAACAGAACATGGACAAGATTTTAAAATGTTCATAAAACAGGCAGAACAGTTGAAATTGGAGAAGCAGCACGGCCAGGTGGACTCGGGACATCAAGGAGTCATCAGGCCAGGTAGGCCTTGAGGAATAGCCTTGGCTTCTCAAATGACTGCCTCGCCTGGTTCACCAACTACTTCTCAGATAGAGTTCCGTGTGTCAAATCGGAGGGGCTGTTGTCCGGACCTCTGGCAGTCTCTATGGGGGTGCCACAGGGTTCAATTCTCGGGCTGACTCTTTTCTCTGTATATATCAATGATGTTGCTCTTGCTGCTTGTGATTCTCTGACCCACCGCTACGCAAACGACATCGTTCTGTATACATCTGGCCCTTCTTTGGACACTGTGCTAACAAACTACCAAACAAGCTTCAATGCATACAACGCTCCTTCCGTGGCCTCCAACTGCTTTTAAATGCTAGTAAAACTAAGTGCATGTTCTTCAACCGATTACTGCCCGCACCCGCCAGCCCGACTATCATCACTACTCTGGACGGTTCTGACTTAGGTATTTGTAGTTTTCCACATATTCTATGTGTCTGGTTAGACTGCAAACTCTCCTTCCAGACTCACATTAAGCATCTCCAATCCAAAATTAAATCTAGAATCGGCTTCCTATTTCGCAACAAAGCTTCCTTCACTCATGCTGCCAAACATGCCCTCGTAAAACTGACTATCCTACTGATCCTTGACTTCGGCAATGTAATTTACAAAATAGCCTCCAACACTCTACTCAGCTAACTGGATGTAGTGCCATCCGTTTTGTCACCAAAGCCCCATATACTACCCACCACCGCCACCTGTATGCTCTCATTGGCTGGCCCTCACTACATATTCGTCACCAAACCCACTGGCTCCAGGTCATCTATAAGTCTATGCTAGGTAAAGCCCCGCCTTATCTCAGCTCACTGGTCACCCTAGCAACACCCACCCATAGCACGCGCTCCAGCAGGTATATTTCACTGGTCACGTCAATATGGCTAGTTAACAAGTTAACTTTTAGTATAGTGGTGGTGTAGCGTCTGCTTCCAACTCACTCTCAAACACGTAGATCCCCTGAATGCAGCTCACTCTCCAGATCCCAATCACCTGAATTCTGATCACCTGTTCACACACCTGTATGTCATTATCACACACTATTTAGTTCAGTTTTTTGCACCCCATCATTGTGAGGTATTGTTTGTTTTGTGACACACTTCTATTCAGAGCTCAGTTTTTCCCGTAATTAATCCTCCTGTGTATGATAGTTTTGGCCTGCCTCACTAACGACGCCTTTTGCCTATTCCCTGCCTGTACTTTAGCCTATCGGATTTCCTGTTATCAAGCTATTGCCTGATCTCCCGGATGACAGTACTAGCCTTTTCCCTGCCTGTATTGATGCCTTTTGGACCCCCTGTGTATGGCCTTCTGCCTGCCCGTGGACCCAGCTACCTGCCGCCTCCTGTGCTCCTTTACAAATAAACACCTGCTGCGCCCTGTGCTTGAAACCAGCTCTCTGTCTCCCATCGTGATCATTACAGGTGGTGACAGTAGTCTGACTGACAATTTTATTAGGAAGAGAACTTGCCGATGTCAATCTTTTTCCAAAAGCCACTTTTCTGATGAAGCAAGCTAATAATACATTGTTTGCTTAGCCAGCTAGCTACATGCCTAATGGATAAGCTACCCTCACATATCTGAAACATGATCAACTGATGTTTACTTATCATGAAAAGCATGCCGTTATTTGCTGTTTAACTGATGATAGAGCTAAATTTGGAATAATTTTATGCTATGGACAACCTGCTTGTCAATGGCTTTATGGATATGGGTGAAAGCATTGTAAAAGAAAAATGCATTTAATATTTAAGATATTCAAGGAAGTAATAAACAAACATGCATTGAGTGTGAGACTGTTTCTGTCTGCACAGGACTATGAAATGTTGCAGTTTTCCTTTTGCATGCTGGTATAGCATGCCATTACTTTAATTGAAAGATTTTTTTATGCGGCAATGGGAACTAATAATTCAACATTTTCAAAATGTACTGTATTGGTAGTCATACGGAACGGAACAAAGTCTAAAGGGAACCATGGAAAGATCACAAAGCAAATTGAAATCTTTGGTCCTTTGTTATTACTGATATGTGAAAGCATGATTGGGAACGTATGACATTCGTCATCATACACAACACTCACACAACAGAGGACAAGGAGGGATGCTGGTTCAACACTTATCTGGATGATGAACAGGTGATTGATGATGACATCCTGCTACAGTAGCGGTTTCACCTCTATTCAAAATGTCAGTGTCCTAAAACATTGACTACAAGGTACTAGCTTCACCATTTAAGACGGCATGTGTCACAAAGCTCAGCGGAAAATACTATCTACCAGCTCCAATGGAAAAAATACTGCATATGTCACTGTTACTCCACTAGGTGCTGTATATTCCTACCATTCTATTGCATTGTTCCTGTACAATTAAGGTGTTGGCAGTTGTCGCCCTATGATGACAAATTATATAAAACTGTTTATGGTCCATTGAGAGTCTATTTCCATAATGTGGTGGAGGGAGCCAAGGCCACTGGATTTCTAAAATGAGAGAGGGAATGCGAGAGAGAGAGAGAGAGAGAGATATATGTGTATGTATATATATATATATATATATATATATATATATATATGGCCATTCGGAGCTTAAGTGTGGACCCAGCCTAACCCAGAGGAACTCTGGATGCTTCCCTTCGCAGTGAGGAGCTCATTCATAAACATTACACAGCGCATCCAGCCACTCACTCCTCTGCTCCACACCAGCCATAGGTCATCTATCAGCAGGCCATTATGGACAGAACTTACTGGAAATTAATCAATTATGAGAGCAGTAATGAGCTGAATCAGGTATAATAAACAAGGCATGGACATGTAATTCTCCCCTGGACGTGGTACTGTAGTTGGTGGTCTACTGTACACTATGCCTCACTCATGACCGTAAATGTAAACATGTGCATTGTTTGAGAAAAAACACATACAGTATGAACGAATCCCACTTACAAACAGAAACACACAGATTCAGACACCCAGACACACGCACATGCACATACCGAAACACACACTCCTGTGTGTTACAAGTACAGGTAGTATGTCCAGTAGAGGAGGTTGACAAATACAAATGAGAGGGGGAAGGTCATCCTGGAGTAGTTGTCTATTAAGTGGGGATTCTCCACATGGCAACAGTTTGCAGCTTTGCGCAGGAACTTGCGGAGGAGGACCAGGACAGTGAGGCAGCGGTTGGGGGGCTCCTCAGGAGCCTCAGGCTTGGGCTCGCTGCCAGTGGGGCTGGAGGGGCCCAGCTCTGCCATGGGCGCTGAGACTGCAGCAGCTTTCTCCTTACGCCTCTTGGCCCTATTGTTTTCAGCGGCGATGGTAGTGACCATGCCGTTCATCTCCTCGTCGAAGCCTCCCATCTGGTGACCGTACTGGAGGGGAGGGAGGGGGAGAGAGAGGGGCACAGTGAGAGGTGTGAAGAGTACACATATTAATGCACCAAACAACTGATGCTATTGACTGAAACGATAAAAAAGTACGAGATACTTACATTAATAGTGTATGCGACATCGCAGCAGACAAGAAATGACAAAGTTGATGAAGATGATGGCGATTCTGATAATGATGAGGATGACGACAACGATGATGATGATAACAATGATGGTGGATCAAGATCATAAAAATGACGGCAATGACAATGCTAATGCTGATTACAGCGACAATAACAATGATGACGAACGTGACAATGATAACAGCACCACTGTTGATAACAACACTGAAGGCCTCACCATGACAATGTTGGCGTCGGGGTGGTTGAGGGTGCAGAAGTGGGCCACGGCGTACTCGATCAGGGCTCCGAAGATGAAGCTGAAGCAGATGCCCAGGTACACATCGATGGCCTTGATGAAACAGTTGGCATTGGGCAGGGACGTCCTGGCACCCATCATCAATGTGGTCATGGTCAGAACCGTGGTCACTCCTGTCACAAACCACAGCACAATGGTTGGGTGAGTCATTCAATATTGAAAGCATCAAGATCGCCAGTGTCCTGGAGTTTTCCTTTCAATTCACAAACAACAACAAAACTATAGAGTTTAATGATGAACTACCAATAGGATTCAGCTTGAGTTGAGTTACCTGGCCTTAATACACCAGGCTAGATGTGTACGTTATATTACAGTAAAACAAAAGGTAGGCTAACAGGAGTATGATATACTTGTGGAACATCCTGCTTTCTTTAACCGCCAGCATTCTACACGCTTTCAGACAGCCAAAAAGCTTCTGATCAGCAGGTTTGCATGGAGGAGAGTGTGATAGGGTGGGAAAGGCATGGATTTGATTGGTGGGTGTGCTCCCTGGTTTAAGGAACAGTGGTTTACCGATGCAGACCCTTGCGGGGACGGAAGACTGGCTGATCCAGAAGGAGACCCAGGACAGGACCACTAGCAGGCTAGAGGGAACATACGTCTCCAGGATGAAGTACAGGATGCTTCTCTTCAGCTCAAAGTGGAAGATCAGCTTGGGGTAGTGGCCTGTGAGAGAGAGAGACAGCAGAGAGACATTAGAATGAGTGTGTTAATAGAACCCAAGGGTTCCTTTACTACCAACTATCAATTTAAAGGGATAGTTTCCCCACATTACACAATTACATATTGGTAATTACCCTGTATGAAGTCTATGGACAAGGTAGGTACAGATATTAGCATTTTTTGCACGTCATGTTCAAATCATCTATAAGTGACTTTGTTGAACTTCACAATACATTTTTGATACTTTCGGATGATTTGGACATGTGTGAAAATGTTTAATATCGGTACCACGACTTGAATGGGATTTGTGCCACAAATGCAAAAAAGTTTGCAAATTGAAACACTGCCAAGGAAATGAAACCAAAGCATGGATTACTGTCATACCTTGCCCATAGACTGCTTAAGGTTGAGGACACTGATATGTCATTTTGTAACGTGGGTGAACCTTCCCTTTAAAAGATGAACATGGCTAACAACTGTCACAAGAGACAAAATCTAAACAGTAGCCAAAAATATTTGTGAAAGGATAATGAAAGGATAATGAAAGGATAATGTTAGAGGTACAGTAGGAGTTGAAAGTCGAACCTGTTTCATAGATGGCCTCAGACGCAGAGGTGTAGTGGTCCTCTACTGTGTACTGGGCCAGACGCAGCGTGTCCAAACCACTGACCGACTCGTTCCCTCTGGTCCAGTAGAACATCACATCATTGGTGTTGTAGCCCCTGTAAATATATATATATATATATATATATATATATATATATATATATATATATATATATATATATATATATATATATATATATATATATGTATGTATGTATGTATATATATATATATATATATATATATATATATATATATATATATATATATATATATATCGAGAGAGAGATAGTTAATGGGGTCTATTACACTAAGCGGCTACATGTTTTGCAATAACACTTTATCACACATACCAGTGTACTACTTACTATACATCTAATAGAAACACAAACGGTCATCCATAAAACAATGAATAAAGGTTAGCTGGCTACTGAGCTGTAAGTGTGTGACAGCCACAGGCAAACTTTAAAACGTAAGCGTTTTATTAAATAATAGTAGAATGCAGTAGCAACAGCCCTCCATTGCTCATTGTGAAGCACTGTGACATCCAGCAGGAGTGAATAGGAAATGCTAATGCAAATGCAGCCTTACTTCAAGAGAGGAAGAGAGAAGGGGAAAAAGAGGGCAAGAAAGAAACAACGGCAATGAGGACAGCACTGCTTTAACAGTTTCCTTCCTGCCTAACACAACAGCAGGTGATTCATACATATTTCAGGTCTTATATTATGTCAGTACCTTACATAATCCTACAGACCAGTTTACATGGGATTTAGAAGACCTCACAGTGACACTGTATAACAAAGTATATTAAATTTATGAGCAAGCTGCTTACTGTATAAAGCCACAAGATATAAAGGACTGACAGTTTTTCTTCCTGGTGATGTGGGTACAGCTCCGAAACTGACCTGGGGTTCAAATAATATTTGAAATAATTTACAGTACTTAAAATGTGCTTGTTTGAGCTTGCCTGTTGAAATGGAACCAAATGAAAAATACGTAGCCCGCCCACCTGGCACATCTGGCGGGGTAAAACAAATGCTCAAAGGATTTGAACGATTTCAAATAGTATTTGAACCCAGGTCTGCTCCGAAACCGTTTTTTTAACCTCACGTAGATCATGCATTTGGAGATTCATTATGAGACGTAGTTCAATAATTGACCTGCAGAGGACGATGTAGCTTAAGAAGCCCTACGAGGCGACTCACTGGAGGAGGAGAAATCTCCATTATACTGGGACACAGAGGATCCCCATTTCCTGTTGCTTCATTAGATAAAACACTCATTGATTGGCCTTTTATCAATTAGATTTGCTCACGTCCTGCATCTTCTTTCTTCAGTTCTCTCTCGCCTCCTCATGAAAAAGGTAAAAGTTAACTGGAGCGTCGGCAAAGAGAGTGAACATGGAAATGCTTGCTTGAAAATCCTTCTACACCTGCGCATCATTAGGCAAATGACGTTTACAGCGGTGGATCCCAAAATAAATGTGTAAAGTGCTGAAAACAAATTTAGTTAGTAGTGCAATACATTTTATAGATAAAACAATAAGTACCATATTGTTTTTAAACATGTGCATGTTTTTCTCCTCTGGAAAAACAAAAGCTGATTGAAAGGGTGTGTGGCAGATTTCAAAACTCTTCTGCGGTAGGATACACATGAGTATTCCTCGATGAAAGGTGGCTATCGGGATGGGGAGGACACTCTTCCGTTTGCCTACAAACGAATTGACACAGTCCTCGACCCCTTATCGGTTTGTGAGTCAGGGGGAGAGAGGACTGAGGAGAGAGACAAAGGACGGTCTTTTGCCCAAATGAGAATGATCTCCCATGATCTCATGGCTCTTACATTGCCGTTTCACCATCTCCCCTGACATGTATGAAAATCCAGGAAGGCATACATTATTGAGGAAAGTGTGTTCAACGCAGTATGCAGAGCACCCTGACGAAAAGCAACAGAGACTTTGAAGCTGCTGAGGCTCAGGATCTCTTGTTGTAACTTCTTCAGTGTGGTTATGTTTGCCCCTTTTACCGACTGAACTCGTTATTTTCATGACTGCCGGGTCAAGGCAATGTGCAAATAAGGGTTTGAAGCATGCGCCGGCGCCGCAGTCTTGTGCAGCAGAGCGTGAACGGTTACATTAGGACATACGGATCTTGAGGTGCTCTGAAGCCTGAAAAGTGCACTACCCTGCAGCTTGGTGAAGTGAAAGCTTTTGCCTCTTAAAATATCCGGGTCACTGAGACAACGAGATGGGGGCATCTTTAAAACGGCTGCATAGAGACTTTTAAAATCTTCAAAACCAAATCATTACAGCATCCTCCACTGTGGTGAGTGTGGTCTCATCATTAAGCAACATTTAAACATGGCTGGGAACATCTTCCGACTCCAGGCCTTTTCTGCTGTCAGTAGCCACTACATTTGTCACCTTCATCTCTATTTAAAAAGTATAATCTTGTCTTTAAACTTCCCTGTTGGAAATGGAGTGCAGCCTGGGGAGTGAAGAGGAGCGGGGAGCGATGTTCCATTTTTGTCAGCACATTAAAAATAATGAAAGCTCACAGTCTGGCGCTTTTCAGTGTGCTGCTGAAGCAAGGCGCTGTGGGAGTCTGGGATGCACAGTATATGTTTAGCCTGGCAGTAATGTAAGAGAAAAAAAAATTCCTTGACTTGAGTTAACCGCTACATGTATTGAGTGGGATCAGTGAAACAGTAGCTCCCTCTGACTGAGTTTGTTGTTGGCATGTGATATAGCTATAGCTTAGCACGACTTGCACTGGCGTAACACAGTTATGTAACACAGAATGTGTTAGCCAGACAGCCACACACAAACCGATCGCTGTCCATGGTGCTGAAATTTCGTCATGTCTACGTGGCTGCATGCCAAATGAATCGATGAATCGTTCTTTGACATAAACAGGTGCGCTTGGCACCTACTACCATACCCCGTTCCAAGGCAATTCTATATTTTCTCTTGCTCATTCACCCTCTGAATCTTTCTTTAACCTGTCTCTTCCTCTTCATCTACACTGATTGAAGTGACATCAATAAGGTATCATGGAAAGAGCAGTTCTTAATTTGTTTTGTATACTCAGTGTATAGCTTTGCTTTAGCTAATGGATGCATGTTTATTGGTAGGCCTATTTGGTAATCCTTTTCTCATGTGAAGCCTAACATTTCATAAAGCTATACATGGTGTTGCAATGCTGCCATTTTTAGACTGCTGGCTGGTGGCAATCATGTAATTACCTGTTCACTAATTCAAGTTGGAAATTCAAACATGGCAGATTGGAAAATAAACGTTTGATGCAACAGCATACGAATCAGCTAATAAACATCTGTCCTGTATAGGCTACCTGAACCTGCATGACATGAGCCGTCCTCGTGCTCTCACCCAGCTTGGATAGAAAGTAGCTGTGCGTAAAACCAGTCTATTAATGCCAAATAATAAAATCAGTACACCCTCAAAACGCTAGCTTACTGGGGATTGTTTCATAATGCAGTGTACTATCTATAGCTATATACCGTATTTAGATGCTATTCAGCTGCTAGTTACAAACTTTTTCAAAAAAGTACACATCAAATAACCTAACAATGAGGAAAAAGTAGTCGGCTTGAGGATAAATTCAGACACTATTTTGTCTGGCTAATAGCCTACACAAATGGGCTGCAATATTCAAGGCAAAATAAACTAAATCAAATTAAATCCAACTTTAGGAACTCCCCTGGTCTCCTGAAGTCCTCTTTTTTTGTGTGCAAATGTTTTTACCACTGCCTGTAGTTTTAGGTTTGCTGGCCCCACTGTTTTCTATAGGCTACTGAGTATTGCCAACCAGGACAGTCTTTCCTGAGACATTGTGCATTATAGCCTATGTCCATTGCGCCTCACACAATTTAAACTTAGTTGTGAATGATGCATGCAAATATATACAAGAGATAAGGGTCTGTTGCAACCACACAACTTGAACGCCGGTTCACCAGTATGAACGAAATCGCAAAATGCTTTTTTTGTTCAAGCCCTCAAGAACTGTTGTCCGCTAAATATGATCATCTGTTTGCATCTGCCAGCAATCCCCTCCTGTATTCCCTGTATACCCACGACTGCGTGGCCTCACACAGTTCCAACTCCATCATCAAGTTTGCTGACAACACAACAGTAGTAGGCCTGATTACCAACAACGACGAGACAGCCTACAGGGAGGAGGTAGGCACTCTGACGGTGTGGTGCCAGGTAAACAACCTCTCCCTCAACGTTAGCAAAACAAAGGAGCTGATTGTGGACTTGAGGAGGAACCGGGCTGGACACGCCCCTATCCTCATCAACGGGGTCGCCACGGAAATGGTCAATAACTTCATATTCCTCAGCGTACACATCTCAGAGAAGCTGAAATGGTCTAACCACACTGACACCGTGGTGAAGGCACGACAGCGATTCCTCAACCTCAGGATGCTGAAGAAATGTAGCCTGTCCCGAGGGCCCTCACAGTGTTCTACAGGAGCACCATCGAGAGCATACTGTCGGGCTGCATCACAGCATGGTACGGCAACTCCACAGCCGCAAACCGCATGGTGCTTTAGAGGGTGATACCTTCAGCCGAACGCCCCGTTGGGTGCATACTGCCTGCTCTACAGGACACCTACAACACCAGGTGTCGCAGGAAGGCCATCAAGTACCCCAGCCACTCAAACCATCGCCCCGCTTCAATCTCTGAGACACAGGCAGTACAGGAGCATCATGGCAAAAACTGGAATTTTGGCCAATAGTTTCTACCCTCAGACCATCAGGCTGCTGAATACCCACCACTAGTCAGCTACCTGCTTTATTGTTTTTATTTTACTCCCCTCAATGGTCATGCTGCTCCACCAATGGTCATTCCCCCCAACCCCCTCAACAGTCTTTACTCTGCCGCCATCCCAATGGCCATTTATTTATTAATCAATGCTACAGTTGTTATGATGTATATAGTGCTATTTTTATTTCTATTGTTGTTTTTTTATTACCATTTTCATTATTTTATTTATAACTTCCCCTCCCTACGGCAATCAAGCTCTTTTTACCATTCTGTTGCTTTTTGGGAGAGATCATATTCTAAACTAAAACTCATAAAGAAGCATTAGGCTCTTGGTCTGATATGCACTTTTGAGCACCTGAGTTAGCTCCATTCATTGCAAAAGCGCCATCGTAGCCTTGACCACGACATTTGTTCACTGATATCCCCTTATACGTTCAATCAGCTTCCTAGTACATACAGTATCAGTCAAAAGTTTGGACACACACACTATTTCAAGCGTTTTTCTTAATTTTTACTATTTTCTTCATTGTAGAATAATAGTGAAGACATCAAAACTACAAAAAAACACATATGGAAACATGTAGTAACCAAAAAAGTATATTTTATATTTGAGATTCTTCAAAGTAACCACCCTTTGCCTTGATAACAGCTTTGCACACTCTTGGCATTCTCTCAACCAGCTTCATGATGTCACCTGGAATGCATTAACAGGTGTGCCTTGTTAAAAGTTAAACTTAACTCCTACACACTTTCTCTCTTTATCCTTCTTGCAGTCTCTTTCTCTCAAAGATACAGTGCATTCAAAAAGTATTCAGACTCCTTGATTTTTTCCACATTGTGTTACGTTACAGCCTTATTCTAAAATGAATTTAATTAACTCTACACACAATACTCCATAATGACGAAGCAAAAACAGGTTTTTAGAAATTTTAGCAAATGTATAAAAAAAAAACTGAAATATCACATTTACATAAGTATTCAGACCCTTTACTCAGTACTTTGTTGAAGCACCTTTGGCAGCGATTACAGCCTCGAGTCTACTTGTGTATGACACTACAAGCTTGGCACACCTATATTTGGGGAGTTTCTCACATTCTTCTCTGCAGATTTGCTGCATAGTTATTTTACTCAAGGACATTCAGAGACTTGTCCCAAAGCCACTCCTGCATTGTCTTGGCTGTGCGCTTAGGGTCGTTGTCCTGTTGGAAGGTGAACCTTCGCCCCAGTCTGTCTGATGTCCTGAGCTCTCTGTAGCAGGTTTTCATCAAGGATCTCTCTGTACTTTGCTCCGTTCATCTTTGCCTCGATACTGACTAGTCTCCCAGTCCCTGCTGCTGAAAAACATCCCCACAGCATGATGCTACCACTACCGTGCTGCACTGTAGGGATAGTGCCAGGTTTCCTCTAGATGTAACGCTTGACATTCAGACCAAAGAGTTCAATCTTGGTTTCATCAGACCAGAGAATCTTGTTTCTCATGGTCTGAGAGTCTTTAGGTGCCTTTTGGCAAACTCCAAGAGGGCTGTCATGTGCATTTTACTGAGGAGTGGCTTCCGTCTGGCCACTCATCATAAAGGCCTGATTGGTGGAGTGCTGCAGAGATGGTTGTCCTTCTGGAAGGTTCTCCCATCTCCACAGAGGAACTCTAGAACTCTGACAGAGTGACAATCGGGTTCTTGGTCACCTCCCTGACCAAGGCCCCTTTCCCCCAATTGCTCTGTTTGGCTGGGCGGCCAGCTCTAGGAAGAGTCTTGGCGGTTCCAAACTTCTTCAATTTAAGAATGATGAAGGCCACTGTGTTCTTGGGGACCTTCAATGCTGTAGAAATGTTTTTGTACCCTTCCCCAGATCAGTGCCTTGACATGATCCTGTCTCGGAGCTCTAAGGACAATTCCTCATGGCTTGGTTTTTGCTCTGACATGCACTGTGAACTTTGGGACCTTATATAGACAGGTGTGTGCCTTTCCAAATCATGTCCAATTAATTGAATTTACCACAGTTGGAGGTGCTTAATGGAAACAGGATGCACCTGAGCTCAATTTCGAGTCTGAATACTTATGTAAATAAGGTATTTCTGATTTTACTTTTATACATTTGCAAATATTTCTAAACCTTTTTTTCTTTGTCATTATGGGGTATTGTTTGTTGGTTGCTGAGGATTTTTTTTTTTTTAATCAATTTTAGAATAAGGCTGTAACGTAGCAAAATGTGGAAAAAGTGATCTGACTAATTTCCTAATACACACCCCCACATGCATTCATATACACTTACAATACACACACACACACTCTCTCTCTCTCGTTCTCTCTTGCTCTCTCTCTGTTTTGGTCATTAAAACTATCACACCAAATTAAACCCAATGACACAACAGAGCGACAGTTCAGAGGGGCAGCTCCTTTCCTTAGTTCTACGGTTGCCATGGCACCCTCGTATCAGCCTATGCAGAGAGCTATGTACATTTTGTAAACATTTAATCATTTTAAAGTGTTAAAAAAAGCAATCTTTTTACTTTATCTTTGGTTTTAAATAACTAAATGTTTATAGAATACATTTGTATTAAATTTATTTGTTTCCTCCCCGTGAATTCATGGCAAATCAGCTTTTTTTTAAATAGCTAGCTAGTGATGCTACTAAGCTAGATGGCTAGCTAGCTAGTGTGTTTTGATTCGATTCAAATACACCAGACAATTTTTGTTGTTTCTCCTTCTCCTTGACTACAATGCAAGATGAACTGGCAGTGACGATTTCAAGCTCAGGAGGGTTCCTCCGAAGTTATGAGCAGGCTGTCATTATTATCTTAAGTGAATGGAGAGCTCAAAAATAAACATCTTAAACATCTATTTTTACAAGACCAGACAGAGTCAACAGCTACAGAGAAGTCACAGTCAGATGGCGGGGGCGACGAGGTGCCGGTGAGATGCCTTGAATGGAAGATGAACTGTGCTGCCTGCCTCCAGAGGGCTTGCTCATCTTTCCCTGTTGACCTCCTCACTCTGCTCAAGCCATGTGGTTCCCTCTTGACTGTTGCTCCCTCTGTTGGAGGCTTGGAATAATCCAAATGTTCAACTCCAGCTGAAACTCACAGTCCAGGCCTACTCTATCATATAGCTGTTTTATTTGATTGTTGTTAGTTTTGCTTTTCAAGCGCTTTGCGATTCTTTCTGTAGTGAAAAGCACTATAGGAGTTGAATAAATTATAATAATTACTATTATTAAACAGCCACATTGCTGCCTAGCTGTAGAAGTGAATTGGAAATCTTACAGCTCTCCAGTTGCAGAGTGCAGGTTTGCTTGTCCATGGGATATTTGGTCAGATCCATGTTGCAGGCCACAGTGGTAGTGATCCTGGAGAGATGAGAGAAAACAGTTAACAGAGGTTGCTTTCCCCCTAGCAGAACCATCTCAGTGTTTTCCCATGTATTCCCTCTGGCGTACCTCTGAAGGCACTAATGCTGTTTGTGTCCTTCTCCTCAATCCTAAAATAAGCCCATTGCACTGTTCAATCACTGCTTTAGATAAGCCAATTAATAATCCTAATTGAGCACACTGAGCAATATTTGATTTAGTGATCCTGCAGGGACTTATCTACACTGAATAAAAACATAAACATAACATGTAAAGTGTTGGTCCCGTGTTTCATGAGCTGAAATAAACGATCCCCAAAGTTTTCCATATGCACAAAAAGCTTATTTCTCTAAAATGTTGTGCACAAATTTGTTCACATACCTATTAGTGAGCATTTCTCTTTTACCAAGATAGTCCATCCACCTGACAGGTGTGGCCTATCAAGAAGCTGATTAAACAGCATAATCATTACACAGGTGCACCTTGTGCTATGGACAATAAAATTCCACTCTAAAATTAGCAGTTTTGTCACACAACACAACGCAACAGATGTCTCATGTTCTGAAGGAGCGTGCAACTGGCATGCTGACTGCAGGAATGTCCACCAGAGCTGTTGTCAGAGAATGTAATGCTAATTTATCTACCATAAGCGACCTCCAACATCGTTTTAGAGAATTTGGTAGTACGTCCAACCGGCCTCACAACCGCTGACCAAAGGTAACCACGCCTGTGGCCCAGGACCTCCACATCAGGCTTCTTCACCTGGGGGATCGTCTGTGACCAGTCACCCGACAGCTGATGGAACTCGGGGTTTGCACAACTGAAGAATTTCTGCACAAACTGTCAGTAACCGTTTCAGGGAAGCTCATCTGTGTGCTCGTCATCCTCACTGGAGTTTTGACCTGACAGCAAATCGGCGTCATAACCAACTTCAATGGGTAAATGCTCACTGTACCGGGCAGATGGTCATGTGGGGGAGCATTTTTTTTGTTATTTTATTTAACTAGGCAAGTCAGTTAAGAACAAATTCTTATTTACAATGACGGCCTAGGAACAGTGGGTTAACTGCCTTGTTCAGGGGCAAAATGACAGATTTTTACCTTGTCAGCTCAGGGATTCGATGTAGCAACCTTTTGGTTGCTGTCCCAAATGCTCTAACCACTAGGCTACCTGCCGGTTTGCTGATGTCATTGTTGTGAACAGAGTGCCCAATGGTGCCGGTGGGCAGTGTTGTAAAGTACTTAAGTAAAAATACTTTAAAGTACTACTTATGTAGTTTTTGGGGGTATCTGTACTTGACCTTACTATTTATATTTTTGACTACTTTTACTCCATACACTCCATACATTTTCCTTGACATCCAAAAGTACTTGTTACATTTTGAATGCTTAGTAGGACAGGAAAATAGTCAAATTCACGCACTTATCAACCAAACAATTCTGGTCATCCCTACTGCCTCTGATCTGGCGGACTCACTAAACACACATGCTTTGTTTGCAAATTATGTCTGAATGTTGGGAGTGTGCCCATGGCTTTCTGTAAAAAAATGTAAATGGTGCCATCTGGTATGCTTAATATAAGGAATTTGAAATTATTTATACATTTACTTTTGATACTTAAGTATATTTTAAACCAAAAACATTTAGACTTTTGCCCAAGTAGAATTTTACTGGGTGACATTTACTTTTACATGAGTGATTTTCTATTAAGGCTTTACTTTTATTCAAGTATGACAGTTTAGTATGACTTTTTCCACCACTGCCGGTGGGGTTATGGTATGGGCAGGCATAAACTACGGACAATTAACTATATTGCATTTTATTGATGGTCATTTAAATGCACAAAGATATGGTGACGAGATCCTGAGACCGATTGTAGTGCCGTTCATCCACCGCCATCACCTCATGTTTCAGCATGATAATGCATGGCCCCATGTCGCAAGGATCTGTACACAATTCCTGGAAGCTGAACATTTTCCAGTTCTTCCATGCATACTCACCAGACATGTCACCCATTGAGCATGTTTGGGATGCTCTGAAACTACGTGTACGACAGCGTGTTCCAGTTCCTGCCAATATCCAACTTTGCACATCCATTGAAGAGGAGTGGGACAACATTCCACAGGCCACAATCAAAAGCCTGATCAACTATGTGAAGGAGATGTGTTGCGCTGCATGAGGCAAGTGGTGGTCAAACCAGATACTGACTGGTTTTCTGATCCACACCCCTACCTTTTTTTTAAGGTATATGTGACCAACAGATGCACATCTGTATTCCCAGTCATGTGAAATCCATAGATTAGGGCCTCATTTATTTATTTCAATTGACTGATTTCCTCATATGAACTGTAACTCATTAAAATCTTTGAAATTGTTGCATTTATATTTTTGTTCAGTGTAGTCCAAGGCTCTTTGCATTGATGGATCCCTGTGTGTGTGTGTGTGTGTGTGTGTGTGTGTGTGTGAGAGAGAGAGTGTGTGTGCATGCATGGATTTGTGCATTCATGCATGCCTGTGTGTGTGTTTCTCCAGATGACCCACCTCAGGGCGTAGAGCACTGTTCCATTGGGGAAGATCCTGATCAGCCTGTTCTCCACAGTGATGTCATGGAGGAAGGACTTCTTGGAGTCTACGATGAAGGTGTCTGGTACCCAGAGCAGCTCCACAAGCCTGCCGTCCAGACTCAGGCTTTTGTTCCCCTCAAACACCAGGCGCTCGTCTGTCCAGCGCTGACGCAGGAAGATGGTGGCCGTGTAGTCCTATAGAGCAATGTCAAAGGTCAGCATTGCGCGGTTGTCCTGCAATTACATTGCATCTTCATGTCTAACTGCAGATTGAAGTCTAACAGCTGATTACATAACATGACATACTGGATATACTGGAATGTAATATGTATTTTAATATCACAATCAGGGGTGAAAGTAAGCTGGTACGGTCCGGAATGGTCCGGTATGTCGTCCTGGTAAAATAATTGGTGGGGATACATCAGCCTTTCACAATATATCACAGCCTATCACAATAATTAAAACAAAATGTCAAGAAAACAACCTTACTTATCATTACCATATGTTAGAGGCATGAAAAATTTGCAAATGGACTTGAAAACGTACACGTTTACGCTCCAAAATGCGATGTGGTTCGACGGGAACACTGACATTTTGCAAAGGCAGAGATGAATGGTCAACACCAAGACGCGCGTGGACAGCAGTGGACGCATACATTCTGGCCTAATGAGAGTCGGCAAATGTCATTAGACTTGTTGGTGTTTTGTGTTAGAGATGTCTCTTTCCATTCACCACTGTTTGGAGGCTGGAAATATGTTGAGAGTGGATGAATGAATGTGCGGCGGGTGGCCTAGTAAAGGAGTCCTTTGATGTGATTTTTTGACAATCAGATGACAATGTTATGACTGGTTATGCCACAACAAAAGGAAATACTTTTCAAAAGTTAAATTACAAATCCTATTGAGTTAATAGAGATTATATGTAATTCTAGGCCCATAAAAAAAAACGTACCGGGAAGAAATTAAATCTACTTTCACCCCTTATCACAATGTACAATGCGTCATAAATGACACAGGAAGTTGTCCCACCATGTTGATCTCTGATATGGTGTCAATGCTGGCAACGTCCAAACTCATGCCCACAGTCACTGGCCCATCTACAGAGATGAGACAGACACACAGAGAAAGGGCAGGAGGGGGGAGAGAGAGAAGAAGAAGCAGACAGAAAGAGAGAGAGAGAGAGAGCAAAATATGTAAGAGCTGTACTTCCATGTCAATAAAGTATATTTAATTAAATTGAGAGGGACAGAAAGAGAGAGAGTAAGATAAACTGCAACAGAAAGAGAAAGAGAGGATTCAGAGCGCCATGAAGAATCATAAAGCAGTATAATGAAAGGAGTGTTATTCAAAACGCCTCAAAACAAAAAAGAGCATGTTTGGGAAACTTAGTGCTGAATACTCGACATCAGTGGCAACAGCATGAGTGTTGCGTGCACCCCCCCTACATGTGGGAATGATCCTCTCTTCCCCTCTCTCTTGTATAACAATGTTCTAGTATTTCTGCTTTTGCTTGCCAAGAACAAGGTCACCTGTGCATGTGTGTAACTCTGTATGTAGGCATGCGTGGGTACTCTTGGACCCCAGGAACAGAAGCAGGTGCGATTGTAACAGCTAATGGGAATCCAAATAAACAATTAAACGTGTGTGTGCATACCAAGCTCACCTACACTGGTGACTATAGAGAGAGAGAGAGAGAGAGAGTGTGTTTGTTTGTGTGTGTGTGAGTGTGTGTGTGTGTGTGTGTGTGCATGCGTGCAGAGCTGCCCTCCTGTGTGGGGATCATGGGGCTCAGCAGTGTACTGATCTCTGTGAATTCCATTTTCTCTGATTCGGTTCAGTCTCATTGATTATTAATCAAACAGCAGGCAAACAAAACAATCACATTTAGAGGGATTCTCTGAGACGGAGACAATGACAAGGGATTTGTGAGAACTACAAACAGTACAGAGGATCAAAGGCTACAATACGTCATGTCACTGTCCTTACAAGGTTATGCTGTGTGGCATCCATATTAGGAAGTCACACTGAGTAGGCCTATGCATGGAAATGTTGACCACTGTACAGCATCCATATTAGTTACACTGAGTATGCATTAGAATGGTGACTGCTAAGAAAAATGACATAATTTGTCAGCTGCTTACTCTTGATATTAACTGCCTACCCCTATGACTAAAATCACCAGGTGCGTTCATGTGTTGGTTGCACGTATTTAGTTGTATTTAGAATTAGCAAATGTTCATCATGCACATACTGTGCCATTCATGTGGAATGAGATTGCTTCCATCTGGCAGGTAAAGGCTCAGGGACATTTATGCATAGCCTTGTCAAAATATGGTTATCTTGAAACAAATATGGGAATATGGTAAGGCACACAATCACACAGACAGACAAACAAACACACTCACACACACACAGAGCTCCCTTGAGCAGTTTCCCTTACTGTCAAAGAAAGGCCTGAGGTACTTGTTGTATCCTTTCATCAGCTTCTGAATGGTGGGAGGCAGAATCTCTCCCTCCTTTACTTCAGCGCTGAGCAGAGAGTTCTCTAACATCCTGAGAAGAAGAAAATAACAGAGAAAGAAGAAATGAAATAATTTAGCGTCCCTAACGGTCCCTAACGGTTCTTGCCTGATTATCCTGCCTCTGTGGTCTGATAGTTCAGATCGTCAATACCTCCTGAGTAGCATAAGCTGTGGTAAGCAGAAGTGAAGCACCCGATTAAAAGGGAGAAAAAAAACGGTTTACTTTGATCCCAACAGGGTCAGAACACTTGAAACGTTCCATCATCAGCATTCTTCAACTCCCTCCTCTTCCTTTACACGCTTGACTCTGCTCATCTGAGCTCAGATCAGATCAGTTTCCATATGCAGTTCCACTGATTGCTCTTAGGCATTTAGCGGTATAGGGAGATTATTATTTCATCAGGGATTGAGGGTAGAAGAACACTGAAGAACACATTCACACACCTTCCTACATGGTAGTATAGCCCTTTGTGCATAATAATCTGGAATCCAAATATGCTTGTGATGGAAGAAGCCCTGGAGCTTTGCTAGTAATATAAGGAACACTGAAGGAAGCAGATCAGGCCAAGTGTGCAGATACATTCATCTCCATACGCTAGTAGGCATGTACGTGTCCTTACTACTGTATGCTCACAGTCAACAGCAGCTCATTCTCAGGCATTACAATAAAGAGTGTGCACGATAAAGGGCAAATTATGACAGAAACGTGTGCAGTGGTAAATTTTTTCCTACTGTTTTGTGTCTTCTTCTTCAGTTCAGAGCAGGGGGGATAGTTCTCTGTTCAATCCAGGGTTAAAGGCTTTTACTAATGACTCCAGAGAGCATTCCTCACTGTTTTGAAGTAGACTTTTCAACACTGCCACAGTTCCAGAAGTTCACATAGAAACTTGATGAATGCATACAGACAGACAATGACTTGTAATGCCAGTAGCATTTGACACTATCTGAGAGACCTGGACTACTAATGAATTGACAGCTCTAAAAGACTCTAGTACATGACTTCTTTAAGGTGCTTTAGCTTATGGTATTCAAAATCCCTTTCCCATTTCTACCAATGGAAAGACACATGCTGAATCCAGATGGATTCAACTTTATACGGGAAACCCTTTAAATAAGAATGACTTTAGAGTGACTTAAAACAATTATTGGTCAAGAGAGGTGCAGATAATTCACATGAATTCCTAAAATCCAAGACTTGTTTTACCTGACCATGTCAAATTAGCTTACAGAATTCAGTGAGCAGCAAACTGTTGCTATGCTGAGTATTCTCACTTACTGGATTATTGCAAAACCCCTTCCAGGAATGTGTATGACTGGTAGGCTTCTCTCCAGCCCTGGGATAGAAAAGCCAAGTTCGTGACAGAGTGCTGCCACTGGAACGCTCCATTATGAATCTGCGTGACCTCGAATGACCCACACATACACAGGCGCCCACATGCACAGACATAAACGCACATACGCATGCACACACACACACAAACAAACACACACACAAACACACACAGTTCCCAGTGTAGGTGAGGTTGGCATCTAGGAGCTCGCATGAAAACACTGCCACCACTGCTAAAACACTGCCACCACTGCTAACAACCAATTTTAAATTAAATGAAACATATGACTTTTGTTAGGCATATTTTATCATCTCAACCAATGCCATTTAGTAATGTGATCATGTGGTTCTCATTATCGGACGCCTATATTTTTTTTAACACATTCAAAGATGGCTGAAAACCAAGATGTGAACGTGCGCAAACTGAACCTCAATAATCACACATTTTCAGTATAAATTGTGTATAAAATGGGAAACTACAAGGTTGTAACATGTTGCTGACCTATAAAACATAATTGTATATTAATTTATTAAATTACTAAAATGTTGTGGTTGAAAAATATGCTCTACCAGGCGGTTGAGTTGCCAATTAAAGGAATGCTATTAAGTCAATGCTAGGCTATTATGGACAATGGAAAAGTATTGTTATGGGATGTATTTTGTCCGTGCAAATGTCTGCCTGTTATCTTCAAAATGTTTTACAATATTATTCAGTACATGTAATTTAACTGGTATTCTAAGCATATAAACTGTAAATGCATTTACATATATTTGAATATTCATATTTCGACTCACAAATGTATAATAATTGTATTCATATTTGATATTAGTCTTCATTTAACTAGGCCTATCTTCCATTATAAGTAACTGAAGCAGACGACATGTAAATTCTGGTATAATTTTTGTTGATGATTTAAAAAGTTTGTTTACCCTACCTAATTGGGAAACTCATCCGCCTGGTTGAGATGTTTGCACTGCATTATTTATACATTATTTATAACATTTTAAGTCATGCAAATAAAAAGTATTCATTTATAGCCTATACTGAGGCTAAATTAACATATATATTTTTAAATTGCTTGGTGTGCCAGTTAAAGGGTTAAAACCCGTTCAAAATGTACAAAAGATTAGGTTTATTTTAGTATTGACTGTGGCTAGTGTGGCATTGACCACATTGCATGCTTAAAAATGCATGAGTTTGAACTAGCCTTTGACCCTATCTGAATCAGAGGGCTTGATCTACAGTGGCAGAGATGGTGCTGGCAACATTATTTGAATGGACATATGACACCATGGATCCACACAACACTTCCTAATGTACTAATTGGCCCACTCATTGGCCTTGAGTGAGCAGTCACAACCTATTACTTATCTTTCCCTGTGTTTAGTGAGGATGGAATGCCTCAGGGAAAGACAACACTGTTGCAAAAAATTGGGGAGATTGGTCGCTTACTCGCTCTCTCTTTCTCTGTCTTTTGGGATCTCCAATCCCCCCCCCCTCTCTCTCTCAATGCTTCTGAGGTGATGTATGGGGAACCTTTATTGATTATTGATGGTCCTCCAGAAAACATACAAGTGGAGTCTCTGCAGAATAAATGATCTAACTGTTGTCGCCTGTAAAATAGCACAGACTGGAATATGTTCTGGGATTCATCCGATGGCATTGAAGAGTTTACCACATCAGTCACCGGCTTCATTAATAAGTGCATTGATTACATTGTCCCAACAGTAACAGTACGTACATATCTCAACCAGAAGCCACGGATAACAGGCAACGTCCGCACTAAACTAAAGGCTAGAGCTGCCGCTTTCAAGGAGTGGGACAATAATCCGGACACTTAAGATATCCTGCTATACCCTCCGACGAACCATCAAACAGGCAAAGCGTCAACATAGGACTAAGATCGAATCCTACTACACCGGCTCTGACACTCGTCGGATGTGGCTGGGCTTGCAAACTATCACAGATTACTATAGGGAAACCCAACCGAGAGCTGCCCAGTGACGCGAGCCTACCAGAAGAGCTAAACGCCTTCTATGCTCGCTTCAAGGCAAGCAACACTGAACCATGCGTGAAAGCACCAGCTGTTCTGGACGACTGTGTCATCACGATCTCCAAAGCCGATGTGAGTAAGACCTTAAAAGAGGAACTGACAGCATTTTAGCAAAATTAAATCTTATTAAAATCTGTTCATATACACCCCAAGGGAGAATATGACACTATCTTTTTTTTAAATCTGACAAGCGAGCACTTACAGTGCATTATGGAAAGTATTCAGACATTATGGGGTATTGTGTGTATTTTGATGAGGGAAAAAAATATTTAATCAATTTTAGAATAAGGCTGTAACGTAACAAAATGTGGAAAAAGTGAAGGGTTCTGAATACTTTCTAAATGGACTAATCCATCTATTTTTATACATTTTTGCAAACATATAAAAATGTCAAACTGAAATATCACATTTACATAAGTATTCAGACCCTTTACTCAGTAATTTGTTGAAGCACCTTTGGCAGCGATTACAGCCTTGAGTCTTCTTGGGTATGACGTTACAAGCTTGGCACACCTGTATTTCGGGAGTATCTCCCATTCTTCTCCCATTCTTCTCTTCTCTGTTGGATGGGGAGCATCGTTGCCCAGCTATTTTCAGAGATGTTCGATCGGGATCAAGTCCGGGCTCTGGCTGGGCCACTAAAGGATATTCAGACTTGTCCCGAAGCAACTCCGGCGTTGTCTTGGCTGTGTGCTTAGGGTTGTGTCCTGTTGGAAGGTGAACCTTTGCTCCAGTCTGAGGTCCTGAGTGCTCTAGAGCAGGTTTTTCTCAAGCATCTCTCTGTACTTTGCTCCGTTCATCTTTCCCTCGATCCTGACTAGTCTCCCAGTCCCTGCTGCTGAACAAAATACCCACAGCATGATACTGCCACCACCATGCTTCACCGTAGGGATGGCATTCGCCAGGTGATGAGCGGTGCCTGGTTACCACCAGATGTCACGTGACGCTTGGCATTCAGGCCAAAGAGTTCAATCTTGGTTGCATCAGACCAGAGAATCTTGTTTCTCATGGTCTGAGAGTCCTTTAGGTGCCTTTTGGCAAACTCCAAGCTTCCCTCTGTCCACTCTACCATAAAGGCCTGATTGGTGGAGTGCTGTAGAGATGGTTATCCTTCTGGAAGGTTCTCCACAGAGGAACTCTAGAGCTCTGTCAGAGAGGCCATCGGATGTATTGTATTGGTGAACCTGTTTTTTAAACCTCTTATAAAATTGGTTTTGTAACATAAACTGGGAATTTTATATTTTGGACTGATATTATGATTGTCTGTTTAGTATCTGCAAAGTAGGTAAAATGCTGTCAATTCCACTTTAAACAGGTTAACAATCACAAGGCTGAAGGGCTTGTCCATGTGCCCAAGAACGCCAATGTAACTTGTCTAAATGACTACCGCCCCATTGCACTCACATCTGCAGCCATGAAATGCTTTGAAAGGCTGGTCATTAATCACATCAACACCATCATCCAAGAAACCCTGGATCCACTCCAATTTGCATACGGTCCAAACAGATCCACAGATGACTCAATCTCTATTGCACTCCACACTGCCCTTTCTGACTTGGACAAAAGGAACACATACACCACCGTTCAAAAATTTGGGGTTACATAGAAATGTCCTTCTTTTTGAAAGAAAAGCTATTTTTTTGTCCATTAAAATAACATCAAATTGATCAGGAATACAGTGTAGACATTGTTAATGTTGTAAATGACTATTGTTTCTCAAACTAGGCACTCTAATGTACTTGTCCTCTTGCTCAGTTGTGCACCGGGGCCTCCCACTCCTCTTTCTATTCTGGTTAGAGCCAGTTTGCGAAGGGAGTAGTACACAGCGTTGTACGAGATCTTCAGTTTCTTCTGGCTGCATTATCGCTTGACATGGCAACTGCTTGGCATCTGACCACAAGGCGTTACTGATGGTAGTGCGTACGGCCCAGTACATCACAGGGGTGAACTACCTGAACTACCAAATAAATAGCTAACCGGACTATCTGCATTGACCCTTTTTGCACTAGCTCTTTTTTACTCTATGCACACACACACTGGACTCTATTCACACACTCACACATACTTACACTGACACTCCAACACATACTGTACACACACACACTTACAGTGGTGTAAAGTACTTAAGTAAACATATTTTAAAGTACTACTTAAGTCATTTTTAGGGGTATCTGTACTTTACTATTTATATGTTGGACATTTTCCAAAACTGCACACTCACTCACACACGCACACACAGTGTCGCCACACACACACTTACACAATTAAACACTCACCACACTCACCACATATGCTTTTGCTACTGTCTATTATCTATCCTGTACCCCTACCTACTGTATATGTACATATCTACCTCAATGTCCTCTTACCCCTGTACATCGACTCAGTACTGGTACCCCACGTATATCGGCAAACTATCATTTCTCATTGTGTATTTATTCCTCATGTTACATTTTTTGTATTTTTTATGAAAATAATTTATGCATTGTTGGGAATGGACCGTAAGTAAGCATTTCACTGTTAAGTCTACACCTGTTGTTTACAGATAATTACATTTTTATTTGAAATACCAAATCACACCTGAGGCCAGTGAAGTGGTACTCAATGACTAGTGCCACAGTGGGACATATAGCCTTGTGGCTGGTGTAGCTAATGGTGGTTTGATGTTAGATGTGTGGGTGTAGAGAAGGGGTGGGGGTTATGTGGATGGTGATGCAGTGCAGTGGGAAATCTGCCTTTTCAGATCTTGTTTCTGTGTCCCCTGGTGTCCCATCCCTTCCCTCCCATCCCCTTTCCTCCCACTTCTGCTGTTCACACAGAGATGAGGCCTGCGTCAGCTGAGGCAACGCTCACGCATTTCACAACAGATTAATTCAGCCCACCACAGCCCCTGCAGAGAACTGAGTAAAGCTCACCACGGCCCCTTCTCCCTCTTCCCATCCCTCCCGTTCCACAGCAGCACAATCCCATAAAAAACGCTCTCTCCATCTTTTCATGGAAATCCCACTCCCCCCCCTCTTCCATCTCCTCTGGTAAGAACAATCCCTGTGGCACATGGCACAACATCCCGATCCCATTCTGCAGCAAGAGGAATGGGATACAAGTACTGTTGTATGTACACATGGGGTAGAAGTGGGAATTAGATTTCCCATTCAAGACCATGTTCAAATCACCCAAGCGAAATAGGATTTGATGAGACGGGAGCTTAGTTTCACCACAGATAATTATTAATTTCGGTAACACATGCCCACTTACTGTCACTGCGGTAAGCACAGAAAGCTTAATTTTTAAGAGTCTATTGACGCACCGGTGCATAAATCTAATTAAAATAATACAAAAATCCCCATCAAAATCTGTCAGTTTAATCTAGAGATATCTGTTTTTTTGCTTGGGCTGTGTCTCAATCCACCACATCCGCCTATGTCGGCCTTCATCTGTGCTGAAAAGTGGCACAGTTACAGTGCTGTTTGTCAGACCACGTGACATCCTGAAAATGTGTCTCCTCATGAAAACATCTGTAGCATCCGAACGGTTTGGCCTACTAACTAATAAATATGTGTTTTTATGTGTTTTTTTATATTTCATGAGCTTTCTTATGATGTATCTCAGATATAGGACAGACACTTCAAAACCTTATTCCTTATGATTTATTTTTGGACTGTCTTTTTTTGCCCAAAGGCTTAGACATGCACACGAGATCTATTGGGTATACACTGTTAACATTTGCTTTGTAACACCAAAACCAGTGGCAACTGAGCTGCGCAACGCAAATAGAAATAAAACCTTATGTCACGACTTCCGCCGAAGTCGGTCCCTCTCCTTGTTTGGGCGACATTCGGCGGTCGACGTCACCGGTCTTCTAGCCATCGCCGAACCACTTTTCATTTTTTCCATTTGTTTTGTCTTTGTTTCTACACACCTGGTTTCAATTCCCCAATTACATGTTCATTATTTAACCCTCTGTTTCCCCCATGTTTGTGTGCGTGTTTATATTCATTGTTCTAATTGGTTATGATACGGCTGGTTTATTGTTTGCCGTGTTCTGTGTTTTACGCCCGTTATATTTGAGCGACCGGTAATTTTTCCCGCACCTTGTATCGTTTGTGTACTGGTGCAGTTTTCTTATTAAATACCTTGTCCACACATCTCTGCTATCCTGCGCCTGACTCACTGAACCAGTACCCACCAATCTTGACACCTTAACTTTTCTGGAGTATTGAAACATCATCCCAAAATGTTTTGAACATGGTGGTGTAATACCACTTAATTAAGTGTTTTGAAACACCTTGCCAAGGACTGGGAGCAATACTGAAAAGGTTAAAAACAATCATTGAACGTAATTTAGCCTGATGGTTTTGATATCAGTTCATCATGATCCATTACACCTCATGGCAAGTTGCAACCTTTTGAACATCAATGTTAAGTGAATGGTCTATTTTTTTAAATATATTTTTAATATATATTTTTAATATTAAAACAAACAATCTAATAGTAGCAATACATGCTGTGAAAGCCAGAAAAAATTAAAAGGACCTATTGTTTCACCCCATGTTCAAGATTGGCCTTTTCCCCTTTATTCAGATTACAACCGCTCACTTTCAGTTATTTGAAAACAAAATAATCTCCAAAATATCATTATTTAAAAAAAAATTGATCCTGAACTCTGCAAACAACATTTCCAGTCCGAGAATGAGAATCTTAAATTACTGTAATTAATGTGAGAATGCTATTCATTGACTACAGCCCAGCATTCAACACCATAGTACCCTCAAAGCTCATCACTAAGCTAAGGATCCTGGGACTAAACACCTCCCTCTGAAACTGGATCCTGGACTTCCTGATGGGCCGCCCCCAGGTGGTGAGGGTAGGTAGCAACACATCTCAACGCTGATCCTCAACACTGGATCCCCCCAAGGGGTGCGTGCTCAGTCCCCTCCGGTACTCTCTGTTCACCAACGACTGCATGGACAGGCACGATTCAAGACCGCCTAGCAAGAGGCTGTTGTTTAGCAGTGTTTTGTAGAGCAAATGTGATGGTAGAGTTTGCAAAACAAATACCCACTGGATTGATGAAAATAATAATTTAATCATTCTGTCAGATAAGCATAGGCTACTTTGTAGTTAACATTTAATTGAGAAGGATTTTGGGAAAACTTTTCCATCTACAACAATACTTTTTTCATTAGCATCATTGCTAACAGCGGGCGCACCGCACACACACAGACAGGGGAATTCTCGTTGTCTCTTCAGAAAGTTGCATGAAATGTGAATCACTGATGCTTTCTGTTCACATCTTATAATAAACTTTGTCAAATTAATTAATTTCCAAGGCGTTTAGTTGATTACCTACTAAGGTCAATACATTTTTGAATATTGTTGAATTCTGTTTTAATGCCTGGATTCCATGAGGAGCCTAATTATCATCTTTGGACCAGAATGAGGCTCTCCACTACCTATTGTTCCTGCAGTGATGATTCACCATCTTCATCAAATGTTTTCATAATTTATCTGCAGATAATTGGCAAAAGCCGAGGCCTACCAGTAGCCTATGCAAATTAGGGAGCCAAATGAACAGCTCTCTCACCGATGCGATTCAGTAGGCTACACTGACTGACAAGACGTCACTCACTTTAACATCACTGTCTGGCAAGCCCCGACATCCAGCAACCTAGGACATCTTTTGGTTTACTTGTCCCGATGCGATACCATGGACATATAACCACGTTACATGATTTATGAATGGAAAACGGATATAGGAGATCGATTTTATTATGTCAGCTCAACACATTTTATAAACTAGTCAACACTTGCTGTTCAGTTGTCAATCAACGCACAGTTAATAGCCTATTATGCACCATGACTACGCATGGCTGGCTATGTGAAACACACGAAAGAAAATAAATGAATGTGTCAGAAAACAATAATTAGGCTAAGTCGGGGATTTAGACACATCGTTACCATTTACATTACATGGGATGTGCAAATTCATGAGCATCATGCTCTCTACCGCTCTTCCATGTAAAGAAATTTGACTGCAACCAGAGATCTGTATGTAATGAAGGGGTGCTTATGTCTCTGGCCTAACAATGAGAGTCATTGTCCCAAAGGCGGAAAGGCAGGCGATAAGCTTAAATCCAAAATTAGCCCGTAAAAACAAATTGACATATTTTGGCGAGAGTGAAACTTCTCACTCGCCTCTTCCTCTCTGATGCATTTCATCGCTCACTTTGTGACTGACAGGTGCCCATCCTATTGATGCATATCGTTCCTTCTAGTGGGAGAGGGCTCGATGGAAGAGCAAATTTAAACTTTTAAATGAAAAGTAGTCTAGTTAATATGAAGTGGAAAATGTAGCCGGCTGAAAATGAGTCTGTAAACAGCTGATTAGACGACAGCCGGCGCTAAAGGAAAACACTGAGACGAGTAACCAGAAGTCTCTTCACAGTCCCTAAAGCCAAAAACATATTCAAGGCATCGCCACAAGAGCATTAGTGAGGTTGGGCACTGATGTTGGGCGATTAGGCCTGGCTTGCAGTCGACGTTCCAATTTATTCCAAAGGTGTTCGATGGAGTTGAGGTCAGGGCTTTGTGCAGGCCAGTCAAATTCTTCCACACCGATCTCGACAAACCATTTCTGTATGGACCTCACTTTGTGCATGGGGGGCATTGTCATGACGAAGCAAGAAAGGACCTTCCCCAAACTGTTGCCACAAAGATGGAATCACAGAATTGTCTAGAATGTCATTGTATTCTCTAGCATTAAGATTTCCCTTCACTGGAACTAAGGGGCCTAGCCCGAACCATGAAAAACAACCCCAGACCATTATTCCTCCTCCACCAAACTTTACAGTTGGCACTATGCATCCGCCAAACCCAGATTCGTCTGTCGGACTGACAGATGGTGAAACGTAATTCATCACTCCAGAGAACGCGTTTCCACTGCTCCAGAGTCCCATGGCGACAAGCTTTACACCACACCAGCCGACACTTGGCATTGCGCATAGTGATCTCAGGCTTGTGTGCGGCTGCTCGGCCATTGAAACCCATTTCATGAAGCTCCTGACAAACAGTTATAGTGCTGACGTTGCTTCTAGAGGCAGTTTGGAACTCGGTAGTGGGTGTTGCAACCGAGGACAGACGATGTTTACTCGCTACCCGCTTCAGCACTCTAGGTTAGCTTGTGCGGCCTTCCACTTAGGGGCTGAGCCGTTGTTACTTCTAGACGTTTCCACTTTACAATAACAGATATGTGTGCATGTGTATGACTGGTGGACGCTGCTGGGTGTGAATGTTGTGTAGGGGAATGAAGATGGAAATGCAAGACAAGTACAAATACATCTGTTAGCAATGGGCTGACAGGTGTAAAGTGTATATACAGTATATAGTATATATAGTGTATGTAGTTCTGTCGTTGAGTTGAAGTCTGTAGCAGTGGAGGCTGCTGAGGGGAGGACGTCTCATAATAATGTCTGGAATGGAGCGAATGGAATGGCATCAAACCATGTGTTTGATGTATTTGATACCATTTCACAAATTCCGCTCCAGCCATTACCAGGAGCCCATCCTCCCCAATTAAGATGCCACCAACCTCCTGTGGTATGTAGTGATATGTGTGCATGTGTATGACTGGTGGACGCTGCTGGGTGTGAATGTTGTGTAGGGGAATGAAGATGGAAATGCAAGACAAGTTGTTAAGTTGTTAAGGTGTTAAGGTGGAAAGTTGAAACTTTAGAGGGAGGAAACTCCACACAATTCAAGGTTGCAGCATTCATGTCGGTTAACTGATCATGGTGGCTGAGGTGAAAACCTAGCACAATAACTCAGATAACCCTTCATGGGTGGTAGATTGCAACCCATTAACTATACCTCAGCTAACCCTTCATGGGTCTTAGATTGTAACATGTTATACTATATCTCATCTAACCTGTTAAGGGTGATAGACTGTAACAAGGCTCAAGATTCAAGGCCTGTTTTTTTAATGCATATTCATAAATGTTGCATCTTACCTAATGAAGGTGGTAACTGTTTGCGGGCAGGAAACCCATTGCGGGTGGTAACTCTAAAAAGTTTATACTTCACCCCAGGATACCCATTACAGGCGGTAACTATAGAAACAAGGTAGCTTTATTACAGTCAGGGGAATTTAGCGAAACAACGGTTGCTATATCCACGTCAGGGGAATTTAGCGAAGTGTCAGCCTATTTGCAACGCACCTCCTTGTTATTGCATTTACATTTTTGTTTTGTGTGTTGTACTTGCATATAGTAGTGTAAGAATATATTTTGATAAATACACAACACAGAGGACTAAAGGTCAAGAGGGAACTAATGATCAATGGAAATAGTTGTTTTTCTGTAATGGGGAACTGAAGAGTAATGGGTCAGGGACACAGGAGGAATTTCAGTCCAGGACTCATAGCTACATGTGGCAAGTTTTCATTGGTCCGAATTGTCTATACATTGAGCCTGAAACGGGATACTTGTTATTTGGCCATTGGCCCAGTTTTATTGCAAGGAATTCTAATTGGTCAACCACAGGCTAGGGTTGGGTTATAAATTACGTACTGTCTCCTTGTTCAGGGGAGAAAACATTGAGGACAGGGAAGAATAAACATCTGCCATCTACTTCCCAGCATAACAACTATGATTTATTCTCTTTGAATACATATATTTTTCTCCCCCTGATTTGCTTTGGGGTCTGTGTTATTGAAAAATAACATTAACTGCTAACACTTTGTGCCATGAACCGGATTAATTGGTGTTGACCAACAACAAGAAAAAACTCAGTCAGCTCTTAATTTCCTAACTGCTAACATATTGCTGGGTGAGTCTAGACATATATCATCTAAAATAACCAAATCAGGTTAAAATAAGTGCATGCAATGAGTGATACGTATATGTAATGTATAAAGTTTGAGTCCTTTTGTTAAAGGTTAGTTCTTTGTTCTGTTAAAGATTGACCCCTTTGTTAAAGCCCTATCAGTTAAAATAAGCCATAGTTGATTAAGGGTGTGAAACCTTCTTGTTGCATAGAGGTGAGTTGCTAGTTGAGTAGCAATTTAGGGTAATGTAAGCCTTGAACAAGCTTTTGAAGTGAACACAAGTTTTTATGGGTAACCAGGCCCTACAGAAACAGTGTTCTATAAGATAAGAGATTAGAGTCCTCAAGGGGTTTTAAATATATATATATATATCCATCTTAAATAAATATAGATATATATTATACAACTTTTAAAGTTAATGTAATGTCATTTTATGTGAGAACCACTCTGGAAAAGGCTCCAGATGTGAACATAACAAATATTTTAAATTCACTGTCTAGTGATATGAAGAACCATTCCAAAGTAGACAAGTGTATACAAGAGATAATAAATAAATATTATGTCATTGTTGACAAAGATGGAATAGGGAATCAGTCTGATATACAAAAAGCTTGGGGGAAAATACAGAGAATGTCTAACTCATTAACAAAGACATGATGGTCTTTAACTGTATTAGCCGATGCAAGAAAATGAGATGAGAAATTCTTTCTTGATAAACATGATAGGACATTGCAGAGAGATACAGAGAGTTTGAGGGTTCTTGGTGAACAGATAAAAACCTTAAAAGGCGAAATTCAACAATTACAAGAGGCAAGGGTGGCAGACTTGGCCCCCACCTGTGGGCCCTTTGTTCCCTCAATCTACCCTCAGGCTGAGTTGCGCAAGGCAGATTGGGTTTCAAGCATCTGGTCAGCACTGCCTGGATTTGAGTCAACAGATTCTGACAGCAGTGACGAACAATGTCTTAGACCAACAAGAACACAGGCTGTTAAAGGGAGTAAAGACAAATCCCTGGTGACAGTAATCACACATAAATCAGCATCTCCAAAACAGTTGGATGAATGTCAAAGACTTTGAAGCATCCACGAGACATGGGTATGAAGACGTGGGACCATTGTAAGCGATATAAGAAACTCTACAATCTACATGCATATGATGGGTTACAGTTGTTAGCCACTGTTTTGAACAATCGTGAACATGTTGTACTTGAAGAAAAGGTTTAAAGAGCTGTGGGTGGTGAAGAGCAAAATGTGGCCGATGGATGGAGAGCCATTCATGTTTTCCTTAAGGGTCTGACCAAGGCAATCACCAATTGGGTAGAGATAACCAAATGTCTCCAAAAACCAAAAGAGTTGTTTGTTGAATTTGAAGAAAGGTTCAGAGCAGAGGTGGTTAGACACAGTGGGTTACCCGACATGGAAGATGAAGATACACTCAACTCCTCCAAAAATGTGGCAATCACACATTAGTTGATGCAATCCATACACAATGATTTGCGCAAAACTTTTAGTTCCACAACTACTGATTGGGAGAGACAAAACTACGGTGACATCATCGACAGGCTGTCACAACTAGACAGAAACATCAATCAACATAATATACCGTCTGTTATCAGATTTGTGCAGGTTCCGAGTGAAAGCAACAACATTACTCGTTCAGCAGAAGAGAAACCTATATGGCTACTATTCGAAGAAACTGGATGATGTGGCATTGGGATGGGGTCCCTGTCTCAGAGCTATGCAGGCTACTTACGTCGCTGTGTCGATGGGGGCATTGCTTGTTCTCGACCAACATCTTACCATCAAGTGTCCACATGCTGTTCATACTCTTTTGACAATGAATCAAGCTGCACAGGTCACAGCAGCTCGTTGGAACAAGTGGTCAACTGTGTTGGAGGCTCCTACCATCATACAACGTGGCACACATGTAATCCAGCTACTCTGATGCTTCCTCCAGATACCACATTACTTGGACATGATTGTTGTGAGTTGGGAGTTGGTTTTGGAACAGCTCTCTGATGGGTTTACTAAAAGTCCTCTGTTGGAAAACCCTGAGTTTATCTTATAAACAGACGGCTCAAGCATTGTGGAGGGGGCATGCTTTTAAGTTACTACAATGGACAATGTGATAGTGACAGGCACGTTATCTGCAGGAACATCAGCACAGGTGGCGGAATTGGTGGCTTTGACAGAAGCATGCAAACAGGCTGTAGGAAAAACAGCTTTCTACACAGACTCAAGGTGTGCTTTCAACGTTACCCATGATTTTGGAAAAATATGGAAAAACAGAGGATTCATGATTCAGGATTCATGACATCACTGGGAGCTCCTGTGAAGAATGGACCAGAGGTGATGGCTCTACTGAACGCTCTAGAGTTACCTGGACAAGTTGCAATTTTGAAAATGAAAGCAAAAATCTTTACAGACAAGAGTAAAGTTAATGACCTGGCTGACAGAGCTTCCAAGGCGCCTGCCAAGAGAACCTAAACTGATTAGGAAATACACCTTGGATGCATTGCCTACGTCTTATGTAGTATACGGGCAACACATAACAAAACCACAGGGTGAGTCCATTTGAGGTCATCACAGGTCGACCCATGTCACTACCAGGCATGTTAGATATGAGAAAGGCAGAAGTACACTTTATGAGTGACACAATGCTAAACTATTGCAAACAACTTTCTAATGCAGTAGGGGAAGAAGACAAGTAAAAACAAGTAAAAGATTTGTGGGGAATAACTCCTGAGGGGGGACATGACGAGTGCCACAGTGGGTGATGGTAAAAAAAATATATGTAACAGACACATTAAGGCCAAAATGGGAAGGTCATTTTCAAGTTTTGCTCATAACAAGGGAAAATCAAGTCCAGGGAAAATCACAATGGATTAATGTCACTCATTGCAATGGTTGTCCATTTAGATGACAAAGTGGAGCCTGGAGAATAAATAACTAATTGATTAGCAGTCGGGGGGCAATCTCAGGTGAAGAAGCATAGTAAGATATACAGAACCTGATAAGCTTCTATGTTGTACACCGCAGTCGTCATATTAGGGATATCTAGATGAAATGTCATCTTTTTCCTGAAAATCGGGAAATCTATGTGAAATATCAATTTCTCTTGAAACCAGGACATGTTACTTTTTGTTTCCTTCGTTACAGGTTGTGAGAATCTACTGTCTGAAGCTGCAGCAACATCTCTTGACCCAAGACCTGTACCTGAAACGATACAAGATCACCTGTGAAGTGTTCGTTAGAGATGTCCTTATCAACCGGAGGAACGGAAGAAGAACTCCTCACTACCGGCAGACAGTCAGAACACTCTCTAATAGTTATCAATGTGGGACTGATACCGGTGTGCAAGAGCTGGTCACTTTTATAGGACTCTGTGAATGATTACCTTGCCAATAGGACAATTGAATATCATTGTCTTGCAGACAATTCTTTTTTGTGTGAGTTTCCTCCTAATACAGGATGTGGTAGGAATTGTAAGGGTCATCATCATTACACCTTATTTTCTATTACTTTGTTTGAAATCTATTTCTTATTACAACAGCAAGTGAAATATGCCCTTTGTGTTTTATAGAAATGCAAGGTGTTTAATGTGAATAATTTTATGTTTACTGCTAATGTTTTTATACTGCCTATTTATACTGTTTTCTATTGTTTTCTAAAATGACATTTTAAGATTATTTCTTTTTAAAAGGGTCATGGGGGAGTGTAAGAATATTTGAAGATAAATACACAACACAGAGGACTAAAGGTCAAGAGGGAATTCATGGAAATAGTTGTTTTTCTGTAATGGGTAACTGAAGAGTAATGGGTTAGGGACACGGGAGGAATTTCAGTCCAGGACTCATAGCTACATGTGGCAAGTTCTCATTGTTCCGAATTGTCTATACATTGAGCCTGAAACGGGATACTTGTTATTTGGCCATTGGCCCAGT
This sequence comes from Brachymystax lenok tsinlingensis, assembly GCA_030435695.1. Lineage (NCBI taxonomy): Eukaryota > Metazoa > Chordata > Actinopteri > Salmoniformes > Salmonidae > Brachymystax > Brachymystax lenok. The sequence continues at coordinate 36,727,786 of CM059780.1, forward strand.
TTTATTGCAAGGAATTCTAATTGGTCAACCACAGGCTAGGGTTGGGTTATAAGCTACATCCTGTCACATTGTTCAGGGGAGAAACCATTGAGGACAGGGAAGAATGAGCATCTGCCATCTCCTTTCCAGCATAACAACTATGACTTCTTCTCTTTGAATAAATATATTTTTCTCCCCCTGATTTGCTATGGGGTCTGTGTTATTGAAGAAAAACATAAACTGCTAACAATAGCGTCTCTGAATCCCATGGTTATGAAGGCATACAGTAAATGTATGAAAGTGTGTATTCTTATTTTAAATGTACAGTTGAAGTTGGAAGTTTACATACACCTTAGCCAAATACATTTAAACTCAGGTTTGTAGGCCTCCTTGCTCGCACATGCTTTTTCAGTTCTGCCCACAAATGTTCTATAGGATTTAGGTAAGGGCTTTGTGATGGCCACTCCAATACCTTGACTTTGTTGTCCTTAAGCCATTTTGCCACAACTTTGGAAGTATGGTTGTCCATTTGGAAGACCCATTTGCGACCAAGCTTTAACTTCCTGACTGATGTCTTGAGATGTTGCTTCAATAATCCACATAATTTCCCTTCCTCGTGATGCCATCTATTTTGTGTAGTGCACCAGTCCCTCCTGCAGCAAACCACCCCCACAACATGATGCTGCCAACCCGGTGCTTCACGGTTGGTATGGTGTTATTCGGCTTGCAAGCCTCCCCCTTTTTCATCCAAAGATAATGATAATCGTTATGGCCAAATAGTTCTATTTTTGTTTCATCCGACCAGAGGACATTTCTCCAAAAAGTACGATCTTTGTCCCGATGTGCAGTTGCAAACCGTAGACTGGCTTTTTTTATGGCGGTTTTGGAGCAGTCCTGAGTGGCCTTCCTTGCTGAGAGGCCTTTCAGGTCATGTCAATATAGGACTCGTTTTACTGTGGATATAGATACTTTTGTACCTGTTTCCTCCAGCATCTTCACAAGGTCCTTTGCAGTTGTTCTGGGATTTATTTGCCCTTTTCGCACCAAGGTACGTTCATCTTCAGGAGACAGAACGCGTCTCCTTCCTGAGCAATATGATGGCTGCGTGGTCCCATTGTGTTTATACTTGCGTTCTATTGTTTGTACAGATGAACGTGGTACCTTAAGTTGTTTGGAAATTGCTTCCAAGGATGAACCAGACTTGTGGAGGTCTACACTTTTTTCTGAGTTCTTGGCTGATTTCTTTTGATTTTCCCATGATGTCAAGCAAAGAGGCACTGAGTTTGAAGGTAGGCCTTGAAATACATCCACAGGTACACCTCCAATTGACTCAACTGATGTCAATTAGCCTATCAGAAGTTTCTAAAGCCATGACATAATTTTCTGGAATTTTCCAAGCTGTTTAACCTCTCCGGGCTAGGGGGCAGTATTTTGAAGTTCGGATGAAAAATGTGCCCAAAGTAAACTGCCTGTTACTCAGGCCCAGAAGCTTGGATATGCGTATAAGTAGTAGCATTGGATAGAAAACACTCGGAAGTTCCTAAAACTGTTAAAATAATGTCTGTGAGTATAACAGAACTGATACGAGCAAAATCCACCCAGGAAGTGGAATTTTTTGAGGTGACCAGTTTTCAATTGAAGGCCTATTGGTTATATAGAGGAATAGCTCCCAGATTGATAGAGGAATAGCTCCCAGATTCCACTAGATGTCAACAGTCTTTAGAAAAATGTTTCAAACTTTTATATTCAATAACCATGGAGTTAGAGAAGTTCTTCCTGAGGTCATGTCAAGTGTCCTATTATGGATTTAGCGCATAACAGGGAGTGCGCTCTTAGCTCTTTTTCTCTTCTATTCATCAGGCTATATTCCGTCTGAAATATTATTGTTTATATTCATTTTAGGTTATCTGAGTATTGATTAGAAATGCTGTTTGACTTGTTTTGACGAACTTTACCGGTACTTTTGGGATATTGTTTGTCTGCATGGATGAACGCCTTTGGGCAGGTGGATTACTGAACAAAACGCGCCAACCAAACAGAGCTTTATGGATATAAAGAGGGACTTTATCGAACAAAAGGACCTTTTATTGTGTAACCAGTATGCTTGGGTATGCCATCAGATGAAGATCTTCAAAGGTAAGCAATTTATTTTATGCTATTTCTGAGTTTTGTGACACCTCTGCTAGTTATGTTATTATGCTAATTGAATATTTGAGCGGGGCGCTGTCCTCAGACAATCAAATGTTCTGCTTTCGCTGTAAAGCCTTTTTGAAATCTGACAACGCTGTTAGATTAACAAGATTCTAAGCTTTTGAATTGAGTGCAACACTTGTATTTTCATGAATGTTTGAAATTAGTATTTCTGTCATTTGAATTTGGCGCTCTGCAATTTCACCGGATGTTGTCGATGTGGGATGTGACCGTCCCCCCTAGCGCAAAGAGGTTGAAGGCACAGTCAACTTAGTGTATGTAAACTTCTGACCCTCTGGAATTGTGACACAGTGAATTATAAGTGAAATAATCTGTCTGTAAACAATTGTTGGAAATATTACTTGTGTCATGCACAAAGTAGATGTTCTAACCGACTTTCCAAAACTATAGTTTGTTAACAAGACATTTGTGGAGTGGTTGAAAAACGAGTTTTAATGACTCCAACCTAAGTGTATGTAAACTTCCGACTTCAACTGTATATAGTTCTGTCCTATGATATACATGTTTTATGTTTTGTGTGGACTCCAGGAAGAGTAGCTGCTGCTAATGGGGATCATAATAAATTACAAAATCTAGTGGTCAAAACCTGGTACTTCACACAACTTTATGGTAAATATTGCAAGCAAACATTACCAGATGCACAGGGAGTGCATTACATAGTATGGAGAAGCAATACTCCAAGCCACAGATTCATACTACTTGTCTAACATAGAGAACTGATACTGTATACTGGTTGTTTAGGTGGAATTGGTGTGGGGGGTCCAGGAGTGGCTAATTGATAATTTTGGGGGGTTTCCTTATATCTTACTCATTGGTAGGAACAAGTTTGGTTGAAGTCGGATGTTGGGTACTATGATTATTGAATACTATCTCAATCCTATACATTTAAATGGCCAATTTGGGTGCAATCAATTACTTTAATTTCAAAATATCTTTCAACAAAATAATGTTTCAGGAATGCTAATTGTATCTGTTAATAACTACAGAAATTATTTCAGAACAATCTAATCCTTTTTCTGGTGCTTTTTGAGGTGGAATGACCCTGTACCATTTTGACCTCTTCCCCAACCCAAGGCTCAGTCAGAAGAGGCATTCATCCCCCAGCGACAGGCAATAAGGGAGTACAGGTGAAAACATGTGTCATCAGTCATGTCCTCAATGTGCAGTTGTGATAGCTGGCTGCACACTGGATGCTTCACCTGTCTGGTCGGATTAAAACTGATGTTTTTTTATTTCTCCTGGGAGTATTCAATTTCCTACTGTGAAATGGGATTTGAGGAATGTCGGTGCTGCTCTCTTATGCAGAGATTACTCTCTCTCCTGGGCTACTGTGAATTTTAAACGTCACCCCTATGTACACTATAAAACATATTATTTGAATCAACCTATGCTAACTGTTACATTTCTTACATTTGATAATTAGCAAACCTATATGTCAAGGTGCAACCTATTTCTTTCACCACTCAATTTACTTTCCCGTTTTGGTAAAGCTAATAAATACATAAATACAAACTAACATATGAACCTATACAACCAATTTTTTCATGTTGTACCAAGTATATGTTTTGGTATATACAGTACCAGTCAAAAGTTTGGACATACCTACTCATTCAAGGGTTTTTCTTTATTTTTACTATTTTCTACATAGTAGAATAATAGTGAAGACATTGAAACTATGAAATAACACATGAAATCATGAAGTCACCAGAAAAGTATTTTAGATTCTTCAAAGTAGCCACCCTTTGCCTTGATGGCAGCTTTGCACACTCTTGGCATTCTCTCAACCAGCTTCACCTGGAATGCTTTTCCAACAGTCTTGAAGGCGTTCCCACATATGCTGAGCACTTGTTGGCTGCTTTTCCTTCACTCTGCAGTCCAACTCATCCCAAACCATCTCAATTGGGTTGAGGTCGGGTGATTGTGGAGGCCAGGTCATGTGATGCAGCACTCCATCACTCTCCTTGTTAAAATAGCCCTTATACAGCATGGAGGTGAGTTGGGCCATTGTCCTGTTGAAAAATAAATGAACAAACCGCAAATCAGATGGGATGACGAGCAATGGACTAATGTCCATTGCTCATGTTTCTTGGCCCAAGCAAGTCTCCTTTTCTTATCGGTGTCCTTTAGTAGTGGTATCTTGGCAGCAATTCGACCATGAAGGCCTGATTCATGCAGTCTTCTCTGAACAGTTTATGGTGAGATGTGTCTGTTACTTGAACTCTGTGAAGCATTTATTTGGGCTGCAATTTCTGAGGCTGGTAACTCTAATGAACTTATTCTCTGCAGCAGAGGTAACTCTGGGTCTTCCTTTTCTGTGGCAGTCCTCATGAGAGCCAGTCTCATCATAGCGCTTGATGGTTTTTGTGACTGCACTTGAAGAAACGTTCAAAGTTCTTGACTGACCTTCATGTCTTAATGTAATGATGGACTGTCGTTTCTCTTTGCTTATTTGAGCTGTTCTTGCTATAATATGGACTTGGTCTTTTACCAAATAGGGCTATCTTCTGAATATCACCCCTACCTTGTCACAACACAACTGATTGGCTCAAACGCATTAAGAAGGAAATAAATTCCATAAATTAACTTTTAACAATGCACACCTGTTAATTGAAATGCATTCCAGGTGAAGCTGGTTGAGAGAATGCCATGAAACTGGTCCGTGAGATTCTTGATATGCACTGTATAGCAAGCTCAGACTCCATGTCATCAGACAATACCTTGTGTGCCTCTGCTGCTCTATCATAGCCTCTCTTTTGCACAGCTACATGTTCGTTTTCTTTCTGTCATCTCTTGCTATTGCTTAAATGGACTTCTTCCCTTCTCTCATTTCTTTGGCTGCTCTTTCAATAACTTTAAGGGAGGCTAGACCTCTGCTTGTTGTTACGTTTTACAGCATGATTATGTCTGCTCTGTAAAAATAAAAATGTACTATCTTGAGTTCATATGCATGACAAAAAAATACTATGAATATTATGCATAAAACTGACTAAATGTAATCATAATTTGTAAGGGGTATGGTGGTCCTTAGTGGTGACTACTGAGGGGAGGACGGCTCATAATAGTGGCTGGAATGGAGTGAATTGAAGCATATTAAACACATAAAAACATGTGTTTGATACCATTCCATTCAATCCATTCCGGACATTATTATGAGCCATCTTCGCCTCAGCAGCCTCCACTGGTGGCTGTTGGCTCAACTTACCCCAAGGCAAACATTTTTTATATATTAGCCCACACAGCTACAAGGGTGCACTTTCATGCTAGGTTTACTACCTCATATTGTAGCTTATAGAGACCCCCCAACAATCTTAAAATAATCTACTTTGGTTGAGATACAAGCATCATGAAACCTATCACAAATTCATTTGACTTTGTAGAAATACGTTTTTTGGATCTAACTTGCTTACCACTTTTTCCATGTGGTTTCTTACTTCACAGGCTCCATGAAATGATGACCTCTTCCTAAATATTTGATCACATGATTTACTTTGTGTATTATTTCCTAGAAACAAGGACGGGTTCAATTAACCCTTTGGCTCAATTTACCTCACTCTCCCCTAAGAATTTGATTGATGGCAACAAATAAGGTATATCTACCGCCCATGCTCAACTGGCCACCAATCAACTGCAACTGGCCACCATTGTTCTTGAGAATCTCTGGGGTGCATTGACAAGCCGCTGGCAGTGTCTGAAATCTGGCTTGCCTACTACTTATTTAAACTGCATACTGTGTACTAATCGTACTGCATACTCTTTAAAGCATAATGTTTAGTAAAAACAAATGCATTAATAAAGAAATATCAGCATACTTCCCACTGGGCACAGACATCATTTCAATATCTAGATTTCATTTACATTTGGTTGAGTTGTCATCTAATGAGAATTCAATGTGAAATTGATCAAAAATGTTACCCTGTCATTTAGTTAAAAGTTGGGTGAAAAAAATACTAAATTCCCTGACAAATCCTATCATTTTTGCACGTTGAGTCAACGTCATCACATATAATTGTTTGGTTGAAATGACGTGGCAACATGGTTGGTTCAACCCGTTGATTCGTCCTCCTGAGAATGCGTCATCTAATGCACAATTACATTGATTCGCGCCATTCGTTCATTTTGGTACAGCGCGTCCCCTCAGCTGATTATCAGCTGTTGTCTCAAAAGGACACATGGATCTATCGCTCACATTTATATGGGCGCTCATAGCCTAGCCACTGCTCGGAGATTCAGGAATGAGTAATTGATTGGATGTGTGCAATGCCTCCTTAATGTGTTCAGCTGGGGATGACTGGATGCTGTGTAGGCAGGGAGAGAGTAGACAATGACAATGACCAAAATAATGTCAGATGCAATGATGCAATTCCCACAGAGTGCAAACAGCGGTGCACATTTGAATGCCTCCTGTTCTGAGGAAAGGAAGTAATTGACAGGAAGAGTCTCGACACATCATAGACGATTCCAGAAGTCATTAAAGGCACAACTCGACAACCTCAAGAAAAATCTCTGGACAGGACTCATCCATTAAAAATACAGATATAGGATCTTAATTCAATCATTATTTTGTTGCTGAGAAAGTTCCTGCATCACAGAAAATGCAGTTGAGCTTTGTGATATAGAAAAAACAAAAATAGGACAGCGCTCTGGTGAATAAACTTAAATTAACATATTTGTATTGTCGTACAAACGTTTGGTGTATGAGCCTTTCTTTAGCGTGCATAGGAGGCAATGGCAATCAATGTCACAACAACAATATAGGCCACACACAGGTGGGCATAATTATAGATTCTCAAAGTCAGTATTGGCCCAATCAAGAGATCCTAGCAGAAGGAGCAGTGGGGGAAATATTACTATTACATTTACAGTTGAAGTCGGAAGTTGACATACACTTAGGTTGGGGTCATAAAAACTTGTTTTCCAACCACTCCACAAATTTCTTGTTAACAAACTATAGTTTTGGCAAGTCGGTTAGGACTTCTACTTTGTGCATGACACAAGCAATGTTTCCAACAATTGTTTACAGACAGATTATTTAACTTATAATTCACTGTATCACAATTCCAGTGGGTCAGAAGTTTACATACACTAAGTTGACTGTTGACTGTACCTTGGAAAATTCCAGAATTTTTTTTTATGGCTTGAAGATGTGGATGTGGATGTATTTCAAGGCCTACCTTCAAACTCAGTGCCTCTTTGCTTGACATCATGGAAAAATCAAAAGAAATAAGCCGAGACCTCAGAAAAAGAAATGTAGACCTCCACAAGTCTGGTTCATCCTTGGGAGCAATTTCCAAACGCCTGAAGGTACCACGTTCATCTGTACAAACAATAGAACGCAAGTACAAACACCATTGGACCACGCAGCCATCATACCGCTCAGGAAGGTGATGCGTTCTGTCTCCTAAAGATGAACGTACTTTGGTGCGAAAAGTGCAAATAAATCCCAGAACAACAGCAAAGGACCTTGTGAAGATGCTGGAGGAAACAGGTACAAAAGTATCTATATCCACAGTAAAATGAGTCCTATATTGACATGACCTGAAAGGCCACTCAGCAAGGAAGAAGCCACTGCTCCAAAACCGCCATAAAAAAAGCCAGTCTACGGTTTGCAACTGCACATGGGGACAAAGATCGTACTTTTTGGAGAAATGTCCTCCGGTTGGATGAAACAAAAATAGAACTGTTTGGCCATAACGACCATCGTTATGTTTGGAGGAAGAATGGGGAGGCTTGCAAGCCGAAGAACATCATCCCAACCGTGAAGCATGGGGGTGGCAGCATCATGTTGTGTGGGTGCTTTGCTGCAGGAGGGACTGGTGCACTTCACAAAGCAACATCTCAAGACATCAGTCAGGAAGTTAAAGCTTGGTCGCAAATGGGTCTTCCAAATGGACAATGACCCCAAGCATATTTCCAAAGTTGTGGAAAAATGGCTTAAGGACAACAAAATCAAGGTATTGGAGTGGCCATCACAAAGCCCTGACATCAATCCCATAGAACATTTGTGGGCAGAACTGAAAAAGCGTGCGCGAGCAAGGAGGCCTGACCCAGTTACACTAGCTCTGTCAAGAGGAATGGGCCAAAATTCACCCAACTTATTGTGGGAAGCTTGTGGAAGGCTGCCCAAAACGTTTGACCCAAGTTAACCAATTTAAAGGCAATGCTACCAAATACTAATTGAGTGTATGTAAACTTCTGACATACTGGAAATGTGATGAAAGAAATAAGATCTGAAATAAATTATTCTCTCTACTATTATTCTGACATTTCACATTCTTAAAATAAAGTGGTGATCCTAACTGACTGAATTTTTTCTAGGATTATCTTTCAGGAATTGTGAAAAACTGAGTTTAAATGTATTTGGCTAAGGCGTATGTAAACTTCCGACTTCAACTGTACATAAATTCACTGAAAATCCACAATAACAAACATATTAACAGTACTACACTTTTCATGTAACCTACTTTTTGCCAGCTAACAGCCTAACCACCGTTTGAGCAACACTATGGATTAAATGTTCAAATCCTGTTATTATTGTGCTGTGACAATATAGGTCAAATAAAGATCCTACACCTGTATGCTTTTAATTGTTGGAATATGTCTGCTTTAATCACACAGTACTCCAATTATGCCTAGAAATCTTAGGGACACAAGATATGGAATTCACAGGAAGCGAGAGCTTTTAAGTAGGAATGGCTCCCAAGCCACCCTTCGTGCACTGCTTCCTAAATCGGGTCTGGCCAAGTGTGTCTCTTCAAAAAGGTATGCAATTTAGAATTTTGGTTCAGCCACTGTAAGTAAATGGGAAGTGTGTGCTTGTTTTGTTCTTTTTTAGATGGATTAATTTCAGTCCAGACTGGTTCAGTAAATATAAATGTTGTGTTTCCTTGGGAGCAGCAGAGCCTGAGGAGGATATGAGGGGAAGCGAGACGGCCAGTGGCTTTGGCCATATGGGAGGTGGCTCAAGGAAGGAGCAGGATACAGAGGAGGGAAGTGCTTGTTAGAATCTGAGGTTAGAATCTGCATGCCCCTGGTTTTTCCAGGTTGGTCTAATTGCTGACGCAGAAACATTAAGAAGTGCTGCTTTTCTGAAAACGGGTTTTCTTCAGCAAAGCATAGAGCTGGATCTGCAAAATAGATGACCCGCGAAGTGAACTTATTTCAACAGAAAACTACTTTAGTGATCTGAAATACATTGGAGTATTAAATGTACCTTAAAAACTAAGCAAAACAGCTGAAACATAATCATCAAATAGAGATGTTTCTGAACACAGCCTATAATTACTCTTTACAGACTTTCCATCCCATTAGTGCATCAATTTACTTGTTGGGGGGAAATGGTTAACCATCCAGAAAAAGGCACTCAATATGATAATTACTTTGGTTTCTTCCACAACACTGGATGAGACAGAACTACAGGAATGTTAATGTTAAAGCCTGTATCAAAATAAAGATAAACAAACAGCGTTGTCTTCCTGGCAATATGGAAACAACTGTGACACAGTAGGCCTGCACACCTGAGATTGGACAAATTAGGGCAGTACATTTCACCATAGCAGACAGGGTCATACATAGGTTTATTCGCAAAGGGAAACCAAAGCAACACTTCTGAGGACATTCAATTGGAGTACTTAGAAATGTGTATCAATGTTGTGCTCACAATAAAATAATGCCAGATTTTTCTCATTTTTTGTTATACTTTGCTGTTCGACTCCAAAAGTTTGGATATCTAGGATTGTAAAGGGTTCTATAGTGGGCTACAGCAGTAATAGTTGTACAGTACAATAGAGTGGGCCTTTAACATTGTTCATCCTGCAATTGGAAAATACTGTTTGCTGTTTGTAAAAAAAAAAGCCTAGGACAAGTGTTGGGAAGGAGGATAAAGTATAAACCAGTAACCAATGATCTGGGATTACCAATGGCTGTCTCACGGAGATAGGATATCTAAAAACACCCTAATTATGGGTGTAAAATAAGATTAAGATCACGTTATACCACAGCATTGTTGAATACTCATTTCTGATTGGCTAGAAGGGCATTCTAGAATTAAAACCAGATAACAGGACAGTTTTAAAAGATATCGGGACAGTTAGAAATTATATTGGGACACCTTGCAATCATGACTCAATCATGCGCCCACACATGCAGACCGTACTTGCTACAAAGTTACTGAAAGCTAAACCAACAATCACACAAACAGAAATTGGATACATTGAAAACGTAGGTCCAATGAAGAAAAACTTAGCTAGCTGTTTTTGCAGACATATTTTTTTGGAGCACCTAACATGGTGAGTGATGAACACAAATTTCTCCGGCACCTACTGTAGTCATGACGCAAGTGGAGCTATGCTGTCAAATCCTCCCACATGAAATTTCTATATTTAACCAGCTGTTTTCAGCAACTGATGTTTTTTTATTAGGTTGTCATATTGACAGGTTTTCTAGCAACAAAATATTTTGGGGCGGCAAGTAGCCTAGTGGTTAGTTCATTGGACTAGTAACTGAAAGGTTTCAAGATGGAATCCCTGAGCTGACAAGGTAAAAATCTGTCGTTCTGCACCTGAACAAGGCAGTTAACCCACTGTTCCTAGGCAGTCATTGAAAACAAGAATTTGTTCTTAACTGACTTGCATAGTTAAATAAAGGTAAAATTAAAGGTAAAAAAATAAATAAATAAATGTAGCTAGCTTCTAGCCTAGTGTTTGATATGCAATGTGATCTCATCATAATGAAGTGTTGACGAGTGTCCTGACAAGAAGGCACTATGCCAGGCAAAATTGGGCCTCATCATGCTATTGTAATGGATGTATCCAAATGAATGTTAATAGAAAACAGCTTAAACAAACGCAAATGCAACTACGTTGTAGCTAGTTAGCTAGCTAGCAAGCAAGGGACACAGAATATACAACTGGGATGCGTTCTTAAAGTGAAACTAACAGCGTTAGTTTGCAGATATAAAACAAACAGACAATCATAATATCAGTCAAAAATATCAAATTCCCAGTTTATGGTACAAAACCAACTTCATAAGAGGTTTTAAAAATAGGTTATATTTGACTCAAAATTACATGACGTACAGTAAGGCATTGTTGGCAGAATAGATGGATGCAGTTCAATGCATGATTCATTTAATTCACCAATAACTTTCTTGGTAGTCCAAAAAATATTGCTATCAGGTTGTAAATCACAGCCGGCCTTCTACATTGTTTGCTGCCTCCATTCAGGATGCACTGTTTCAGTTTCAATGACAAAATATTTTGGACAAAAACTGACTAATTTGTATTTGGATTTATTAAGGATCCCCATTAACTGCTGCCAGGGACGCAGCTACTCTTCCTTGGGTCCAGCAACATTAAGACAGTTATATATAATAAAAAATATTACATGACATTACATTTCATAACACTATTCACAACACATTAAGTGTGTGCCCTCAGGCCACTAGCCTACTACCACATATCTACAATACAAAATCCATGTGTACGTGTATTTACGATGAAAAAAATCATTGAAGTAGTTTTCAATATCTGTGGGTGTAACTAAGGATGGGATTCCAATCAAACTAGCAAGGGCAATGATCACAAGTCAGGCATAACGTGACTAATAAGCTAATGTATCTATTTATGTAGCAAGAAATGTGAATCGCTTTGCTAGCTATGCTGAACTTGAACGACTGTTATTCAGTTAGCATTTCTCTTGAGTTCGCACATTCACTCTGGCTATCTACTCCAATTTCAGAACACTCTCGTCAGAACACTCTCGGCACAGAATAACTGATGAATTTATGAATGTGCAACACCCACTGAATATGACCAGTGTAGCGTAGGCAAAAAAAAGTAATAGTTAGTCACGAATGCTCCAGATAACATTTAAAAAACCTAACCAGCTCTGATAGGGCGAGTAAAATGGTCACAGTGAGATGTTCTCTCATTCAGTCTAGAAGCAGCTAGCTAGTAAGCTAGACAACTTTAGCCAGTTAGCTTGGGTGCTTGGTTTGGACAAGCATGCATTGGCAGGCAAGCCGCAGAAGGACGAGTAGGCTACTATTCCCCATCGTTTATCAGTGCAATTTTGATGGCCAACTATCTGAAACATTTTAAGAGGGTTTATCTAATGTTCCCTCGTTAGATTTTAGCTCACCTCGCTCTGGCTAGCATTCGTTTTTTATCTTGTTGTTGATGTGCATAACTGAGGGAGAGAGAGCCTACCTTTTCATGGTTGTTTGAGAGAGCCTACCTTTTCATGGTTGTACTGCTACACTGGGCGCCCGGGGAGCAGTTGTTGTGGATTCGATGCCATCAACCCTCCATTTGCCAGCTCAGTTCCTGCCAGATTTTTCGGTTACTAACCGCTAGGCTACCTACTGCCCCATGTAGAACATATGCTTCTGTATTGAATATTCTGAAAGACATTAGTGTTGAAGATTGCAGCTAATTCCAGTTTAGCATGACTTTGAGAGATCTAAAGCGCATTAAAAGAGTCCAAAGTCCCCAAATAAGAAGAAAAGGTTTGTTCTGGCGTGATATCCCTCAAACCTTTTACTGCAGTGGGCCAAATCAGGGTCACATCGAGTGTTTCTTGGTAGTCTTAAACAAAACAAAAGTATACACCTCACACACATTGTTATGGGCTTACATAAAACCAGACACCTGTACTATTTCAGATATGGAGTTGAAATGTATTTACTTTGAGTTTGCATCCAAATATTACACATCAGATACATCACAGACGCCTGAAATATAACAAAAACATTTGACATAGAAATAGTGTTTATTTTATGAAATTATTACAAAAATATATAACATTCCACCCATAAGGCCACTAGGTCATTTGACTGCAGGAAAAGGCTACCATTATACTTCCCACACCATTAACATATTAATACGAGGCAGATCCATGACTCCCACTGTGCAGAGGATTTGCTGTGGGACTTGGTATGACTTGGTATCACCGCCTGGTATGGGAACTACTCAGCATCCGACCATAAGGCGATACAGAGGGTAGTGCGTACAGCCCAGTACATCACTGGGGCCAAACTTCCTGCCATCCAGGACCTATATACTTGGCGGTGTGAGAGGAAGGCCCAAAAACTTCAGTCACCCATGTCATAGACTGTTCTCTCTGCTACCGCGCGGGAAGCGGCACACTGGAGCACCAAGTCTAGGTCCAAAAGGCTCCTTAACAGCTTCTATCCCCAAGCCATAAGACTGCTGAACAATTAATCAAATGGCCACCCGGACTATTTGCATTGTCACCGCCCCTTTGTTTTTACACTGCTGCAACTTGCTGTTTATTATCTGTGGTGCATAGTCACTTTACCCCTACCTATATGTACAAATTACCTCGACTAACCTGTACCCCCACACATTGACTCGGTACCGGTACCCACTGTATATAGCCTCATTATTGTTCTTTTTTTGAGTTACTTTTAAAAATATATTTTTCATTTTTAACTTTAGTTTATTTAGTAAATATTTTCTTAACTATATTTTCTTAAAACTGCATTGTTAGGTAAGGGCTTGTAAGTAAGCATTTCACGGTAAGGCCTACACCTGCTGTATTTGGCGCATGTGACAAATACATTTTATTTTATTTTATTTGGTGGAATTCAAAAACTCTGGCACTGTAGTAGTAGGGACTAGGGAGTGCTCAGTGCATGGGCAACCTAACCTTAGCATGGGAATGCTCTAACAACTCAGAGGGGGTTCATTTGACTGATATTTCCATTTCTTACTGCCACTGTTACATTTAAGCAGCCCTTTGCTGCAGAATCAGACCGGGCTAAAGCCATCACCAAATCTATAGGGATGTTTATCGCTGCAGACATGAGGCCATTCTCTGTTGTAGAAAACAAAGGATTTCAAAATATGGTGAAAGTGCTTGAGCCACGCTACGAAATCCCCTCGCACACCCACTTCAGTATGAAGATCGTGCCAGAACTGTAAGAACAGGAAAATATCAAAACTGTCGACAAATTATCTAAGGCATCCTCTGTTGCCCTTACCACAGACGGGTGGACCTCCAGGGCAATGGAAAGCTATGTGACTGTGAATGCTCACTACACCACAGAGGAGATGCGAAGTCCAGTGCTACAGACATGCCCCCCTCTATGAGAGTCACACAGGCACAAATCTGGCACAGGGACTGCTAGGAGCAGTAGCAGAGTGGAAGCTAGAGAGGCCCAATAGCAATATCCCAATCACCACAGATAATGCCAAGAACCAAGTAAATGCAGTGATAGAAGCTGGACTGGGGCCACACATGTGATCAATTTAGCATCCCAAAGGGGAATCTCAGTGAACCAGATGGACCGCCTTCTTGGATCAGGAAGGTGGTTTCTTTTTCCACCGAAGCACAACAGCCGCTCATGTGCTTAAGACCAAGTAAGAAACGCTACAGCTACCGACCCACAAGATCATACACGATGTCACAACAAGATGGAACTCCACTTATGACATGTTGGAGCGCTATCTTGAGCAGCAGACAGCTGTATATTCTGCACTGACAGACAAGACCCTGAAAAAAGACATCGTCACCTTGTCTGATGATGACGTGAAAGTGGCAGAGGAGGTCCTCCAGGTGCTCAAACCCCTCAAAACGGTTACAACCCTATTGAGCACTGAAACTGCACCGTCTGTGTCCATGATCCTACCTCTGAAAACAAGGATTCTACAATCCATGGCCCCAAGTGAGGAAAACAGCACCCTCACTAGAGATGTCAAGGCTGCCATTAGAGAGGACCTGAACCCCAGATACCCCCCTAATGTTCAGGACTACCTTCATAGATCTACTGCACTGGATCCAAGGTTCAAGTCCTTGTCTCACCTAGACCCTGCCCTACGCCGGAGGACATACAGTATTCTCACCACTGAGAGTATGGCCACTGAAGAGGTAAAAACAAAATGAGTGAATTACTTAAATAATAAATATACTGCAGTCTAATCTTAGTCTATGCTATTGCTATTAGAATCATCCATTTTTGATTTGGAATAATAATGGCTTTTACTAAATGTTTTTGCCACAATCATAGTTCTATGAAATATGAATAGCTAATTAGTTAGTTTAATAGATCAAGTCATTTTTTCTGCAGGGTTAAGCCACAGAGCCAACAGGAGCAGACTCAGAGGCATCTCCTCCACAAAATAATTTGGCCATGAAGGAGCTTTTCGGGGAGACCCTGCGAGCAAGGACACAGGACGTTTTCCAACACCATCAAAAAGGAGGTGGCATCCTTCAAGGCAGCAAGCGGCATTCCAGTGGATGGCGATCCACTGGTATGGTGGAAAAGCAATGAGTGTAAATACCCTCACATTGCCATGATGGCAAGACGCTACCTGGCTGTGCTTGGCACTTCAGTTCCTGGCGAGAGTGTGTTCTCCACGGCACGGGACATAGTGACTGCAAAGAGGTCTACCCTCTCCCCAGACAATGTAGACATCCTCATCTTTTTGGCAAATAGTTTGAAGTTATAAGCTCAGGTCTGCTTTGCTTTCTTTCTTTTTTTTATGATGTGGACACAGGCAATTTTTTTATTCACTATTGTTCAAAGGAAGAAGGTATCATACCTCATATTGGACTCTAATTTAACAATTGAGTATTGAATATTTTATTTTAATATTTCATTTAAACATTGAAAGGTTCCTTGCTTTAAGTGTTCTTTAAGTAATAAATGGAAAGCAAAGTTATATTTGTCTCAGTTTTTTTTTCTGATCTGAAAAATTATCCGATCCGTGACTCAAAACCGTGATCCGATCCGAACCGTGAGTTTTGTGATCCGTTGCACCACTAGTTATTTATAATAAAAGTGACTCCAAAATGACCCAATACATTTTATTTAGCACAAAATAATCTGAAACACAACCAAAACTAACTGCATATGCATCCAACAAGTTTGTAGAGTCACAAGCTTGATGTAGTCATTACGTGCTAGGAATATGGGACCAAATACTAAACTTTAGACACGTTTTATTTATAAGAATCTTTAGGGGTGTCAATCATTTTGGCACCCACATTCTTGAGAATTTTTTTTTCTTCTGGTGCATTCTTGTTTGAGCGAGGGAGAGAGAAAGATAACTGCAGGTTTTCAGTGAATTTATTTAAATCCCAGGGCTCATTTGAATTTCAGGAAAATTCTCAGTGACAACAGTGGTCAAATTAAGATATCACATCTGTAAATGGACAAAGACTCCCGTGTGGGATGGGACACTGTGGACCAACGCATCTGTACCCAAAGCAGATAGCACTCAACACCAGGCCTCCTGCTGTTAATCTCTGAAGGGATGGTGGCCGGAGCTACTGTGCCATGGACCAACCTTTTATGGCAGAATAAGGTGGTACCCGGGGGGATGGACTTATCTAAATTGAGCATGGAGAATATTATGCCTGAAAAATAAATTACTGGCAAGAAGAGGATGAGTTCCTGTCACAGTAAGGGTCAAATATGCACCACAACATCCCATCATCCTCTCTGCGTGACTCCTGAAGGACACAGTGCCTGGTGCATGTGGTGCTGATGGCTGCATCACTGGTGCCACACAGCAGCACTGTGGCAGTGTCAATTTGAATTTCAAAACTTCTGTAGAGAATTCCAATGCTTCTGAGTGATGCATGGGGAGTCGTTATTGAGTATTGATGTGGTGTCTCAACAAAACAACCAACGGAGAATTGCTTTATCTCTCTCGCTCTCTCTCACACATGCGCTTGTTCACACATGCGCACACACACAAACACACATTCTCACAGAAAATACGGTAACACTTTACTTGACACTCAGTGTCATAACACGTTATGACACGGTCATAACCATGTCATAATATGTCATAAAAGCTGACAAAACTTGTCATAACCTGTCATAATATGATCAGAACACAGTCATTACTCATATTTACACCTGTTGTTACATACAGTATATTGCATTATTTATGGATGGTTATAACACCTACATAAGAGTGTCAAAACCCACATATTTTCAACAACAACAAAGGATTCTTAAATTCTTAAATCTTTTGTTGTTGTTGTAATGAATTCCTTACAATCATGTTTTTTTAATCATATTTTAAAATACACTTCATGACCATCCTGTGTCACTTTACTTGGACTAAGAAAATACATTTTATGACACTGTCAAGAAGCATTATGACCTTCCTGTGTCACTTTACTTGGACTAAGAAAATACACTTTATGACATTATCAAGAACCATTATGACCATCCTGTGTCACTTTACTTGGACTAAGAAAATACACTTTATGACACTGTCAAGAAGCATTATGAGTCATAATTCAAATAAAATTCAATCAAATTGTATTGCTCACTTACATGTGATTAGCAGATGTTATTGCGGGTGTAGCGAAATGATTGTGCTTCTAGCTCCGACAGTACAGTAATATCTAACAAGTAATATCTAACAAATTACACAACATATACCCAATACACACAAATCTAAGTAGGAATGAATTAAGACTATATATGTATGGACGAGCGATGTCAGAGCGGAACAGACTAAGATACTGTCACACCCTGATCTGTTTCACCTGTCTTTGTGATTGTCTCCACCCCCCTCCAGGTGTCACCCATCTTCCCCATTATTCCCTGTGTATTTATACCTGTGTTCTCTGTTTGTCTGTTGCCAGTTCGTCTTGTTTGTCAAATCAACCAGCGTTTTTGTGTCTCAGCTCCTGCTTTTCCCAGTCTCTACATTTCCTGCTCTCCTGGTTTTGACCCTTGCCTGTCCTAACTCTGAACCCGCCTGACTGACCACTCAGCCTGCCCCTGACCCTGAGCCTGCCTGCCGACCGGTACATTTGCCCCACCTCTGGATTATTGACCTCTGCCTACCCTGACCCTGAGCCTGCCTGCCGTCCGGTACCGTTGCCCCACCTCTGGTTTATTGACCCCTGCCTGCCTTGGCCTGTCTATTCCCTGCCCCTGTTGGATTATTAAACCATTGTTAATTCGACGTTGTCTGCATCTGGGTTTTACCTTCATACCCGATAGATACAGTAGAATAGTATAGAAAATTCTGTATATACATATGAGATGAGTAATGCAAGATATGTAAGCATTATTAAGTGAATGAGATACTGTAGAATAGTATAGAAAACAGTATATACACATGAGATGAGTAATGCTTGATATGTAAACATTAAGTGACTAAGATACCGTAGCATAGTATACAACACAATATATACATACAGTGAGGGAAAAAAGTATTTGATCCCCTGCTGATTTTGTACGTTTGCCCACTGACAAAGAAATGATCAGTCTATAATTTTAAAGGTAGGTTTATTTGAACAGTGAGAGACAGAATAACAACAAAAAATCCTGAAAAACGCATGTGAAAAACGTTATAAACTGATTTGCATTTTAATGAGGGAAATAAGTATTTGACCCCCTCTCAATCAGAAAGATTTCTGGCTCCCAGGTGTCTTTTATACAGGTAACGAGCTGAGATTAAGGAGCACACTCTTAAAGGGAGTGCTCCTAATCTCAGCTTGTTACCTGTATAAAAGACACCTGTCCACAGAAGCAATCAATCAATCAGATTCTAAACTCTCCACCATGGCCAAGACCAAAGAGCTCTCCAAGGATGTCAGGGACAAGATTGTAGACCTACACAAGGCTGGAATGGGCTACAAGACCATCGCCAAGCAGCTTGGTGAGGTGACAACAGTTGGTGCGATTATTCGCAAATGGAAGAAACACAAAAGAACTGTCAATCTCCCTCGCCCTGGGGCTCCATGCAAGATCTCACCTCGTGGAGTTGCAATGATCATGAGAACGGTGAGGAATCAGCCCAGAACTCCACGGGAGGATCTTGACAATGATCTCAAGGCAGCTGAGACCATAGTCACCAAGAAAACAATTGGTAATACACTACACCGTGAAGGACTGAAATCCTGCAGCACCCGCAAGGTCCCCCTGCTCAAGAAAGCACATATACATGCCCGTCTGAAGTTTGCCAATGAACATCTGAATGATTCAGAGGACACCTGGGTGAAAGTGTTGTGGTCAGATGAGACCAAAATGGAGCTCTTTGGCATCAACTCAACTCGCCGTGTTTGGAGGAGGAGGAATGCTGCCTATGACCCCAAGAACACCATCCCCACCGTCAAACATGGAGGTGGAAACATTATGCTTTGGGGGTGTTTTTCTGCTAAGGGGACAGGACAACTTCACCGCATCAAAGGGACGATGGACGGGCCATGTACCGTCAAATCTTGGGTGAGAACCTCCTTCCCTCAGCCAGGGCATTGAAAATGGGTCGTGGATGGGTATTCCAGCATGACAATGACCCAAAACACACGGCCAAGGCAACAAAGGAGTGGCTCAAGAAGAAGCACATTAAGGTCCTGGAGTGGCCTAGCCAGTCTCCAGACCTTAATCCCATAGAAAATCTGTGGAGGGAGCTGAAGGTTTGAGTTGCCAAACGTCAGCCTCGAAACCTTAATGACTTGGAAGAAGATCTGCAAAGAGGAGTGGGACAAAATCCCTCCTGAGATGTGTGCGAACCTGGTGGCCAACTACAAGAAACGTCTGACCTCTGTGATTGCCAACAAGGGTTTTGCCACCAAGTACTAAGTCATGTTTTGCAGAGGGGTCAAATACTTATTTTCCTCATTAAAATGCAAATCAATGTATAACATTTTTCACATGCGTTTTTCTGGGTTTCTGTTGTTGTTATTCTGTCTCTCACTGTTCAAATAAACCTACCATTAAATTTATAGACTGATCATTTCTTTGTCAGTGGGCAAACGTACAAAATCAGCAGGGGATCAAATACTTTTTTCCCTCACTGTATGTATGAGTAATGCAAAAAAATATGGTGAAAGTGCTTGAGCCATGCTACGAAATCCCCTCATGCACCCACTTCAGTATAAAGATTGTGCCAAAACTTTATGAACTGGAAAATATCAAAACTGGGCAGACCGCACCACCCTCTGGAGAGCCCTGCGGTTGTGGGCGGTGCAGTTGCCGTACCAGGCGGTGATACAGCCCGGGTGTCAAGTACCGAAAATCCTTTACACTGGACCCAGCAACACCTCATTTTACCATTGTCTGACAACATTTTTAACAAACATTCTCATACTGTCATCTGACTGTATATTCAGCATCTATACATAGTAACCACAGGTCCCAGGCACTCACTGTAACTATTCTACTGTAACTTATCTTAATTACCTGCTAATGAGGAGCATGATGAACACTCTTCCTCCAGAGCGGAGAACAGCCATCATTGCTGGAGGTGTGGAGGCGTCTGGTGAAGTCTATCTGAAATAATAGAAAAGAGAAAACTCAATCCCTAAATATAGGTACACTCAGGCGTTTGTGCATGTTCAATGCCTACAGTACTTCACATATGGTCATCGACTGAATAATACTTAGTTCAGATCCAGTGAAAAGGACTCTGTTCAGGTGCAGTTTCCAAATTAGCTGAGGGGCATCACAGATGTTTGAGCCTTCTGTGCTGTTTTTGTACACTGTACAGTCAGGTTCCAAAATATTGGCACCCTTGATAAAGGAGAAAAAAAGCCTGAATAAAATTAATAACAAATACTGAGGTATATTTTGTATACTCCCAAAAAAGTACATTTATTATTTTAGACTAATACAATTGCTCAGAGAAAGAGATTTTGTTTAAAACCTCTTAAATGTTACTAAATGTAATCGAAAATGTAATCTAAGTCATCCCAGAAAGTAATTATTTATCATGAGAGGGCCATAAACAATAACTAGTAATGCTACAGTACATGCTGCAAAAAAGGTTCAAATCTCACCTTTCAAAAAAATTTAAAAAATAATTATACATTACTGAGGTGAAATCACTTTTGAGGACACAAACTCAAGTGCACATTACAAATATGATAAAAATATACAAATATAAAATATTTTCTATTATGTATTTTCTACTCAACAAAACTGTATGAATTCGGTTCGAAATGATTTAGATTTTTTCTAAATCAATTTATAAAACGTCTTACTATAACATTTCACCTTCCTTATAACTGTAAAATACATATTTGTATATTTAGTGTTAGAGAAAATATGCATATGCTTCTGTTTTTCAACGCTAAACCTACCACTGGTGTGCATGGCCAAAGAGCTCTATTTTCATGTAATTTCACCAAAACACTGGTTCCAATCCAAGTGCCATTTATCAAACTCCAGGACGTGCTATGGTCAGATGACATGAAAATTAGCTCTTTGGCCATGCATACCTGTGGTGGATTTGGCGTATTAAAATGGAAGCATATGCAGAAAAGTACCTCATACCTACTATAAAATATGGTGGTGGATATTTGATGTTATAGGGCTATTCTGCTTCCACTGATCATGGGACCAGGGTTAAGGTCAACGGCATCATGAACTTTTCCAAGTACCAGGATATTTTAGCCAAAAACCTGGTTGCCTCCTCCAAATGGCTGACATTTGGCCGCAAGTGGATCTTCCAGCAAGACAATTAACCCAAGCACAGATCAAAATCCACAAAGAAATTGTTAAATGAACACAAAATCAAGATTTTGCAATGGCCATCAAATCAAATCAAATTTTATTTGTCACATGCGCCAAATACAACAGGTGTAGACCTTACAGTGAAATGCACTTTTAGCTAACACAACGTGCCATTGGAACACATGAGTGATGATTGCTGATAATGGGCCTCAGTACGCCTATGTAGATATTCCATTAGAAATCAGCCGTTTCCAGCTACAATAGTCATTTACAACATTAACAGTCTACACTGTATTTCTGATCAATTTGATGTTATTTTAATGGATACATTTTTTAGCTTTTCATTCAAAAACAAGGACATTTCTAAATGACCCCAAACTTTTGAACGGTAGTGCATATACATAGGCCCCGCCCTGTGTTTTACCAGAGGCTGCTGTTCTATCCTACTGATAGAGTGTATAACCCGCCAGCTGTATGTTCTTAATGTCGTCGTTCAGCCACAACTCGGTGAAACATAAGATATTACAGTTTTAATGTCCGGTTGGTAGGATATCCGTGCTTTCAGTTCATCCCATTTATTTTCCAGCGATTGAACGTTAGCTAGCAGGACGGAAGGCAAAGTCAGATTAGCCACTCGTCACCTGATCCTCACAAGGCACCCTGATCTTTTTCAGCAAAATTTCAGTTTCCTTCTCCAGCGAATGATGGGGATCTGGACCTGGTCGGGTGTCCATAGTATATCCGTCCAGTCTGACTCATTGAAGAAAAACTCTTCGTCAATTTGAGGTGAGTAATCTCAGTTCTGATGTCCAGAAGCTCTTATGTACAAAACAAGTTACGAACAACGCGGAAAAATGTACAAAATGGCATGGTTGGTTAAGAGCTGATAAAACGGAAGCCATCCCCTCCGGCGCCATCATGGGAAAGGACTCGAACCGCATTCGTACCGAACCGGACTCGAACTGCATTCAAACCCCATTGAAAACATGAAGAGGGCATCCGTAAGCACAGACGAAGGATATAAAGGATCTGGAAAGATTGTATATGGAGCAATAGTCTAAGATCCTTCTCAATGTGTTCTCCAATTTCATAAAACATTTTAGAAAAGGGCTGTGCCGTTATCCTCGCAAGGTGAGATATTAAAAGGTATTGAAAACAGGGATACCAGAGGCGCATGTGCATACCAATAGGACGCATGAGGAGTGAGTAGCTCCGTTTCGTACCATCACAACTGTGGATATATGTAAGAAGCCAGACAAGATAGTTAAAATGAAGCCTCTAAAATCAATATATCCCCAAGCAACCGGGAGAGAGTGAGCAGTCAGTTACACTGAACAAAAAATATACATGCAACATGCAAAAACATTCTTGGGGGTGGCATGTCTGGTGAGTATGCAGGCCATGGAAGAACTGGGACATTTTCAGCTTCCAGGAATTGTGTACAGACCGGTGCGACATTGGGCCGTGCATTAGGATGATGAAACATAAGGTGATGAATGGAACGAAAATGGGCCTCAGGATCTCATCGCGGTATCTCTGTGCATTCAAATTGCCATTGATAAAATGTAATTGTGTTCGTTCTCCATAGCTTATGCCTGCCCATACCATAACCCCACCGCCCCCATGGGGCACTCTATTCACAACGTTGACATCAGCAAACCACTCACCCACATGATGCCATCTGCCCAGTACAGTTGAAACCGGGATTCATCCATGAAGACCACACTTCTCCAGCATGCCAGTGGCCATCAAAGGTGAGCATTTGCCGACTGAAGTCGGTAACGACGCCAAACTGTAGTTAGGTCAAGACCCTGGTGAAGATTACGAGCATGCAGATGGGCTTCCCTGAGACGAATTCTGACAGTTTGTGCTGAAATTATTCGGCTGTGCAAGCCCACAGTTTCATCAGCTGTCTGGGTGGCTGGTCTCAGACAATCCCGCAGGTGAAGAAGCCAGATGTGGAGGTCAGTCAGCATGCCAATTGTATGCTCCCTCAAAACTTGAGACATCTGTGGCATTGTGTTGTGTGACAAAACTGCACATTTTAGTGGCCTTTTATTGTCCCCAGCACAAGGTGCACCTGTGTAATGATCATGCTGTTTAATCAGCTTCTTGATATGCCACACCTGTCAGGTGGATGGATTATCTTGGCAAAGGAGAAATGCTAATTTACAGGGTCGTAAACAAATGTATGCACAACATTTTAGAGAAATAAGCATTTTGTGCTTATTGTAAAATTGTAAAATTTTTGTGATCTTTTATTTCAGCTCATGAAACATGGGACAACAAAATTGGCCTTCTGGAAACAAAGCTGCAAACTTGACCAGCAAGAATTGTGCCTTACATGGTGAGAAATACACATTAATTTTATATAGAATCTGAGCAATATTAGATCAAATCCAAACAGGAACTATTATTTTCAGCAGGTGACCTAAATCATACATTTGATAAGATTGAAAGACGTAGTAATAAAAAAGGCACATTTAGGGACCCTCCAAAGAGGCTGAAAAATAATTTACAGGACACTTAGAGATTACTATTGCTAAATAGAAAATATTATTCCTTTTTATTCTCAAAGTAAGAAAATCTATTCAAGAATTGACTACATTTTTACATCCAAAAATGCACAAAAGAATTCATGATATAGCGATATCGGATCATTCTCTGGTATCATGCTTAATCACACCAACTGAAAATAGACGTAGCAACAGAATTTAGAGAATTGACAGAGCACATCTTCTAGGCCCAAAATGTATTAAATACCTAAACTAAAAAATAAAAACCTTTACCATTACAAATGTAGACATAGAGGACAGAGAAAAGCCGACCCCAGATATAATTTGGAATACCTTTAAGGCGTACATTAGGGGAATGATAATCTCATACTCTGCAAAAGTTAAATCTGAATTAGAATGATTAATAAAATTAATAAAAATAAATCACTATCTTAGAAAAAGCCCATTAAAAGTCTTTACAAGGTAAAGAAGAAATTAATAGGAATACATTATTTTCCTTTTGAAGAGAGACAACAACTACAGGTTAAACTCAAATAAAGCATACTACTTAACGGCAAATAAACCTGGTAAATATCTCGCAACTCTCACAAAATGAGCACATGATAAACCAGTTTCTACAGTTCCTTTGTAAAGTATTCAGACCCCTTGACCCCTTGATGTTACAGCCTTATACTAAAATTTATTAAATAGTTTTGTTCCCTCAATCTACACACAATACCACATAATGACAAAGCAAAAACAGGTTTTTAGAAATGTTTGCTAATTTATATTGAAAAACTGAAATATCACATTTACATAACTATTCTGAACCTTTACTCAGTACTTTGTTGAAGCACCTTTGGCAGCTTTTTTCAGGTCTCTCCAGAGATGTTCAATTGGATTCCAGTCCGTGCTCTGGCTGGGCCACTCAAGGACATTCAGAGACTTGTCCCAAAGCCACTCCTGCGTTGTATTTGCTTTGTGATTAGGGTCATTGTCCTGTTGAAAGGTGAACCTTCGCCCCAGTCTGAGGTCCTGAGCGCTCTGGGGAGGTTTTCATCAAGGATCTCTCTGTACTTTGCTCCGTTCATCTTTGCCTCGATCCTGACTAGTCTCCCAGTCCCTGCCGCTGAAAACATCCCGACATCATGATGCTGCCACCACCATGCTTCACCGTAGGGATGGTGCCAGGTTTCCTCCAGACGTGACGCATGGAATTCAGGCCAAAGAGTTCAATCTTGGTTTCATCAGACCAGAGAATCTTGTTTTAGGTGACTTTTGGCAAACTCCAAGCGGGCTGTCATATGCCTTTTACTTATATTGGCTTCCGTCTGGCCACTCTACCATAGAGGCCTGATTGGTGGAGTGCTGCAGAGACGCTTGCCCTTCTGGAATGGTCTCCCATTTCTACAGAGGAACTTTAGAGCTCTGTCAAAGGCCCTTCTCCACGATTGTTCAGTTTGGCCGGGCGGTCAGCTCTAGGAAGAGTCTTGGTGGTTCCAAACTTCTTCCATTTAAGGATGATGGAGGCCACTGTGTTCTTGGGGACCTTCAGTGCTGCAGAAATCACCCCAAAATAAATATTAGATACTGTTAAAACATTCGCACAGAGAAAAGCACCAGGAATGGATGGCTTTCCCAAAGAATTCTATTCAACATTTTGGGACAAAGTAGCGCCCCTATTTACAGAAAAATCTGTAGAGCACTGCTGATTATAGACCCATAAGTTTCATAAATTGTGACAATAAAAGAATAACAAAGCTTATAAGCAATAGAATGGAAAAAGTCTTACCAGACTTGATACATATCAACCCAAAAATAGGGTTTATTAAAACACATTCAAACAAATATAAGAACATGTTTCAGTTTAATCAATACGCAAAAAAAAACATTATATAGAGTTATCAATAATGGCTGTTGATGCTGAAAAGACTTTAGACCGCCGCAAATGAATAAAGGAAAAATAGACAAAAATGATACATTATCTGATGAAATTGCTTTAGAAAGGGGAACGAGACATGGATATCCCCTCTCACCCTTCCTCTTTGCACTGGCAATTGAACAGCTTGCAGAAAGAAGCTCTTCTCTGTCCTGGCAACCCAATGGTGGAACTAGCTTATGTGATATGTAGTTGTCCCACCTAGTTATCATAAGATGAACGCACTAACTGTAAATGCCTCTGGATAAGAGTGTCTGCTAAAAAACGAATGTAAAAAGAGAATTAGACAGGACCTAAATGTAAATGTTGCCGGCGGATAGAGCTGCCGTGCTTCCAGCTCTTAGGGAAACTTTGCCTAATTTCGTTTTTTTTATGTGTTATTTCTTACATTATTAGCCCAAGAAATGTTTTGTTTTATTACATACAGTCGCGAAGAACCTTTGGATATCAGAGCAGCGGTAACTCACCAGCTTTACCAGCATTGCAATCAGGAATACGACTTACCCCGAATCGGATCCTTTGTTCTTAAACCACACAGCAATTGCACTGATTCCAGAGGCTGTTCCAAAACATTTTTCCGGTGGAAAATAAGTACTTGGAGTGGACATTTAGTCTCGCTAATGTTCAGTCTCGGGATAATAAAGTTGACGAGCTCAGGGCGAGGATTTCCTTCCAGAGAGTCATCAGGAATTGTAACATACTCTGTTTCACGGAAACATGGCCCTCTCGGGCCAAATTAATAGTATTCGTATAAAATGATGTAATTAATTTTTTTTTTATTGTAT
This sequence comes from Brachymystax lenok tsinlingensis, assembly GCA_030435695.1. NCBI lineage: Eukaryota > Metazoa > Chordata > Actinopteri > Salmoniformes > Salmonidae > Brachymystax > Brachymystax lenok. The sequence goes on from CM059780.1 coordinate 36,754,642, forward strand.
TTCTCTTGTTTATTTTATACTATCTTCTTTATCAAGGGCGCCAATAATTTTGGAACTGACTGTATATCATCCAGATTCGCCCATTTGGCTTGTTCTGTTCAGTTATCTTAACTTTTCCACATACAGTGAAGTCTAGCATATATTTGGCTGGAAGTCATCCCCCCAACAGTCAACTCACTAAGCTACTAACATGACCCCAGGGCATCCTTTCCACTGCATAATAATCACCTCACAATAATGACTTTGATTAAACTTCTACTCCAGCAGTAAGCTTTCGGCTTAGATAGAGGAAATAAAATATATACTGTAGCATATTTCAAACCTTCCACAGAAAGCACTCTCTATCCCTCCACGTTCTCTTTATATGCCTGTCTTGCCTCCCTTGCCTTACCCAAGTACACTCCCTTAAGATGAAAGCAGACAGAACATCTGTGCAGAGTACCAAATGGCTTAACCACCAAGTCCCATGTGCTGCAGGCTACGCAAACAAGGCATTTAAGGTAATACTGAGGGTTAACGACTGCCATTCTTGGCAGGCAGATTTGGAGATGGACACAACCTCCCCTTAGTTTGTTAATTTGGAGTTGAAAGAGTGATTCTAATTTAGGATTTTGAAATGACTGCACATTTAGCTGTTGGGTAAAAATGAATGTAGCTGCAAAATGATCTGCTACCATTGACTGCAGTGTTACCTAGCAATGCTTAGTAACAGGAATTAGCTCTCTCTTTACTGGATGTCATTAATAATCAAATGCATTGTGTTATTATAATCACTGTACAGAAACTGGATGGGATAAACCAACAAGATTACCTAACTGATTTTAATCCCTAATGATGAAAACCTAATGGGTCGTTCCATGAAATGGGTGCCTTTTGCTTTTCTTTGATATCTTAAGTAGAAATTATGCACCAATATTGCATTTTATATTAAATGAAGTGCACTTTAATATATTACCGCTTTTTCTCTCCAATTTCGTGATATACAATTGGTAGTTACAGTCTTGTTCCATCGCTGCAACTCCCGTACGGACTCGGGAGAGGCGAAGGTCCTCCGAAACATGACCCTGCCAAGTTGCACTGCTTCTTGACACACTGCTTGCTTAACCCGGAAGCGAGCCACACCAATGTGTCGGAGGAAACATGGTACAACTGGAGACCGTGTCAGCGTGCATGCACCCGGTCAGCCACAGGAGTCGCTAGAGCACGATGGGACAAGGACATCCCAGTCGGCAAAACCCTCCCCTAACCCGGATGACACTGGGCCAATTGTAATAAATCAAATTTTTAAGGTTTGCCAAAGTGCCAAAAGATTTCAACCCACTTAATCCCCCCAAAAAATATTAATATTCATGTGATTAGTGATGCATTTACATCTGACAGTCTTTTTAAGTCCAACCCTGTTAAGCAAACAATTTACCCTGTTAAAATAATATTTAAATGATTCAGAGCATGTGACATCGTTTGGGTCTTCTCTCTCTTTTTGGTCTGTTTACAATCGTTTCATAATTGACTGAGGTGGTCGAGCTCAACACGTCAGCCCGGTTCGCTGAACTCATTTTAGGAAAACATGAATTTGATTGTGTGGAACAGGGTTTCCGTTAGCTGGTAATAGCTGGCTTTTGGCTAAAATTGGCACCGGCCAATTGTCCAGGAGAAGAAAAAAAAATCACATTGCGAAATAATGCTTATTATCCTATTAATTGATGGAAATATCAGTCTATGTAAATACATTTGACTGGTCGTGCTTATCGGTTTTAAGGTTCATTTGAATAACTTTGTGGAATTAAACTGGTGTGTGTGTAACCGGTGTGAAATGGCTAGTTAGTTGGGGTGCGCGCTAACAGCATTTCAATCTGTGGCGTCACTCGCTCTGACACCGGTGGATTTTGTGGCGCGATGGGTAACGTTGCTTCGAGGGTGGCGGTTGTCCATGTGTGCAGAGGGTCCCTGGTTCGGGGCGAGGAGAAGGACGGAAGCTATACTGTTACATGTGTACAGTATTCTTTATGTATCTTATTTATCACACGCGTACATCATACAGATACATAGCTTTTGAGCGGAAAATCTGTCAGACAGCATCTCAAACAAAAAATGTATAGCAACGGAAGTCAACATTCAGTTCTATGAGGCATGTCTTACCTTGCTTCAAAGTAGCCTCTGTGGAGGCAATTATTTTATATCAACTTTCTTTCATTGTCCAGTAGTCAAAGGCACAATCCTAGTCACATTAGCAACCCATACTAGTTGTTGCATATTACAGTAGATCTACCCTATTTCTAAATGTTCATCTCTGTCACATGTAACCACTTGCATGTGCGCTGCGCTTTTGACAACGGCGTTTTCCAGGTAATTGCATTATGGAACGAACATTCGCACATAGCCTACTGCCTCGTGCACATTGCTGCGCTTACAATGTGAATAAATAATAGTTGATCAACATTTTAAGCTAAATGTTATAATTTGTTGCATCAGACTCATTGCTTTAATATATATATATATATATATATATATATAGCCTAGGCCTACTGGTATGAATTTGGCATCTATCATCCTACAACTGGCCCAGAGTCTGTTTGGAATAGGCTATTTCTTTCTCGTCAAGCTGACCAATAGAATAGGTAAACCTTTCTGCTATGGGGATAATAGATTGACAAAGGCTAGTGATTTTGTTGTTTTTTACTTGTCTTGTTGGCTGAGGAAAAGTGAATGTGAAAAGTTATTCTAACATCTTCAAAGTGCATCAGAATTCAGTAAGAAGGACATACAGTATGTATGTGTAACTGATAGATGCACACATACACAAGCACACTACATGGTATCCTTTTTCTTGCAGTCAAATGACCTAGCGGCCTCATGGGTGGAAAAAGCCAGCGGAAATCCAGTTCTGTTATATTTAAGTCTTCTGTGATGTATATAAAGTGTAATATTGGGATGCAAACTCAACATTTAATACATTTTAACTCTATATCCGACATGGTACAGGTGTAGTATCTTTTTAAAGACCATAGTCATGTGTGGTATATACTATACTTTTCTTTCAAAGTAGATTTGTTTAAGACTACCAAGATTCAGCCCACTGCAGTAAAAGGTTAGTGTTGTTAAATGTATGTAAATTGTAAAGTATTTTGTCTGTAATGTCTTTTTCATTGTGTCAGACCCCAGTAAAACAAGCTGTCGCCACTGGCGTCAGCTAATGGAGAGCTCATAGAATAAAATAAAAATCTATTCCACCATTCTAATCTTTTTTTCCCTATGCTTTCATTTTTGTAACAATGTTCATGTGTATGGTTGGGGTTTAGAAGGGGGGCGAACTAAATTGGTTACAATACATTTTGGAGTGACAGATCAATGACCCACCCATAGAACGCATCACCAACGCTGTCATTCAACTACCTAGCTACTTCCCTCACAGTACTGCGGGACAGCAGTGCTCGGCAAGCTGGAGCGAAGGACACTGTGCCTCAGTGTGGTGTTGCCGGCTTGTAGAGCATAATCTCCCCATTGAGCAGTAGACTGTATCACGGTGACATCCATATGGTTAAGGGCCATCCACACCAAGGACGATAACTACAACAATAAAGAAATACAAGTTGTTTTCATTCAAGCGAACAGCAGCATCCACACTATACTGATAACAAGAAAAACAGTGGAGAATGATAACGATAGCTATTGTTGGGATCACTTTCAGAGTGATGTTTGCCCTTTCCCTCTGACCATAAAACATTGACAACCAATCAAAAATGGGTTCCTTTGAAGCGTTCTAGTTTCTAAGTGCGAGAGGCTGCTCGGACTGACCGGGCATGTTCACTAGCAAGCGGTAAATTGCCGCGTGCCGCTTAGGCCGCCCGTTGTGACTCGCTTGTGGGCGTGCTGGCAGCATATAGCAGCACGTTAGATTGTGCGTCTAGAATTCATCATAGTCATTTTGTATGAAGGTCTGGTTATTAAATTGGTAAATAGTTCAATAGCAATATGCTCTAAAACGCTCTGGTGACAAACAAGCGTTGCTGCCCTGTTTCCAATTGTCCACATGGCTGGGAGAACCTATTAACGTAAGTAAATACATTTCGAAAATTAAAATAAAAACGGTATTATTAGCTAACTAGCTACCGTGCAGGCTAACTCAAATAAGCTGCTAAATGAGCTGGATAGTTGGCTAGCTAGCTAGCTATCTAGCCAACTTTACATACTGTATAGATAGCTGGTTAAGTTAATTAAATATCACCAGCTAGCTATATTGATGTATTTATCACTGTAAAAAAAACAAAGCTAGCTAACAGCCATGGAGGAGGGTGAAATGATAATGTTAGCAGCCCCAACTGTCAAAGTGAGAGAGTAGGCTATTCTGGATAGGGCAGGTACTTTTGTGTAGTTCCAGTCCCTAGAAGTGAGGACGGAGATAATAGTAACATAATATTCAGTGCAGTGTAATTTGAGCACAATGAAGTCTGTTTCTTGTGAAGTTTTCTGTCCTCAGATAAAGAGAGCAATGAAAGCCTGTCTACAGATGAAGAGGTCCCAATGAAGAGTAGTGGCTCTCAGTCCTGGTCCTGGGGACTCAAAGGGGTGCACCTTTTTTGTGTGCCTTAGCACTGCACAGCTGATTCAAATGATCAACTCATCAAGCTTCAAGTGGTATTTATGTATTAATTTGTCATGCTATCCTTGATATGATCCTGTTATTGTCACATGCTACACATGCACGTGTGTGCACATGCATCTATCAATCCAATTTAATCATTATTAGTTATAAGGGACATTATACTTTAGTAATCCAAAATTACCTGGTGATGTAAAAGTCTAATAATGACAATATCTTCCTTAATCCTACAGATACCTTGTAACTGGAGATTCCTTCAAAACGATTGCCTACAGTTAGTGTTTAGGGCACTGCAAGATTGGGTGACCAGGGCCATCTGGGACTGCCTCCTGGAGGAATTCAGGCGTGTGAAGGCTACCTATGTCCTGCATAACATGAGAATGGACACGAGGACCAAGAGGGGATCTGCAGCTCGCCGAAGTCTGCTGCTCTGCAGAATGTTTCAAGGATGGGGTCCAACAATGCAGCAAAAGAGGCAATCCGTGTACGGGAGATCTTCACCTCCTACTTCTTTGAAGAGGGTGCTGTTCCCTGGCAACACCATAGACTACACTATGCACAACCAAAGGCTCTTCTAAGGGCCATCCCCATTGCTATAAAAGTATTCTTCCATTTACTTAGTTATGTCAACAGCAGTTATTCAATTCCCAGTTTCTCTCCCTTTGATTTCTACTTCTCAGGTGAGGGTGCTGTTTAGGTAAGGGTGTGATGTCTGTACAAAAACAAAACAGGCTATTTTAAGTCACCCATATTGAAAAGATTTAGAGCAATTAGACACCCTATAACCCACACCTACACACTCATGTATCAATCTGATTGATGGATTGAGTTGTGCAGTAAGCAGGCTCAGGTGTGTCTCCTTCCACCTTCACAGAATAGGCAAGAGCCATGGAGAATAGTAAGACACTTCATTATTTCTATAACTATGCTATATTGTTTGTCCTCATGTGTCTGTGCATGTTTTTTGATATAAAATACTCTGCAGCCACTTAGTGTGGACACCAGGTGAGGCACACAGATTCCTATTGAACACTGTCGCTTTAACTACCTTATTTTCTCAATAACAGTCTCTCTTCTTCACTTCATCCCCTCTCCCCTTTTCCCTAAATCCTCTAGGCTATATCAGCTGTGTCGGTGAACCCCTTCCAAATATGAACTGGCTACATGGAGGGCACAGCATGATCAGAGGTGAGGGGTCATTTGGTCGGGTCAACAGAAAGTATTATTAACTTCTTAGGGAGCGGCTCCCGAGGTGACGGTTTTGAAGAGTCTGGCGTGCCCAAAGTAAAATGCCTCCCACTCAGGCCCAGAAAATAGAATATGCACATAATTAGTACTATTGGATAGGAAACACTCTGAAGTTTCTAAAAGTGTTAACATAATGTCTGTATAACAGAACGGATATAGCAGGCGAAAACTCGAGGAATTTCTGTCCTGGAAAAAGTGTTTTTTGACACATTGCCTCATTTGGAACCCCTCCCTATTGAAAACAGCCATTTCTGGGAGTAAGATTGCAGTACCTATTGCTTCCACTGGATGTCAACAGTCTCTAGTGTTTGGTGATGTTATAGTTGCTCTGGATGGTAATAGAAGAAGAATTTCGAACTGGTCATCGGATGTAAACAGAAGAGGATGCGTGCTCACGCGCGCAGTGGTTTTTTCCTTTCCTATCGTCCAGTTGAAATATTATTGTAAATATACATAAAAGTGTTCCTAAGAATACATTATCAATGATGTTTGATTGTTCTTGGACAACTGTATAGGTATAGGTTGAACGCGTTCTCTTCACGGTTCAATGGGCGAGTGGACGCTGTATTTTATGATCATAACGCGCCAACCAAACGGAAATTTATGGATATAATAAATTACTTTTTCTAACAAAATAACCATTGGATGTCTTCGTTGGACACTTGGGAAGCCCTCAGCAGAAGTTCTTCAAAAGGTAAGAGATTTGTTTTCGCTGTGAACCGCGATGGTTTTATGAATTTATGCTAATGGTAAAATATTGGAGGTGCTACCCTCAAACAATCAAATGTTGTGCTTTCGCCGTAAAGCCTTTTTGAAATCTGACAACGCTGTGATATTGCCAAGAAGCAGAGCTTTTGATGACTATGCAACACTTGTATATTGATGAATGTTTAATAATTCAACTTTGGGATTTTGAATTTGGCGCCTTGCATTTCACCGGGTAGTGTCGGGAGTGTCGCAAGCGCCCCACCACTCCGTAATTAGTTTTAAAGAGATGCTTTACATTGAAATACAGAGAGAGATGTAGTTGTCCCAGAGTTAATGTTCCAAGGTCAGTTTTGCATTTCACATCCTGATGATTATCATGACTGACAGTGTTAGAATAAAAAAAAACATTAGGCTTAAACATGCCAACTCTCTCTCCATCAGTCTCTTGTCTGCAGGTATGTTTTGATGTGAGAGGATGCCAACCCCCAGTCCCGTCATCGCCACCTCACCCCGCGCTGAAGATAACCATCAGTCCGACTGGGAGCCCAAGGCTGGTGAGGAGACACCACTAGAGACACTATTATATGATTGTGATGAACTGAGAGAATATTAGGGTAGCACTGTGATCCATTAATCATATGCTGTCTCCCTGCTCCTCTGTTCTTACCTCTTTCCCTTCCTGTCTTTTACACCTCCCTCACCACCTTTCTTCCTCTGTTTTTATAATGCACACCAGATGTGCATTGAAGTACACGTTTAACTTTTATTTATAATATTACAATTATAATATTTATAATGCATGTATTATGTATTTATAACACTTGGATAATGAACTTCTTTCAAAAAAGCGTTTCACATTCTCTGCTGGTTGAAATTAAGTATCTCATTTGATGAAATACTACACCTATCCTGTGCTTATCAGATCAAAGCAGATGAAGGAAATTAGATATCGAGGTGAATCGGTTTGAGTATTTACATGATGCATCGGAAGTGTAGTGTACTGTTTTTTAAATTCTATTTATGTATATATGAATTACAAATCAGCCTTTAACTAGTTAAATCATGTTTCTAGTCTATTGCATAGTTACAATGTGTAACCATTGATGTCCCAGGACCAAGATTGGTAAACACTGTTGAATTGTAATACATACATGCAGACACAGCATCATTCAAAGACTGGAATGTGATACTCCTGGTATTGGATATGACTGAAAAATAATCTCAAAGACATTCATACATGAACTGCACCTTTATTGGCCAAGGTAGAGCACATGATCAGTGAATATATATATACATATATATATATTTTTTTTAAATTTATCTGTTATTTTACCAGGTAAGTTGACTGAGAACACGTTCTCATTTACAGCAACGACCTGGGGAATAGTTACGAGGGGGAGGAGGGGGATGAATGAGCCAATTGTAAGCTGGGGATGATTAGGTGACCATGATGGTATATACGACTTGCATCCTTGGCACAAAGTTATACTATATTCTACTCCGTCCATAGGCTTTTAATGTCATTCAGACTGCTTTGAAGTTGATACAACTGGCTATGATAGCTGAGGTTCCTAGCTAGGTTCTGAACTAATATGTATACCAAACATTTGGGTCCATACACAGATCAGCTACATAGCTAGCTACATATCCATAGGCATACAGGTATTTTTATCCTCCACTGCACAATAAGCAAGAACATAGTTAGCTAGCTACGTTATTTCATCTATCTGTATTGAATGGCACATATCAGCAAGGCAAGCTTACAAAATTGTACATTCAATTTGCAGTAAATGCTTTAGCTAGCTAGATTTTTACATCCACTGTTTCACAAGATGACAGCCTGGTTTGATGGTTGTTTCAGGAGTCCCTAAAACATTAAACAAATAGAATTACAATGTCATACTCATGTCACAACACCCATAAAGCTAGCCAGCTAGCTGGCTAATGTTAGCTAGTCAGCTAGCTTTATAAATCACGATTTTCGTAAATTAACTTTATGATTAAAAAAATATGCATAATTGTTTCTCTAACTAGCATATTCCTGTCAACTGTACAATTTTTGCATAATTCGTTATGACGTTATAATCACTTCCATCCTAGTACTTTTGTCAGCCATCTTTGCTGAAGAAAGTATCCAGCCAAATTCATGGGAACCACTTGATATGATTGGTCATCGCCCAGCAGTCGCTGCTCGTGATTTGCATAAAGTTGGGAAACATTTATATTTTTCACCGCCTCCCACGCCACCTTCGCACTGCCCGAAGGTCCCCGCCCTTTCCGCTTCTCACCGCTTTCCTTCCATTGAAAATGAATGGGAAGCGCAGTGTTTCCCCCCCTGCGGCACCATCTGCTAGTGAACACGGGGCATGAGAGGAGGCAGAGCGCGCAGTCAACTTGCCTGAATAACTGGGAATGTAGGCTTATTGACTTGGGAGAATGACTAGCAATGACAAACAGCGCATTTCAGTATGAGAAGGCCATATTTTCCATTCGTATCTGTTAACGCAGATACATCCTGACAAATACACCCATTACTGGCCTGCTAATGTTCCTTTCTGGATGTTGTAAACGGTCGAGAAAAGACCCATAACTGATCCAATAGGTTGCCTAATCAGGCCTAACCAGGGCTTTTTAGCGATTATTCAAATTACATATTCACTGCAGTTTACAGTAATTCTGTACTCACTAGAAAACAATAATACAATTAATTATGGCACCGTATTGTTATAGCCTAGGTATGATCATTTTATTGTCCCTAAAAAGATTAGCCAATTGGGAAGCCTAAGGAGCACACACAGTGTAGCCTAGGCTACCTGTCATTTCATAATCTGATAAAAAATATTATTTCACTGTGTACATTTATTCGGTATATTCACTGCAGTATTAGGGCTAATATTTAGCAAATGAATGATGTGGTAATATTCATACGCTTCTAACTTAGGCTACACATCTCTAGCATGTCTGTCTTTACTGTTCTCTTTGCACGATTCCGTACCTGGCCTCTCCGCTACATACATCTCAGCTACAGCTATTCCTCTATGATCTTGGAGTCCCTGGAAAAGCTAGACCACAATAGCTTGTTGGACACTTTTTTACGAGCATTTTCTTTACTATTAGCCTATTTGAGGAGAGATTCTCGCTTGCTCTTGCCTGCTGAATGTAAAATACAGCAGCCAAAAGAACGGGTGGGGAGTTTGAAAGGAGAGAGAGCGAGCGTGTGATGGTCTGATCAAATTGGCTAGTGATGATATTGATAGGATCCAAAGGAATTGACAACCATAATGTCAGTAACTAAGTTAGGAATTCTGTCTACAGTGTTTTTATAATTCTGGAATTGGAATATGACATTGTGTCATAGGCCTACTTGTAGCACACACAATATTATAATTGCTCAGTGGATTTGATTCAGTATTTAGGCTATTATTGTACGCAGCTAGTAGAAAAGTACAGATGTAGGATCTTAATTTGACCAGTTTCTCACAGCAGGAAAATAATCCTGCAGAAACAGGAAATGTGAATTATTGTGTGGATTATAAGTAATGGAAAATTCTTTAGGGGTTGATAAATTTTTTTGTTAGGGCAAATGAAGTCATGACATTTGAAAGTGGAAATTACAAACTTTCCGAAGGCTTTTTAAACCTTTTTAAACCAAGTTTGCATTTCCTGCCGTGCAGGCCATTTTCTGCAACAACAGGTGATCAAATTAAGATCCTATGTCTGTATAGGCTAAGATATAGTTGATAGTCCACTATGCAGGCTGGATGATATCTGGATTATTAAATGACCATAGTAATATAACCGTTGGCGTTGAATATTTGTGATAGCCTACACTCATGCTATAGCCACAATCTCCAGGACTCATCCAATGAGACAGCCACCCTCCAGGCCTGTTGGGAACCCACTCTGATGATATATCATCATGACATGCTTCTGCTCAGAGAGTAGGCTACTGTGGAATACTAGCAACAATGAGAAAAGTCAAACTTATGAAAAATGTACTCACTTGTTAACAATAATACATTCTTCATTGCACTGTGTGTTGTAGCCTAGGTAGAACATATTTCTTGTCTAAAAACATAGGCCTAATCAATAGTGTAGCTTTGCATGTCCAGGGACTGCAGAGCGCAGCCTGAAGGAACACACACATCTGCCATTTCATCCTCTGTTAACTTCTTTTTTTATAGCCTATTTGAGGAGAGAAGCTCTTGCTAATTGCTGAATGTAAAATAGGCCTACAGCATAGGCCGAATTAACTGTCTTAGAAAGTTGAGGAGAGTGGGTTGGTGTGATCAATTTGGCCGGTGATGATAGCGTTGTTACACTGATGCATTGCAAATGGTTGCACATGACAGAGAGAGAGAGAGAGAGAGAGGAGCACAGTGAAAAATAAGATCCAAACTATTGACAACCATTCAAAAATGAAAATCACTCGCAAACCACTTGAGCAACAAGGCAAGCAATTACAAAAGATGTGAAGGCTTAACGGCGTTCGTTGTTGAACTGCTACATTTAAATACGAGTTTCTATATTATTTTTCATTACATGCACATTGAAGTATTATTGCAGTTGTCATTATGACAGTTAACACATACTGAAAGCACTGAATGGTCTGTGTTACCAGTTACCACCTTATTAATAGGCCTATACAGCAGCTACTCTTCCTGGGGTCCAGCACAATTAAGGCAGTTATATACAATTTAAAAAACATTACAACACATTTCGTAACACATTAAGTGTGTGCCCTCAGGCCACTACTCTACTACCACATATCTACAACACAAAATCCATGTGTACGTGTGTGTATGGTGCATATGTTATCATGTGTGTGTCTGTGCCTGTGAGTGTGTCCCTTCACAGTCCATGTTGTTCAATAAGTATTTTTGATCTGTTTTTCAAATCAGATTTTACTGCTTGCATGAGTTACTTAATGTGGAATAGACTTCCATGTAGTCATGGGGTTCCTTGAGTGGCGCAGTGGTCTAAGGCACTGCATAGCAGTGCTAGAAGTGTCACTATAGACCCCGTTTCGATCCAGGGTTGTATCGGTGCACTGGCCGTGATTGGGAGTCCAGTAGGGCGGCGCACAGATGGTAGTACTGTGCGCCTCCCATAGTTTGTTCTGGACTTGGGGTCTGTGGCATGTCTTGTGGGTTATGAATGGGTGTCTGAGCTGTGTGCTAGTAGTTTAAACAGACAGCTCAGTACATTAAACAAGTCAATACTTCTCACAAATACTAGTAGTGATCTATCCCATACTTTGAGCCAGGAGAGATTGACATGCATATTATTCATGTGGATGCGTTGATCAGTTGATTGACAGGTGAAGCTACTGTAGAACGATAAACTTCCCTCTCGTGTGGATGCTCACCAATGTTTTATAGTTATGTAGCCTATAGTTCATTATTATAGTTATCGTTGTAGTTATCATCCTTGGTGTGGATGGCCCTACCAATATTACAAGTTATTTATTGTGTAGGTTGCTATCCTATTCAAATAAAGTGGGATGGATGGAATTGGCCACGTTACAGATGCAGAATCGTAATCTGATCACCCTGTTGCAAGATTACGTTCCTGAAGTGCAGGAAATTTAAAACTTGTAGTGTTTTTGAGGTTTAAAAAGGCTTCTGAAGTTTGTAATTTCCCCTTAGAAATGTCAGACTTGATTTTCCCTTACGGAAAATGTATCAACCCCTGAAAAATTATCCACATAATAATCTACATTTCCTGTTGCCGCAGGAAAAAAAATCTGCTGTAGCAAACTAGCTCAAATTAAGATCCTACATCTGTAGCTACCTCCGACATGTGATAGGCCCACAGCTGCCCAGTGGCAAGCAACTCTTGTCAGGAAGCACTTCGAGACAACATCGGTGCACTGGTCATTCGCACCGGCTTCGGCTTGCCATGCTGATGCTTCCCGTGGGCAATAACGTTAGCTAATAATTGGCATGTCACGGTCACATCCAGATGGTTACCAATTTTACAATCGCAGATTGCCATTTATTGGGACAAATCTTGTCCAAGAGGCAGAGCTGAGCAATTTCCACTAGATGGGCCAGTGCCAAGTAAAATTTGGCTATATATAATAAAAATGCATAAATTGGGGGTTAGGCAGTGTGGTTAAGGTTAGGGTTAGGTTTTAAATACGATGTTATGACTTTGTAGCTGTGCCCGCTAGTGACCACCCTGCAGAGCTGCCTCCAGTAGGCCTACATGAGTCATCCCAATAAATGCCAACCTGCATGCCTGCATGCATGCCAAATGTACGCTCCCTCAAAACATGACATATGTGGCGTTGTGTTGTGTGACAAAATTGCACATTTTAGAGTGGATTTTTATTGTTCCCAGCACAAGATGCACCTGTGCACAATATTTGAGAGAAATAAGCTTTTCTGTGCATATGGAACGTTTCGGGGATCTTTTATTTCAGCTCATGTAACATGGGACCAACACTTTACATGTTCTGTTTATATTTTTGTTCAGTTTAGTACTCACTACCTCCCACACTCAGAGCTGAGCTGATGTAGTCAGTTTAGAAATACGTTCCACCAGCCCAGCCCGCCACTCTTACAGGCACAGCGGGCCCTGAGGTCTTTGTCTGAGCAGTCGGCTAGCCACAGCGGATCCCTCTCCTATGCAACACTGTTTTATCTGAGAGTTCAGACGCTTTGATTTGGTCTCTAATTGACTTATCTTCCTCATCACTCCAGACGAGTATCTGGCTCCCGTCACCCTGCATCAGCGTAAGGCTGCTTGTTGTCTTGCTCTCGCCTCCTAAAACATCTGGGAAATCTGCAGGCTTTGAGTGGGATTTGAATATGGTTGGGAAGAAACTTGCTTTTTGAAATGGTGGTGCTGGTGGCGGTGCTGGTGGCGGCAGGTTTGAAGAAGAGGAAGAAGATGATGATGATGATGATAATAATGATCAAAGAAGAAGAAAATAAAAAGACAATTAAATACTTTTTGTTTAATAAAATATCACTATAAAAAAAACTTTGGGCTTCCACCTCTCATCCTTCCCATGTAACAATCTGACAAGTTAAGCCAGAGGGGAACCAGTTGATCTGAATGTGCATCTGGACACTGTGACAGCTTGAGGGAGTGGTTGGCAACAGTGAGGACTTATGGCGTCAGATCTCATCACAGATCAGAGATGACAGTGCCACTGCACCGTCCAAAGTCAGACAGGGCACAGAGGGCCACACAGATGGGACAGCCAGGTCAGCTCAAACCCAAATGTTTCTGACGCTCACTCCCATGATGCACCTGAGCCAGAGAGTGGGTGGCTGGGAGATGAGACCCATCAATTTGAATAAGACAGGAGAAATGAGCCACCTGGTGCCATGTGCCACCCTCCAGGTTCCAGCTGCACCCCTACCTCATCTCATTGCACTGCCCAACCACCCATTCTGCAGAGTAATGTCTGCACAGGTCATAGTCTCTACACACACCTCAGACAGAATATAATAAGCATAGCAGGGAGGCAAAGGGGGAGATATACAGATAGAATGAATATGAAAAATAAGTCCCTAACCAGAAAGTTAAAAAGAAAGAATCCACCACTACATCATCCAAGACATGTTTGTCGCCTTTGGTTGACTTTTAAAAATTCTCTTAAATCTGCTATGTTGTCACTCTGGGTGGGAAGGGAAATGACATTCTGAGTTCTGCTGTTTTGAAGATAAGGAGAGGGCCTTTCCATCATCTTTCTGCACAACGCAGTTAATGTTAATCTTATTCATTTCGGTTCCCTTCTCTCTCTTTCAATGTTATGCTGACTGAGAGCTAAGTCTGTGCTGCAACTGGTTATGCATCCGTCGTGGAGATTTGTTGAAACAAAAAAAATATAGAAAAATGGAACATTGCGTTTTTCCCAGAGCTGCAATGGAACAGAGGCAGTTGTCTTGGCTGTTACTCAAATTACACACATATACATACAGTATATTTTGGAGAGAGGGGGGGGGGTTCAAGTGTTTCATTTTCTTTCTGGATAAAATCAGATCTGACACCTCATTTGTATATACTACTTGATTACATATGTCAATCTTACTTGTTAAGTTGAAACAACATCAATGTACTCGAGCTGTTTGTTGTTTCAGAGCTCTTGCCATCCGCTCGCTGACAGCTATGTATAATCTGATAGTTTTCATAGCCTATGGGTAACAGCAACAGGCTGGACATTACATGTCTTATGATCTTTTTTCTCCCCTTTTTTATACTCCAAAAACAAACGTATACATACGAACAACAACTTAAAGACAAACACAAACAATGACTACATCTCTACTGCAAATACCCGCATGCTCACACCCCCATCCCTAGTGCCTGAATTATTGTTTGCCACTTGGCATTAAATTTAACCAATTTAGGTTTTTCTCGGTCGCAATAGCTACTTCAATATATTAAATAATAAATCATTTGATTTTTTCCATTGTGTCAATGATAGCGGATTGATTGACTTCCAAGTTTTCAGTATACATTTTTTTAGATGAGAGATGAGAAGAGTTGTCTGCATTACATAGGCTAGTAATAATGGAAAAAACATATAAATACTCCACTATATCAGCACATGAACACCAACTTCCACTAATGTGCACACGTCCACACATGGATGCATGTCCACACATATCCTGAGGGACTGTATGAGATGTATTTCTGCCATGTCCTGTCACTTTGAAATCCCCGGTTCCACAAAATCATTCAAGTGCATAAATGGTGATGGCAATTTGTCAAGATGTCTTGACCCCAAATAGAATGTTCTAATTTACCGCAATGGCAAGGTGGATATTTCCCTTGGTAATAGTCAATCAAGCATTCAACATAAAGAATGGCTACCCAGAAATAGTTTAACCCCATACTTTCTTTAAGTGCATCATTTAGGCTTACACACATCCCCCAATCTTAGGCTAGTGGCAAGGCCTCCACATTTTTGAGGCCTCTAAAGTCTCCCATTTATGAAATGGATGGTTGTGTAAAAATATTTTACTGCAAAAATTGTTTCATTGATCGATATTGTGAGATACCACCAAAACTCAAAAAAGTGCAGAATAATGCCATGCTCTGGTATTGTATAAATGTGGAAAACAAGTAGTTAGTTGTCTGTCCTACATTCACAAACAAACAGCAATACGACATCTTAATTCATCTTTTATATACAGTGCATTCGGAAAGTAATCAGACCCCTTCCCTTTTTCCACATTTTGTTACGTTACAGCCTCATTGTAAAATGGATTAAAAAAAAGAATAATGTCATCAATCTACAAATTGAAAATGTATAAAAAACAAAATCTGAAATCCCTTATTTACTTAAGTATTCAGAAACTTTGCTATGTGACTTGAAATTGAGCTCAGGTGCATGCTGTTTCCATTGATCATCCTTGAGATGTTTCTACAACTTGATTGGATTCCACCTGTGGTAAATTCCATTGATTGGGCATGATTTGGAAAGGCACACACCTGTCTATATAAGGTCCCACAGTTGACAGTGCATGTCAGAGCAGAAACCAAGCCATGAGGTCGAAGGAATTGTCCGTAGAGCTCCGATACATGAGTGTGTCGAGTCACAGATCTGGGGAAGGGTACCTAAAACATTCTGCAGCATTGAAGGTCCCCAAGAACACAGTGGACTCCATCATTCTTAAATGGAAGAAGTTCCGAAACCACCGAGACTCTTCCCATAGCTGGCCGCCTAGACAAACTGAGCAATCGGGGGAGGGGCCTTGTTCAGGGAGGTGACCGACAACCCGATAGTCACTCTGACAGAGCTCTAGAGTTCCTCTGTAGAGATAGGAGAACCTTCCAGACGGACAACCATCTCTGCAGCACTTCACCAATCAGGGCTTTATGGTAGAGTGGCCAGACGGCTTGGAGTTTGACAAAAGGCACCTACAGGACTCTCAGACCATGACAAACAAGATTCTCTGGTCTGATGAAACCAAGATTGAACTCTTTGGCCTGAATACCAAGCGTCACGTCTGGCGGAAACCTGGCACCATCCGTATGGTGAAGCATTTCTGTTTTTTTATTTGGAATCAATTAATACACAATTATAAATCAGTTGTCGCTTTGTCATTATGGGGTATTGTGTGTAGATTGATTTGTCACGTGTGCTCCCTCTCCGGCCTCTAGGTCATCAGGCTGCTCGTTATGGCGCACACCTGTCACCAACGATACGCGCACCTGCGCATCATCAGACTCACCTGGACTCCATCACCTCCCTGATTACCTTCCCTATAGTTTTTATTTTTTTATTTTAACTTTATTTAACTAGGTAAGTCAGTTAAGAACAAATTCTTATTTTCAATGACTGCCTAGGAACAGTGGGTTTAACTGCCTTGTTCAGGTGCAGAGCGACAGAATTTTACCTTGTCAGCTCAGGGATTCCATCTTGCAACCTTTCGGTCACTAGTCCAACGCTCTAACCACTTGGCTACCTGTCACTCCCTTTGGTTCCTTCCCAAGGCGTTATTGTTTCTGTTCCTATGTCATGTCTGTGCTTTGTTCGTGTTTCTTATTTTGTATTATGTTGTGTTTTATTTATTAAAACACTCAATCCCTGAACTTGCTTCCCAACTCTCAGCCACATTGTTACACCATTTTATAATAAGGCTGTAAGTAACAATGTGGAAAAAGGGAAGGGGTTTGAAGACTACGACTATGAAGTGTTGCTTATGAGGGACGTAGCACATAGGCTTAGGTGCCGTAAACCGGGATATTTGAAGGTACCGTTCTGTTTTTTCAATACCGTTAGAACCGTTTGTACTCCATTTCCTTCTAAACTGTTTATTAAATGTGTGCTGTTTACTAAATAACAACGCGAGTGAGGTGAGCTCAAATTACACTTGTCATATAGCCTACTAACTTTTGGGGTGATAACACGTGACCTCTTCCACCTTTTAGTTAGATAAGAGATGGAGAAGAAAAGGAGTACAAATTGCCAATGTTCTGCTGTCGAAACAAAATTGATACAGTTCAGCTTTTGACCCAATGAGAAAGGGAACCCAAGGATTTAACTGAGGTGATTTGACCAAAGGAAAAAGAAAATTATAGGGGTATTTGCAAACACAAGTAGCCAAATACAAAAAGCACAGTAGCCCGTGGAAGAAGTGGAGCCGGGAGGGTTGTCAGCGAAATGGGACACACCTGGGCCCGGGTATGTCCCGGGAAAAATACACCTCTTCCCCATTCATTGAGTAGACTCTCCATGCAGACACACTGTTTGATTTTGGTTGTGGCATTTTTGTGGCCGTTTTGTTTGTTTGCTTTGGCACCTTTCAACACCCCTCATTATCACATCTATGCACGCAACCACTCACTTACACTACATACACCATTGTTTATTGTTTATAGGTTACTTCAGTTCTTAAATATATTTTTGTTATTCCTTATCTTCATGTTGTCTCCTTTTTGTTATGGGCTTTGAGATGGTTCGTGACAGTATAGCATGCAGCAACAGCAAGTCATTTCGATTCCACGAGGCCTTAAAAAGTGAATACCTTTAAAATGCAATGAATCCCTTTGAAAATGGCCTATGTGGCATCGATATGAGTCAGACAATGTAAATTTGCCAGCTAACATGGGGTGAACTGCTGAGGTGATTTGCTCTCTAGCCAATAGCATAGACAGTGAGACAGACCTGCCCAACAGCCTGATTTTGTTTGCATGAGAAATATTGCACCAAGCGCAATTAAAACATCCTCAGCAAAAATGTCAAAATGTATTACAGATTTCTTGGGGATTTTGAGGAAGTGAAATAGGCTTCCGCGTCTAGTGTCTCATTGGGGACAAACATCATTAACCAAATGCGGAATCGGTCAAGAAACACACCTCCACGACTGAAATCTCATTTTTCTAATGGGCAAAAGAAAAACACAAGTCAAAGTGACTCTTTAAAGTTTTTTCTTTTGTTGTTTTTGTTATTAAATATTTATTATCTTATTGCACTCGGAAGTTGTTTGTTTATATTTCAAGAAATACAACGCTATGCTCTTTGTTTGTCGGCATGCTGAGTTAAGTCCCACGCTATTATCAGAGATTTTCAGTGCTTCCAAAAAAAACGTTTTATAAGAAGGTTGAGATTGTTTTATTGACTGCTTACTGTGTGCATTTATTAATGAATGTTGAGCATCAACCTGCATATTGAGTTAGATTATAAGCCTAAATGGTAGGCTATAAGCAACAGGCACGGTTGTGGTTGATGGGAAAGTGAACCATATCGGAAGAATTAGCATTCTACGCAAATTGCAAATACAATGTCGCCTCACTGTGGTGAGATTGTTGTGGCACTTTGTGTTGACGAGAATGTGTGAACCCTAATTTCAGTAACAAGTAAGCCGAGAGAATGGAAATGCAGCCACATTGTGGTATGATAGCGGCATTTACTGTAGATAAGGCAAGTAGCACTTGTAAGCGCAACACATGAACTGGCGGTGGAGCATTGTAGGCGAAAGCCACGGATGCGAAGATGGATACCGCCCAAGCCTAGAGCACAGCTCCACACCCATACTGTATATATTTGAAGATGGAAAGTTTGCAGAGGTGGTGTAACTGATCAAGCATGGTGCACAATGACCACTATCTCACAGTCAACCCCCAGCCACCATACACGATCACATACAGTACAGCTTCTTTGTTTAAGTTTCACCATGCTAAGGGGCCTCTTTTTTTCCATAGACGGCATATGTCTTCAAATCAAATCAAAATGTATTGTTCACATACACATGGTTAGCGGATGTTATTGCGAGTGTAGCGAAATGCTTGTGCTTCTAGTTCCGACAGTGCGGCAATATCTAACAAGTAATCTAACAATTCCACAATACACACAAATCTAAGTAAAGGGATGGAATAAGAATATGTACATATAAATATATGGATGAGCAATGTCCAACCGACGTAGACGAGATGCAATAAATTGTATAAAATACAGTATATACATATGAGATGAGTAATGCAAGATATGTAAACATTGATAAAGTGGCGTTATTAAAGTGACTAGTGATCCATTTATTAAACGTGCCAATGATTTCAAGTCGGCAGCAGCATCTCTGTATTAGTGATGGCTGTTGAACAGTCTAAAGGCCTTGAGATAGAAGCTATTTTTCAGTCTCTCGGTCCCAGCTTTGATGCACCTGTACTGACCTCGTCTTCTGGATGGTAGCGGGGTGAACAGGCAGTGGCTCGGGTGGTTGTTGCCCTTGATGATCTTTTTGGCCTTCCTGTGACATCGGGTGCTGTAGGTGTCCTGGAAGGCAGGTAGTTTGCCCCCGGTAATGCGTTGTGCAGACCGCACCACCCTCTGGAGAGCCTTGCGGTTGTGGATGGTGCAGTTGCAGGCGGTGATACAGCCAGACAGGATGCTCTCAATTGTGCATCTGTAAAAGTTTGTGAGGGTTTTAGGTGACAAGACAAATTTATTCAGCCTCCTGTTTCGCCTTCTTCACCACACTGTCTGTGTAGACCATTTCAGTTTGTCCATGATGTGTACGCCGAGGAACTTAAAGCTTTCCACCTTCTCCACTGCTGTCCCGTCGATGTGGATAGGGGGTGCTCCCTCTGCTGATCATCTCTTTTGTTTTGTTGACGTTGAGTGAGAGCTTGTTTCCCTGACACCACACTCTGAGTGCCCTCACCTCCTCCCTATAGACTGTCTCGTCTATAGGGAGGACCACGCAGTCATGGGTGAACAGGGAGTACAGGAGGGGGCTGAGCATGCACCCTTGTGGGGCCCCAGTGTTAAGGATCAGCGAAGTGGAGATGTTTCCTACCTTCACCACCTGGGGGCCGTCAGAAAGTCCAGGACCCAATTGCACAGGGCGGGGTTGAGACCCAGGCCCTCAAAAGCTTAATGATGAGCTTGGAGGTTACTATGGTGTTGAATGCTTAACTGTAGTCAATGAACAGCATTCTTACATAGGTATTCCTCTTGTCCAGATGTGATACGAAAGTGTGCAGTGTGATGGAGATTGCATCGTCTGTGTACCCATTGGGGCGGTATGCAAATTGAAGTGGGTCTAGGGTGACAGGTAAGGTGGAGGTGATTTGATCCTTGACTAGTCTCTCAAAGCACTTCATGATGACAGAAGTGAGTGCTACGGGGCGATAGTCATTTCGTTCAGTTACCTTAGCCTTCTTGGGTACAGGAACAATGGTGGCCATTTTTCCTCCTCCACCAAACTTTACAATTGGCACTATGCATTGGGGCAGGTAGCACTCTCCTGTCATCCACCAAACCCAGATTTGCCCGGTGGACTGCCAGATGGTGAAGCGTGATTCATCCCTCCAGAGAACGCGTTTCCACTGCTCCAGAGTCCAATGGAGGCAAGCTTTACACCACTCCAGCCGATGCTTGGCATTGCGCATGGTGATCTTATGCTTGTGTGCGGCTGCCCGGCCATGAAAACCCATTTCATGAAGCTCCTAACGAACAGTTATTGTGCTGACGTTGCTTCCAGAGGCCATTTGGAACTCGGTAGTGAGTGTTGCAACCGAGGACAGGCGATTTTATATGCGCTACGTGCTTCAGCACTTGGCGGTCCCGTTCTGTGAGCTTGTGTGGCCTAACACTTCGCGGCTGAGCCATTGTTTCTCCTAGACGTTTGCACCTCCCAATAACAGCACTCACAGTTGACCGGGGCAGCTCTAACAGGGCAGACATTTTATGAACTGACTTGTTGGAAAGGTGGCATTACTGAGATCTTCAGTAAGGCCATTCTACTGCCAATGTTTTTTTTTACCTTTCTTTAACTAGGTACCAGTTATGGAGATTGCATGGCGATTGCATGGCTGTGTGCTCGATTCTATAAACCTGTCAGCAACGGGTGTGGCTGAAATAGCCAAATCCACACATTTTAAGGGGTGTCCACATACTTTTGTATGTATAGTGTAAGTTCAGGAGTATAAATGTGCTTAACAAGTCACATAATAGGTTGCATGGACTCACTCTGCCTGCAGTAATAGTGTTTAACATTTTTTTTATGACTTACCTCATCTCTGTACGCCACACAATTATCTGTAAAGTCCCTCAGTCGAGTAGTGAATTTAAAACACAGATTCAACCAAAAAGACCAGGGAGGTTTTCCAAAGCCTTGGAAAGAAGGGCACCTATTGGTACATAGGTAAAACAAAAGCAGACACTGAATATCCCTTTGAACATGGTGAAGTTATTAATTACACTTTGGATGGTGTATCTAAACACCCAGTCACTACAAAGATACAGCCGTCCTTCCTAACTCAGTTGCCGGAGTGGAAGGAAACCGCTCAGGGATTTCACCATGAGGCCAATGGTGACTTTAAAACAGTCATAGAGTTTAATGGCTGTAATAGGAGAAAACTGAGGATGGATCAACAACATTATTTCTAACCTAATTGGCATAGTGAAAGGGAAGCTTGTACTTGTAAAAATATTCCAAAACATGCATCCTGTTGGCAATAAGGCACTAAAGAAATACTGCAACAAATATGGCAAAGCAATTAACCTTTTGTTATGAATACAAGTGTTATGTTTGGAGAAAATCCAATACATTTTCAAGCATAGTGGTGGCTGCATCATGTTATGGGTATGCTTGTAATCGTTAACAACTGGGGAGTTTTTGAGGATAAAAATTAAACTGAATGGAGCTAAGCACAGGCAAAATCCTAGAGGAAAACCTGGTTCAGTCTGCTTTCCACCAGCCACTGGGACATTAATTCACCTTTTAGCAGGACAATAACCTAAAACACAAGGCCAAATCTACACGAGCTGTGTACCAAGAACACAGTGAATGTTCCTGAGATGCCGAGTTCCAATTTTGACTTAAATCTGCTTGAAAATCTATGGCAAGAGTTGAAAATGGTTGTCTAGCAATGATCAACAACCAATTTGAAAGAGCTTGACAAATTTTGAGAAGAATAATGGGCAAATATTGTACAATCCAGGTGCGCAAAGCTCTTAGAGGCTTACCCAGAAAGACTCACTGCCTTAATTGCTGCTGTATTGAGATATTTATTTTTTAAAACATTTGCTACAATTTCTACCAACATGTTTTCACTTTGTCATTATGGGGTGTTGTGTGTAGATAAAAAAAAATATACAAAAATGTATTCCATTTCCAATTCAGTCTGTAACAGAACAAAATGGGGAATAACTCAAGGGGTATGAATACTTTCTGAAGGCACTGTAATTTTGGCTGTTGAATGGCCTCATGTATGACAAAGTGTACAGCAACTCCAGATCAGACTGGGAGATTCAGGATGGCATTTACATTGGATAGGCATTGGATAGGTACAATTCCTATGACATCAATGAAGGTCCACTAAGTGGATGGCATTTCTTGTCAATGAGTGTCAGGTTGTGTTGGGTTATTGTAGTAAACACCTGCCTTATGCACATGTCATCATGTGTGGTTGCATCCACCCTTTACACCATCATTTCACCAAGTCAATATACACGGCAACTCCAGGACAGCCAGCCAGGATGGTGGACATGATTTTTTTGAAAAACTAAACGTTCCAGCTCAACCCAAACGTCTTAAGAGTGCACCGGAACATCCCAATGCACATCACAAATGCAGTGAGCAAGCGGAAGGTCATGTTGGATTCAGGCAGACATATTGGACTAGCAATGAATCAAAGCTTACTTCTAAAGGAGATGACTGAAGAGCCCAATCCTGGAGACAAAAGTTATACCACAGGGGAGAGGGTGTCCAGTGTTCTCATTTTAAAGGCATTCACTCTTTAAAGCCTCGTGGAATCGAAATTACTTGCTGTTGCTGCATGCTATACTGTCATGAACCGGCTCAAAGCCCATAACAAAGAGGGAGAGGGTGTCCAGTGTTCTCTTTCCTTTCGTGACTTGCGACTTGGAATACTTGGTGTTGCCATTCCAAGCAGTCTTCTGCTTTCTTTTTATATCCAGACAATGGTGCTTGAGTATAATTATGGCAGGCCTAATGGATTCCAAATTTCAGAGCATGCAATATTGGGTTACATGAGTTTATGTGGCCCACCCCCCTCTAGCCAGGCATTATTCTGCATGTTTTTAGTTTAGGGAGTGTGTCACGATATTTATCAATCACTTATGCAGTAAAATATTTCACAGCCATCCATTTCATAGAATGTAGACATTAGATATGTGAACAAATATGGTTGTGTTTTGTTCTACTGCTGGAAGGGGTATCTCAAAAGATAAAGCCCTTTTTGAAGATTGCCCACTAGCCTATCTAGTTACACACACACACACACGCGCGCACACACACACACACACACACACACACACAGCAGCCCTTTGCGCCTGCACAATAAAATCACAATACTGGATGAATATGAAATGTTCACTCAATCCCTATAAACCTGTTCTCACGCTATAAATGATATGCATTTATAATTCCATTATGATGGGATAGGCTATTGTTCAGTGCTTCACTTTTATACAACTAATATTAATTTACGCTTGTTTATTATTTTTCATATACCAAAAATAGTTAGCAAACCATTCAAAAAGCTTTCTGCAGAACAACTAAGCAATTGATAGATTGTCTACGAAGCTTTAGAAAAGTGCAATGACTTGGCTGGAAAAAAATTATACGCTCAATTTCCTTTGATTGAAGATGATTATATTATATATAATAATTATATATAAAAAAATGTAAACCAACGCCTAGAAGCTTTCATTGTACATGCCACACTTCGAGTCGGTTGTATCATATCGCAACTGTCGAAATAAATCCTTACCTGTAGCGATTGGTGGCGGAGAACATGCCATACAGTTCAGTTTATACTAGCGGTAAAAGTCCGTGTCACCGAATTGTCCTCAGCATTCAAATCAAAGTTGTAACTGCTAGCCCACTTCAGTCCAGTTTGTCTATAGGCGGCATATGTTGATCTGCGTGCATTTGAGCGCGAAAACAACTGCTGTCAGCGAATTCCCGTAAACTAGGAGAGGAGTCGCGCCACTGCCGCTTCGTGCGCAATGATGAGCAACAGTCCTACCAACCCTACAGCTGCTTCATGAGATTAACGTCAACAAAAATCAATTGTAGTCCTCAGAACGAATTAATTTATGTTCACCATTCATAATACCCTTGCTAAAAAAACAATTAACATTCATTCCACCATTGGATAGTGTTACTCGTAACATATCCTATAGTTTATGTGCGGGAGTGTGCGCACATGAATCAGTTTGTTTAATTGGGAAGCTACTTTCACAATGGCAAAATCCTATCACGTTGCACATTCAGCACAGGGACAATGTCTTTGTAGAACAAAGCATATATCCAGTATAAATTATTGAAACCGAAAGGAGCCGAGGGCACTAGAAATGAATGTAACATTTAGTTATAGTCGTTTTCTGTGATGGCCACATCCGTGCATATTGAAGCCATCCTATTGTTAAATTAGCCAACACTTTACATAACAGGCTATAAATGTATTTATTCCATTACATGTAGGCCTAACTAAACTCTTAAAATACAAATACTACACCTGAGACACACTGAGACACACTGAACTGTTCTAAACTGTTCATACTGTATGTTTTGTATGTTACTTTAACCATACAATATTATTGTTGAATACCCAGTTCTCTTTTTGAGTTAACATTAAATAGTGTACATCATTGGAGGAAGTTGAGGACCATACTCCTCAGTGAATTTCAGGAAAATAAAAATAGTCAAACATTAAAAAAGTTATCATTTTTATAAAAAACTATACTACACTGAACAAAAATATAAACACATCAGGCAACCATTTCAAAGATTTTACTGAGTTACAGTTCATATAAGGGAATCAGTCAATTGAGAAACGAGGCCCTAATCTATGCATTAGAATGGTCTTGTCCTGTCTGCAGTGTATGGCCAGTTGGATATAACTCATTCGGAAGTGGTGTAGGTCTCGTAGACCTTAACCACCAAATGTTTAGATCTCTTGCAGAAGATTTGCTGGTACTGCATGTCTCCAGAAAATACATGGTTGTGGTGTTACCATTGTACACTTTTTGTGGGAGGGATGTAGGGAAACACACCTTTGTTGGTAAAAGTGTAAACCAATTGGGACCTAAGTGTTTAGAGACAGACTAGTGTATTGTTAAGGGACAATGAGGGACATTGGGAGCTGCTTTTGAGAGGAAAGATCATTCAACAAAGTGAAAGGGCTGTAAACTTTCCCCAGCCCATTGACTTTGACAGATCATTCTTGTCAATAGTAGCTATTGGCAGGTTTTTTTGTAGACATGTCTTTGTATTGTGTTTTGGGAATCTGCAGAGAGAATAATTAGGTGGTTGTGTCATTAATGTTGTAGTCTTGATTTTATACCTTTCAGTGTCCCTTGATCGTTTTTGTCCCACAATCTTGTTGTGCTCCATGCCCCTCCCTCATGCTCGTAGACCCAAAATGCAGCCGCTCTGGGGTATTCTTCAGCAGGGCACTGTGGAAAGGTTTCAGATAACCTGAGTTTTACAAAGAGAAAAGGTAAAAAGAGAAACTAGATAGACTAAATTGATTACATGTTCTGGAAGGTGCTCTGGGGTCCTCAGGCTACATCTAACCACCTGTAACCCCATAACATTAACAGAAACTTTTACAAACACTGCCCAATTCATGTTTATTCCATGCTTACTGTAAATTGATCTATCTTAGCCGTCAGCTTGTAAATATTTTTGGTAACTTACCTTCACCTTGTGCAGAGCTAGACGTTGGAAGCACATGCTGGTGGAATCAGATTCAGTACCACCTACAACAAAACACACAACAATACACAATTGAACCACGCTACTAATTTGCTGTTACCAGAGTAAACTAAGGAACCATTGATGATTTATATAACTTCAACATTTGCTAAAAACACAGAAACAGAGAATGAATTAGCTCAAGTGCATTCAGAAAGTATTCAGACCCCTTTTTCCACATTTTGGTATGTTACAGCCTTATTCAAAAGTTGATTAAATAGTTTTTTCCCCTCATCAATCTACAAACAATATTCCATAATGACAAAGTAAAAACAGGTTTTTATACATTTTTGCAAATGTATAAAATAAAAATGGAAATATCACATTTGCATAAGTATTCAGAACCCTTACTCAGTACTTTGTTGAAGCACCTTTGGCAGCGTTTACAGCCTTGAGTCTTCTTGGGTATGACGCTACAAGCTTGGCACACCTGTATTTGTGGAGTTTCTCCCATTCATCTCTGCAGATCCTCTCAAGCTCTGTCAGGTTGGATGGGAAGTTTCCCTGCACAGCTATTTTCAAGTCTCTCCAGAGATGTTAGATCGGGTTCAAGTCCAGACTGTGGCTGGGTAACTCAAGGACATTCAGAGACTTGTCCCGAAGTCACTCCTACTGTCACGCCCTGACCGGTAGGAGCCTTTTATGTCTTCTTTTGGTTTGGTCTGGGTGTGATTTGGGGTGGGCATTCTATGTTATAGTTTTGTATTTCTTTGTTTTGGCTGAGTGTGGCTCTCAATCAGGGACAGCTGTCTATCGTTGTCTCTGATTGGGAACCACACTTAAGCAGCTATTTTTCCCTCCAGCTTTGTGGGAGGTTGACTCTGTTTATGTGTATGTGCCGCTGGTGCTATATGTTTGATCTTCGTTCATTGTTTTTGTTTTGAGTGAGTAACAATAAACATGTTTAACTCCACCCGGCACGCTGCGCCTTGGTCCGTCTTTGAAGATCGTGACAGAACCTCCCACCACCAAGAGACCAAGCAGCGTGCCTACCTAGAGTCCTGGACATGGGAGGAGATCCTGGACGGAAGGGACCCGGGAGGCAGGCGGGGAAATACCGCCGTCCGGAGGAAGGAGCTGGAGGCAGCTAAGAAGGAGCGGCGCTTCTACGGACAAAAATATGCGGGAACACGGCTGGCCTTTAAGCCCGAGAGGCAGCCCCAATTTTTTTTTGGGGGGGTGCACACGGGGAGTTTGGCTGGGCCAGGTTGGAGACCTGGGCCAGCTCCCCGTGCTTACCAGAGGGAGCAGCGCACTGGTATGGCACCGTGTGAGGCGGTGAAACGCACGGTATTGCGTGTTCACAGCCCGGTGCGCGACATGCCAGCTTCCCGCATAGTTTTTGTGAGTAGGAGTGTTCAGCCTGGGAGGAGTGTGCCGGCTCAGCGCTCTTGGCCTCCAGTACGCCTCCTCGGACCAGGATATCCTGCGCCGGCTCTGCGTACTGTGTCTCCGGTGCGTCTCCACAGCCCGGTACGTCCTGTGCCAGCGCCCCGCAGGTGCAGAGCGGAGTTATCCATTCAGCCAGGACGGGTTGTGCAGGCTGTACGCCGGAGACCTCCAGTGCGTCTTCACGGCCCAGTGTATCCTGCCCCTGTCCCACGCTCCCGGATCCCTGTGCGTGTGGTGAGCCCAGCATGCACTGTCACACGCTCCAGGATTCCTGTGCGCGTTGTGCGCGTTCGGAGCCCGGCACGGCCTGTGCCCGCTCCACGCATCAGGACCCCTGTGCGCCTTCAGAGCCCGGCACGTCCTGCCCCTGCTCCACGCATCAGGTCCCTGTGCGCCTTCAGAGCCGGCACGACCTGTGCCCGCTCCCACGCACCAGGCCCCTGTGCGCCAGTCCGGCACGCGTCCTGTCCCTGCTCCACGCACCAGGCCCCTGTGCGCCTTCTGAGTCGGCACGTCCTGCCCCTGCTCCACGCACCAGGTATCCAGTGCCTGCTCCACGGTCCAGTCCGGGGCCCGCAGCGAGGGTGCCCAGTCCGGGGCCGCGGCGAAGTGCCCAGTCCGGGGCCCGCAGCGAGGTGCCCAGTCCGGGGCCCGCAGCGAGGGTGCCCAGTCGAGCCCGCAGCGAGGTTGCCCAGTCCGGGGCCCGCAACGAGGTTGCCCAGTCCGGGGCCATAGCGAGGTTGCCCAGTCCGGGGCTCGCTACGAGGGTCCCCAGTCCGGGGCCCGCTACGAGGGTCCCCAGTCCGGGGCCCGCAACGAGGGTCCCCAGTCCGGGGCCCGCGGCGAGGAGCCAGAGGTGGTGCGGGGTCTCGTCCGCACCAGAGCCGCCACCAGCGGATAGATGCCCACCCAGACCCTCCCCAATAGGGTCAGGTTTTGCGGCCGGAGTCCGCACCTTTGAGAGTACTGTCACGCCCTGACCGGTAGGAGCCTTTTATGTCTTCTTTTGGTTTGGTCAGGGTGTGATTTGGGGTGGGCATTCTATGTTATAGTTTTGTATTTCTTTGTTTTGGCTGAGGTTGGCTCTCAATCAGGGACAGCTGTCTATCGTTGTCTCTGATTGGGAACCACACTTAAGCAGCTATTTTTCCCTCCAGCTTTGTGGGAGGTTGACTCTGTTTATGTGTATGTGCCGCTGGTGCTATATGTTTGATCTTCGTTCATTGTTTTTGTTTTGAGTGAGTAACAATAAACATGTTTAACTTCACCCGGCACGCTGTGCCTTGGTCCGTCTTTGAAGATCGTGACACCTACTTTGTCTTAGCTGTGTGCTTAGGGTCATTGTCCTGTTGGAAGGTGAACCTTTGCCCCAGGCTGAGGTCCTGAGTGCTCTGGAGCAGGTTTTCATCAAGGATCTCTCTGTACTTTGCTCCGTTCTTCTGCAGCTGAAAAACATCCCCACATCATGATGCTGCCTACACCATGCTTTACAGTAAGGATGGTGCCAGGTTTCTTCCAGACGTGACGCTTGGCATTCAGGCCAAAGAGTTCAACCTTGGTTTCATCAGTCCTGAAAATCCTGTTTCTCATGGTCTGAGAGTCCTTCAGGTGCCTTTTGCAAAACTCAATGCAGGCTGTTATGTGCCTTTTACTGAAGAGTGGCTTCCGTCTGGCCACTCTACCATAAAGGGCTGATTGGTGGAGTGCTGCAGAGATGGTTTTCCTTCTGGAAGGTTCTCCCACCTCCACAGAGGAACTCCGGAGCTCTGACAGAGTGACCATCGGGTTCTTGGTCACCTCTCTGACCAAGGCCCGATTGCTCAGTTTGGCCAGGTGGCCAGCTCTAGGAAGAGTCTTGGTAGTTCCAAACTTCTTCCATTTAAGAATGATGGAGGCCACTGTGTTCTTGTGAACCTTTAATGCTGCAGAAAGGTTTTAGTACCCTTCCCCAGATCTGTTCCTCGACATAATCCTGTCTCGGAGCTCTACTGACAAATCCTTCGACCTCATGGCTTGGTTTTTGCTTTGACATGCACTGTCAACAGTGGGACTTTATATAGACAGGTGTGTGCCTTTCTGAATCATGTCCAAACAATTTACTACAGGTGGACTCCAATCAAGTTGTAGAAACATCTCAAGGATGATCAATGGAAACAGGATGCTCCTGAGATCCATTTCGAGTCTCATAGCAAAAGGTCTGAATACTTATTTAAATAAGGTATTTCTGTGTTTTAATTCATGTGAAAAAAAAAACTGTTTTCACTTTTTGTTATAGGTTATTGTGTGTAGATTGAGGAGGAACATATTTTACTTCCATTTTAGAATAAGAATGTAAGGTAACAAAATGTGGAAAAAAGGGAAGGGGTCTGAATACTTCCCAAATGGACTATATATCGACAATTCTATCTTTAGTAACGGATTGTTTTCCAGACAAGGGTGGAATGGATGGCTACCAGATTGAGTTACTCTTATTTACTAACGTTAGCTATCTTATGTAAGCGAACGTTAGTCAAAGATAGAACAAACAAGCATATTTACTCTGCTGAAGGTACCTGTCCAGCAGTGACCTGCATGGAATAGGCAAAATTTATTGACAGTGTGTATATAGCTAGCTATATAATTTAGCTGATGGCTTTCCGAGTTCAATACAGGACTGTAACGTTAGCTAATTAGGTAATTTACCTAGTCCAGCTAGACTAGCATGCAGGCTTATGGTACATTACCTCTAATCGAGAATCTTCAGTTTTGTTGTGAAGGGAAAAAACTATAGTATCGCATCACTTCTCAGCTGTTGTCAATGGATTCAGTTCAGCCTGAAAATCCTTCTGATAATCTTTGGTCACAGTAAGCATCATTATTATTTTTTCACCCCCTTTTCTCCCCAATTTCGATTTTGTCTCATCGCTGCAACTCCCCAACAGGCTCGGGAGGCGAAAGTTGAGTCATGCGTCCTCCGAAACATAACCCGCCAAACCGCGCTTCTTTAACACCCACCCGCTTAACCTGGAAGCCAGCCCCACCAATGTGTAGGAGGAAACACGTTCCCCTGACAACCGAGGTCAGCCTGCAGGTGCCCGGCCCGGCACAAGGAGCCGCTAGAGCGCGACGAGCCAAGTAAAGCCCCCCGGCCAAACCCTCATATCCGGCTCTGTAGTGAGGCCTCTAGCACTGCGAGTGCCTTAGTGCATTAGACCGCTGCGCCACTCGGGAGGCCCAGTAAGCATAATTCTTGATAGCCACAAGCCACTGGCAGCATCGAGGTAAATCTCTGATAAGTAGAACGGTGAAAGATAACTCATTTTTGCGCTTGTTTGTAATTAGCACAGCCAGACATTGAACAACACCACGTGGGCATGATGACAAATGCCTAGAGAAGTTCTGAGATTACTGTGTTGGGCATGCCCCATCTACCTAGCGAGGCGGTATCTGCATTCGCCATTAATGTCAGAGTTTGTGGTTCACTATGAGCAGCCGAATACACAGGAAGTTGAAACTTACCGATTCTACCAGTGAAATGAAAATGCCCTCGTTTTAGCATGTGGTTTGGATAATTTTTATGTTAATGACAAAAATGTAATGTTAATATAGTAATGACTATATGCCGTGGCAGAGCCAGGGTAAAATGTCCCTTTTAAGAGATACAGGTGACCAGGAAAGGCATGCCCCATGAAGGCCATTCACCTCACACAATCTCCCCATCTGTCAAGGCTTGATATATCCCCTCCTCGCACTCCCCCTTGTCTCATTTGAATCCAATCTTGGACATTTCTAACCCACACTCACCTCGACCCCATCCATCTACTGTAGCTAGTGTGTCTAATCTGCTCTGCTCAGGGCAATGTGTATCTATGTTTTATTTATGGAATGTACATACTGTACGTAGGATATTAATTTGATCACTCTTTTGTTGCTGAAAATGTTCCTGCACTTCAGGAAATGCAGATAAGCTTCGTGATTTACATAAATTGACTGAAAATCCACACTAACACACGATTATATTAACCTTTGCGCTTTTCATGTAGCCTACTTTTGGCCAGAAAATAGCCTAACCACCATTCAAGCAACATTATGAACTAAACATTCAAATCCTGTTGCTGCAGGATTCTTTTTCTGCGAAAATATAGGTCAAATTAAGATTGTACATCTGTACAGTAATCCATGATT
Source organism: Brachymystax lenok tsinlingensis (assembly GCA_030435695.1). Lineage (NCBI taxonomy): Eukaryota > Metazoa > Chordata > Actinopteri > Salmoniformes > Salmonidae > Brachymystax > Brachymystax lenok. The sequence continues at coordinate 36,786,448 of CM059780.1, forward strand.
CACTCATTTCCACCATTTTACCCCAGGTCACTTGGGGCACCCAGATGAAACGAGCGCCATTGCGCCCTTCAAACCTGTATTTCTATTGCACAGTGATCTCTTTCCCATAGTTCTCCAGAGGTCAGCCCTATCAGATATTTTTCATACATGAACAGCAAAGGATAATCCAACTCTTGAATCTTTCGATATTGGAATTTCGAAGAGACTATGAGGGAGAACCATTGAGGAAAGGCCGCTAGGTTGCATTCTGATCAGTGTGCTATGTATCCTTCAAGTTACTGTATTGTCATGGATCATCTCCATTCCCTGCACTCAACCATTCAACAGCGACAACAAAGACCCGTAGCAACAATTCGATCAGCTGAGCCTCTAACCACAGTCATGCATTATGCAGTATTTTGACTTCCATCTTTTGTTTTTGAGGAACTGTTTTCAAGGGGAAGTGCTTTACTTGGGGGAAGATGACCTTGGAATTTCCATCAGTGATCATTGAATCCAGCAAAACAACTGAGATACCATTTAAAAAAATTGCATGTGTAGGCCTATACAAATTGTGAACAGGTTGGAAAGAGCTAATTGAACATTTTGCTTTGTGTTTTCAGAAAGTAGAAAGCTCTTTAACTACATAACCAGTAGCACTGTATCCAATTCGCATAATTTCTCAACACCCACATTTTCTATATGTAAATCATGAGTATAGTATCTTCATCTATTAATCTCATCATGATTTGGGGAAGCATACATATGTGTGCACATCCTACATTCCATAAAATATCATACACATGGCCTCGATCCAGTCCAATGAGGTATCAACTTCAGAGCCTGCTCTATTATATCAACGATCACCCTGCTCTACTCAGAATCAATTCAGCACCATGCACAGCTCAGTATGCCCCTTTAATAAATTCATCACCATGGACAGGGCAATGATCACTCCTCTCTATTCAGGATCAATTCAGCACCATGGACAGCTCAGGATGCCTTTTTAAGAAATTCAGCTCTCAGTCACAATTGAGAGTAATGTCATTCCATTCTCTCAATAGCCTATCCTCAGGCAATGGCAGTTTAATATTGAATTTGTTCATGACCACCATTTCCCTCATTTATCTGTCACTCATCAATGCCAAAGCTATGTCACCCCCTCCCACACACACTATATATCACTGCAGATGATGTGTCCAGTATTATGACAGTATTACAGTATTAGTTTACAGTATTACAGTATGACAACATTACAGTATTAGTTGACAGTATTACAGTATGACAGTATTAGTTGACAGTATTACAGTATTAGCTGAGAGTATTACAGTATGACAGTATGACAGTATTAGTTGACAGTATTACAGTATGACAGTATTACAGTATGACAGTATTACAGTGTGGCGGCCATAAACAGGACAGTGTGTTGAGCAAAGTAGCTTTCTTAGGTTGTAGGCTACTTCTGTACCTATTCGAGCATCACTGCAAACCTCATGATATCACCATTGGATCATCATGTCCCCTGTATGAGTGCTGCTACAAACACTCATTAGACAGATGTTGTTGCCAAAGGGGACTTTGGTATCTGGGGTAAATTGTTTGGAGTTTTGTTACTTTTATTTCACCAGAGCAGCTGTGTGGTTGAGCTATGAGACTGAAAACTGTACAGTCATTCCACCTGAGGTTTTAAATCTTGCAGTTTCCTTTTCCGGTGTGTTTAATTCAACATCAAACATTGTGTTAAATGTACCCAGGCAATGGGCTGGGCAGTGATGTGCAAATTAACTGTGGAAAACTGTCAGGGAAACCATAGAGTGATAGCAGAATATTTTTTATGACAAAATGAATACAAAGATTTTAGAAATAGTGTATTTATAGCTTGATAAATCTGCTAATACAAAAGTAATTACGGAACCTAGGGCTGGTTTCACAGACTCTTTAGGATTTTTGGCCTAATTCTGGTATGGTTAATTAAATCAATAAATTAAATTAAGAATGTGATTTCATGAAGCGTTGCCATATATGCCTTATATAAGCCATGTCTATGAAACCAAATCATCAGCTTGATATGAAGTGCAACTAGGTCCAAGTGCAGGCTTAATCCAGATCTGTGGATCTGACCCTTTATTGGCACCCCTCACATCTGATGAGTCAAAAGTACTGGAACATTTGACCTAAGGCTATAGTCTAATTTGCTACTATCAGTGTCTTTCTTCACACTGTGAACCTACTGCAGTGAGTCATTCTTCCCCTTGTTTATTCAATTGCACATCTAGACCTTCAATGAGCCCTGCCTAGACACTTCACGCGGCTTTACCTACATTTTGTGTATTTTTTTTGATCAAAGAACAATTGAGGGAGAAAGGTGCTTATTTGTTTTCTCATAAGTTGCTTAGACAGCTGGTTTGCCTGCGTAGCCAAAGCTGAACATCATTCAATTGTAGCTGTGATCGGTATAATTCGTTCCCAAACCACTAGTTCCCGATTTTCTCCATTTTTTCTTCCTCACTTCCACATCTTTTATCTTTCCACTATGTGTGCTTTGCCCACAACATTTTCTTCTTGTTTGTCCTCTGTCACTCTCTCATTCCTACATGTCTACTACAAACATGGCTTAGGCTTTAGCTAAGTGTAGCTGATCCTTCTTCCCCTCACATCAACATGCACCCTGGCATCGCCTGGCACTGCCAGAGGCTTAAGAACATTCAAACTGGCATGCGTCAGGTGTGGTGCTTCATCACCATCACTTGGCTAAGACACCCTTTGGGAACACTTCACTGACAAACACCGTTGAACACGGAAAGGAACAGCCACACTACAAAATCATCTAAATAAATCAAAAATCACCTGCCCTACAGACCAACATGAAAACACTTTATTCAAATGGAATGTGTAACACAAACCAACCTTTTACATTGGGCCATGGTATAATAAAGTAATACATACAGTTGAAGTCGGAAGTTTACATACACTTAGGTTGGAGTCATTAAAACTTGTTTTTCAACCACTCCACAATTTATTTGTTAACAAACTATACTTTTGGCAAGTCGGTTAGGACATCTACTTTGTGCATGACACAAGTAATTTTTCCAACAATTGTTTACAGACAGATTATTTCACTTATAATTCACTGTATCACAATTCCAGAGGGTCAGAAGTTTACATACACTAAGTTGACTGTGCCTTTAAACAGCTTGGAAAATTCCAGAAAATGATGTCATGGCTTTAGAAGCTTCTGATAGGCTAATTGACATAATTTGAGTCAATTGGAGGAGTACCTGTGGATGTATTTCAAGGCCTACCTTTCAACTCAGTGCCTCTTTGCATGACATCATGGGAAAATCAAAAAAAATCAGCCAAGACCTCAGAAAAAAAATTGTAGACATCCACAAGTCTGGTTCATCCTTGGGAGACATTTCCAAATGCCTGAAGGTACCACGTTCATTTGTACAAACAATAGTACGCAAGTATAAACACCATTGGACCGCACAGCAGTCATACCGCTCAGGAAGGAGACGTGTTCTCTCTCCTAGAGATGAACGTACTTTGGTGCGAAAAAAGTGCAAATTAATCCCAGAACAACAGCAAAGGACCTTGTGAAGATGCTGGAGGAAACAGGTACAAAAGTATCTATATCCACAGCAAAACGAGTCCTATATCAACATAACCTGAAAGTCCGCTCAGCAATGAAGAAGCCACTGCTCCAAAACCGCCATAAAAAAAGCCAGACAACGGTTTGCAACGGTTTGTCATTGCTGAGGGCAATGTTCAGATGGATCCTGGAAAGGTGAAAGCAGTGGTGGATTGGCCTCAACCAACTTCCCGGGTACAGTTGCAACGGTTTCTTGGTTTTGCAAACTTCTACCGCTGTTTTATTCGGGATTACAGCACCCTGGCGGCCCCCCTCTCGGCACACACCTCCCCCAAGGTACCGTTCAAATGGTCTCCAGCTGTCGACAATGCCTTTGTGGACCTGAAGCATCGGTTCACAACAGCACCCATCCTAATCCATCTGGACCCCTTGCATCAGTTTGTGGTGGAAGTGGATGCTTCGGATGTTGAAGTGGGGGCCATCCTGTCCCAGCGATCTGCCCAGGACCAGAAGCTTCATCCCTGTGCCTTCTTGTCCCATCGGCTAACTGTCTGTTTGTCCCTAACCCAGTCCGGTCCTGGAATGGGCTCATTCCTCCAGGCTGACGTATCATCCAGGGTCCCGTCATACACTAGCCTTCCTTCGACAACGTTTCTGGTGGCCCACAATGGTCCCTGACATCTCTGCCTTCGTCACCGCATGCACTGTGTGTGCTCAAAACATGACTCCACGGTAAGCTCCTTCTGGCCTCCTGCAGCCACTACCGGTTCCTCATCGTCCCTGGTCTCATATATCTCTGGACTTTGTCACTGGGCTCCCTCTGTCTGATGTCAACACTGTCATTCTGACGGTAGTTTACCGGTTCTCCAAGGCCGCCCATTTCATCCCTCTCCCCAAACGACCTTCTGCCAAAGAGATGGCCCAGCTTATGGTGCAGCATGTCTTCCGGACCTATGGACTCCCGGTAGACATGGTCTCCGATCGGGGTCCTCAGTTCTCGTCTCAGTTCTGGAAGGCATTCTGCACCCTTATTGGGTCGCCGGCCAACCTGTCATCCCGATCCCATCCCCAAACCACCGGTCAGTCGGAGCGAGCCAACCAAGACCTGGAAACCACCCTGAGGTGCCTGGTCTCAACTAATCCCACTACCTGGAGCCGACAACTGTTCTGGGTGGAGTATGCACGGAACACCCTTCCCTGTTCGGCCATGGGACTCTCTCCATTTGAGTGTTCTTTGGGTATCAACCTCCACTCTTCCCGGAACAAAAGCAAGAGGTCAGCGTACCCTCGGCCCAGATGTTTGTTCGCCGCTGTCAACCTTTCTGGAGCAGAGCCAGGGTGGCTGTTCTCAAGACCAACTCCAGGTATCATTGACAAGCGGACCGTCACCGGACCCCAGCTTCCCGCGACCGCATTGGGCAGAGGGTGTGGCTTTCCACTCGGGACCTGCCCCTGCGGGTAGAGTCCTGCAAGCTGTCTCCCCGCTCCCCGCAGTGTAGCCTAGTGGTTAGAGTGTTGGACTAGTAAAATAAAGGTAAAATAAAATAAACATTGGTCCTTTTGCCATTTCTAGAGTCCTTAGTTCCACTGCTGTCCGTCTTGTGTTACCCCGTACCCTCTGTATTCACCCTACTTTCCATGTGTCCAGAATTAAGCCCATGTCTCACTGTCCTTTGTCTTCTGTCTCCAGGCCCATCCCTCCCCCACGGGTTATCGATGGCCAGCCAGCGTATACGGTGAGACGCCTCCTGACAGTTCGACCACAGGTCAGGGTTTTCTAGTATCTGGTTGACTGGGAGGGTTATGGCCTGGAGGAGAGGTGCTGGGTCCCTGCTAAAGACATCTTGGACCCGGCCCTCATTGCCGATTTCCACCGCCGACACCCCGGTCAGCCAGGTAGGACGCCAGGTGGCGTACTGTCACTCCTTGATCTGTTTCATCTGTTCCTTTGATTGTCTCCACCCCTTCGAGGTGTCGCTTATTTTCCCCAGTGTATTTATCCCTGTTTCCTGTCTCTCTGTGCCAGTTCGTCTTGTATGTTAGTCAAGTCAACCAGCGTGTTTTTCCTATAATTATTTTGCTATTCACTTTTTTATAGTCCTCCCTGTTTTGACCCCTGCCTGACTCTGGACTACTTTCCCACCTGCCTGATCATCCTGCCTGCCCTGACCTTCATTCTGCCTGCCCGTCGGTACCGTTTGGACTCTTTTGCCTGTCCACGACCATTCTCTTGCGTTCCCCTATTGGATTAATCAATATTGTAAGACTCCAACCATCTGCCTCCTGTGTCTGCATCTGGGTCTCACCTTGTGTCATGATAACATGATAACACATTTGAGAGGAGACACAAACTGTTTGCTTTATACAGGATAACATAGGTCATTCTATAGAGATGCACGTGTAACACCTGCCGACTAGTGTTACCTAAAATGTCTCAACTACTAGACTACGCCAGTTCCTGTTTAATGAGGGGAAACATCTCAACCAGTACATGAGACACAGGTTCGTGACAGGCCACCTTTGATGTGTGTCATGAGCAATGCAATGGACTTACAATAAACTTCTTTCAGCTACAGGTTTGAAACCAACTGGCAATATTTTTTTCAAGACATTTTCACATCAATCAATACATACCCAGATGGGTTAACTACTCAGACTATAATAAATACCTAGGACTTACAATCATGTATCGTCACTTTAAGAGCATTCAATTATGTTGCATATCCTGATCATGACACATCTACTTCGGGAAGCCATCATCATCATGAGCACGAGGGATCATGGGGAGTGGCACTTGGAGCAAGAACTACAGAAGGGGGGGACGCCAGTATAAGCTAGCTCCAACCAGTGCTCCGCAGTTCAGACTGTTGTAGTTTGGACCAAGAACTTGCATCTTGTACTCCAGCTCCCTGCACTGCCCTAACAGATGGTGCTTGACCCCAAACACAGGTGCACAACAGGGGGCATGAGGGCATGAACTGCAATGAAAGAGACCGTTTAGGGCATGTGTCAAACTCACAGAGGGCCTAGTGTCTGTGGGTTTTCGCTGTTCCCTTGGACTTGATTGATGAATTAAAGTCCCTGATTAGTAAGGAACTCCCCTCACCTGGCTGTCTAGGTTTGAATTGAAATGAAAAACCAAAAACCAGCAGACACTAGGCCCTCCATGGAATGAGTTTGACACTCCTGATTTCGGGGATGCTTCAATCATAGGAAAAGTAATGAAATACCAATTTTATTGTTTTGACAAGCTGAGAATGTTCCAAAGCCAAGCAACTATCTTGCACCACTCCAAGAACGTTGTGGAAGGTAGAATGCAAAATATCCATAGGAGAACCACGCTCTCACCAAGCTCTAAGAAACATATAGTTATCAGAACGTTATGTGCTAGCTGGGAAAGGGCTTGTGAGTTTGCTGTAGGTTATTCTTTGAATTTCCTTTTTTGATATGCCTCAATGTTCAATGGAGAACATGTAAAGGGGGCCTTTTTTTATGTCAACATTATTATTAAGTTGCCTCATACAGTATGTGGCTAATGAGGCCATGAAAATCTTAAATATTTGTGTGTGTGGATCTGTTTAACTATACTTGTAGGGACCAGAAGTCCCCATAAGAATAGTAGATGGGGAAAGAAATTGACCAACTGGGGACATTTTGTTAGTCCCCACAAGGTAAAATGCTATTTCTAGGGGATTTACGGTGAAGGTAGAATTAGTGTCAGGGTTAGAATTAGGTTTAGGGTTAGGAGTTACAGTTAGTTTTAGGGTTAAGGTTAGGTTTTGGGGTTAAGGTTAAGGTTGGGGTTAAGGTTAGGGAAAATATGATTTTGAATGGTTATCGATTGTGTCCCCACAAGGTTAGTTAATCAAGACTGTGTGTGTATGTGCTCGTGTGGGTGTGTGAACATGTGTGCACCCAGCACTCCAAATTGGATCTGTGAAAGTTCCCAGAACATTTGCGAGGTTAATCTGTTCAGTTGTGATGACATTCTTACAATGTTTGTATCAGGGTGCACAAAACATTCTCTCAATGTTCATAGAATGTTATTCTTACACTATACAGTGCCTTTGGAATGTATTCAGACAACTTGAACTTTTCCACATTTTGTTACATTACAGCCTTCCTCATCACTCTTCACACAATACCCCATAATGACAAAGCAAAAACAGGTTTTTAGAAATGTTTGCTAATTTATTTACAAAAAAATGGAAATATCACATTTACATAAGTATTCAGACCCTTTACTCTGTACTTTGTTGAAGAACCTTTGGCAGCGATTGCAGCATAGAGTCTTCTTGGGTATGACTCTACAAGCTCAGCACACCTGTATTTGGGGAGTTTCTCCCATTCTTTTCTGCAGCTCCTCTCAAGCTTTGTCAGGTTGGATGGGGAGCGTTGCTGCACAGCTATTTTCAAGTCTCTCCAGAGATGTTCGATCGTGTTCAGGTCTCTGGCTGGGCCACTCAAGGACATTCAAAGACTCGTCCCGAAGCCACTCCTGCGTTGTCTTGGCTGTGTGCTTAGGGTCGTTGTCCTGTTGGAAGGTGAACCTTCGCTCCAGGTCCTGAAAGCTCTAGAGCAGGTTTTCATCAAGGATCTATCTATACTTTGCTCCGTTCATCTTTGCCTCAATCATGATTAGTCTCCCTGCCATTGAAAAACATCCTCACAGCATGATGCTGCCACCACCACACTTCACTGTATGAATGGTGCCAGGTTTCCTCCAGATGTGACGCTTGGCATTCAGGCCAAAGAGTTCAATCTTGTGTCTCATGGTCTGAGAGTCCTTAGGTGCCTTTTGTCAAACTCCAAGTGTGCTGTCATGTGCATTTTACTGAGGAGTGTCTTCCGTCTGTTCACTCTACCATGAAGGCCTGATTGGTGGAGTGCTGCAGAGATGGTTGTCCTTCTGGAAGGTTCTCCCATCTCCACAGATCTCCACAACTCTAGAGCTCTCTCAGAGTGACCATCAGGTTCTTGGTCACCTTCCTGTCCAAGGGCCTAGGAGGGTGTGTCATGTCGTGCAAGGCTTTTTTTCTCACTATACTTGACTTGAGTTGAGTCACTGGAAGGCCCTTTCCTGTTTCAGCATGACAATGCCCTCGCGCACCAAGAAAGGTTCATACAGAAAAGGCTTTTCGAGATCGGTTCGGAAGAAAAACTTTGGGATGAATTGGCCAGGCCTAAGTGCCCGACCTCAATAATGCTCTTGTGACTGAATAGAAGCAAGTCCCCGCAGCAATGTTCCAACATCTAGTGGAAAGCCGTCCTAGAAGAGTGGAGGCTGTTATAGCAGCAAAGAGGGGACCAACTCTATATTAATACCCATGATTTTGAATGAGATGTTTGATGAGCAGGTGTCCACATACTTTTGGTCATGTAGTGTATGTTCTCAGAATGATAGGCCTAGTGCTTAAGAGCATTGGGCCAGTAACTGAATGGTCTCTCCTTTGAATCCCTTGAGCAAGGCACTTAACCCTAATTGCTCTTGTAAGTTGCTCTGGGAGGGGTGTTTAGTGTTGTCTTGCTGTTGAGGACGTTAGTTGTATTTACTTATAATATTTAATTATTAGAGATATACAAATGTTGTTCGCGTCATGTCCGCAATGGTCAAGTGAGGTGAAATGTGTATATTTTGGGATGTGAACACAGTGTGTTTGACCTGACGAAGATCCGTAGTTGCAAGCGGGGATTGAATTTGGGAGTTTTAGATTGTTATCCCTGGAATTAATCCACTGTGCCACTGGAATGGGATTAACACAAAATGAAAGCTTTTTACACCTTTACCCTGACTTCCAGGTTGTAGTCTTTGACTTTGCAAAAGAGAGTATAACTAAATCTAGAAAAATAAGCATCCTCTATTATTTGGGTGTTGTTATCAATACACATAATTGGGTGTTAGGCCTATACAGGATCTTCATTTGACCACCCTGTTGCAGGAGAAATGTACCTGCGCCGCAGAAAATTCTAACTTGTCATCTATTCAAAGTGTATTTAACGTTTAAAAATGCTTCTAAAGTTTGTAATTACCACTTTAATTTCAAACTTGATTTGCCCTAACGAAAAATGTATCAACCCACATTTATCAATTAAAAATTGTATTTTACCTTTATTTAACCAGGTAGGCTAGTTGAGAACTTGTTCTCATTTACAACTGCGACCTGGCCAAGATAAAGCACAGCAGTTTGATACATACAACAACAAAGAGTTACACATGGAATACACAGACATACAGCCAATAATACAGTAAAGCAAAAGAAAAAAGAAATAAATAATAAGTTTATGTACAGTGAGTGCAAATGAGGTAAGATAAGGGAGGTAGGGCAACAAACAGGGGATGGTGGTGAGGCAATTACAATATAGCAATTCAACACTGGGATGGTAGATGTGCAGAAGATAAATGTGCAAGTTACTGGGGTGCAAAAGAGCAAGATAAATAAATAAGTACAGTATGGGGATGAGGCAGTAGGATGGGCTGTTTACAGATGGGCTATGTGCAGGTGCAGAGATCTGTGAGCTGCACTGACAGCTGGTGCTTAAAGCTAGTGAGAGATATGAGTCTCCAGCTTCAGAGATTTCTGTAGTTCGTTCCAGTCAATGGCAGCAGACAACTGGAAGGAAAGGCTACCAAAGGATGAATTGGCTTATGGGGTGACCAGTGAGACATAACGTCTGGAGCGCGTGCTGCGGGTGGGTGCTGCTATGGTGACCAGTGAGCTGAAATAAGGCAGGGCTTTACCTATCAGAGACTTGTAGATGACCTGGAGCCAATTTTGGATTGGAGATATTTAATGTGAGCTCTACCTACATGCTACACAGAGACTTCTGACAGGCCATCAACATTAGTAATGTTTTATCAGAACCATTTCTATTGCTCTCACATTTTGTTGCGGCAGTATGTTCTAAAACATTACAGGTACATTGTGTTATTACATTACCTGGGTCATTCCTACAATGCGTTGCCTTTTGGACAAAAGTTTGGACACCCTGTTAGATTTATGCAGCAAACAGGTTGGAAAATGTACATAAAAAAATACGAGGTGCTTGAGCTTGACCAATATGTTTTTCTGAAAGTCACACTATTTATATATACAGTACCTGTAAAAAGTTTGGACACACCACCCAAAGGACATCCAGCCAACTTGACTGTGGGAAGCATTGGAGTCAACAACGGCCAGCATCCCTGTGAAACACGTTCAACACCTTGTAGAGTCCATGCCCCGACAAATTGAGGCTGTTCTGATGGAAAAAGGGGGAGGTGCAACTCAACATTAGGAAGGTGTTCTTAATATTTTGTACACTCAGTGTACATACAAATATATACAGCTCTGAAAAAAAAATAAGAGACCACTGCAAAATTATTAGTTTCTCTGGTTTTACTATTTATAGGTATGTGTTTGGGTAAAATTTACATTTTTGTTTTATTCTTTAAACTACTGACAACATTTCACCCAAATTCCAAGAGCATTTTCACCCAAATTCATTTAGAGCATTTATTTGCAGAAAATGACAACTGGTCAAAATAGCCAAAAATATGCAGTGCTGTCAGACCTCGAATAATGCAAAGAAAATAAGTTACTATACATTTTTAAACAACACAATACTAATGTTTTAACTTAGGAAGAGTTCAGAAATCAATATTTGGTGGAATATCCCTGATTTTCAATCAAAGCTTTTCATACCAATCAAAGGTTAGGACACATTTACTCATTCAAGGGTTTTTCTTTCTTTTAAGACATCAAAACTATGAAATAATAATCATGTAGTAACCAAAAAACTGTTAAACAATCAAAATATATTTATATTTGATATTCTTAAAAATAGCCACCTTTTGCCTTGATGACAGCTTTGCACACTCCTGGCATTCTCTCAGCCAGCTTCATGAGGTAGTCATCTGGAATGCATTTCAATTAACAGGTGTGCCTTGTTAAAAGTGAATTTGTGTAATTTCTTTCCTTCTTAATGCGTTTGAGACAATCAGTTGTGTTTTGACAAGGTAGGGGTGGTATACAAAAGATTTGGTAAAAGACCAAGTCCAAATTATGGCAAGAACAGCTCAAATAAGGAAAGAGAAACAACAGTCCATCATTACTTTAGGACATGAAGGTCAGTCAATCTGGAAAATGTCAAGAACTTTGAAAGTTTCTTCAAGTGCAGTCTCAAAAAATCCTCAAGCGCTATGATTAAACTGTCTCTCATGAGGACCGCCACAGGAAAGGAAGACCCATACTTACCTCTGCTGCAGAGGATAAGTTCATTAGAGTTACCAGCCTCAGAAATTGCAGTGTGGAGTGCAATAAAGATTGCATCATCTGTGGATCTGTTGGGACAGTATGCAAATTGGAGTGGGTCTAGGGTTTCTGGGATAATGGTGTTGATGTGAGCCATTACCAGCCTTTTAAAGCGCTTCATGGCTACAGACGTGAGTGCTATGGGTCGGTAGTCATTTAGGCAGGTTACGTTGGTGTTCTTGGGCACAGGAACTATGGTGGTCTGCTTGAAACATGTTGGTATTACAGACTCGGTCAGGGACAGGTTGAAAATGTCAATGAAGACACTTGCCAGTTGGTCAGCGCATGCTCGGAGTACACATCCTGGTAATCCGTCTGGCCCTGCGGCCTTGTGAATGTTGACCTGCTTAAAGGTCTTACTCACATTGGCTACGGAAAGCGTGATCACACAGTTGTCCGGAACAGCTGGTGCTCTCATGCATGCGTCAGTGTTGCTTGCCTCGAAGCGAGCTTAGAAGTTATGTCACTCGGCAGCTCTTGGCTGGGCTTCCCTTTGTACTCTGTAATGGTTTGCAAGCCCTGCCACATCCAACGAGCGTCAGAGCCGGTGTAGTACGATTCAATCTTAGTCCTGTATTGACGCTTTCCCTGTTGGATGGTTCGTTGGAGGGTATAGCGGGATTTATTTTAAGCGTCCGGGTTAGAGTCCCGCTCCTTGAAAACAGCAGGTCTAACCTTTAGTTCAGTGCGGATGTTGCCTGTAATCCATGGCTTCTGGTTGGGGTATGTAAATACGGTCACTGTGGGGACGACGTCATCAATGCACTTATTGATGAAGCCAGTGACAGATGTGGTGTACTCCTCAATGCCATCAGAATAATCCCCCTTTGGCCAGAGTGCAAAAACAGCCTTGGTGACGAAATCAACCTTTAGACCAGGAAACATGAGGCGAGAGCTACATGTTTTTAAATGGTTGAAACTCTATATCTCAACACAAGGTGAAGAAATGAACTCAGCTTCCTTTAGACCAGAGAGACAAAGAGCTGCAGCTCATGTCCATCGTGGTCCGAATCCTGAATGCCAACACAAGGAGGAAGAGGAGAAGAAAGCTTCCCTCTCAGACAATCACAGGTACAGCTAAGTAGCTGTTCTGAGGAAACATAACCTATTCCTTCACACATCAATAATCTGTGAAAATAATCCAAACACACATTGTCACACAAGGTCAAGTATACAGAAGAATCACCTTATTCTCAGCAAACAGGGGTCTCTAGTTCTCTCACATTCTTAGAAGACTGCAGGAGGGATGTGGATTAGGTTGTATAAGGCCTTGTGTTATCGATGCAGAAAAAATATTGGTCCCAAATAGTGTCTCCGAGGACAACATTATCAAACAAATGAATTCAACTGACACACAGTATAGCTATATCACCATTGTTAAAGGTCCATTGCAGCCTTTTTTAATCTCAATATCAAATAATTTCTATACATAGAGTATATAGAACTGTACTGTATTTATACCTCTTGGGTAATGTGTATAGTACATCTGCATGAATATTAGTCAAACATACAGTAAACATCAGAGTCCATTTGAGATCAGTCATACAGTTGCCACATACTGCACAGCATGAAAAATTCACATTTACTAAAATCTCTAACTCAAGAAAAGTAAAAACTCTCTCTGCACAGCATGTGTTTTTGCACAGCATCCTCTCTGGATCTCTGCCCTAAACACCGTAGCTACAGTGTTGTTTTAAGTGTCCACCAATTCTCTCTCTGCGGTGCTGTCGTTTGGGTTTCAGGATCATCCTAATAGATCAGGTAACAGGGATGTACACCACGTCTGAAGCAGGTCTGCCAGATCACTCAGTAATGTGAGTGACCCTGTCAAGCGAGTGAGCCCCAATGTGTTATCTCTCAGAACAAACTCTGCCTCAGGGCACATTAGCTGTTTTTATGCTGTGTTACCGAGAATAAACTTGCATTTTCGTCTTTTTAAAGGGTATCGCTGAAGCAAGTGAAATCCTCCCGTCCCTGGTTTTGGGTTTGAGTAACGGCTTGTATCTGAAGATGGTGACAGTTTGTGAATAATCTCCCTTCACATGCAGAGATAAACTACATGACGGACATCTCATTCCAAAATCATGGGCATTAATATGGAGTTGGTCCCCACTTTGCTGTGGAGTTGGTCCCCACAGCCTCCACTCTTCTGGTGATCAATAAAATATTTCTAAAACTGACAAAGTGTAGGAAGATTGATGGTGGGCAGTGGAGTGTTCCTCTACCCCTATTACGTATAGTTGGTACAAGAAAAACAACCTGTGGAAACCTAGACGTTTGCCCAGTTCAATGTCTTGTTTAGATTTTTGGTTGAGTTATTAACTAACGTCAATTCAATGTAAAATCAGCCAAAAATGTCACAGTGTTATTGGTTGAAAAAATAAAATAATAATTTTACGTTGATGAATATTTTCTAATCCATGTTGATTCAACGTCATCACATTGAATTTTGTTGTTGAAATGACATGGAATCAACGTTGATTCAACCAGTTTTTGCTTAGCGAGAGTTGAAGTTTAGACAATGCAACACTGCGTACATTCTCTCTGTGCATCCCAATTGTTTAGGCTTCTGTGATGTTATATGTTGATCATGGAATATTCCCAGCTCTTTAGTGAGTCTTTAATTACAGTATATTTATGTTGCTCAAAGTGAAGGCTAAACAGTATCAGTCTAATTTGGAGCCCATTTTGGGAGATAGCCGGTGTGATGTTCAGGTGGCGCTATTACCAGTGCTAAACATATTCATATAGCTTCAGAATTCAGCCTAATTAAAGGGAAAGGGAAAGGGGGACACCTAGTCAGTTGTACAGCTGAATGCATTCAACTGAAATGTGTCTTCCACATTTAACCCAACCCCTCTGAATCCGAGAGGTGCGAGTCTGCTTTAATTGCTTTAAACGACATCCACGTCTTCAGCGCACGGGGAACAGTGAGTTAACTGCCTTGTTCAGGCGCAGAAAGCCACAAAGGCTACTTTGAGCAAGTCGCTTGAAGGGAAACTTAAGTTCATGTTGAAGAGACTCGACTTTTTGGCTCCAAAACACCCCAAATAGACACTTCAAAAGCTCAAAGAGCAACCTACAGTACTTTTACGCCCAATTACATGATGCTCCTCACTTTCATTTCTTAAGTGGATCAAGGAGGCAGGAAATGAGAAATGAACAAAATATCAAATTAAGTTTCACTGAAAACAGTCCTGGCATTGTTCTTCCCTCTGATGATTAATGGATGTCAGAGTCGGCAGGGGAAATTAGCAATACATCACCCAGATAGACAGCTGTCGGCACCAACGGCGAGATGAGACAGATTGAGAGGAAAGATAAAAGACTCACCGACTCTTGTGATAACGCAACACGAGCAAGTGTGGTATTGACTTCAGCAACGTCATGCCTCTCCGTAAAAGTAATCTACTGTGTGTGGTGTATAATTGTAAAAACCATGACACTGGGCTGACTTTTGCCCTATTCGTGGCTTTCATATTTATCTGACCGAATACGGTGTGATAGAATCAATCAGAAAGTCTCATCGTCTAGCAACTGTGCAATACGGGTTCCACAGGGAATGGTTTTACATCTTTTACTCTTTAGCTTACGTATAAATTACCTTCCATATGTGTGTCGTGATGTTGATATCGAAATGCATGCAGATTAAGTCAAATGCAGAAGAAGAACTTGCATGTCTAGTCTCAGTCCTGGTACATGTATCAGATCTTATTGTGACCAGTTTCTCAAAGCAGGAAAATAATCCTGCAGTAAAAGGAAATGTAAATTATTGTGTGGATTATAATTAATGGATTTTTTTGTCGGGGTTGCTACATTTTATTTAGGGTAAGTCAAGTCTGAAATTTGAAAGTAGAAATTAAAAACTTTAGAAGACGTTTTGAGAAGACAAAATTAAATGACAACAGGGTGATCAAATTAAGATCCTACATCTGTATGTGTAGGCCTGCTGTGCATCTTAATGTCCGTAAGTAGGAACCTGTATGGCTCAACTCTGTATGAGAAACCAAAATACACGACATGGCATACATGACAAAAGTATGTGGTCACCTGCTCATCAAACATTTCATTCCAAAAGCATAGACATTAATTTGGAGTTGGTCCCCCCCTTTGCTGCTATAACAGCCTCCACTCTTCTGGGAAGGCTTTCCACTAGATGTTGGAACATTGCTGCACTGATGTTGGGCAATTAGGCCTGGCTCGCAGTCGGCGTTCCAATTCATCCAGAAGGTGTCTGATGGGGTTGAGGTCAGGGCTCTGTGCAGGCTAGTTAAGTTCTTCCACATCGATCTCAACAAACCATTTCTGTATGGACCTCACTTAGTGCACAGGGGTATTGTCATGCTGAAACAGGAAAGGGCCTTCTCCAAACTGTTGCCACAAAGTTGGAAGCACAGAATCATCTAGAATGTCATTGTATACTGTAGGGTTAAGATTTCCCTTCACTGGAACTAAGGGGCCTAGCCCGACCCACGAAATCAGCCCCAGACTTTTGTTAATCCTGCACCAAACTTTACAGTTGGCACTTTGCGTTGGAGCAGGTAGTGTTCTCTCCTGGTATCTGCCAAACCCAGATTCGTTCGTCAGACTGCCAGATGGTGAAGCGTGACTCATTACTTCAGAGAACGTTTCCACTGCTCCAGAGTCCAATGACGGTGAGCTTTACACCACTCCAGCCTATGCTTGGTATTGCACACAATGATCTTAGGCTTGTGTGCGGCTGCTCAGCCATGGAAACCCATTTCATGAAGCTGCCAGTTCTTGTGCTGACGTTGCTTCCAGAGGCAATTTGAAACTTGGTAGTGAGTGTTGCAACCGAGGACCAATTTTTTTACGCGCCATGCACTTCAGAGGTCCCATTACGTGACTTCTGTGGCCTACCACGTTTCCACTTCACAATAAAAGCACTTACAGTTGACAGGGGCAGCTCTAGTAGGGCAGAAATTTGAAGAACTGACTCGCTGCATCACATGACGGTGCCACGTTGAAAGTCACTGAGCTCTTCACTAAGGACATTCTACTGCCAATGTTTGTCCATGGAGATTACATTGCTGTGTGCTCGATTTTATACACCTGTCAGCAACGGGTGTGGCTGAAATAGCCGGATCAACTAATTTGAAGGGGTGTCCACACTTTTCTATATATAGTGTATATTCAAGTCTTCACCTTTCTAATCGTTACATTTACCAGACGCTCTTATTCAGAGCAATTAGGGTTAAGTGTCTTGCTTAAGGACACACCTAGCCGGTTCAGGGATTTGAACAATTAACCTTTCAGTTACTGGCCCAACGCACTTAAACGTGGTGTGTTTACAAGGAACAAGGACAAGGAATATACCTATGTAAAAATGCTGTTCATTGACTACAGCTCAGCATTCAACACCATAGTACCCTCCAAGCTCATCCTTAAGCTTGAGGCCCTGGGTTTCAAACACTCCCTGTGAAATTGGATCCTGGACTTCCTGACGGGCCGCCTCCAGGTGGTGAAGGTAGGAAACAACATCTACACTTCGCTGATCCTCAACACTTGGGCCCCACAAAGGTGCGTGCTCAGCCCCCTCCTGTACTCTCTGTTCACCCATGACTGCGTGGCTATGCACACCTCCAACTCAATCATCAAGTGTACAGACGACACAACATTAGCAGGTGTTATTAGCAACAACGACGAGATAGCCTATAGGGAGGAGGTGTAAAGTTTTAAGCTCCTCAGCGTACACATCACGGACAAACTGAAATGGTCCACCCACACAGACAGTGTGGTGAAGAAGGAGGAGGCTGAAGAAATGTGCCTTGTCACCTAAAACCCTCGCAAACTTTTACAGATGCACAATTGAGAGCATCCTGTCGGGCTGTATCATCGCCTGGTACGGCAACTGCACCGCCCACAACCACAGGGCTCTCTAGAGAGTGGTGCGGTCTGCACAACGCATCACCGGGGGCAAACTACCTGCCCTCCAGGACACCTACACCACCCAATGTCACAGGAAGGCCAAAAAGATCATCAAGGACAACAACCACCCGAGCCACTGCCTGTTCACCCCGCTATCATCCAGAAGGCGAGGTCAGTACAGGTGCAACAAAGCTGGGACCGAGAGACTGAAAAACAGCTACTATCTCAAGGCCATCAGACTGTTAAACAGCCATCACTAACACAGAGAGGCTGCTGCCTACATACAGACTTGAAATCATTGGCCACTCTAACAAATTGATCACTAATCACTTTATTAATGCCACTTTAATAATGATGTTTACATATCTTGCGTTACTCATCCCATATGTATATACTGTATTTTATACGATCTATTGCATCTTGCCTATGCCGCTCGGTCATTGCTCATCCATATAGTTATATGTATATATTATTATTCCATCCCTTTACTTAGATTTGTGTATTAGGTAGTTGTTGTGGAATTGTTAGATCACTTGTTGATATTGCTGCACTGTCGGAACTAGAAGCACAAGCATTTCGCTACACTCGCAATATCATCTGCTAACCATGTGTATGTGACCAATAAAATTTGATTTGACATAGCAACTATGGAAATAATTGTGTTGACAAATGGCTGTTATATGTTTTGTTTTGGTTGAGACAAGTATGTTGATATTGTACTTAATCCCCTTGGACTTTTTTACAGTTTCAGTTATAAACCAATTAATGGACCAGACAGTGAGTACTTTCAAATCTGCTCTGACTAACAACAGACCAGATAAACAGGTAAAACAATCTTACTAATGGTTAGAACAAATCCAGGCCAACACACAGACAAGGTTTTAGGAAGTTTAGCTGTATTTTCTTCAAAATCTCGGGAGTACACAATCACAAACCCAAAATACAAAAACAACCACAAAACCAAACTCGGTCCCAGAGATAATGTCAATGCTGCTTGAGGATTGTCCAAGATGGCAGCCGCCATCACCTGTTGGACACTCATCTTCCGTTGATTCATTAGTTAGTTCGTCAATAGGCGTTTGGCAGTCGCTCCTCGAGGTCCGTTGTCATCAAGCGTCTGTGGCACCCAGTCCATGGTCCGGTCCAGTGCAGGCCACAGTGGGGTGAGAGGAAAACATGCTTAAGTAGGAAGACATTCGGAACAGACGTTCTCGACCACACTCACACGTTTGGTTCTCTTTTGGCTGCAAGATCATCGGCGGCTGGGTGTGAGTGACGTGGTCCCAGTGACGGTTACCATAGCGGTGGCATTGGCGGAGGCAGCAGTTCGGTGGTAGTCTAACTCCTCCAGCAGCAACGCACCCTCAAGAAAAAGTTATACCAAATTATTACGAATCACTACTACACAAGATCTACAGTAGTTCAACTACTTCATTGCTATTGAGATGTGTAGTAATCTATGAGTGATAAATTGGGACATTTCACTACTTTCCTACTCACATCACTACATAACTATCCCTTAATGACTATTGTGTAACTACTGAGATTTTTGGTATCTACTACTTAAAACGTACACATACTGTACCTGCACTATTCCTACCTGTTCACTATTGAATTACGACACAATGACTCTTTTGTTGCTGAGAATTTTTCTGCACAGCCGGAAATGTGTACTTATAGTGTATTTTAGTTTTAAAAAGGCTTCTATAAAGTTTGTAATTTACACTTAGAAATTTCTGCCTTGATTTGCCCAAAATGAAAGATTATCAACCCCTACAAAAATTTCCATGAATTATAATCCGCATAATAATTCACATTTCCTTTTGCTCCAGGATTATATTCTTTTCAAATTATGATCCTACATCTGTATGCCTACTCAATCCCTATTGAATTACTACTGCCAGTGGGTTACCTCCCCTATATCTGTAACTCCCTTTGGATGAGTGTGTGTAGTGTTGGATGGGTGTGTGTAGTGTTGTGTCACTACTGAATTGCTCCTGATCCTTTTTCATTTCCTATAAAAAAAACCTTTTGAATTACTATTGAAAACATTTACTACTGTTTGCCTATTCAAAATCACAATTGACGTCTTCTTGTTTCACTGCTCTGTCACTACTGTAATGTAGACACTGGGAGTTGAAAAGCAGGTGCAGGTGGTGAGTTTAATAATATAATGAACAAGAGTAGCGTCTAGACATGTAATACACATAGTCAATACTGCCTGGGGAATGAACCAAATGGAGTGACAGATGTAGGGGAGGTAATCAGGGAAGTGATGGAGTCTAGGTGAGTCTCATAATGAGGTGTGCAGGTGCGTGTAACAATGGTTATAAGCGCTGGTGATTAGTAAACCAGCAACGTTGATTGCCGGAAAGGGGAGGCGGGAGTAGGCGTGACAACGGGGAGGTATGTCCAATATACCACGGCTAAGTGCTGTACTTATGCACGACACATTGCGGAGTGCCTGGACACATCCCTTAGCCGTGGTATATTGGCCATATACCACAACCCCCCGAGATGCCTTATTGCTATTATAAACTGGTTATCAACGTAATTAGAGCAGTAAAAATAAATGTTTTGTCATACCCGTGGTATACGGTCTGATATACCATGGCTGTCAGACAATCAGAATTCCGGGCTCAAACCACCCAGTTTATAACTGTAGTTAAATCATTAAAAAAAAGAAATATTACACTTATACAAACTTTATTGCAAACTTTATTATATTTTATTAAATTAATGACATTAAATTACTTATTTAAACTTTTTTGTTAATCCTAGATAGTCGACCATAGATAACCCTAGATAGTCGACCATTAGGGTCAGGGCTGATTAGGGAGGCCACCGCTCCACTTATCATGGTTACGCAGGAGGGTCACAAGGAGAGAATCAGTCTCTTCCTTATTGATTCTCCTGCGTTTCCCATGGTGCTGGGCCTACCCTGGTTGGCCTGTCATGACCCCACCATTTCGTGGCAACAGAGGGCTCTCAAGGGGTGGTCACGAAAGTGCTCAGGGAGGTGTGTAGGGGTTTCCATCGGTGTGACTATGTTGGAAAGTCCAGACCAGGTCTCCACCGTGTGCATCCCCTCAGAATATGCCGATTTGGCTCTCGCCTTCTGTAAGAAGAAGGCGACTCAATTACCACCCCATCGACGGGGGGATTGTGTGATAAATCTCATGGTAGACGCAGCACTTCCCAGGAGTCACGTGTATCCTCTGTCACAGGAGGAGACGGCGGCTATGGAAACATATGTTTCTGAATCCCTGGGGCAGGGAAACATTCGGCCCTCCACTTCACCTGCCTCCCCAAGTTTATTTTTTTTGAAGAAGAAGGATGGAGGTCCGTGTATTGACTATCGGGCTATCAATCAGATCACTGTGAGGTACAGCTGCCTCTTATAGCCAGTGCGATAGAGTCAATGCACGGGCGCGCTTCTTCACAAAATTGGATCTCAGGAGCGCTTATAACCTGGTGCGTATCCGGGAGGGGGACGAGTGGAACACGGCATTTAGTACCACCTCAGGGCACTATGAGTACCTCGTCATGCCGTACGGGTTGATGAATGCTCCATCAGTCTTCCAGGCTTTTGTAGACGAGATTTTCAGGGACCTGCACAGTCAGGATGCAGTGGTATATATTGATGACATTCTGATATACTCCGCTACACGCGCCGAGCATGTGTCCCTGGTGCGCAGGGTGCTTGGTCGACTGTTGGAGCATGACATGTATGTCAAGGCTGAGAAATGTCTGTTTTTTCAGCAGTCTGTCTCCTTCCTAGGGTACCGCATTTCCACTTCAGGGGTGGAGATGGAGAGTCAAAGTCAAAGTCACCATTATTAGTCAGTTGTACAACCAAATGCCTTCAACCGAAATGTGTCTTCCGCATTCAACCCAACCCCTCTGAATCAGAGAGGTGCGGGGGGCTGCCTTAATCAACATCCACGTCTTCGGCGCCCGGGGAACAGTGGGTTAACTGCCTTGTTCAGGGGCAGAACGACAGATTTTTTCCTTGTCAGCTCGGGGATTCGAACTTGCAACCCTCCGGTTACAAGTCCAACGCTCTAACCACTAGGCTACCTACCGGCTACCTGCCGCGCGTGCGTAATTGGTCGACTCCCACCACGGTAAAGGAAGCGCAGCGGTTTCTTGGGTTTGCCAACTACTACCAAAGGTTTATCCGGGGCTTTGGTCAGGTAGCGGCTCCCATTACCTCACTGCTGAAGGGGGGACCGGTGCGACTGCAGTGGTCGGCTGAGGCGGACAGGGCTTTTGTTCACCTGAAGGCTCTGATTACCTCGGCTCCCGTGCTGGCTCATCCGGATCCCTCTTTGGTGTTCATAGTAGAGGTGGACACGTCCGAGGCTGGGATAGGAGCCGTGCTCTCTCAGCGCTTGGGTACGCCACCAAGCTCCACCCCTGTTCTTTTTTTTCAAAGAAGCTCAGCCCGGCGGAGCGAAACTATGATGTGGGGGACCGGGAGTTGTTGGCTGTAGTCAAGGCTCTGTAGGCGTGGAGACATTGGCTTGAGGGGGCTAGACATCCTTTTCTCATCTGGACTGACCACCGTAATCTGGAGTACATCCGGGCGGCGATTTTGTTTTCACCCTGTCCTACAGACCAGGTTCCCAGAACGCTAAGGCAGACGCACTGTCCAGGATGTATGACACGGAGGAGCGGTCCTCTCTTAAAGGGAGTGCTCCTAATCTCAGTTTGTTACCTGTATAAAAGACACCTGTCCACAGAAGCAATCAATCAATCAATCAGATTCCAAACTCTCCACCACGGCCAAGACCAAAGAGCTCTCCAAGGATGTCAGGGACAAGATTGTAGACCTACACAAGGCTGGAATGGGCTATAAGACCATCGCCAAGCAGCTTGGTGAGAAGGTGACAGCAGTTGGTGCGATTATTCGCAAATGGAAGAAACACAAAAGAACTGTCAATCTCCCTCCGCCTGGGGCTCCATGCAAGATCTCACCTCGTGGAGTTGCAATGATCATGAGAACAGTGAGGAATCAGCCCAGAACTACACGGGAGGATCTTGTCAATGATCTCAAGGCAGCTGGGACCATAGTCACCAAGAAAACAATTGGTA
Organism: Brachymystax lenok tsinlingensis; assembly: GCA_030435695.1. Classification (NCBI taxonomy): domain Eukaryota; kingdom Metazoa; phylum Chordata; class Actinopteri; order Salmoniformes; family Salmonidae; genus Brachymystax; species Brachymystax lenok. Next base: position 36,809,296 of record CM059780.1, read on the forward strand.
ACACACTACGCCGTGAAGGACTGAAATCCTGCAGCGACCGCAAGGTCCCCCTGCTCAAGAAAGCACATGTACATGCCCGTCTGAAGTTTGCCAATGAACATCTGAATGATTCAGAGGACATCTGGGTGAAAATGTTGTGGTCAGATGAGACCAAAATGGAGCTCTTTGGCATCAACTCAACTCGCCGTGTTTGGAGGAGGAGGAATGCTGCCTATGACCCCAAGGAAACCATCCCCACCGTCAAACATGGAGGTGGAAACATTATGCATTGGGGGTGTTTTTCTGCTAAGGGGACAGGACAACTTCACCGCATCAAAGGGACGATGGACGGGGCCATGTACCGTCAAATCTTGGGTGAGAACCACCTTCCCTCAGCCAGGGCATTGAAAATGGGTCGTGGATGGGTATTCCAGCATGACAATGACCCAAAACACAAGGCCAAGGCAACAAAGGAGTGGCTCAAGAAGAAGCACATTAAGGTCCTGGAGTGGCCTAGCCAGTCTCCAGACCTTAATCCCATAGAAAATCTGTGGAGGGAGCTGAAGGTTCGAGTTGCCTAACGTCAGCCTCGAAACCTTAATGACTTGGAGAAGATCGGCAAAGAGGAGTGGGACAAAATCCCTCCTGAGATGTGTGCAAACCTGGTGGCCAACTACAAGAAACGTCTGACCTCTGTGATTGCCAACAAGGGTTTTGCCACCAAGTACTAAGTCATGTTTTGCAGAGGGGTCAAATACTTATTTCCCTCGTTAAAATGCATATCAATTTCAAATAAATGTCTCATGCGTTTTTCTGGATTTTTTTGTTGTTATTCTGTTTCTCACTGTTCAAATAAACCTACCATTAAAATTATAGACTGATCATTTCTTTGTCAGTGGGCAAACGTACAAAATCAGCAGGGGATCAAATACTTTTTTCCCTCACTGTAGGTCCTCTCGGCGAGGGTCATCTATGTGTAAGTCCGGTGGGGGGTCCCGCAGGTCTGGGAGAGAGACTTGCTGGTCTGGGCGGGGTGTCTATTGATCTGTTGCTCCTGTGTGAAGTGTTTGAGGGCTGGGTATGAGGGTGATGTCCTTTAGGGTCCAGGCAAAGGTGGGCACTGTTGCCTTGTACAGGTAGACCTGGTTGTAAAGACTGTTCAAGTCCAGGGTGGAGTGGTGGATCAGGTAAACATTTGATTTAGAGGCACAGTCACGGGAAGTACTTGCGTTTACCCGCTGTAGCAAGGTGGAAGTCTTTTCGTGGTAGCAAGGTGGAGATAGCCACTTGTGCGTTGGGGAAAGTAGAAGAAGCTTTTTAAATCACTCCCTTGAGTGCTGTGGCCACCCTTTCCTGCTTTGCTCTCAGGTCGTTTGTGCCTGTCTGTATTATTATACGGCTGGGTGACCCTAGTTGGTCCTCAGACATAAGGTCTAGGGCGCGCTGGGTGTTTGTACACCAGAGTTTAGACACTGTGTTTGGGAAAAAGTAAATTTTCTTGTATATATTTCCCGTTTGAGTCCATAAGGAGTACAATCTGTGTCTTGTGTATGTCTTCAGTGGGTGTGGGTGTGTTGTCAGGTGGGCTATCAGGGTGGCTGACAGGGGGGTGCTCAGAGGATCCCCTAGGCTTCGGGTTCTTCATTTGTCTGTCCTGCTGTGATGTCGACGCTATGGTCAGGGTCTGGGGTGGGCTGTTCTGCAAGCTTCTCTGCGGGGGTGGCCCACTCTCTAATGGGTTGTTCTCTGTCACACGCCATCCCCTTCCCCCTCTCCTCCAGCACTGATCCTCTCCTCTAGTGCTCTGTTCTTCTCCTGATCTTGCTCTTTCTCCTGTTGATGTTGCCTCACCACTGTCCAGTGTGCAGATATGTCTCTCTCCACCTCCAGCTCGGGGTCTGGTTGAGAGGGTGTTGTTGAGCTGGACAATTTTTTGTGATGACTGGAGTGTGTTCACCTCCTGTTCCAGCTCCACCTGCCTCACCCCCAGCTGGGTAAAATGTATTCTTCATTTCAATGAGGGAGTAGTACTCTGTGCTGACATTCCCGCTTAGGGTTGCTCATCTGTGGGGTTGTTTAATGAAGAGGTCTGGTCTGACACGCTCAGGGTGGGGGTATCTTTCTCAAGAGAGAGCTTATCCTGCTGAGCTATCTCTTTGATAATGTGAACGTCAAGCTGAAATTGTTTGGGGTTTCCCTGTACCATTACTGTTCCATGTTTGTACACGTTCACATTTGCTGACTCAGAGTCCTCATTGTCTAGTATCCTGAGTTTCCACCCATCGGTAACACCCACCCCTCTTAACAGAGGGGTAGTATGTTAATATAGCCCTGTGCCATGCCAGGGGAAGGTATGTGTGGAAGATTCAGTTGCTTATGTTCCCATTTTAATAACAGTCAGCAAGAAGTGTCTCTTGATTTTCCACAAGGAGCTTCATTTTGTACTCTTTTGTGCCTTATAATTTTTTATATACAGAGGGTACAGTATTTTAATTACCTCTGAACAGTGGGAGGCCGCTTCGAAGGCCTCTGCATCTCTCACTCCCACACTGCCCACTCACTTCACTCAGTCCTTCACTATACTAATTACTTAAACTTGCCTCCTGATATGGATTTTTCCCCCTATTTCATTTCTTACACTTTTCTTACACCTGTGTGACTATTGGGAGTTGGGGGTAGAAATTCAGCAAAACATATAAACTATACACACATACTGCACACACACGCTCGCACACACAAGCTTGCATTCCTGCTGTGCATGAAAATGCTCAGCAACAAAAGAGTGATCAAGTTAAGATCCTACATCTGTACTATGCACTGCCCCATAGACGAGTAATGTCTTGAAAACGATGCGCAGAGGCAAGAGGCTGTGTGTTGTTATGATTCTGAACGGTCAGATAGCTAGCAACAATGACAAGAAGCTGCCAATCGTTGTTGGCTTGTTTCAGCTATTTTCTTTTTCTTAATACCATGTCTTGCTTTGAGGTTTTTTGATTTATGTCAGGTCTATACTAACATGGCTAAAACTCGCTAGCTAGCTAACCAACAACTGTAACGTTGTATTTGAGAGACATGAAATAGTCCACTTTAAAGGGTCACACATTTAATCAGGCGCAGGACAACAGAGATGAGTAATCACGTATCTTTACTCAAACAAACTACAGTAAATATAACAAGCTCACAAAACTGACCAACTTACAATAAACAAACACGCACAAAACTATGGGGGAAACAGAGGGTTTAAATAAGGAACATGTAATTATTGGAATAGAAACCAGGTGTGTATAATGAAGACAAAACAAATGGAAATTGAAAAGTGGATCGGCGGTGGCTAGAAGACCGGTGACGTCGACCGCGGAACGTCACCCGAACAAGAAGAGGGACCGACTTCAGCGGAAGTCGTGACAGAAGGTCTACAATATTTTTTCTGAGGTCTTGGCTGATTTCTTTTGATTTTCCCATGATGTCAAGCAAAGAGGCACTGAGTTTGAAGGTAGGCTTTGAAATACATACACAGGTACAACTCCAATTGATTCAAATGATGTAAATTAGCCTATCAGAAGACATGACATCATTTTCTGGAATTTTTCAAGCTGTTTAAAGGCACAGTCAACTGAGTGTATGTAAACTTCTGACCCACTGGAATTGTGATACAGTGAATTATAAGTGAAATAATCTAGTCTCTAAACAATTGTTGGAAAAATTATTTGTGTCTTGCACAAAGTAGATGTCCTAACCGACTTGCCAAAACTATAGTTTGTTAACTACTTAGGGAGTGGTGGGGCGCTAAATTCAAGGCGCCAAATTCAAAATCCAAAAGTTGAATTATTAAACATTCATCAATATACAAGTGTTGGATAGTCATCAAAAGCTCTGCTTCTTGGCAATATCACAGCGTTGTCAGATTTCAAAAAGGCTTTATGGCGAAAGCACAACATTTGATTGTTTGAGGGTAGCACCTCCAATATTTTACCATTAGCATGAATTCATAAACCATCGCGGTTCACACAAAACACATTTCACAGCGAAAACAAATCTCTTACCTTTTGAAGAACTTCTGCTGAGGGCTTCCCAAGTGTCCAACGAAGACATCCAATGGTTCTTTTGTTAGAAAAAGTCATTTATTATATCCATAAATCTCTGTTTGGTTGGCGCATTATGTTTATAAAATACAGCGTCCACTCGCCCATTGAACCATGAAGAGAACTCATTCAACCTATACATATACACTTGTCCAAGAACAATCAAACATCATTGATAATGTATCCTTAGGAACACTTTTATGTATATTTACTATAAAATTTCAACCGGATTATAAACTGGAAAAGGAAAAAACCACAGCGCGCGCGAGCCTGTGAATGCGCATTTTCTTCTGTTTACATCTGGTGACCAGTTCGAAATTCTTCTTCTATTACCATCAAGAGCATTCTAACATCATCAAACACTGTCTAGAGACTGTTGACATCCAGTGGAAGCAATAGGTACTGCAATCTTACTCCTATATACGTTCTGTTATACTCACAGACAATATTTTAGAAACTTCAGAGTGTTTTCTATCCAATAGTACTAATTATGTGCATATCCTATTTTCTGGGCCTGAGTGGGAGGCATTTTACTTTGGGCACGCCAGCCTCTCCAAAACCGTCACCTCGGGAGCCGCTCCCGAAGAAGTTAACAAGAAATTTGTGGAGTGTTTGAAAAGTTTTAATGACTCCAACCTAAGTGTATGTAAACTTCCGACTTCAACTGTACATACATTTCCTACATCTGAATTGAGCCCTAAGAGCATAACTTTCTTGGCTCCAAAAGTTATATTCACACGTTTGCACTGTTTGCTATATTATTACCATTTTAGTTGCTTCATATTCAATAATTCATGATGGCCAGTGGGTCTCAAAGTTGATTTGTTATTGTCCTTGGGCATCTGTCAGTGTGAGACACTTGGATTATGTGTTTAACTCTCATACTCATGGAATTTGGCCTACAGTGCCTTCAGAAAGTATTCACAGGCCCTTGACTTTTTTCACATTTGGTTGTGTTACAGACTGAATTAAACATTTATTAAATTGAGATTTTTTTGTCACCGGCCTAGACGCAAATGTTGAACTATGTGTTTTAAATTTGTTACAAATTAATAAAAGATGAAAAGCTGAAGTATTCAACCCCTTTGTTATGACAAGCCTCAATAAGTTCAGGAGTACAAATTGCTGTATGAACTCACGTAAATTATAGTGTTTAATGACATAATTTCTGTAGGACTACCTCGTACCCCACACACACAAATATCTGTGAGGTTCCTCTGTCAAGCAGTGAATTTCAAACACCGATTCAACCAGAAAGCCCAGGGAGGTTTTCCAATTCCTCACAAAGAAGGGCACCTATTGGTAAAAAAACAGACATTGAATAGCCCTTTGAGCATGGTGAAGTTATTAATTACACTTTGGATGGTGTATCAATACACCCAGTCACTAAAAAAAGATACAGGTGTCCTTCCTAACTCAGTTGCCAGCGAGGAAGGAACCTGCTCAGGAATTGAGGCCATGAGGCCAATGGTGACTTTAAAACAGTTACAGAGTTTAATGTCTGTGATATGAGAAAACTGAGGATGTATCAACAACATTGTAATCACTCCACCATACTAACCTTATTGACAGAGTGAAAAGAAGGAAGCCTACACAGAATACAAATATTCCAAAACATGCATCCTGTTTGCAACAAGGCACTAAAGCAATACTGCAAAAAATGTGTCAAAGCAATTAACTGTTTGTCCTGAATACAACGTGTTATGTTTGGGGCAAATCCAATACAACACATTACTGAGTACCACACATGTTTTCCAGGATAGTGGTGGCAGCATTATGTTATAGGTGTGCTTGTAATCGTTAAGGACTGGGGAGTTTTTCAGGATAACAAATAAATGGAATGGAGCTAAGCACAGGCAAAATCCTAGAGGAAAAACTGGTTCAGTCTGCTTTCCACCAGACACTGGCAGATGAATTCACCTTTCAGCAGGACAATAACATAAAAAAGGCAACATCTACACAGCAGATGCTTACCAAGAAGAAAGTGAATGTTCCTGAGAGTCTGAGTTCCAGTTTTGACTTAAATCTACTTGAAAATCTATGGAAAGACCTGAAAATGGTTGTCTAGCAATGGTCAAAATTTTGAAAAGAATAATGGGCCAATGCTGCACAATCCAGGTGTGCAAAGCTCTTAGAAATTTACCCAGAAAGACACAATTGTAACTGCTGCCAAAGGTGCCTCTACAAGATATTGAGTCAGGGCTGCAATTACTTATGTAAATTAGATATTTCTGTATTTCATTTTCAATACATTTGCAAAAAAATATTAAAACGTGTTTTCACTTTGTCATTATGGGGTATTGTGTGTAGATGGGTGAGAGAAAAAGTATATTTAATCCATTTTGAATTCAGGCTGTAACACAACAAAATGTGGAATAAGTCAATGGGTATGAATACTTCCTGAAGGCACTGTATATGGATAGGGGCAAATTGAAATGTTTCTAAAAGTAGAACTATAAATAGCATAAACATGACTTTGGTAGCAATTGAAAGTGAACATTTTGGAGATTATGGGGAAATAATCAGACTAAAAGGTGAGGACAACAGTCCACTGTTGTGTGCATTTACTTTTCACAACATTTATCAATAACTAAATATGAAAATCCTCTGGATACATTCAGCAACAGAATAAGAATATTCATTGACAGTTTGGAGTAGCTGCAAGATAAGAAACAATTATTACAAGGGTTTGACTGAGAGGTCTAACTGGTGTCTCCAAGTAGCCACACACCTCTCCAAAACTGTGCACAGTTCACAAGTGATTTCAATGCACTTTTATGACTAGGAAGAAGCCTTCAACTATAAGGTGCTTTTTTGAGCTCTTCTAGCTTTGCCATGAGGAACTGAAGCAAGCAAACATGTAGTTTTTTGTTTGGAACACAGCCCTGCGTCCCCACCATCACACAATTACTGTTGGTGTGCATAGAATGGAGTCATGAGTGCATTCAAGTGCATGTTCCGCAGTTAATTTTCTTCCCAATACAACAAACATAGGCTCATTCTGTTCAGGACAAACCAGGGTATGACATATGCCATCCTTGTAAATGTGGATCAAACACAGTAATCATAAATGTTGATAAAGTAAATTACATGAGTTAATATGGAAATGTGAAGTGCACATTTGGACACATTAGGTTTGCTTGTATGACATCAAAGCGGTATGTATTATAATCCTCAATGACTCATCTTTCATAACACATCGACTCCTCTCGATTTACACAATTTCCCTCACTCAGACTACAACAAATGTGAAAAAGTAGCCCAATTAGCAGAAGGGATGGGGGCATCTTTTTGTCGCACGCAATACTCAAGATTAAAACTTTGACATTATGTATAACATGTTACTGTACAGCCATTGCATTGTAATTTAGGCGCTTATCAATGACAAAATCTGCCATTTTCAACCCGTATACGGGATGACGGGGTGTAAGTGGAAAGTCAAATAAAATCAAATGTTTTGGTCACATACAGTACACATGTTTAGCAGATGTTCATGTGAGTGTAGCAAAATGCTTGTGCTTCTAGTTCTGACAGTGCAGTAATATATAACAAGTAATATAACAATTACAGTGGGGCAAAAAAGTATTTAGTCAGCCACCAATTGTGCAAGTTCTCTCACTTAGAAAGATGAGAGAGGCCTGTAATTTTCATCATAGGTACACTTCAACTATGACAGGCAAAATGAGGAAAGAAAATCCAGAAAATCACATTGTAGGATTTTTTATGAATTTATTTGCAAATTATGGTGGAAAATAAGTATTTGGTCACATACAAACAAGCAAGATTTCTGGCTCTCACAGACCTGTAACTTCTTCTTTAAGAGGCTCCTCTGTCCTCCACTCGTTACCTGTATTAATGGCACCTGTTTGAACTTGTTATCAGTATAAAAGACACCTGTCCACAACCTCAAACAGTCACACTCCAAACTCCACTATGGCCAAGACCAAAGAGCTGTCAAAGGACACCAGAAACAAAATTGTAGACCTGCACCAGGTTGGGAAGACTGAATCTGCAATAGGTAAGCAGCTTGGTTTGAAGAAATCAACTGTGGGAGCAATTATTAGGAAATGGAAGACATACAAGACCACTGATAATCTTCCTTGATCTGGGGCTCCACGCAAGATCTCACCCGTGGGGTCAAAATGATCACAAGAACGGTGAGCAAAAATCCCAGAACCACACGGGGGGACCTAGTGAATGACCTGCAGAGAGCTGGGACCAAAGTAACAAAGCCTACCATCAGTAACACACTACGCCGGCAGGGACTCAAATCCTGCAGTGCCAGACGTGTCCCCCTGCTTAAGCCAGTACATGTTCAGGCCCGTCTGAAGTTTGCTAGAGAGCATTTGGATGATCCAGATGAGGATTGGGAGAATGTCAGATGAAACCAAAATATAACTTTTTTTGCTAAAAACTCAACTCGTCGTGTTTGGAGGACAAAGAATGCTGAGTTGCATCCAAAGAACACCATACCTACTGTGAAGCATGGGGTGGAAACATCATGCTTTGGGGCTGTTTTTCTGCAAAGGGACCAGGACGACTGATCCGTGTAAAGGAAAGAATGAATGGGGCCATGTATCGTGAGATTTTGAGTGAAAACCTCCTTCCATCAGCAAGGGCATTGAAGATGAAACGTGGCTGGGTCTTTCAGCATGACAATGATCCCAAACACACCGCCTGGGCAACGAAGGAGTGGCTTCGTAAGAAGCATTTCAAGGTCCTGGAGTGGCCTAGCCAGTCTCCAGATCTCAACCCCATAGAAAATCTTTGAAAGTCCGTGTTGCCCAGCGACAGCCCCAAAACATCACTGCTCTAGAGGAGATCTGCATGGAGGAATGGGCCAAAATACCAGCAACAGTGTGTGAAAACCTTGTGAAGACTTACAGAAAACGTTTGACCTCTGTCATTGCCAACAAAGGGTATATAACAAAGTATTGAGATAAACTTTTGTTATTGACCAAATACTTATTTTCCACCATAATTTGCAAATAAATTCATAAAAAATCCTACAATGTGATTTTCTGGATTTTTTTCCTCATTTTGTCTGTCATAGTTAAAGTGTACCTATGATGAAAATTACAGGCCTCTCTCATCTTTTTAAGTGAGAGAACTTGCACAATTGGTGGCCCACTGTACCTGATACACACAAATCTAAAGGGATGTACATATAAATATATGGATGAGCAATGACTGAGCGGTATAGGCAAGATGCAATAGATGGTATAAAATACAGTATATACATATGAGAAGAGTAATGTAAGATATGTAAACATTGTTAAAGTGGCATTATTTAAAGTGCCTAGTAATCCATTTATTAAAGTGGCCAATGATTCGAGTCTGTATGTAGGCAGCAGCCTCTCTGTGTCAGTGATTGCTGTTTAACAGTCTGATGGCCTTGAGATAGAAGCTGTTTTTCAGTCACTCGGTCCCAGCTTTGATGCACCTATACTGACCTTGCCTTCTGGATTGTAGCGGGGTGAACAGGCAGTGGCTCGGGTGGTTGTTGTCCTTGATGATCTTTTTGGCCTTCCTGTGACATCGGGTGCTGTAGGTGTCCTGGAGGGCAGGTAGTTTCCCCTGGTGATATGTTGTGCAGACCACACCACCCTCTGGAGAGCCTTGCTGTTGTGGGCGGTGCAGTTGCCGTACCAGGCGATGATACAGTCCGACAGGATGCTCTCAATTGTGCATCTGAAAAAATGTATGAGGGTTTTAGGTGACAAGCCAAATTTCGTCAGCCTCTTGAGTTTGAAGAGGCGCTATTGCGCCTTCTTCACCACACTGTCTGTGTGGGTGGACCATTTAAGTTTGTCCATGATGTGTACACTGAGGAACATGAAACTTTCCACCTTCTCCACTGCCGTCCCGTCGATGTGGATACGGGTGTACTCCCTCTGCTGTTTCCTGAAGTCCACAATCATCTCCTTTGTTTTGTTGACATTGTGTGAGAGGTTTTCCTGACACCACACTCCGAGTGCCCTCCCTGCCTCCCTGTCTCATCATTGTTGGTACGGGGCGGCCCGTCAGAAAGTCCAGGGCGGGATAGAGACCCAGGGCCTCAAGCTTAATGATGAGCTTGGAGGGTACTATGGTGTTGAATGCTGAGCTGTAGTCAATGAACAGCATTCTTACATACAGTGGGCTCCAAAATTACTGGCACCCCTGACTGGCAATGCACAAATAATACTTAAACAAATATAAACAATATAATAATAGAGATAAACTCAAAATACCAACATGTGAGAAATACTGTACTTTATTAATGTTTCAATGGAACCCACCAAAATAATTTATTGATTTAATTAAAAATCAATGTCCTCCAAATCAAGGTTTCACAATTAATGGCACCCTTAAAGATTATTGTAAATAACATCTACCAAAATTAAACCACAAATTAAATTCCACTTATTTAAGTTTATCTAAGTCTTAAGGAACTATATTGAGCCATTACATGACTTCCTGTTTCACTAGGTTATAAAAATGAGGTAACACGCATGCAATATCCCTTTGTCATCCAACACCATGAAGAAAACAAAAGAACTGGCAGTTCAAAAGAGACAGATGGTCGTAGATCTTCATAAATCTGGTAATGGCTACAAGAAGATCCACAAACGATTGAATATACCACTGAGCACTATCAGGGCAATTATTAAAAAATTCAAAAGATATGGAACAGTTGAAAACCTCACGGGTAGAGGACGCAAATGCATTTTGCTCCCCAGGATAGGGAGGAGGATGGTGAGAGAAGCAACAAAATCCCCAAGAATCACTGTGAAAGAATTGCAGGCCTTGGTGGCGTCTTGGGGTCACCAGGTTTCAAAAAGCACCATCAGACGCCACCTCCACAACCACAGGCTCTTTGGAAGGGTTGCCAGAAGAAAGCCCTTTCTGACCCCAAGACACAGACGCAAGCGCTTGGAGTTTGCCAAACGTCATTTAAATTATGACTGGAAGAAGGTGCTCTGGTCAGATGAGACCAAAATTGAACGTTTTGGTCAGATACAGCATCGGCATGTTTGGCGTCGAAACAGAGATGCATACAAGGAGAGGCACCTCATACCCACGGTGAAATATGGAGGGGGGTCAGTGATGTTTTGGGGCTGTTTTAATTCCAGAGGTCCAGGGGCACTGGTTAAGATTGATGGCATAATGAATTCCACCAAGTATCAGGCAATTTTGGCTGACAATCTGGTTGCCTCTGCCAGAAGGCTGGGACTTGGCCATAGGTGGACTTTCCAACAAGACAATGACCCAAAACATACCTCAAGATCCACACAGAAATGGTTCTGTGACAACAAAATCAATGTTCTGCCATGGCCATCTCAGTCGCCGGACCTCAATCCAATCGAAAACCTGTGGGCTGAGTGGAAGAGGGCAGTTGATAAGCGCAAACTCAAGAATGTGAAGGATCTTGAAAGGATCTGCATAGAGGAATGGTCCAAAATCCCTCCAAATGTGTTCCTTAACCTTGTCAAAGATTACAGGAAAAGACTCCATGCTGTTATCCTTGCCAGAGGTGGTTGTACTAAATGAGGAGCGCCAATAATTATGAAACCTTGATTTTGGTTAAATTTATTTTGTATTAAATAATTGTATGATTTTGGTTGGTTCCATTGAAACATTAATAAAGTACAGTATTTCTCACATGTTGGTATTTTGAGTTTATCTCTATAATTATATTGTTTATATTTTTTTTTAAGTATTGTTTGTGCATTGCTAGTCAGGGGTGCCAGTATTTTTGGAGCCCACTGTAGGTATTACTCTTCTCCAGATGGGATAGGGCAGTGTGCAGTGTGATGGCGATTGCATCGTCTGTGGACCTTTTTGCAAACTGAAGTTGGTCTAGGCAGGCAGGTAAGGTGGAGGTGATATGATTCTTGACTAGTCTCTCAAAGCACTTCATGATGACAGAAGTGAGTGCTATGGGGCGATAGTCATTTAGTTCAGTTATCTTTGCCTTCTTGAGTACAAGAACAATGGTGGCCATCTTGAAGCATGTGGGGACAGCAGACTGGGATAGGGAGTAATTGAATATGTCCATAAACACACCAGCCAGCTGGTCTGCGCATGCTCTGAGGAAGCGGCAAGGGATGCCGTCTGGGCCAGCAGTTTTGCGAGGGTTAACACGTTTAAATGTCTTACGTCGGCCACGGAGTAGGAGATGGGGGGCCCGCAGTCCTTGGTAGTGGGCCACATCGGTGGCACTGTATTGTCCTCAAAGCGGGCAAAGAAGGTGTTTAGTTTGTCTGGAACAAGACGTCAGTGTCCGTGACGTGGCTGGTTTTGTTTTTGTAGTCCGTAATTGTCTGTAGACCCTGCCACATACGTCTCGTGTCTGAGACGTTGAATTGCGACTCCACTATGTCCCTATACAGACATTTCGCTTGTTTGATTGCCATATTCCCAGTCATATTTCCATGGTTAAATGCGGTGGTTCGCGCTTTCACTTTTGCACGAATTCTGCCATCTAGTTTCTGGTTAGGGTAGGTTTTAATAGTCACAGTGGGTACAACATCTCCAATGCACTTCCTTATAAACTCACTCACCGAATCAGCGTATAAATCGATGTTATTCTCTGAGGCTGCCCGGAACATTTCCCAGTCCGCGTGATCAAAACAATCTTGAAGCATGGATTCCGATTGGTCAGACCAGCGTTGAATGGTTCTTGTCACAAGTACATCCTGTTTGAGTTTCTGCCTATAGAACTGCAGGAGCAAAATGGAGTCATGGTCAGATTTGACGAAAGCAGGGCGTGGCAGGGCCTTGTATGCATCGCGGAAGTTAGAGTAGCAGTGATCCAGTGTATTGCCCGCGCGAGTGCTACAATCTATATGATGATAGAATTTAGGTAGCCTTGTTTTCAAATTTGCTCCGTCTACCTCTTCTTTGGCCATGTTGTTTTGGGTCGGCCTCTGGGATTAGAGCCAATGTCCTAGGTGGTGGTCTGAACAAAGGATCCGCTTCGGGAAAGTCATATTCCTGGTCGTAATGTTGGTAAGTAGAAGTCGCTCTTATATCCAATAGTTCTTCCCGGCTGTATGTAATAACACAAGATTTCTGGGCTAACAATGTAAGAAATAATAATAAATGTAAAAAAATACTGCATAGTTTCCTAAGGACTTGCTGAGTGCTACTAGGCCTTTGATAGGTCAAATTATGTAAGGGATATTATCGGAGGGAAAAGAACACAACAAAATCTTGCTATAAAGGACAATATATAACAAACACCGGCAAAATATCGTCCCTAGGATTTCTTCAAACCATTCATTTTTGGACCACATTTTAATTCGGTTATAGAAGCATTTCAAATCACATGCATTCAAATATCTCATATCCAGCACATCCAAACATGGTAATGTATTGACATATTCATGTTTTCCCATGAGCATGTTACTTTCCATATCATCAAAGGGGAGTGGGAGAAGAAAGCGAGCAGGCTTTCAGAAATGTCTTTGATAATGTGACCGTAGAGTGAACTTTCAAGAGATGCCTGTTGGATGTTGACATGATTGTGTCTTTTCAAATGTATTCATAAAGCCCTTCTTACATCAGCTGATGTCACAGAGTGCTGTACAGAAACCCAGCCTAAAACCCCAAACAGCAAGCAATGCAGGTGTAAAAGCACGGTGGCTAGGAAAAACTCCCTAGAAAGGCCAAAACCTAGGAAGAAACGTAGAGAGGAACGAGGCTGTGAGGGGTGGCCAGTCCTCTTCTGGCTGTGCCGGGTGCAGATTATAACAGAACATGGACAAGATTTTAAAATGTTCATAAAACAGGCAGAGCAGTTGAAACTGGAGAAGCAGCACGGCCAGGTGGACTTGGGACATCAAGGAGTCATCAGGCCAGGTAGGCCTTGAGGAATGGTCCTAATGCTCAGGTCCTCCGAGAGAGAGAGAAAAAAAAAGAAAGAGAGAGAGATAATTAGAGAGAGCATACTTAACTTTTCAGGGATCACTGGGGCGCTAGCGGGCTGCTCCCGACACAACCAGGTAAAATGTAAGGCGCCAAATTCAAAATCCAAAAGTTGAATTATTAAACATCCACCAATATACAAGTGTTCCACACTCATCAAAAGCTCTGTTTCTTTGCAATATCACAGCGTTGTCAGATTTCAAAAAGGCTTTACGGCGAAAGCAGCACATTTGATTGTTTGAGGGTAGCACCTCACATATTTTTCCCATAGCCATGAATCGATTAGCCATCATGGCACACACATAACACATTTCACAGCGAAAACAAATCAATTACCTGTTGAAGAACTTCTGCTGAGGTCATCCTAAGTGTCCAACGAAGACAATCCATGGTTCTTTTGTTAGAAAAAGTAATGTAAGTAAAAGTAATCCATAAATCCTCCATTTGGTTCGCACGTTATAATCAGAAACGACAGCCTCCACTCCTCCATTGAAACGTGACGAGAACTCGTTCATCTTATACCTATAAACTTGTCCAAGAACAATCAAACATAGTTTTAAATGTATCCTTAGGAACACTTTTACGTATATTTACTATTATAAATCAACCGGAATATAAACTGATCGATAACGACGGTAAAAAAGACACAGCGCGCCTTCTCGGGGAGCGCGCGCTGGGTACTGTTGACATAAAAGATACACTTCCTGGTTTGCTCTTATTCTCTGGTCTAATTCATCCAAAATGAAAACTTACACTGTCTCGAGACTGTTGACATCTAAAGGAAGCGATGGGTACTGCATTCATATGCCCTTATATGGTCATTTTCATGAGGGAGGGGTGCCCAAATGAGCAATGTGTCAAAATCACTTTTTCCAGGACAGAAATTCCTTGGGGTTTCGCCTGCTATATGCGTTCTGTTTTACTCACAGACAAATGGTTAACAGTTTTGGAAAATTCAGAGTGTTTCCTATCCAATGGTACCATATGTGCATATCCTATTTTCTGGGCCTGAATGGGAGGCATTTTACTTTGGGCACGCCAGGCTCTCCAAAACCGACCCCTCAGCTGCCACTCCCTAACAAGTTAAATTCACACAGGACACTGGATAAGAGAGGAGAAATACTCCAGATATAACAGACGGACTCTAGCCCCCCGACACATAAACTACTGCAGCATAAATACTGGGGGCTGATACAGGAGGGGCCGGACAGGGCCAAACAGGCAGGATATAACCTCAACCACTCTGCCGAAGCACACCACTAGAAAAATATCTTCAACCACCAACCTACCATCCTGAGACAAGGCCGAGTATAGCCCACAAGATCTCCGCCACGGCACAACCCGGGGGGCAACCCGGACAGGAAGATCACGTCAGTGACTCAACCCACTCAAGCGACGCACCCCAGGGACGGCAAGGAAGAGCACCAGTAAGCCAGTGACTCAGCCCCTGTAATAGGGTTAGAGGCAGAGAATCCCAGTGGAGGAGAACCGGCCAGGCAGAGACAGCAAGGGTGGTTCGTTGCTCCAGTGCTTTTCCGTTCACCTTCACACTCCTGGGCCAGACTACACTCAATCATAGGACCTACTGAAGAGATGAGTCTTCAATAAAGACTTAAAGGTTGAGACTGAGTCTGTGTCTCTCACATGGATAGGCAGACCATTCCATAAAAATGGAGCTCTATAGGAGAAAGCCCTGCCTCCAGCTGTTTGCTTAGAAATTCTAGGGACAGTAAGGAGGCCTGCGTTTTGTGACCGTAGCGTACGTGTAGGTATGTACGGCAGGACCAAATTGGAAAGATAGATAGGAGCAAGCCCATGTAATGCTTTGTAGGTTAGCAGTAAAACCTTGATATCAGCCCTTGCCTTAACAGGAAGCCAGTGTAGAGAGGCTAGTACTGGAGTAATATGATAAAAATGTTGGGTTCTAGTCAAGATTCTAGCAGCCGTGTTTAGCACTAACTGAAGTTTATTTAGTGCTTTATCCGGGGGTAGCCGGAAAGTAAAGCATTGCAGTAGTCTAACCTAGAAGTTATAAAAGCATGGATTAACTTTTCTGCATCATTTTTGGACAGAAAGTTTCTGATTTTTACAATGTTACGTAGATGGAAAAAAGCTGTCCTTGAAACAGTCTTGATATGTTCGTCAAAAGAGAGATCAGGGTCCAGAGTAACGCCGAGGTCCTTCACAGTTTTATTTGAGATGACTGTACAACCATCAAGATTAATTGTCAGATTCAACAGAAGATCTCTTTGTTTCTTGGGACCTAGAACAAGCATCTCTGTTTTGTCAGAGTTTAAAAGTAGAACATTTTTCGCCATCCACTTCCTTATGTCTGAAACACAGGCTTCCAAGGAGGGCAATTCTGGGGCTTCACCATGTTTCATCGAAATGTACAGCTGTGTGTCATCCGCATAGCAGTGAAAGTTAACATTATGTTTCCGAATGATATCACCAAGTGGTAAAATGTATAGTGAAAACAATAGTGGTCCCAAAACAGAGCCTTGAGGAACACCGAAGTTTACAGTTGATTTGTCAGAGGACAAACCATCCACAGAGACAAACTGATATCTTTCCGACAGATAAGATCTAAACCAGGCCAGAACTTGTCCGTGTAGACCAATTTGCGTTTCCAATCTCTCCAAAAGAATGTGGTGATTGATGGTATCAAAAGCAGCACTAAGGTCCAGGAGCACGAGGACAGTTGCAGAGCCTCGGTCTGACGCCATTAAAAGGTCATTTACCACCTTCACAAGTGCAGTCTCAGTGCTATGATGGGGTCTAAAACCAGACTGAAGCGTTTCGTATACATTGTTTGTCTTCAGGAAGGCAGTGAGTTGCAACATCTTTTTAAAAAATGTTTGAGAGGAATGGAAGATTCGATATAGGCCGATAGTTTTTTATATTTTCTGGGTCAAAGTTTTGGCTTTTTCAAGAGAGGCTTTATTACTGCCACTTTTAGTGAGTTTGGTACACATCCGGTGGATAGAGAGCTGTTTATTATGTCCAAGCACAGGAAGCAGCTCTTTCAGTGGTTTAGTTGGAATAGGGTCCAGTATGCAGCTTGAAGGTTTAGAGGCCATGATTATTTTCATCAATGTGTCAAGAGATATGGTACTAAAAAACTTGAGTGTCTCTCTTGATTTTATGTCCTGGCAAAGTTGTGTGGACTCAGGACAACTGAGCTTTGGAGGAATACGCAGATTTAAAGAGGAGTCCATAATTTGCTTTCTAATGATCATGATCTTTTCCTCAAAGAAGTTCATGAATGAATCACTGCTAAAGTGAAAGCCATCCTCTCTTGGGGAATGCTGCTTTTTAGTTAGCTTTGCGACAGTATCAAAAATAAATTTTGGATTATTCTTATTTTCCTCAATTAACTTGGAAAAATAGGATGATCGAGCAGCAGTGAGGGCTCTTCGATACTGCACGGTACTGTCTTTCCAAGCTAGTCGGAAGACTTCCAGTTTGGTGTGGCGCCATTTACGTTCCAATTTTCTGGAAGCTTGCTTCAGAGCTCGGGTATTTTCTGTAGACCAGGGAGCTAGTTTTTTATGGCAAATGTTTTTTGTTTTTAGGGGTGCGACTGCATCTAGGGTATTGCGCAAGGTTACATTGAGTTCCTCAGTTAGGTGGTTAACTGATTTTTGTACTCTGACGTCCTTGGGTAGGTGGAAGGATTCTGGAAGGGCATCTAGGAATCTTTGGGTTGTCAGAGAATTTATAGCACGGCTTTTGATGATCCTTTGTTGGGGTCTGAGCAGATTATTTGTTGTGATTGCAAACGTAATAAAATGGTGGTCCGATAGTCCAGGATTATGAGGAAAAACATTAAGATCCACAACAGTTATTCCACGGGAAGAAAAAACTAAGGCCAAAGTATGACTGTGGCAGTGAGTAGGTCCGGAGACATGTTGGAAAAACCGAATGAGTCGATGATGGCCTTTTGGAGTGGGTCTGTGGACTTTTCCATGTGAATATTAAAGTCACCAAAAATTTGAATATTAACTGCCATGACTACAAGGTCCGATAGGAATTCAGGGAACTCAGTGAGGAACATTGTATATGGCCCAGGAGGCCTGTAAACAGTAGCTATAAAAAGTAATTGAGTAGGCTGCATAGATTTCATGACTAGAAGCTCAAAAGACAAAAACTTCGTTTTTTTTTGTGTAAATAGACATTTTCTATCGTAAATGTTAGCAACACCTCCGCCTTTGCGGGATGCGCGGGGGGATATGGTCACTAGTGTAACCAGGAGGTAAAGCCTCATTTAACATTCATCAGGCTTAAGCCATGTTTCAGTCAGGCCAATCACATCAAGATTATGATCAGTGATTAGTTCATTGACTATAACTGCCTTGAAAGTGAGGGATCTAACATTAAGTAGCCCCATTTTGAGAAGTGAGGTATCACAATCTCTTTCAAAAATGGCAGGAATGGAGGAGGTCTTTATTCTAGTGAGATTGCTAAGGCGAACACTGCCATGTTCAGTTTTGCCCAACCTAGGTCGAGGCACAGACACGGTCTCAATGTGGATAGCTGAGCTGACTACACTGTCTGTGCCAGTGGCAGACTCCACTAAGCTGGCAGGCTGGCTAACAGCCTGCTGCCTGGCCTGCACCCTATCTCATTGTGGAGCTAGGGGAGATATAGAGCCCTGTCTATGTTCGTAGATAAGATGAGAGCACCCCTCCAGCTAGGATGGAGTCCATCACTGTTCAACAGGCCAGGCTTGGTCCTGTTTGTGGGTGAGTCCCAGAAAGAGGGACAGTTATCTACAAATTCTATCTTTTGTGTGGTGCAGAAAGTGATTGAGTTGTGAGACTCTGCTGTAGAGCTCATCACTCCCCCTAACTGGGAGGGGGCCAGAGACAATTACTCGATGCCGACACATCTTTCTAGCTGATTTACACGCTGAAGCTATGTTGCGCTTGGTGACCTCTGACTGTTTCATCCTAACATCGTTGGTGCCGACGTGAATAACAATATCTCTATACTCTCTACACTCGCCAGATTTAGCTTTAGCCAGCACCATCTTCAGATTAGCCTTAACGTCGGTAGCCCTGCCCCCGGTAGCCCTGTATGATCGCTGGATGATTCGTTTTAAGTCTAATACTGCCAGTAATGGAGTCGCCAATGACTAGAGTTTTTAAAATATCAGAACTAATGGAGGGAGGCCTCGGGGTCTCAGACCCCGTAATGGGAGGAGTAGAGGCCAGAGAAGGCTCGGCCTCTGACTCCGACCCGCTGCTTAATGGGGAGAAAAGTTTGAAAGCTTCTGTCGGCTGAATGAGCGACACCGGTTGAGTATTGCTACAGCATTTCCTTCCAGAAGCCATGAAAAAATGCGGGAACTGTGCGAGGGGATTTATACTACTATCTGTACTTACTGGTGGCACAGACGCTGTTTCATCCTTTCCTACAATTAAATTACCCTTGCCTAACGATTGCGTCTGAAGATGGGCTTGCAGCACAGCTATCCTCGCCTTAAGGTGATCGTTCTCCTGTATATTATGAGTACAGCGACTGCAATTAGAAGGCATCATGTTAATGTTACTACTTAGCTTCGGATGGTGGAGGTCCTGACGAAATATGTCCAGATAAAGCATCCGGAGTGACAAAGTTGAATGAAAAAAAAAGTTGAGAGATGGAAAAACTAAAAATATAGACGGTAATTAAAAAGTAAAACCCGTAAAGTTGGCAGGTAACAAAGTTAGGTTAGCAACAGAACGCACAGCAGCACGTAAACAAGTCTGTTAGTTGTGACCGGAAGTCACAGGTGCTCACATCACACTACCTCTGTGCTGTCTTTTCCCTCACCAATTAGTGTGAAAGCCTCCAACTGAGATAGTTCGATGACAACTTGCTGATTTGAATAGCCTATTTGTTCCAGTAACACTAAAGGAAGAACACGAAGGGAAAGTGTTTACAGTAATATTAATCAGACTGAGAGAGGAAAGGGGGGATGGGAAGAGGGAAAGGGAGAAGGCGAGGGAGAGGTTCTGGTCTGTTACCATGGTACTCGAGTGCAGCGGTGTTGCAGAGGCTTCAAGATCGCTCTGGATCCTGATGCTTTTGATCTGGCTCCCCAATTACGCATCCTGCTCCTCCTCAACAACCTGGCATGGACCAGTGCTGTACCGTGTGCCCTGATAACAAGAAGAGCCAAAAGAGAATGTACATATCACCGTCCAGGCACACTTCCATTATGATTTAATGTTTTCACCGTCCAGGCACACCTCCATTATGATTGAATGTTTTCACCATCCAGGCACACTTCCATTATGATTGTACATATCACCGTCCAGGCACACTTCCATTATGATTGTACATATCACCGTCCAGGCACACTTCCATTATGATTGTACATATCACCGTCCAGGCACACTTCCATTATGATTGGGTCAAGCAGTTCTTGAAAAGAAATGTGATGGAAAGAATCTACCATCTGTCACAGTTTTTACTAAATGAAAGTCACGCAGGGCAGGTGCAGAGACACCATTCCCCACATGCATATTTGATGTGCTAGAGTAGTTACACAGTCCATTACATAGGCTTTCACATGTTTTCTTGTTTACATTTTTGAGAACACCTCCAGGTTGTTTGGGCTAACCCAGATTTGGAGTGCTTTGTTACTGTATCATGTTCCTCACAGAAGTGGAATGATAGGAGAACTGGGACAGTGGGAGGTCTGCTACCATGCAGGCCTGAGATAAACAATGTCTGATGAATGTGCTTACTCACACTCATTATCTCAGTGGTCCTGTCTGTAGCATCCCATTTCAACCTTTCGTCTGTTCTGTACATCAGACCTGGGTTCAAATACTATTTGAAATAATTTTTAATTCTTTAGCTGTGCTTGATTGAGATTGCTGTTGCAATGGAACCAATAGTTACATAGTATTTGAACCTAGTTCTACTGTACATACAGTAAGACAGAAGGTAGAGGGGAGAATAGAACAAAGAGACATTACAGTATGTGGGTGAGGCAGCTTTGTGATAATTGGTAGTTAATGTAGAGGTATTTGTCACTTCTAAGATCCTACATTATGCACATGAGTGTGGATCATAAAGAGAGATGAAAATAGCTATATGATTGTGATTGAAATAAACTGACACTCCTTGTCAGTTATACCGGGGCTGAGTAAGAGGCTTAAATAAACAAAGCATTTCACAGCTATACTATGGCCTAGCTATTACATGAAAATATACAGGAATATGAACATTATGTATTATGTGGCTTAAGGACAGGCCAATATAAGAAGTGTGAGGTTGTAGAGGAGGCAGAGGAGGCAGTTAAAAGTGTGGGCAGATGTTGCAGCACCCGGGGTTTCACTCCTCTCTGATGCATGTCACTTCATTCTTTTGGGAACCGGTAGACAAAAGTGTGGCAACATGTTGGCTGTGTGGAGAGCGAAGGAGCTGGGAGATCTGAGCACCAGAGGTTTGGCAAACCACTTAATGAGCAGATCAATCAAACCCAACGCTTATCTCAGGGGAATCTAAACTGAATAAAATACATCCAGCAGACTAATTTATCACTTGACCGCATTACTGATTAATAAGTGCTCAATGGAGCCTCAATCAACCCCTATCGGAACCATTAGGGTTCTTTAATCACTTTAATCTTTATTAAGTGTGATTTAAGTTTGCTGGAGTAGGATCTGAATTCACCAGTGTGACTGCCCACTTGTGGTCAAGGACTATTAGACAATCAGATGCCATTGGGCAGTGTGTATGTGGGGGGATTACTTATAAATATGTTTATAGCTAATCCTTTTGACTCGCCAAATGTAAGACTGTATGTAGTAGTGAGTCTTATACATACAGTATCTCAAGGTTACTTGTGTAACCCCGGTTCTCTGATAATATGAGTGAGATACCTTACTGTGGGATTCACTCTGGTGATCACAAATGATGAAGAGACCAATCACACAACATCTGTCGGAGACAGACAGGTCGAGTGGCAAATAAGGTGAGCCCCTCCCTCTTTAAAAGCCCCACTCGCCCACCCTCTGGTCATTCACGATCATGCCTCTATTCCTTGCGCTCTTGCGAGCAGGGAAATGTGGTGAGATACTCACTCATGTTATCAGAGAACCAGGGTTACGCAAGTACTTGTTTCGATATCTCACAGTGGGATATGGCCAATTCCCATATTGCAGAGATGTTCTCTGAAGCCAGGGTAGTCCCAACAACATCATCCCTCAGAGGCTCCGACACTGAGGACAGCATGCACCAATGAAGTGAAGATGAGCGGAAACTAAGATTATGGATATACTGACAAGATACTTGTCTCTCCACCCTAACAATGGGAGTCGTTGTCCACAAAGCGGCATGGTGGGCTTTCTTGCTCTCGCCTATACATTCTTTGCATTGGTGCATACATCTAATTATTTCAATGCTTTTTAAAATATTAATTGAGGGTTGTTGACGTCAGTCACCTGTAGTCCATGGAGAGAGATGCTATGCTACCAGCCATTCTTATTTTTGTTGACCAAAATCGACACTCTCTCTTTGACCTCCATACAAAACCATTTTGCTTGGTGGGCAATTTTTTTTTAAACACCACCTGCTCGAGGGAGACAGATTTTCAGTTGAGTTTGGCCTCTCTCTTCGCCTCTTCCTCTCTGCAGGAAATGACCAGGGGGCGGGCAAGTGGCACCTTATAAGGGTGGGTGTGATTGATCTCTTCATTATTTGTGTTCGCAGACCGAAGCCCACTGAGATATCGAAACGAGTATTTGAAAGAGAGCCAACTACATTATTCAAGCTGACATTTGTAGATGTAAAGCCAAATGTTTACCAAGGTCAAACAGAATTGATCAAAAAGACATGAGCTATGGAATTGTTTTATGGGTGGCGTGCTATTCCAATTTTGCTATCATGCCTACAAACATACTACAGTACTGAACATCCACAGCATAACACATTCAATGTACCTTTTTGTATGGTGAAGACACTGTACATGCATACACATCAAAATGTAGCTCTAATGTAATTCTCTGCTGGCTTTCAGCTGTTCCAAAATGACTAATCTCTATGGAGTGCAATCAAATCATCAGAAAGAAGCTGAGAAGGATTGGGCGCTGGTTCATGTAGTTTTAGTGCTGAATTGACAGGGTGCCAAACCAACTAAATCCCACTCAAAGTTATGTACATGGATAAATAAACCAATGTAATCTGACATCTACAATAAGATCACGAATGGTATACCCACGCTAGCTATCTAACTGAGCATATGTTTTAAGTGCTTGGCTCAGTCTACCACTAATTCAAAAGCTGCAATTATAAACCAGCAGATTATAACCAAAAATTATCTTGCATATAAACCCTGCCAGCTCAAATTAAACACAAATAGGACAGTGACAAGCACATACTTTAAGGAAATGTCAAACTGTCCACTCCTGCATTACAGAGGTTGGCAGTCGCACTACCAAAATCTGTAGGGAATTAAAAAAGGAAAAACTTGAAAATGTTCAATAGCTCACAATGAGTGGAGAGAGTGATTGAGAAAGACAGGCTCTTTAAGCAGGGGAGTTGGGTAAGGAATAGTATTTTTCACAGAGACTGATAGATGACGCTTTAAAACTCAATCAAAGTGCCAACCCACTGGGCACATCACATCATTTTAAGTTGGACAGTTGGGTAATATTTGGTTGTGACATTGATCAATGAGATTACAACCTCTTTTCACCCACTCAGACAGTCAAAACGTTAGTTGAATTTCCAATGTGTATTCACTAGGCTTTCAACCAACTAAAAGCACAACCAAATTCCAATGGAAAAACGTCAGATTTTTGGTTTAGTTGTCACCCAAATGTCTATCACTGCGCTTTCAACCATTTGCAATGTTCAAATGGCAATAAAATGTTAGATATTTTGTTTATTTATACAACAAATGTGCTGGATTGCAGTTGAGATTACACTTTAAAAGTACATGGTGCAAGTGATCAATGCCATTCGAGATTCTGCACAGATTATTACAGAAACTATGAAGATCTCCAATCCCAAAAATTGTCAAAGACTACAGTCACCCAAGTCATAGACTGTTCTCTCTGCTACCGCACAGCAAGCATTACCGGAGCGCCAAGTCTTGGTCCAAAAGGCACCTTAACAGCTTCAATCCCCAAACCATAAGACTGCTGAACAAATAACAAAATGGCCACCCGGACTATTTACATTTAGCCCCACACCACCTAAACGTACATATTACCTCGACTAACCTGTACCCCACACATTGACTCGGTGCCCCTGTATATAGCCTCATTATTCTTATTTTTTATTTTTTATTTTTTAATTTTTTTTACTTTAGTTTATTTAGTAAATCTTTTCTTATCTCTATTTTCTTAAAGCTGCATTGTTGGTTGAGGGATTGTAAGTAAGCATTTGACGGTAAAGTCTACACCTGTTGTATTCGGCGCATGTGATAAATAATAATTTGATCTCCACAGACCTGCGACGACCTATGCATGCTATCTTGAACATGAACGCTTTATATGATTACATAAGAATAAATGTATAGTTACAGTAACCTCAAAATGTGGCCATGGATGTGTTACTCGTTTTAAGGTTGAATGTTCATTAATTTGTATAACAGCCTGAACATAAAGCTATTTACTGTATTACAAAAGTAATAGTGAATTGTGTTTGGTTGACAACGCAACCAAATATCAACATTTAAAGGAGATGTACTGTATCTTGGATGTACTGTATCTTGGATAGCCAGTGGTCCATCTGAGCCACTGTCTTAATCCCATTCTTTAACTTTTATTTTTGGTTGCGCAAGAGACGTGAATCAAACCTATAATTTGTTAACTTGTTGACAAGTTAATAGGCTATTTACTGTATTTCAAAAGTGATGTTGAATTATGTTGTCAACTCAACCAAATATCAACATTTGAAGGAGATGTATCTTCTGCTTGGATAGTTCCATCTGTGCCACTGACTAAGTCTGGCTTTAGTTCCAGTTTATCTACAAATACAAATTAATACTTGATACAGTGAGGGAAAAAAGTATTTGATCCCCTGCTGATTTTGTACGTTTGCCCACTGACAAAGAACGGATCAGTCTATAACTTTAATGGTAGGTTTATTTGAACAGTGAGAGACAGAATAACAAAAAAATATCCAGAAAAATGCATGTGAAAAATGTTATAAATGGAATTGCATTTTAATGAGGGAAATAAGTATTTGACCCCTCTGCAAAACATGACTCAGTACTTGGAGGCAAAACTCTTGAGGTCAGATGTTTCTTGCAGTTGGCCACCATGTTAGCACACATCTCAGGAGGGATTTTGTCCCACTCCTCTTTGCAGATCTTCTTCAAGTCATTAAGGTTTCGAGGCTGACGTTTGGCAACTCGAACCTTCAGCTCCCTCCACAGATTTTCTATGGGATTAAGGTCTGGAGACTGGCTAGGCCACTCCAGGAGCTAAATGTGCTTCTTCTTGAGCCACTCTTTTGTTGCCTTGGCCATGTGTTTTGGGTCATTGTCATGCTGGAATACCCATCCACGACCCATTTTCAATGCCCTGGCTGAGGTTCTCACCCATGATTTGACAGTACATGGCCCAGTCCATCGTCCCTTTGATGCGGTGAAGTTGTCCAGTCCCTTTAGCAGAAAAACACCCCCAAAGCACAATGTTTCCACCTCCATATTTGATGGTGGGGATGGTTTTCTTGGGGTTATAGGCAGAATTCCTCCTCCTCCAAACACGGCGAGTTGAGTTGATGCCAAAGAGCTCCATTTTGGTCTCATCTGACCACAACACTTTCACCCAGTTGTCCTGTTCATTGGCAAACTTCAGACGGGCATGTATATGTGCTTTCTTGAGCAGGGGGACCTTGCGGGCGCTGCAGGATTTCAGTTCTTCACGGCGTAGTGTGTTACCAATTGTTGTCTTGGTGACTATGGTCCCAGCTGCCTTGAGATCATTGACAAGATCCTCCCGTGTAGTTCTGGGCTGATTCCTCACCGTTCTCATGATCATTGCAACTCCACGAGGTGAGATCTTGGATGGAGCCCCAGGCCGAGGGAGATTGACAGTTCTTTTGTGTTTCTTCCATTTGCGAATAATCGCACCAACTGTTGTCACCTTCTCACCAAGCTGCTTGGTGATGGTCTTGTAGCCCATTCCAGCCTTGTGTAGGTCTACAATATTGTCCCTGACATCCTTGGAGAGCTCTTTGGTCTTGGCCATGGTGGAGAGTTTGGAATCTGATTGATTGATTGCTTCTGTGGACAGGTGTCTTTTATACAGGTAACAAACTGAGATTAGGAGCACTCCCTTTAAGAGTGTGCTCCTAATCTCAACTCATTACCTGTATAAAAGACACCTGGGAGCCAGAAATCTTTCTGATTGAGAGGGGGTCAAATACTTATTTCCCTCATTAAAATGCAAATCAATTTATAACATTTTTCACATGCGTTTTCTGGATTTTTTTTTGTTGTTATTCTGTCTCTCACTGTTCAAATAAACCTACCATTAAAATTATAGACTGATAATTTCTTTGTCAGTGGGCAAACTTACAAAATCAGAAGGGGATCAAATACTTTTTTCCCTCACTGTATGTTGGTTTCAAATCTCACTCTCAACCAAAAATAAAAGTTAAAGAATAAGGAATCTATTTTCAGCTGGCGCTATGGAGGCACAAGTCTCAAATGCACATTAGTTTGCAATTTCGTCATGTAAAAACTGGCTCAATGGCATTTTCCAGCCCTTACGCCAGAGAAATAGAGAAACCTGGCACTATGTGTTTGCTGACCTGTGACCAACTGGCACCGCCCCCCCCCCCGGATAGAGGGGAGTAAGGCATCACAAGAGTTAACACACACAGGGAACTTTATTTACACACTGACAAAGATGAACATGGGGATGTAGTGGAATAGTAGTGGTTCTGTAGAAGAAAATGAAAGGCAATGAATATATATGATATCACAAGAGCAGTAATAACAATAATAAAGGACTGTATAAATGGCATATAATCCCTGAACATGTTTACAGGTTACAAGCTGTACAGAGGCAGCATACATAATGCAACAATAACAACTAACTATATATACATAAAATCTAATTGTATTTGTCACATGCACCAAATACAACAGGTGTAGGTAGATCTTACCGTGAAATGCTTACTTACAATCACTTAACCAACAATGCAGTTTTAAGACAAAACTGAGTTAAGAAAATAGTTACTAAATAAACTAAAGTAAAAAAAGTAACACAATAAAATAATCACACTGAGACTATATACAGGGGGTACCGGTACCGAGTCAATGTGCGTTAAAATAATGTAGGAGAATATAACACAATAGATATGGTAGGAGAAAATCCAAAGAAAAAACAACCAGAATTTTTTTGTTGTTGAGAGAGACCATCCACTTAGAAATGCAAGAGTAAGGTAAAATTGACAATTAGCTCCCTCGATGCAATTCCTCTGGCTTCTACGGGGTGTCAGCAGTCTATGTTCAAGGTTGCAGGCTTGTAACTTCAAAAACAAATAAGAAATATCCGTTTTAGCAGAATGACAGTCTTGGAAATTTGTGTTTGCGTGCGCCATGAAGACATTACGCACCTGCTAAAATCGGTTTCCTATTGAACATACTTCTTTCCGTAAGAAATATTATAGTTTGATTACATTTTACGGTATCTGAGGAGTAAATAGAACGTATTTTGACTTGTTGAAACAAAGTTTAGGGGTAGATTTTCAGATTATTTTCTCTGCATGTTGAACGAGTGAATTACTCAAATCGATTGTGCCAACTAAACTGACTTATTGGGATATAAAGAAGGATTTTATCTAACAAAATGACACTACATGTTATAGCTGGGACCCTTTGGATGACAAATCAGAGGAAGATTTTCAAAAAGTAAGTGAATATTTAATCGTTATTTTTGAATGTATGAAACCTGTCCCGGTGGAAAAATATTTATATGTGGGGCGCCGTCCTCAAACAATCGCATGGCTATTTTGCTGTAATAGCTAATGTAAATAGCAAATGATAGCAAATGAAGTACACCACCTACAATACTTCTCTTGCCAATTGGCCTGGACCCTTTGTTGACACGGAGCCCTGCCGATCCATCACTGCTGGTCTGCTGACGTAATTCGGTCGATGTGCTCTCAACCGGCCTCTGCGTCTTGTTGGTGATGATCCATCTGCTAGCCCCGGCCTGCTACCTTCCTGAACGCCGTGTCTCCCGCTCGCCTTAGTAATTGACTACCGAACGGCTCCCTGTTTCATCTATTGCTGCTCATTGGACCCTATGATCACTCGGCTACACAACTGATGCCTGCTGGACTGTTCATTAACACGGTACTTCATTCTGTTTATCTGTCGGCCCCAGCCTCAAACTCAGGCCCTGTGTGTAGCTAACTGACCCTCTCTGCCCATTCATTGCCTTTTACCCGTTGTTGTTGTCTTAGCTGTTTACCCGTTGTTGTCTCACCCGTTGTTGTCTTAGCTCTCTCAATCAACACGTGTGATTGCTTTATGCCTTTCTCTAATGTCAATATGCCTTGTATACTGTTGTTTAGGGCAGCTCTCACTGTTTTACTGAGAAGCCCCAAGTCCTTCTCAATAGGCCTCAGATAGCCCCCTTATCCCACCCCCCACACATGCGGAGACCGCACCTAGCTTAACTGGCGCCTCCAGAGATGCAATCTCTCTCATCGTCACTCAATGCCTAGGTTTACCCCCACTGTACTCGCACCCTACCATACCCTTGTCTGTACACTATGCACTGAATCTATCCTACCATGGCCAGAAATCTGCTCCTTTAATTCTCTGTTCCCAAAGCACTAGACGAGCAGTTCTTAAAGCCTCTAACCGTACCCTCATCCTACTCCTCCTCTGGTGATGTAGAGGTTAACTCAGGCCCTGTGTGTCCCCAGGTGCTCTCATTTGTTGACTTCTGCAACGGTAAAAGCCTTGGGTTCATGCATGTTAACATCAGAACCCTCTTCCCTAAGTTTGCTTTATTTACTGCTTTAGCACACTCCGCCAACCCTGATGTCCTAGCCGTGTCTGAATCCTGGCTTAGGAAGGCCACCAAAACTTCTGAAATTTCCTTCCCCAATTACAACATTTTTCGTCAAGACAGAACTGCTAAAGGGGGCGGAATTGCAATCTACTGTAGAGATCCAGAAATAAGTCCCTCACTGTTGCCGCTTGTTATAGACCCCCCTCAGCTCCCAGCTGTGCCCTGTACACCATATGTGAATTGATTGCCCCCCATCTATTGTCAGAGTTCGTACTGCTAGATGACCTAAATTGGGATATGCTTAACACCACGGCTGTCCTACAATCTAAGCTAGATGCCCTCAATCTCACACAAATTATCAAGGAACCTACCAGGTACAACCCCAAATCCGTAAACATGGGCACCCTCATAGATATCATCCTGACCAACTTGCCCTCTAAATACACCTCTGCTTTTTTCAACCAGGATCTCAGCGATCACTGCCTCATTGCCTGTGTCCGTAATGGGTTCGCGTTCAAACGACCACCCCTCATCACTGTCAAACGCTCCCTAAAACACTTCTGCGAGCAGGCCTTTCTAATCAACCTGGCCCGGGTATCCTGGAAGGATATTGACCTCGTCCCGTCAGTAGAGGATGCCTGGTTGTTCTTTAAAAGTGCTTTCCTCACCATCTTAAATAAGAATGCCCCTTTCAAAAAATGTAGAACTAAGAACAGATATAGCCCTTAGTTCACTCCAGACTTGACTGCCCTTGACCAGCACCCTGTGGCGTACTGCACTAGCTTCAAATAGTCCCCGTGATATGTAACTTTTCAGGGAAGTCAATACACATAGTCAGATAGGAAAGCAAAGGCTAGCTTTTTCAAACAGAAATTTGCATCCTGCAGCACTAATTCCAAAAAGTTTTGGGACACTGTAAAGTCCAGGGAGAATAAGAGTACCTCCTCCCAGCTGCCCACTGTACTGAGACTAGGAAACACTGTCACCACTGATAAATCCACAATAATCGAGAACCGTTTCTCTATGGCTGGTCATGCTTTCCCCCCGCTTCTCCTTCACCCAAATCCAGACAGCTGATGTTCTGAAAGAGCTGCAAAATCTGGATCCCTACAAATCAGCTGGGCTAGACAATCTGGACCCTCTCTTCCTAAAATTATCCGCCGCCATTGTTGCAACACTTATTAATAGATTTTTCAACCTCTTTTTCGTATCGTCTCGAACCATTTCGAATCCCACCGTACCTTCTCCGCTATGCAATCTAGTTTCCGAGCTGGTCATGGGTGCATCTCAGCCACGCTCAAGGTCCTAAATGATATCATAACCGCCATCGATAAAAGGCAGTACTGTGCAGCCATCTTCATCGACCTGGCCAAGGCTTTCGACTCTGTCAATCACCGTACTCTTATCGGCAGACTCAACAGCCTTGGTTTCTCTAATGACTGCCTCGCCTGGTTCACTAACTACTTCTCAGATAGAGTTCAGTGTGTCAAATCGGAGGGCCTGTTGTCCGGACTTCTGGCAATCTCTATGGGGTTGCTACAGGGTTCAATTCTTGGGTCGACTCTCTTCTCTTTATATATCAATGATGTCGCTCTTGCTGCAGGTGATTCTTTGATCCACCTCTACGCAGACGACACCATTCTGTATAGTTCTGGCCCTTCTTTGGACACTGTGTTAACCTCTTAAGCATTCTCAATTATCAGTGGGTCGCTAGCGGGCTCATCCCGACACTACCAGCTAAAATCTAAAGCGCCAAATTCAAAATCCGATAGTTGAATTATTAAACATCCAGCAATATACAAGTGTTCCATACTCATTAAAAGCTCTGTTTCTTGGCAATATCACAGCGTTGTCAGATTTCAAAAAGGCTTTACGGCGAAAGCAGCACATTCATTTGTTTGAGGCTAGCACCTCACATATTTTCCAATAGCCATGTATCGATTAGCCATCATGGCACACACATAACACATTTCACAGCGAAAACAAATCAATTACCTGTTGAAGAACTTCTGCTGAGGTCATCCTAAGTGTCCAACGAAGACAATCCATGGTTCTTTTGTTAGAAAAAGTAACGTCTTTTATCCATAAATCCTCCATTTGGTTCGTGCGTTATAATCAGAAACGACAGCCTCCACTCCTGTTTTGAAAAGCGGCGCCAACTCGTTCAAATTATACCTATAAACTTCTCCAAAAACAATCAAACATAGTTTTAAATGTATCCTTAGGAACATATTTACGTATATTTACTATTATAAATCAGCCGAATATAAACTGAGCGCTAAAGGCGATAAATAAGGCACAGCGCCTTCTCGTGCACGCGCAATCTGAAGAGTTTTCATAACGTGGTGTCCCCATTCCATGCTGTGTATCAATGGCTGAAATTCCTCCAAGATGGAGTAAAACACCGTCTCGTGGTTGATGACATCATAAGGAAGCGACGTGCACTGCGTTCACATGCCTATATATGGTCATTTTGGATAGGAGGGGTTCCAAAATGAGCAATGTGTCAAAATGACTTTTTCCAGGACAGAGATTCCTCAGGGTTTTGCCTGCCAAATGCGTTCTGATTGACCCACAGACAAATGGTTAACAGTTTTGGAAAATTCAGAGTGTTTCCCATCCAATGGTACTAAATATATGCATATCCCATTTTCTGGGCCTAAATGGGAGGCATTTTACTTTGGGCACGCCAGGCTCTCCAAAACAGTCAGTTTTGCTGCTGGAGCTTGTGAGGTTTAACAAACCTCCAAACAAGCTTCAATGCCATACAACACTCCTTCCATCGCCTCCAAGTGCTCTTAAATGCTAGTAAAACGAAATGCATGCTCCTCAACCGATCACTGCCTTCACCCGCCCGCCCGACTAGCATCACTACTCTGGACGGTTCTGACTTAGAATATGTGGACAACTATAAATACCTAGGTGTCTGGCTAGACTGTAACCTCTCCTTCCAGACTCACATTAAGCATCTCCAATCCAAAGTTAAATCTAGAATCGGCTTCCTATTTCGCAACAAAGCCTCCTTCACTCATGCTGCCAAACATGCCCTCGTAAAACTGACTATCCTACCGATCCTTGACTTCGGCGATGTCATTTACAAAATAGCCTCCAACACTCTACTCAGCAAACTGGATGTAGTCTATCACAGTGCCATCCGTTTTGTCACCAAAGCCCCATATACCACCCACCACCGCAACCTGTATGCTCTCGTTGGCTGCTCCTCGCTACATATTCGTCGCCAAACCCACTGGCTCCAGGTCATCTATAAGTCTTTGCTAGGTAAAGCTCCGCTCTAGCTCAGCTCACTGGTCACCATAGCAACACCCACCTGTAGCACACCCTCCAGCAGGTATATTTCACTGGTCCTCCCCAAAGCCAACACCTCCTTTGGCCGCCTTTCCTTCCAGCTCTCTGCTGCCAATGACTGGAACGAATTGCAAAAATCACTAAAGTTGGAGACATATTTCCCTCACAAACTTTAAGCGTCAGCTGTCAGAGCAGCATACTGATCGCTGCAGCTGTACACAGCCCATCTATAAATAGCCCATCCAACCAACTACCTACCTCATCCCCATATTTGTTTTTCTGCGCTTTTGCACACCAGTATTTATACTTGCACATCCTCATCTGCACATATATCTCTCCAGTGTAAATTGCTAAATCGTAATTACTTCGCCACTATTGGCCTATTTATTGCCTTACCTCCTTACTTCATTTGCACACACTGTATACAGATTTTTTTATTGTGTTATTGACTGTACGTTTGTTTATCCCATGTCAAATCAAATCAAATTTTATTTGTCACATACACATGGTTAGCAGATGTTAATGCGAGTGTAGCGAAATGCTTGTGCTTCTAGTTCCGACCATGCAGTAGTATCTAACAAGTAATCTAACAAATTCACAACAACTACCTTATACACACAAGAGTAAAGGAATGAATACGAGTATGTACATATAAATATATGGATGAGTGATGGCTGACCGGCATAGGCAAGATGCAGTAGATGGTATGGAGTACAGTATATACACATATATATATATGAGATGAGTAATGTAGGATATGTAAACATTATATGAATGGCATTGTTTAAAGTGGCTAGTGATACATTATTTCATCCAGTTATAATTATTAAAGTGGCTAGAGATTTGGGTCGATGGCAGAACGGCATAGGCAAGATTCAGTAGATGGTTTAGAGTACAGTGTATGCATTTGGTATGAGTATGTCGGATACGTAAACATTATATACAAAATTGTTTAAAGTGGCTAGTGATACATTGTTACATCCAATTCCTATGTTTAAAGTGGCTAGAGATTTAAGTCAGTATGTTGGCAGCAGCCACTCAATGTTAGTGATGGCTGTTTATCAGTCTGATGGCCTTGAGGTAGAAGCTGTTTTTCAGTCTCTCGGTCCCAGCTTTGATGCACCAGTACTGACCTCGCCTTCTGGATGATAGCGGGGTGAACAGGCAGTGGCTCGGGTGGTTGTTGTCCTTGATGATCTTTTTGGCCTTCCTGTGACATCGGGTGGTGTAGGTGTCCTGAAGGGCAGGTAGTTTACCCCCGGTGATGCGTTGTGCAGTCCTCACTACCCTCTGGAGAGCCTTACGGTTGTGGGCGGAGCAGTTGCCGTACCAGGCGATGATACAGCCCGACAGGATGCTCTCGATTGTGCATCTGTAGAAGTTTGTGAGTGATTTTGGTGACAAGCCGAATTTCTTCAGCCTCCTGAGTTTGAAGAGGCGCTGTTGCGCCTTCTTCACCACGCTGTCTGTGTGGGTGGACCAATTCAGTTTGTCCGTGATGTGTACGCCAAGGAACTTAAAACTTTCCACCTTCTCCACTACTGTCCCCTCGATGTGGATAGGGGGGTGCTCCCACTCCTGTTTCCTGAAGTCCACGATCATCTCCTTTGTTTTGTTGACATTGAGTGAGAGGTTATTTTCCTGACACCACACTCCGAGGGCCCTCACCTCCTCCCTGTAGGCCGTCTCGTCGTTGTTGGTAATCAAGCCTACCACTGTAGTGTCGTCAGCAAACTTGATGATTGAGTTGGATGCGTGCTTGGCCACGCAGTCATGGGTAAACAGGGAGTACAGGAGAGGGCTGAGAACGCACCCTTGTGGGGCCCCAGTGTTGAGGATCAGCGGGGTGGAGATGTTGTTTCCTACCCTCACCACCTGGGGCCGGCCCGTCAGGAAGTCCAGGACCCAGTTGCACAGGGCTGGTTCGAGACCTAGGGTCTCGAGCTTAATGACGAGCTTGGAGGGAACTATGGTGTTAAATGCTGAGCTGTAGTCGATGAACAGCATTTTTACATAAGTATTCCTCTTGTCCAGATGGGTTAGGGCAGTATGCAGTGTGATTGCGATTGCGTCGTCTGTGGACCTATTGGGACGGTAAGCAAATTGGAGTGGGTCCAGGGTGTCTGGCAGGATGGAGGTGATATGATCCTTGACTAATCTCTCAAAGCACTTCATGATGACGGAAGTGAGTGCTACGGGGCGATAGTCATTTAGCTCAGTTACCTTAGCTTTCTTGGGAACAGGAACAATGGTGGCCCTCTTGAAGCATGTGGGAACAGCAGACTGGGATAGGGACTGATTGAACATGTCCGTAAACACACCAGCCAGCTGGTCTGCGCATGCTCTGAGGACACGGCCAGGGATGCCATCTGGGCCGGCAGCCTTGCGAGGGTTAACACATTTAAATGTTTTTCTCACATTGGCTGCGGTGAAGGAGAGCCCGCAGGTTTTGGTAGCAAGCCGTGTTGGTGGCACTGTATTGTCCTCAAAGCGAGCAAAGAAGTTGTTTAGTTTGTCTGGGAGCAGGATGTCATGGTCCGCAACGGGGCTGGCTTTCTTTTTGTAGTCCGTGATTGACTGTAGACCCTGCCACATTCCTCTTGTGTCTGAGCTGTTGAATTGTGACTCTACTTTGTCTCTATATTGACTAGTTTGATTGCCTTGCGGAGGGAATAGCTACACTGTTTGTATTCAGTCATGTTTCCGGTAACCTTACCCTGGTTAAAAGCAATGGTTCGCGCTTTCAGTTTTGCGCGAATGCTGCCATCAATCCACGGTTTCTGGTTGGGGAAGGTTTTAATATTTGCTATGGGTACAACATCACCAATGCACTTGCTAATAAACTCGCTCACCGAATCAGCGTATACATCAATGTTGTTGTCAGATGCTATCCGGAACATATCCCAGTCCACGTGCTCGAAGCAATCTTGCAGCGTGGAATCGGATTGGTCGGACCAGCGTTGAACAGACCTGAGAACGGGCGTTTCCTGTTTTAGTTTCTGTTTGTAGGCTGGGAGCAACAAAATGGAGTCATGGTCAGACTTGCCGAAAGGAGGGCGGAGAACTGCCTTGTATGCATCACGGAAGTTGGAATAACAATGATCCAGGATTTTACCAGCCCGGGTGGCACATTCGATATGCTGGTAAATTTTCGGGAGCCTTGTTTTCAAATTAGCCTTATTAAAATCCCCAGCCACAATAAATGCAGCCTCAGGATATGTGGTTTCCAATTTACCTAGAGTGAAATGAATTTCTTTCAGTGCCATCGATGTGTCAGCTTGAGGGGGGATGTACACGGCTGTGATTATAATCGAGGAGAATTCTCTTGGTAGATAATGCGGTCTGCATTTGATTGTAAGGAATTCTATGTCAGGTGAACAAAAGGACTTGAGTTCCTGTATGTTGTTATGATCACACCACGTCTCGTTAATCATAAGGCACACACCCCCACCCTTCTTCTTACCAGATAGATGTTTGTTTCTGTCGGTGCGATGCGTGGAGAAACCAGGTGGCTGTACCGACTCAGATAACGTGGTCCTGAGTGAGCCATGTTTCCGTAAAGCAAAGAACGTTGCAGTCTCGGATGTCTCTCTGAAAGGCAACCTCGATCTGATTTACGTCTACTTTGTTGTCCAGAGACTGTACATTGGCGATTAAAATACTCGGGAGAGGTGCACGATGCGCCCGTCGACGTAGCTTGACCAAAAGACCGCCGCGTTTCCCTCTTCTCCGGCGCCGCCGTTGTTTTGAGTCGCCGGGTGCTATCCAGTCTATTGTCCTGGTTGGGGTAACAAACAGAGAATCCTCTTCGGGAAAGTCGTATTCCTGGTCGTAATGTTGGTAAGTTGACGTTGCTCTTATATCCAATAGTTCCTCCCGGTTGTATGTAATAAAACTTTATATTTCCCCAGGTGACAATGTGAGAAGTAATACATAAAAAAACTAAATACTGCATGGTTTCCTGAGAACGTGAAGCGAGGCTGCCATCTCTGTCGGCGCCGCTTTATCTTGGTCAGGTCGCAGTTGTAAATGAGAACTTGTTCTCAACTGTTCTACCTGGTTAAGTAAAGGTGAAATAAAAAATTAAAAAAATCTACATTGTAGTAAAAACATTGCATGAATTGCCTTTAATGAATTTCTTTAATAAACATTTCATGCAATTCTACATAATTCTACATATATTAGCAGACTCTTTTTTTTAATACCACACAGAGAGATAGGCCTATGTGTTCATCTTATGCATTCAATGCCAAATCAGTGTGTTTTGTTTGCAACGAAACTGTCCATGTTTGTAAATAGTTAAATCTGAGATGTCATTAGGAATCTGTGCGTGGTACTTTCAAAAGTTAGGCCTACCTTTCCACCCCTGACAGAGAAGCCTACCCACGCAGAAAACTGTAAGCTTTAACTGCTGGCTACTCTTCTTCCGTGGCTTAACCCAACGATATTGTACAGAAAGTGAATTGCTTCATCAATTGATAGTGAATAGCTTAATCAATTCATTGTGACAGAATTTGATTACTTCCCAAGCAAAGTATTTTTTTTGTTTCCTCAGCTATAGAAGGTTGTAGCTCAGCCCCTGAATGTCAAAGAAATTAAACAACGATATCCCCATTTGTATCGGAGTCAGGTCTTTCCGGGTATTTTACAGCTTGTTTCTAGCATAAAGCATCGAGGACCAAAGCGCTGTTATAGATCACTTTATATAATTGGATCAGTTTTATTTTCTTCAAAATTATAAGCTAACAAGGGGAAAGCCAGTGCTGTTTGCAATTTTAATAAAAAGTAGGCCTATGACAAACCCTCTCATATCCCCTCAATTTGAGTCTTGGTTTTAACTTAGCAGCTCTTCACTGACACGGAGGTAGGCTATTTAAAGAGTGCATTGTGGGTGGAGGAATTGGCAGAAAAATCTATGGATACAGCAGCCTATAGCCAAATTTTGTCTGTCAAACAGGTATGCCTACATATTATTTCTTAAATAAAAAGAAGTACGCTCCAACACAAAGCCCTCTTGTTGTTAGTAAAGTCTAATTAAAATGAAGACGGTTGAAATTAATTGTACCTATTTGCCTACTTTCAGCACCATGAGTTGTCCATTGTCCACAATGTAAATTACTTGAATCTGGCTTATTGTGAGGTCAATAATTCTGATAAATAGACCTACATCATGTGCAAGAAACAAATTGCTTTTAATAAAATAATTTATAGTAATATCAAGCTATCAAAGTTGACTTCTGATCCTCCTTCTCATCTTTGCGTTCCCTTTCTCAAACTGAACAGAACATAGGCTATACGCTAGTCCACGCACATTTACTAGGCCTAATCAAAACTTATTTTGACTCTCCTCCTGAACTGCCACCGTAGGCATACACAGCAAAGCCATTGGTTAGACAGCACACAAAAATGTTTTTGATCAGCAAGAGCAGAACAGGCCGGGGCTCAGGGTTGGAATATCCTTTCCAATGTGTAATGCAGCCTAGTTTTATTTACACCATCCCAGAAGCTATCTTAGAAATATAACTTTACTCTGTGCTTCTCCGAGAATGCACTTTGTGGCCTATAGTCTATAGGCTATGGATCATTTGATTGAGACCACACTAAATAGAGACCACACTCCCCCATTTTCCTCCAGGTACCATTACGTGAATTTAGATCCTTCCCTAACTGCATTAGAGGTGCTCTTTGAAGAAGGGGGTCGATACATGAACAATCAAAATTAAGTATGCAGGTAGGCATAGATGTGTATGTTTTATGATGTGCAGTAGGGCCTATATTTTCAATTCAAGGCACTCTGACGAATAGACCACTTACACCTTTCATTGATAGGCTACTTTGCAAGGCGAAGATAAAAAAAGACAACGCATTGGTTTTGAACCTGTCTTACTAGCCTAGGCCTAGGGCAGGCCTGGGCAATTATTTGCCATGGAGGGCCACAGAATATATTTTTACCATTGCGGGCCAGAATCATATTACAAGATTATACATCATGTGTATAATGTGTTGACAGATATATCTACTATAAATCACGTCAAGATCTGCTAAATATTTTATTTTTTAACATGCACAGAAATAAACCACAACCATGTTCTCCTTTTGGTTGGTATTTTCATTATTAAACATGCAATGAACTACACAGAGGGAAAAGAGAGAGCTCAACATTACATTTAAACTACTCAATCAGTGTGAGGAGTGAAGTCTGATGGACATTGACTAGAGGAGTGAAGTCAGGTATAGTTTCTGACATACAGGATTGCTGAGAGGTGAGAGTCTGTAAGAGATAATCTGTGCATTGACTTATATTTCATCACTGAAAATGTCTGTTCATATACAGTTGAAGTCGGAAGTTTACATACACTTAGGTTGGAGTCATTAAAACTAATTTTTCAACCACTCCACAAACTTCTTGTTAACAAACTATAGTTTTGGCAAGTAGGTTAGGACATCTACTTTGTGCATGACACAAGTAATTTTTCCAACAATTGTTTACAGACAGATTCACTTATATTTCATTGTATCAAAATTCCAGTGGGTCAGAAGTTTACATACACTGAGTTGACTGTGCCTTTAAACAGCTATGAAAATTACAGAAAAGTATGTCATGGCTTTAGAAGCTTCTGATAGGCTGATTGACATCATTTGAGTCAATTGGAGGTGTACCTGTGGATGTATTTCAAGGCTTACCTTCAAACTCAGTGCTTCTTTGCTTGACATGATGGGAAAATCAAAAGAAATCAGCCAAGACCTCAGAAAAAAGATTGTAGACCTCCACAAGTCTGGTTCATCCTTGGGTGCAATTTCCAAATGCCTGAAGGGACCACGTTAAAGGGAGTGCTCCTAATCTCAGCTTGTTACCTGTATAAAAGACACCTGTCCACAGAAGCAATCAATCAATCAATCAGATTCCAAACTCACCACCATGGCCAAGACCAAAGAGCTCTCCAAGGATGTCAGGGACAAGATTGCAGACCTACACAAGGTTGGAATGGGCTACAATACCATCACCAAGCAGCTTGGTGAGAAGGTGACAACAGTTGGTGCGATTATTCGCAAATGGAAGAAACACAAAAGAACTGTCAATCTCCCTCCGCCTGGGGCTCCATCCAAGATCTCACCTCGTGGAGTTGCAATGATCATGAGAACGGTGAGGAATCAGCCCAGAACTACACGGGAGGATCTTGTCAATGATCTCAAGGCAGCTGGGACCATAGTCACCAAGACAACAATTGGTAACACACTACGCCGTGAAGAACTGAAATCCTGCAGCGCCCCGCAAGGTCCCCTGCTCAAGAAAGCACATATACATGCCCGTCTGAAGTTTGCCAATGAACATCTGAATGATTCAGAGGACAACTGGGTGAAAGTGTTGTGGTCAGATGAGACCAAAATGGAGCTCTTTGGCATCAACTCAACTCGCCGTGTTTGGAGGAGGAGGAATGCTGCCTATGACCCAAAGCATACCATCCCCACCGTCAAACATGGAGGTGGAAACATCATGCTTTGGGGGTGTTTTTCTGCTAAGGGGACAGGACAATTTCACCGCATCAAAGGGACGATGGACGGGGCCATGTACCGTCAAATCTTGGGTGAGAACCTCCTTCCCTCAGCCAGGGCATTGAAAATGGGTCGTGGATGGGTATTCCAGCATGACAATGACCCAAAACACACGGCCAAGGCAACAAAGGAGTGGCTCAAGAAGAAGCACATTTAGCTCCTGGAGTGGCCTAGCCAGTCTCCAGACCTTAATCCCATAGAAAATCTGTGGAGGGAGCTGAAGGTTCGAGTTGCCAAACGTCAGCCTCGAAACCTTAATGACTTGGAGAAGATCTGCAAAGAGGAGTGGGACAAAATCCCTCCTGAGATGTGTGCAAACCTGGTGGCCAACTACAAGAAACGTCTGACCTCTGTGATTGACAACAAGGGTTTTGCCACCCAGTATTAAGTCATGTTTTGCAGAGGGGTCAAATACTTATTTCCCTCATTAAAATGCAAATCAATTTATAACATTTTTCACATTTGTTTTTCTGGATTTTTTTGTTGTTATTCTGTCTCTCACTGTTCAAAGAAACCTACCATTAAAATTATAGACTGATCCGTTCTTTGTCAGTGGGCAAACGTACAAAATCAGCAGGGGATCAAATACGTTTTTCCCTCACTGTATATCGACATAACCTGAAAGGCCGTTCAGCAAGGAAGAAATGTCCTCTGGCCTGTTGAATCAAAAATAGAACCGTTTGGCCATAATGACCATCGTTATGTTTGAAAGAAAAAGGGGGAGACTTGCAAGCTGAAGAACACCATCCCAACCATGAAGCACATGGCAGCATCATGTTGTGGGGGTGCTTTGCTGCAGGAGGGACTGGTGCACTTCACAAAATAGATGGTATTATGAGGAAGGAAAATTATGTGGATGCATTGAAGCAACATCTCAAAACATCAGTCAGGAAGTTAAATCTTGGTCACTAATGGATCTTCCAAATGGACAATGACCCCAAGCATACTTCAAAAGTTGTGGCAAAATGGCTTAAGGACAACAAAGTCAAGGTATTGGAGTGGCCATCACAAAAGCCCTGACCTCAATCCTATAGAAAATGTGTTTGCAGAACTGAAAAAGCGTGTGCGAGCAAGGATGCCTACAAACCTGACTCATTTACACCAGCTCTGTCAGGAGGAATGGGCCAAAATTCACCCAACTTATTGTGGGAAGCTTGTGGAAGGTTGAGATGGAGACGTAAATCCACCATATCAATTATTAGTTTGTAGACAAACTTGAATAAAAGCCAGACTAATTCAGTGGCACAGATGGAACTATCCAAGCAGAAGATACATCTCCTTCAAATGTTGATATTTGGTTATGGTAGACAACCAAACACAATTCGATATCTCTAAATATCATTACCTTTGAAAACAACCAGAGCTTGAAACCCTAGGGCTGTTAAATTTTCTATTTTCACGGTGAAGTTGAAACAATAGCTGTTGAGACTTAGCATTTTCCACGTAGATTCCAAGTCAAGATATGTTGACAAATTACGTTGAAACAATATTGCCCAGTGGGAGGAGATAGATTCACACCACCAACTGCTCCTCCCCTGGTAGCAGCACATTATTATCTAGGATAGAGTGTACAGATTTGCGAACAAAACAGATCATGCGAGCATCATGTTATGCGAACATCATGTTTGGTGGTAGTCTCTGAATAATTTTGAGTTATTACTGAACGGAAATTATACATTTTTAATGACTGGGAAGAGATTGAGAGAGAGAACCATATAAACTGCTTGGAACTCAGGCGCTGGCTCATTTGTCAATCAAAAGAGCTGAGTGTACTGGAGTAGATACTGTGTAGCCTGTTATAATGTTTTCAAGTGAAAAAGCCAGAGTGTGTGGTCAACCTAATCATGCCCATCAAAACTAGGGCAT
The DNA here is from genome assembly GCA_030435695.1 of Brachymystax lenok tsinlingensis. Taxonomy (NCBI): domain Eukaryota; kingdom Metazoa; phylum Chordata; class Actinopteri; order Salmoniformes; family Salmonidae; genus Brachymystax; species Brachymystax lenok. Next base: position 36,850,979 of record CM059780.1, read on the forward strand.
GCAGGCAGCCAGAGACATGATCCTCATGTGCATTCGCTCATGAAACAATGGGAAGGACATTGAGCACAGAGCAAAAATAGAGTTAGAGGAATTAATTTAAGGCTCATAACCTACACTACCCTATGTATTTATTTGGACAGTGAAGCTAATTTGGCTCTAAACTCCAGCATTTTGGATTTGAGATCAAATGTTTCACATAAGGTGACAGTACTGAATATCACCTTTTATTTGAGAGTATTTTCATACATATATTTTTTATTGTTTAGAAATGAAACCACTTTATGTATCTAGTCCCCCGTTTGAAGGTGTCATAAGTCTTTGGACAAATTATGACTCTGCAAACCGGTTAGCATGGGGTTGTAAGTAACAAGACCATTTCCCAGGACATAGACACATCTGATATTGATGGAAAGCTTACATTCTTGTTAATCTAACTGCACTGTCCAATTTACAGTAGCTATTACAGTGAAATAATACCATGCTATTGTTTGAGGTGAGTGCACAGTTTTGAACATCAAAAGTTATTAATAAACAAATTAGGCACATTTGGGCAGTCTTGACACAACATTTTGAACAGAAATGCAATGGTTCATTGGATCAGTCTAAACCTTTGCACATACACCGCTGACATCTAGTGGCCAAAATCTAAATTGTACCTGGGCTGGAATAATACAATACTTTCTCTTGCATTTCAAAGATGATGGTACGAAAATAATGCAAAAAACTGTTGTTTTTTTCTTTGCATCATTTTTTACCAGATCTAATGTGTTATATTCTCCTACATTGCTTTCATATTTCCACAAACTTCAAAGTGTTTCCTATCAAATGGTACCAAGAATATGCATATCCTTGATTCAGGGCCTGAGCTACAGGCAGTTAGATTTGGGTATGTCATTTTAGGCGAAAATTAGAAAAAAGGGTCCGATCCTTAATTAAGCGGTTTAAGGGCCTGTAAGTAAGCATTTCACTGTAAGGTCTACACCTGTTGTATTCGGCGCATGTGACAAATACAATTTGATTTGATTTACGGTGGGAAATACAGATGCGGAGATCATCCGTTCACCCACACTGCGTCTCACAAAGACCTAGCGGTTGGAACCAAAAATCTGGAAATTTGGACTCTTGACTAAAGGACACATTTCCACCGGTCTAATGTCCATTGCTCGTGTTTTTTTGGCCCAAGCTAGTCACTTTTTCTTATTTTTGTCCTTTAGTATTGGTATCTTTGCAGCAATTTGACCATGAAGGCCTGCGTCACACATTCTCCTCTGAACAGTGGATGTTGAGATGTGTCTGTTACTTGAACTCTGTGAAGCATTTATTTGGGCTGCAATTTCTGAGGCTGGTAACTCTAATGAACTTATCCTCTGATGCAAAGTTACTCCAGGTCTTCCTTTCCTGTGGCGGTCCTAAGAGCCAGGTTCATCATAACGCTTGATGGTTTTTGCGACTTTACTGGTTTTTGCGACTGCATTGACTGACCTTCATGTCTTAAAGTAATGATGGACGTCGTTTCTCTTTGCTTATTTGAGCTGTTCTTGCCATAATATGGGGTTGGTCTTCTACCAAATAGGGCTATCTTCTGTATACCCCCCTACCTTGTCACAACACAACTAGTTGGTTCAAATGCATTAAGAAGGAAAGAAATTCCACAAATGAACTTTTAACAAGGCACACCTGTTCATTGAAATGCATTCCAGGTGACTACCTCATGAAGCTGGTTAAGAGAATGCCAAGCATGTGCAAAGCTGGCATCAAGGCAAAGGGTGGCTATTTGAAGAATCTCAAATATAAACATATTTTGATTTGTTTAACACTTTGGTTACTACACAATTCCATATGTGTTATTTCATATTTTTTATGTACTACTGTGAAAAGTGAGCTTAGATGTATGGAGGCAAATGTTTGTGTATGTTTTTTCTAAGGACTAGTTATACTGTATACTGTATGTCTTTGCCTGTGTGTGTGTTATGGGATATTGATGGCCTGATTGTTGTGTGGTATGCCAGGGCACTGTTAATTGCAATCCTCCTGCCATTGCATGTGTGAATTCACAGTTAACGCCACGCTAGCTAGCATAGACTGATATGATCTCCTGCCATTACACATTGCATGTGTAAATCATATTAATGAGCCTATATTGCTCTGTGCTTGATTGGATGAAATGAGATGGAATCAGCGGCTGTAAAATATTTTGTAAAATAGTTTTATGTTCCAGATAGCACCTTTTTTCTAAGCGTGTACAGTACTTCTAGCCTAAATATATGTGTGTATGCTGTATATGTGCACCAATAAATGCACTACATTATTGATGATAATTTTATGGAGTTGATCAATAATGGATTTGATCTAGCTCATTTAACATCTCAGGGATGTGCTGATAATGTGTTGTGGGAATCTTCCTAAGATGTTGAAAGTTATCTCAGCAGAGGGTGAGATAATGAATAAGAGTTGTACTCCCCCACAATACCTTTAATCCAAAATTGAATAAGAGGTGAACTGTGCATGTGAATGTCGGGAGCATATAGCAGTTCAAAATCTCTCACCCCCACTGGGTTAGTCTATACCTGCATTCTTCCTTACCAACATGTAGGCTACAGTCCATTGGGTCCACCAGTAATAATCACACTGAACAGATAACGTTATTGATTTGCCCCAAAATGTAAGTCTTTCCTAGGGCTGTGGCGGTCATGAAATTTTGTGATTGTCAAACAAATAAATATATAAACACATTTAGCATCTCCTGGCTTCCATGCATAGCCTACAATCCACTGAAAATACCTTTGGAACATCTACATTTTAAAAAGTCTAATAAATCCATGTAATATAGCCTACACCATCACAATAAATCCATCATTTATTTTACAGGTCTAAAAAAACATGATATGAAGAAAATGTAGTCTATTTCAGAAGAACGGCATAGCATACTCTGAGTTGTTCTTATGTTAGGCCCTGATCTGGCTATGCCACATACAGTAGCAATTCTGTGGTGAGCGGTTAACAAAGAACAGGTACTCCTATATGCTTAATCTATAGTTATTTATGTCACTTTAGTTGTGATACAAATGTTGGGCTATATGTTTAGATTTTTATTACATTCTAAGGCTGTATGATGCGACTCTAATGATGATTTGAAAAAAGTTGCATGAAAGACATGAGCTCTGCTGTGTTTTTTTTTGCGCCAGCTGTACACACTTCATCAGTCTCTCATTCACAATTTGACAGGCACTTGATAATGTCTAAACATTTTCCAGAGGAATCCCCTTTGTGTGGCTTTAATGCCCCCTATAAAAAATCCATGCCTTTTGTGGCCAGTGGCTGAATATAATAATTACAATTCCCTTCTCCCGGCTGCATGCACCTCTCACTCACATGGCTCTCTGTCACAATCGTGTCTTTCTCACAAGCTACAAGTGAAGACAGACACATCGGGGACGCAACTGTGCGGGTCCTTATCCAATTCCGAGGCGCATAATGAAGATATTGGAAGAACTGCCCACATTTACTTTTTGTCAGCCAACAAGATGAGGTGGCCTAACGAACAGCAAAAGCATTAGCCCATGTAATTCTACTATCCCCCACAGTACAAAAGTTGTCCTATTTTGTGTGAGAAATAAATATTACATAGTCAAACAGTCTGGGACAGTTGTGGGATGCGATAGATTCCAAATGAATACAACCACTAGCATCAAAAAAACTGTTTTAAGCAATTAGCCTGATGCAACAGATGAGAACGTTTAGCTTAAAATGTTGATAAACTATTAGGCTATTTCTTCACATTATAAGCGCAGAAATGCGCACAGGGCAGTAGGCTATAAGCATGAATGTTACATTAGCAGGAAAACACCATTCTCAAAAGTGACCACAAACGCGATTATGCATGTCATGCTTTTATTATAAAGGTGTATTTGTATGGTGAAAATTATCTTCCCAAACTTGAAACTCATGTCCTACGTATGTATGCAAGTTATGCTCTACACCCCTTGTAAAGCGGATTGATGTGCTTCATTTTAAGAAGTTATTTGGCCACTTTTTCCTAGGTTTGAGTGTTTACACAGATAATGATTAATTGATATTGCTCATAGCTTTAGGGCTTTAGTAAATCTCCTCCTAAAGGCTCTTCTTGTAATTCACACAAGAAGCAGTGGCAGTTCTAGACCATTTCAACTGGAAGGGCCAAGCTGGGGCCAGTTGTACTGTTAGAGGGGCCAGTTACATTAGACGTTATTGTTGTCATTTCGTTGTCTTCACTGCATTGCAGGCATTAGCAGGCAAAAGACCATGTCCCTCTAGTAAATATGTGGGTTTAATTAGTGTAACGCGTTGCCACTGTCTAATAACGGATGTAAAAAAAGAACGTTAGCAAATATTTGTTATGCTAAAATGATTTCATACTCCACACAATCATTATTGCTAGCTTAAAACCTCCTAACTTACAGAAAGTTTGTTTTTATCTTGCCACTCATTCTTATAAGTTTGTCCTGTGGGATCTCTCCATCCAGAACAGAGTGAGACTGACTGCCAGGCAGTATGCCCTTGAGGAACAAGCTGCTAACAGGATTAGCCTCGCTAGCAGGGTCCTGCTAATTACCAGATTTCTAAGCTAACAGTTAAATCACAGCTTCTTAGTGCCATAACAAACAAAAGAAAATTGCTTATGAATCTCTTCACTCCTTTGCTTTCATCTGAATGCATGTGTTTATGAAAGATAATGAAGCCTCCAAATGTGATGCTCAACACAGGAGCTTTTTGGTTATCCCCTCTTCATCGTTTGGAAATGCTTTTGTGATTAATGTAATTTACTACATTGTTTATCTTTGTTTGCCACCTTGGTGGAAATCAGTGGTGTTGACAAACATGCCATGTGGATTATTCACCAGACATGGCTCTGATCCTGCCACTGTTAAGTAGATAACAAAGAAACTGTAGCTTCGCAAGGAACATATCATTCAAGGCGTATTTATTTCATTGTTTTTGCTTCTTCTTGTCTTACTGTCCTCATCCTGAGAGTTTCCTGAGACATACCATTCAATAATATGTCATTTCTATCGAATCAAATGTTTTGTTATTTTCTATAGGCTAACACTACAGGCTTATAGCCTTCCTGCTTGCAGAAAAAGTAGGCTGTGTGTTCATTGTGCCACAAGAGGATTGACAATATTGACAATTCCACAATTCTAAACTGGGCCATGTACCAAACCCCCAAATCATGTGTAAATGGGTGGGGCAGGCACAATCTTTGCTGTGTGCAGGTTTCAGTAGTAGCTACAGTTTTTGTGTATCTTTGGAACACCACTTTATTTTACAGTTGGCGGGCAAACGTCTGACATAGAGAGCTGAGACAATTATCTAATACATGCTCTCCTGTGGTGACTTAATATGCATCTCCTGCACCAAGGATAAACCTGGATGTGAGTGCAAACAAACACAACAAACAAAATTCTGCACAGCATAATTAGTCCTCTAGTCAGAACTAGTTAAGCTTAGGCAATTTATATGTAATTTCCTTCATTAGATATTCTAAAATACATTAAAATGTGTTGGTTTAATTGTTCATAGCATCTCCAAATCGTTTCTAGATGCTAAATGGTCATTTTACTTCTATTTGTATCCTATATTTCCCATACTTTCAGTGTGCATATGTAGGTAGACATACTGTACACTGAATGCACAAAACATTAGGAACACATTCCTACTATTGAGTTTCACCCCCTTTTACCCTCAAAACAGCCTCAATTCGTCGGACAAGGTGTCGAAAGCGTTCCACCGGGATGTTGGCCCATGTTGACTCCAATGCTTCCCAGTTGCGTCAAGTTGGTTGGATGTCCTTCTGGCACACTTTACAATCCATGTCTCAAGGCTTAAAAATCCTTCTTTAACCTGTCTCCTCCCCTTCATCTACACTGATTGAAGTAGATTTAACCAGACATCAATTAGAGATCATAGCTTTCACCTGGATTCATCTGGTCAGTCAGTGATGGAAAGAGCAGGTGTTTCTAATGTTTTGTACACTCAGTGTATATACTACTCACACACTTCGTTTGTATTGCATATTTTTTATATTTACCTGAATTCCTTACCACCCCACATTTGTCACTACAGAAACATAGTGAAAAAGTTGCAATAAAGGGAGAACCATGCACAGCAATGATCATTTTGATTAACCTTCTAATAAACATTAATTTTAGAAATTGTATTTTCATACCAAATTAACAAAATAGTAAAAACATGAATTTTTATCTGATTTTCAAAACCTTTACATTTTTGAGAAAGATAATCTTTATTGTTTTCTGTAAAATGTTCAATGTTGATTGTATGAATGTCACGTCCAGGCCAGACTTGTAGGCTGGCGTGTTTAGGTTTCATTTTTGGTGAAGGGTTTTTTGAGTTCTAGGTGTTCTATTTCTATGTTGGGGTAATGGTTCCCAATTAGAGGCAGCTGTGTGTCGTTGTCTCTAATTGGGAACCATATATATGTTTGGGGTTTTCTATTAGGTTTTGTGGGTTATTGTTTTGAGCATAGCTTCATTGTGTGTATTAGTCTATGTTTATGGTGCGATCTTCGGTCTGTTTATTGTTTTGTCCCAGTCACGTTGATTAAATAAAGCATGTATACTGGATGCCTTGCTGCGCCTTGGTCTGTCCGTTCTGAAGGTTGTGACAGAATAACCCACCATAAAAGGACCCAGCCTGGAGAGTATCGCCGTCCTAGAGAGGAACTGGAAGCAGCGGCGGCGGAGCGGCGCAGGTACGGGGATCTATATGGAGCATGGGATCCGGATAGAGGAGAGTTTGTTAGACCTCGCTAGGAAGCCCGAAAGGCAGCCCCCAAAAACTTTTCTTGGGGGGGCACACGGGGAGTTTGGCCGGTTCAGGGTGGACTCCTGAGCCAACTCCTCGTGCTCTCTGGAGGGAGCGTTGGAGGGAGCGCCACACTGGTAAGACGCTGTGCTATGCAGTTTTGCGCACGGTGTCTCCAGTGCGCGTTCATAGGCCAGTGCGAGAGATTCCAGCTCCACTCATCTGTCAGGGGAGGGTGAGTGTGCAGCCTGGAGGAGTGGTGCCGGCTCAGCGCTCCTGGTCTCCGGTGCACCTCCTTGGACCAGGATATCCTGCGCCAGCTCTACGCACTGTGTCTCCAGTTCGTCTCCACAGCCCAGTGCGTCCCGTGCCAGCGCCCCGCAGTGGCAGGGCGAAATTATCCATTCAGCCAGGACAGGTTGTGCAGACTGTACGTTCGAGACCTCCAGTTCGTCTTCACGGCCCAGTGTATCCTGCCCCTGTTCCACGCTCCAGGATTCCTGTTCGTGTTGTGGATCCAGCACAACCAGTCCCTGTTCCACGCTCCAGGATCCCTGTGCCCGTCGTGGACTCAGCACGTCCTGTCCCTGCTCCACGCTCCAGGATCCCTGTGCCCGTCGTGGACCCAGCACGTCCAGTTCCTGCTCCCCGCACCAGAGTGCCAGTGCGCTTAATGAGCCCAGTACGGCCGGTTCCTGCTCCCCGCACCAGAGTGCCAGTGCGCGTAATGAGCCCAGTACGGCCGGTTCCTGCTCCCCGCACCAGAGAGGGTCCCCAGTCCGGCTAATAGCCCAGGGCCTACGGTGGGGGGGGGGGGTACTGTCACGTCCAGGCCAGAGTTGGTGTGGTGTGTTTAGGTTTCGTTTTTGGTGAAGGGTTTTTTGAGTTCTAGGTGTTCTATTTCTATGTTGGGGTAATGGTTCCCAATTAGAGGCAGCTGTGTGTCGTTGTCTCTAATTGGGAACCATATATGTTTGGGGCTTTCTATTAGGTTTTGTGGGTTATTGTTTTGAGCATAGCTTCATTGTGTGTATTAATCTGTTTATGGTGCGATCTTTGTTCTGTTTTATTGTTTTGTCCCAGTTACGTAGATTAAATAAAGCATGTATACTGGATGCCTCGCTGCGCCTTGGTCTGTCCGTTCTGAAGGTCGTGACAATGAACCTGAAACTTGTTGATTGTTTTAATTGCTTATGCATCAAATTAATTATGTTTGTTTAAATGATCACTTTACCTATCTTTATTTTGGCAAATGTGGTGTTGTGGTGTCAACCATAGAGATAAATAGAAGACTATTGCTGGTTTAATTTAGTTGGAATTCTTATGGGTTGGGAGTGATCAGCCAATGATCAGAGAGCACTGTCTTCAAATTTGGTTGCCAATGTCTTGTAAACCAAAGACTAAGGTACTATCCAGGAGCCAAGACCAAGATACTTTAAAATACTACATAAGTCGTTTTTTTTATCTGTACTTTACTATTTATATTTTTGACAACTTTTACTTCACCACATTCCTAAATATATTTTCCCTGACACCCAAAAGTACTCATTACATTTTGAATGCTTAGCAGGACAGGAAAATGGACCAATTCACGCACTTATCAATTGGTCATCCCTACTGCCTTTGATCTGACGGACTCCTTAAACACACAACCTTAGTTTGTCAATGATGTCTGAATGTTAAAGTGTGCCCCTGTCTATCCGTAAATAAAAAAAAGAAAATTATGCCGTCTGGTTTGTTTAACATAAGGAATTTGAAATGATTCATACTTATACTTTTGACACAAGTATATTTTTGTTTCAGTACTTACATACATTTAAAACCAAATACTTTTACACTCAAGAAGTATTTTACTAGGTGACTTTCACTTTTATTTTTACTCAATTAGGACAATTGGGTTATTTTTCCCCCACTGACAGTAGACTACAGTACAGTAGAGTAAAGTGCATTACAGTACAGTGTAGCACATTATAGACGTTTATGCTTTGGCCAAATACTGTTTTGGCCACATTTTGACTGATTTTGGATGAAATCAGGTACTCGGCTGTTTAAAGAAAAAATGTAAACTATAAGTCTGACATAAGTATGACATATCATACCAATTATTTAATATTTATTTTTAAAACTGTAAATAATGTTCTGTAAACGAGTTAATGCCATCAAATCCGATCTGGACAAGAGAAATACCTACGTAAGAATGCTCTTTATTGACTATAGCTCAGCATTCAACACCATAGTACCCTCCAAGCTCATCATTAAGCTTGAGGCCCTGGGTCCCAACCCCGCCCTGTGCAATTGGGTCCTGGATTTCCTGACGGGCCGCCCCCAGGTGGTGAAGGAAACATCTCCACTTCGCTGAACCTCAACACTGGGGCCCCACAAGGGTCGGTGCTCAGCCCCCTCCTGTACTCCCTGTTCACCCATGACTACATGGCCATGCACGCCTCCAACTCAATCATCAAATTTGCAGACGACACAACAGTAGTAGGCTTGATTACCAACAACAATGAGACAGCCTACAGGGAGGAGGTGAGGGTACTCGGAGTGTGGTGTCAGGAAAACAACCTCTCATTCAACATCAACAAAACAAAGGAGATGATCGAGGACTTCAGGAAACAGCAGAGGGAGCACCCCCCTATCCACATTGACGGGACAGCAGTGGAGAAGGTGGAAAGTTTAATGTTCCTCAGTGTACACATCATGGACAAACTGAAAAGGTCCAACCACACAGACAGTGTGGTGAAGAACAGTGCCTCTGCAACCTCAGGCTGAAGGCTGAAGAAATTTGTCTTGTCACCTAAAACTCTCACAAACTTTTACGGATGCAGAATTGAGAGCATCCTGTCGGGCTGTATTACCGCCTGGTACGGCAACTGCACCGCCCTCAACCGCAAGGCTCTCCAGAGGGTGGTGCGGTCTGCACAACGCATCACCGGGGGCAAACTACCTGCCCTCCAGGACAACTACACCACCCGATGTCACAGGAAGGCCAAAAAGATCATCAAGGACAACAACCACCCGAGCCACTGCCTGTTCACCCCGCTACCATCCAGAAGGCGAGGTCAGTACAGGTGCATCAAAAATGGGACCGAGAGACTGAAAAACAGCTTCGATCTCAAGGCTATCCGACTGTTAAACAGCCATCACTAACACAGAGAAGATGCTGCCTACATACAGACTTGAAATTATTGGCCAAAAATGTATCACTAATCACTTTAATAGTGGCACTTTAATAATGTTTACATATCTTGCATTACACATCTCATATGTATATACTGTATTTTATTTTATACCATCTATTGCATCTTGCCTATTCCGCTCTGTCAATACTCATCCATATATTTATATGTATATGTTCTTATTCCATTCCTTTACTTAGATTTGTGTGTATTAGGTAGTTGTGGAATTGTTAGATTACATGTTAGTTATTGCTGCACTTTTGGAACTACAAAGGGAAAGGGGGACACCTAGTCAGTTGTACAACTGAATGCATTCAACTGAAATGTGTCTTCCGCATTTAACCCAAGCACAAGCATTTCACTTCACTCGCAATAACATCTGCTAACCATGTGTATGTGACCAATAAAATTTGATTTGATACATGTCATAAAAAAATGTATGTTCAGTAAGAACAAGACTTATTTTGAAACTGTCACGCCTCGATCACACCGATAGTGCCTTGCATTTTGGTACACCAGAAGTATATTCATTTCCAATGTAACGCTGCATTTGCCTTGCATTTTGCGCAAACACTGTACTTGTGATCGAGGCGTCAGACCAGGGATTCTGTTTATTTTAAACCTGCTATGCTAGGTTAGGGGTGAAAAACAGACTGCTGCAACCCGATTGGCTTAACACGATATGCAACATCCAGGACTAGTATTTATTTGCTCTAGCGCTATTATGGAAAACGGTGTTTCATAAAATAAGTAGGCATATTTTTCCAACTTTTCACCATTAAATCGAGTTAAGTACGAGTGTATTATCTGCTTGGCACATTAAGCCCAGACAATAGAACCTTTGTGCCCACTAACGGCTGCCCAGGCTACAAAAGCAGTTGCATACAGCAGCCTATCTGGCCAGGTACAATTTTATTAATTAATTGGCCACTGGCCATGGGGTAGGTTCTTATATCTGCATGTGGGATTGGCTCAAGCATGCAGAAACTGGTAAATGCCTGGTAGACCACCTGTGCCAAATTAGCAGACATGACTATAGTAATCATTATGTTATTGTACGGTTTCTGTGCTTTGTTTGTTTTAAAAAAGTCTATATTTTGCAGACCTTAGTTGTAGTACCTATTATTTAATAACTCTAGGAAGCTACAGTACACCTGATTTTGCCCTCTGATGTGTCATGATGACCGTGGGACGGTAGGCCTATGTTTTCACATCACATTGCCTACACTGCATAACCTAAACTTCGGTGAATAATATTCAGTGTTTTAATAAATGCTTAGGCCCTACATCTTGGATGTCAAGATCTTTTAAGAGTGGTTGCTCGGGTCGGTGAACAACACTAGGCTACTATGGTCAAAGCAGATGGTCTTGTCTCCGGTCAAAGGTTGAGATTGGCTTGGTAGGTAGTGGTAGCTGAGTCATTAGCAAATGAACAGCTCTTTTTGAATGGCTCTTTTTGGTGACTGTCAGGAACCGAATCACATCTGTGAAAGAGCTGTTAATTTGTCTCCCTGAATTGCATACTGTTAGTAGAACTACTAGTTTTTGAGCACCAGACAACAATTATCTGCAGATTAGTGGTGCACAGGTCAGCTTTTTTTCTCAACCGCATACGTAACCCATCCACAACCGCCCAATGACCAGGGTGCAGGATTTCTTTTGCCTTATTTAGATGTAGCTTGTTTCTGCTCGTGTTGTTAGGCTGTTAGTCAACTTGTCTGTAATTAGATACATGCAGCTTCTCTTCTGGTCATTAGCCTTTATGTTGCGCTAGAAGATTAAATAAACACTTGCTCACCAGTGTCATAAATCTATAGAATGAATGCTTTAATCTAGTTGACATTGGTAAAGTTCTGTCATCTCAGCTTCTTTCGTGGATCAAAGATGTTTAGGGACCGGGGAGAAAATGCAATAGGCTAACTCAACAAAAAAATTGAAAGATTGTGCAAAATTTCCAAGTGACGTCAGTTTCACCCCAGCTAGCAATGAGGAATCGGCCCAGAAGTGGCCCTCTTCCTGGGGGCCGGAACTGATTGAATCAGCCTGGAATCCGTTGTCGGACTCGGCCTGGAATCAAAATGAATGACTGCCCAGAATCCGCCCAAGTACATCGGGCCGTTTCCGTCTACCGGAATTCAGACGACATCTTACCAGAATCCCCCCAGAAGCGGCCCAATGTACTTGAGCCGATTCTGGGCAGTCATTCATTTTGATGTATGTATACAAAATTACAGATTTAGTAATTTTAAATATTACTATTATACATTTTATACATACAAATTATACCCATCCACAAAAAAACATTTTGTGTCGGAAGAAACACCATACACCTGGCGACGGTGTCAGCATGCCTGCGCCTGCCCGCCACAGGAGTCGCTACAGCGCGATGGGACAAGGACATCCCGGCTGGCCAAACCTTCCCATAACTCGGACGACGCTGGGCCAATTGTGCATCACCTCATGGGTCTCCCTATCGCGGCCGGCACGGACGCAACAGAGAACCAGCATCTGTAGCAACCAGCATCTGTAGCAACGTAATTTGCACTGCGATGCAGTGTCTTAGACTGTTGCGCCACTCAGGAGGCTCCATCCAAAGTTTTTTATGCTTATCAATTGCCTTGCACAAAGTATCAAAATACTAAAATATTACACAGGACTCTAAAGAATTTAATATAAATGTTAATTGTATTTTTTTTTATCACAGAAACAATGAGAATGAAAATATGTTAAAATAAATAATGAAATGTTAATTATATAAAGCAGCCCGTGTAATCATCTGCCAGAGAGTAGCCCCAATCGGCCTGAGCCCCAAGTAATACATTTGGGCCAGATAACTGACACCGCAATCGGCCCGTGCTCAGCACGCCCAGCACCCCACACTAATGCCAAATAGCCTCAAATGAAAGAAAAACCTCAATGCAGGCTATAGATATAAATTGCACAAGAATTAAATATTTTTGGACTGTAAGGTTTTGTTTTCTTTTTAAGTCAATCCACACATCACTAGGCCTACTGCAGATGTTAATAACATTCTCTGAAGATTGTAATTCCTCACTGCAGGAACTATACAGTGCCTTCGGAAAGTATTCAGATCATTGACTTTTTCCACATTTTGTTACATGACAGCCTTATTCTGAAATTGATTAAATAGATTTTCTTCCTCAATCTACACACAGTACCCCATACTGACAAAGCAAAAACAGGTTTAGTGACATACATAAATATTCAGACCCTTTACGCAGTACTTTGAAGCACCTTAGGGTTTTTAGTCATCTCCCTGACCAAGGCCCTTCTCCCCCGATTGCTCAGTTTGGCCGGGCGACCAGCTCTACGAAGAGCCATGGTGATTCAAAACTTCTTCCATTTAAGAATGATGGAGGGCACTGTGTTCTTTGTGACCTTCAATGCTGCAGAAATGTTTTGGTACCCTTCCCCAGATCTGTGCCTCGACACAATCTTGTCTCAGAGCTCTACGGACAATTCCTTCGACCTCATGGCTTGGTTTTTGCTCTGACATGCACTATCAACTGTGGGACCTTATATAGACAGGTGTGTGCCTTTCCAAATTATGTCCAATCAATTGAATTTTCCACAGGTGGACTCCAATCAAGTTGTAGAAACATATCAAGGGTGATCAATGGAAACAGGATGCATCTGAGCTCAATTTCGAGACTCATAGCAAAGGGTCTGAATACTTATGTCAATAGGTATTTGTGTTTTGAATATTTTGTAATTTTGAAAATGATTTCTAAGATATCTTAGATATTTGCAATTTTTACATGGTTTTTGGTAGCCTACATTTTTAAGCACTTCTGAACGAAGAGCGATTTGGGAGCCAAATGGCCAGCTCTTTTAAATGAATGGAGCCAAATGAACCGGCTCACTGAGAGTCGCTTCCGCTGTTTCTTGTTGCTAAGATACGCTCCCAATTTCCTAACCACAACAAGCAGAAAGCTTAGTAGTGGTGCGACAGGAGACGCAAAACCTTGTCAGTAAGGCTAAGTATTTAGCTAGTAGTATCTATCAAAGTAGTAGTGACATATAAATGACTTACCAGGTAATTAACGTTATGTTAGCTAGCAAGCTAGTTATTTGATAAAGCTAGCCGGGCCCGGGTATAGCACAGCAACCACCTGTCAAGACTGAGCATCATGGATCTTCACATTCGCCAGTATTTGACCAAGGCACGGCAACAAAAAGGTAGCACACTACTAGCTAGTTTCTTAGCTAGCTAAATAGTTGACTGACAATGTTGTTGAACACGTTTAATATCATGCGGTTTTGTCTTTAGACACTGATGCGCTGAATGCAGCCTATGACATGATCAGAGAGGGGACACCTGAAGAGACAGCGTCAGATACGCGATGCTTCTGCCCGGAGTTGTACGTTCTATGCGCAGAACAAGCCCTACAGGTAGGCCTATGATGTGCTATAATGTTGCAAACAATTCTATTAGCTACAGTGTTACATTGTTGTTACAATGTTGCATTGTTACCATTGTAAGCCAGGCAGTTAGCTAGTGTTCTCTACAATCATGCAGTGGTGATTTTAGTCTTGGTGGGGCAAACTCCTCCCAATTTATTTTAGATGCATGCCAGCAAAGCCACTACACAACACTAAACAATACATGAATTGCACTATAATGGTAACAAACGTTGCCCAGAAACTAATGGGGCCTACATAAAGCTGTCCCAACCTCAGAGCTTTCTTTTCAGCAACATGGAGTGAATCCTTACCACCGCTACACCTGGCTATTGTCTGGCAGCAAAACAGTTCAGAAACAGTTCAGTTGATATGGCTGACTTGCTTAAAAAATAACTGATATGGCTGACTTGCTTAAACAATTGAGATGTACAAACTTTGGCATAAGGGAATGATGAGCGGATAAGAGGCAATCCATAATTTCATTGAAGACATTAATGAACAAGCTAATGATATGCACAGCGAAATTCAGAACATGGGCCATTTTTACAGTATTCTCCCTGTACACCAAGTCAAAACCGTAGGATAAACAAAGGGGCATATAAACAGACAATGAAAGCTCTTACAATATTCAATGATGACATTTCTCTAAAACAGGCTATAGGCTACATGTACACCACCAAGTCAGAACAGTAGGCTAAGTTATGAGGGGGAAGGGGACCAACTTATTGGGGTGTGGCACATGGGCTACTAACAGCTTACTAAGCAACATACACTTAGTATTGCTTTCTTAGCTACAGTATACATATCTCCCTGGCATATTACATCATTTATGCAGCAGCATACATGACATGTTTGTGCTGTGGTCACTTGAACAGGAAGGTCCTTGTGGGAAAAGTTTGTCATCAAAGTCTGGCGTTCTCTCGATTTATGGCGCTTTCAAGACAACTGGGAACTTTGGAAATCGAACTCTCGAATCATGGCGTCAGTGATCTTCAGGTCGGAGCACTAGAAAGAGGCCAGAGTTCCCGACTTGGAATTCTGAGTTGGATGACCGTTCAAAATGTATTTTCCCAGTCGGAGCTCATTTTCTTCCTGAGTTCCCAGTTGTCTTGAACTCACTGAAGTCTGAGATTTCCTAGTTCCGAGTTTCCAGTTGTTTTGAACGCTGAAGAAGTCATGCTGGATGACAGCATGGCCAATGTATTCAACCTTTTCATGCCCATGGTGTTGCATGTGAATGTTTATCCTTTTAAGCTTGGAAAAGGGACCCTGAAACCCAGACCTGGACCACACACCCTCTCCACTGAATAGCAGGCTAGTGATTGCTTTTCAACGCCTGCAGTTAGCCACTGATTCCTTCCAAACCACTTATTGTTGAAATAGTGATTTCCAACTTGTGGAATGTTTGTCCAATGAGCACTAATACGTTTTATCTATAATTTCTCTTCATATGACAAGGATTGAAAAGGATTTGCCAGTAGTCATTTTATCTGTGGCCAATGACCTTGAGCCTTAATGGATGGCCACTCCTAATGTAAATCTATGGCAGCACCCAAGGGGCTTGAATTCTTTAGCTCGCCCTGTAGATTTTGCAGTGATGTAGTGTTCCCATGACTGTCAGAACACTGAACCAATCACAGCGCAACTAGAGAACTTTACCAACCCCTACGCGCTGTATTTTCTGCTGGCTACCCCACCACCACAGAAAGCTAGTCTGGTTCATCCTTGGGAGCAATTTCCAAACTCCTGAAGGTACCACGTTCATCTGTACAAGCAATAGTACGCAAGTATAAACACCATGGGATCACGCAGCCATCATACCGCTCAGGAAGGAGACGCGTTCTGTCTCCGGGAGATGAATGTACTTTGGTGCGGAAAGTGTAAATCAATCCCAGAACAACAGCAAAGGACCTTGTGAAGATGCTGGAGGAAACGGGTACAAAATGATCTATATCCACAGTAAAACTAGTCCTATATCGACAACCTGAAAGGCTGCTCAGAGCCGGATGCTTGAGAGCCGGATGCTTGCAATATTTCCAAAGTTATGGCTTAAGGACAACAATGTCAAGGCATTGGAGTGGCCATCACAAAGCCCTGATCTCAATCCCATAGAAAATCTGATGCCAGAACTGAAAAAGTGTGTGCAAGTAAGGAGGCCTACAAACCTGACTCAGTTACACCAGCTCTGTCAGGAGGAATGTGCCAAAATTCACCCAACTTGTTGTGGGAAGCTTGTGGAAGGCTACCCAAAACGTTTGACCCAAGTTAAACAATGTAAAGGCAATGCTACCAAATACTAATTGAGTGTATGTAAACTTCTGACCCACTGGGAATGTGATGAAAGAACTAAAAGCTGAAATAAATCATTCTCTCTACTATTATTCAGACATTTCACATGGTGATCCTAACTGACCTAAGACAGGGAATTTTTACTAGGATTAAATGTCAGGAATTGTGAAACTGAGTTTAAATGTATTTGGCTAAGGTGTATGTAAACTTCCGACTTCAACTGTATGTTGCACTTGGTGACCTCTGACTGTTTCATCCTAACATCGTTGGTGCCGACGTGGATAACAATATCCCTCTACCCTCTACACTACATTTAGGCTACTCTACTAGCCATTTCCTTTGGTTCACAGGAGTGTATTGTTGGTCCAGAAATATCCATGTCCACATTATTTAGGGCAGTATTCAGACTTGACTTTGAGCGTAACTCAGACTTTCAAGTGAATCATTCATTGATGTCAAAGGGAGACCCGCAGATGTCAAGTCTCTGAACACCACACTTACTGTGTACAGCCCTGGTATACCCGAAATAGGACGTTGAAGTTTTCAAAACATCAGATTTTATATGATCTGACTGTGATTTTACACTGACTGAGTAGGTAACTCAGGTGAGAAATACACTCTGTGACCAAAAGTATTTGGACACCTGCTCGTCGTATATATCATTCCAAAGTCATGTGCATTAATATGGAGTTGGTCCCACCCTTGTTGCTATAATAGTCACCACTCTTCTGGGAAGGCTTTCCACTAGATGTTGGAACATTGCTGCAGGGGCTTGCTTCTATTCAGCCACAAGCATTAGTGAGGTCGGGCACTGATGTTGGGCGATTAGGCCTGGCTCGCAGTCGGCATTCCAATTCACACCAAGGTGTTAGATGGGATTGAGGTCAGGGCTCTGTGCAGGCTAGTCAAGTTCTTCCTCACCGATCTCGATAAACCATTTCTGTATGGACCTCGCTTTGTGCACGGGGGAATTGTCATTCTGAAACAGGAAAGGGCTTTCCCCAAACTGTTGTCACAAAGTTGGAATCACAGAATCGTCTAGAATTTCATTGTATGCTGTAGTTTTAAGATTTCCTTTCACTGTAACTATGGGGCCTAGCCCGAACCATAAACTGCCCCAGACCATTATTCCTCCACCAAAATGTTACAGTTGGCACTATGCATTGGGGCAGTTAGCCTTCTCCTGGCATCCGCCAAACCCAGATTCGTCCGTTGGACTGCCAGATGGTGAAGCGTGAGTCATCACTCCAGAGAACCTGTTTCCACTGCTCCAGAGTCCAATGGCGGCGATCTTTACACTCTAGCTTGGCATTGCGCATGGGGATCTTAGGCTTGTGTGCGGCTGCTCAGCCATGGAAACCCATTTCATGAATCTCCCGAGGGACTGAGTAATGAAGTGGCTGCACATAATTTGAAAAAACGTTTAAATGAATAGAATCACAGTTTGCTGAGTAATTGACTGAAATTCACTACAATTGTGTTTATTTTCCACTTCGATGATGAACTTTCTGTACTGCTAACATTCACTTCCAATAATTTTTGCTCGTGTTGCCATTCCCATTGTTTCTAATTCTTCCACATTTATGCAAATGTTTATGGGATATTACAATCCTCTTGTCTTAATCTGTATATTTTCATCCTAGCCTGTAAACTAATCCTGCCTGGCAGAGCTTAATGTGCCTTTAGCTTCTACCAAGCCCCATTCCTCTCTCACGTAATCTCAACAACAGCCATTAGAGCGTTATATGATGCAGAAGGGAATAGCCTATGTTGTTTAGTAAATAAAAAGTTAACACATCAAAATAATGTTTAATTCCTAATGAGCCATCCTTGTTTACAGCAATTAGAGACTCAGGCTAATGACAAATATGTTGTGGTTAAGATGAACTGAGATGTATGTTGTTTATATATGGGTCAGGGTGGATAGCACAGAAGAAGTCAGAGGGAATAAGAATCACATTTGTCTTTTGCTCAGAGATCCATGGGCCGTAAAGAATGGTTGAATAATGCTTAATTCTTGCCAACAGCAATATGAGCTCACATGGGGCAAATCTTAGGCATGTAGCCTACATGCTTCACAAGATTAAGCATTATTCATATGAACCCTTTCAGAAGACTTACGGGAAATCCCCAGAAAGACTCATCATGATTGTATGCTTTTGCCCAGAGAAACACGTGCCATAAGAATTGTTGAGTACACTTACCAAACTGAATATTACAGTGCCTTCGGAAAGTATTCAGACCCCTTGACTTTTTCCACATTTTGTCATTATGGGGTATTGTGTGTAAAGGCTGTAATGTAACAAAATGTGGAAAGGGGTCTGAATACTTTCTGAATGCACTGTATATTTCATTTGACCCTGTTCTGGATCCGGACCGCGGTCAGAATGTTGAGTATGGCTGGTCTACATAGCTTTAGCCAGTGAAACACTGGCTTCCATTGCAAAATCAACTTTGTTTAATGGGAAAACACATGCATACAAAGAAGGAAATAAATCAACATCAAACTCTTACATTCTCAGATTTCTGTCAACTTGTTGAATTACAGATTAAAAGTAGAATACTGTTTGAAAACAGCATATTTCAGGGTCTGTTTTGTGTTTTTAGCTGGGATGTGCAGATATCAGCCGAGACTGCCTAATGATGTACTTTGAAGTGAAACCCCCAGCCAATCAGTTTCTGTGCCGAGCGTACCTCTGTCAGGGCCAGCTGGAGTCTCCACAGAGCTTTGGGAGTGTGGTGAGGACAAACACAACTAAAAGTCTACTAGTTTGTGGTTGTTCAGCGACGTTTGATCGTCTAAGCGTATCTTTTCTGATAACCATTGGTTTGACATTTTATAATGGATGAACAGAGACAACCTTTGTGACTCTAGCAGCACTGTCTGTATTTTCCCATAGAACCAGCAGCTTAGCATTGGTTCCTCTGCTCTGACCTCTGCATACTTCCATATGAGGCTCTGGGCCCGGTTGCATGAAACACCTTAAGTTAACACCTCCCCCTTATCTTTTCCTTAAAGTTTCTTTAAAGTTTCCTTAAAGTTTCCCTAACATTAAGTGCGTTGCACAAAACATTTTAAGGTAAATTTCCCCCTTAAAATAAGTGAAAAAGTTAAGGGTGCCCATGATGTCCCTTAACTGCTTAATTCAGTATGGACATCAATGTTAACAGCAGTGGTGTAAAGTGCTTAAGAAAAAAATACTTGAAAGTAATACTTAAGTAGCTTTTTAGTCTATCTGTACTTATTTATATTTTTGACAACTTTTACTTTTACTTCACTACATTCCTAAAGAACATAATGTACTTTTTACTCCATACATGTTTTCCTGACACCAAAAGTACTCCTTTTTGAATGCTTAGCAGGACAGGAAAAGGGTACAATTCACACACTTATCAAGAGAACATCCCTGGTCATTTTTGCTGCCTCTGATCTGGCGGACTCACTAAACACAAATGCTTTTTTTTGTAAATGATGTGTGAGTGTTGGAGTGTGCCCCTGGCTATCCGTAAATTTAAAAAACAAGAACAATTGTGCCATCTGGTTTGCTTAATATAAGAAATTAGAAAGTATTATTTGATCAATTACATTTACTTTTTATACTTAAGCATATTTAAAACCAAATCGTTTTTTACTTGTACTAAAATAGTATTTTACTGGGTGACTTTCACTTTTACTTGAGTAATTTTCTATTAAAGTATCTTTACTTTTACTCAAGCATGACAATTGGGTACTTTTTCCACCACTGGTTAACAGCATTTGTTGAGGTGAATGTTGCTTTCATCTGCTCTGGTTACAAAAGGAAAACATCAACCAGCTAGCAACTTTGCTAAACAGTGGAAGGTGCACATTCCATGGCTACAAAGCTACTGTAGCTGGCTAGTTCGCTATAGCTACTCTGTAAGCTAGCTTGAGGTGCTAGAAAGTAATATAAACAAGTTGAGAAAAAAGTAACTACAAGAAAGTGGTTTATTATTGTCTGAATCAATTTGGTTATCCTGTCTTGATTGTAGAAGTTCTATTTTTCTATCTAACAAAATGAGCAATCTATTTGAGAGAAGTGAAATCAGGCCATCTCCATGGAAACCAGATACTCTTCTTGCCATACATGCCTTCAAACTACCATAAAACCCCTTAAGTATGCCCTCGACTAAGGAAATATTTGAGGGGCTCTATGCAACGCCCTTGAGCAATTCCCTTAGGTAAGGGAACATTGTGCAACATCATAAAACATCTTAGTTTTTTTCCCCATCATCTTTCCCCTCAAAAGGGAATTGTGTAAGGGTGTTGCATAAAGCCCCTCAAACATTGCCTTACGTAAGGGCACAATTTAAGGGTTTTACGGTAGTTTGAAGGCATGTAAAGCAGAAAGAGTATCTGGTTACCATAGAGACGACCTAATTCACTGACTGAATGTCTCTCCAAAGAGATCACATTTATTTTGCATAATTGCGAAATAGAACTTCTACATTCAAGACAGGAGAAACTTTTTTTTTCTCAACTTGTTTCGATGACTTTCTAGCAAGCCAAGCTAACTTACAGAGTAGGTAGCTAGCTAGCCAGCTAGCTTTGTATCCATGGATTGTGCACCTTCCATTGTTTAGCTATGTAGCTAGCTATATCTATTTAGCTGGTGGATGTTTTCCTTTTGAAACCAGGGCAGAGGAAAGCAACATTCACCTCCACAAATTCTGTTTACATTGAGATCCGTAATGAATGAAGCACTCAAGGGACCTCATGGGCACCCTTAACTTTTTCACTTCATTTAAGGGGGGAATTTACTTTGAAATGTTTTGTGCAACTTTAAGGGAAAAGATAAGGGGGGAATTAACTTAAAATATGTTATGCAACCAGGCCCAGATCCAAAGCGTTGATAGAAATACGATGAATGACTCATATAACATAAATCTATTGTGTTTATTATGTTATTCCTCCTCTGCCTGTCTGTTATTGTGATCACCCCCACACACACACCTCTTTCATACTAATTATTTCACTCTTAGGAGGAGATTGAAAAGGCTGTGATTTATTTTCTGAAGGCTATTGAGATTTCAAAGGTCAAACCAAGGTATGCAATCTAACATGAGTGATTTTTCTGTCTACATAGTTGACCAAAGTGAGCTGTACCCACACACAGTTGAATTATTTATTTGATATGTGGTCCGTCTTTCATATTGTCTAGCACAAAGTGGCATCATGTCAGTGTATGTTAAAATAGATCATATTCACAGGATGAATATATGGGGGATGAAGGTTTACTCTGTTGCTGGGGCACAGAAATATGCAGGAGTGGGAGACTTAGTGAAAATGTAGGCCTTTTTTCAATATAGTTCGTCTCTTGGGGCGCAAACATATGATACAAATATGAAGTTTCTCTTAATATTCATATTTGTTTCACCTTAAGGGTGAAAAGGCTAGTCATAAGCAAATAGCAAAGCAATAAGAATATCAAACGGAATTATCTGCTGGCTTATATGCCTCGTGACTACACAGATATGTTATGAGATTTATGCTAAAAGGGTCTACCGACGGTAAGAGGTGCATTATTAGGTCATAATATTATAAAGGGCCCACAGAGATCCTATTCAATTACAGATCTAATATGTAATTACATGTGTCAATAAAGGGCTGCTGGAACGATCCCAATTAAGACCAAAGGGAATGACTAACATAGCCCAGACTAATGTACTCCTTCATCCCTGGAGGATAAATTAGTTTTAATATGTTAGAAAAACTCCAGTAATCTCTGCACCCTTTTTAGTTGATAAATTCCACCCTCGTGGCCTGTAAGCGAGTACTGGCTGTACTCTGAATTGGAGATTTACCATATGGGCTAAACTCTCCAGTCACTCATTGAAGACTGTTATACTGTACTGTGTACATACACTTTCAATTTATAGGAATTTTCATCCTAAAGTCAACACTTGGCCTAAATTAAAATGTACTGTATAACTACTAAAAAAGATCAGATAGTGTTTTTCTGCTGTGTAAATTATTGATCTGTACAACAGGTTTTCTTCTTTCTCTCACACTCTTTACTTTCGGGCAGATACCACTTTTTGGTGTTCAATGCTTCAGTGCTCTACTTCCAGATGGTCCGGCCACTCCTGCGGCCCGGGCCACGCCAGCACCTGGTGCCCACCCTCACTCAGGTGGTCAAGGCACTGGAGGAGGTTGGGGAACCAGACTACAGTTGGAGGGCTCAGCTCATGTTGTAGGTGGCTCTAACTGTCATGCTTTGTCTCATCATACAGTAACAATCAGTAATGCCAAATGTCCCTCAATTATGACACTGAACATTTATGAATCAAGATTTAAAAATATATATTTTTCAGTACAACGATTTGTATTGAGGTGCAGAGTTTAGTGATTGTTGTACCCATTGTCTCTACATGCAGACACCTTGTTGAATGCCTTGTGGATGCTGGGAAAGGGAAAGAAGCTTCTAGTTTTGCCAAGGCCACCTCAGACTTCATAGAGTCACATATCCCTGACCTGTATCCAAAGATATTTTCCCTACAGGTAAAGCCTCTTTTTCTTTGTTATGTGCTGACTAAAGTCATGAACTCCTTTTCGGGTGTGGTGTCAGGTTCTGGAAAGACACAACTAGGGTCTCCCTTGTTTTGACTGTCTTTGGGTAGAGCATGGTTACATGTGGGGTTAAACTGGGTAGTTCTATTTATCTACTAATACAATTCCGCTACTCCTAGGTACGACACAAGCTGTTTGACTTCACTAAACCCCCCCCCAAAACTGAAGCAAGTCCTGTTTTATTAGTCATCTACAAAATGCAGAAGCTCAAACAGTAAGTGTTTTCCCCCCCTTTATCTAACATGATATTATTTTGTTTAATCAACTTAAGAGTTCTTTGTCACTGGACCTAGGTCATTGGGTTAGTGATACGCTGTCTCTCAGCTAGACCCGGAGCATCTCAGAGGGGACAAGGTTATTAGACCACTGATGTTTATTGCCTGTTAGTATGGCTTTTGGTACTACTGAGAGGAAGACCAGCGACCTCTCCGCAGGCGTGTACTCTGCATGTCAGACTATCTCACGGTAAACAAACTGAACTATAGACATGGGCAGCATGACTCATACCATCACCCAGACCCTACCATCATCATGAGAATTCTAAACAGTAGGTTAACATGCCCTGGGTTCAGTGTGTGTGTGCGCACTAATGTGCATGTGTGTGTTCATTCTGTGTTCCACAGTAAGGTTGATGACGTTTGCGAGGCCAGAAAAGAGGATGCTGCCAGGATTAAGGAGATTTTCCTGCTCCTTATGCATTCTGCTGCAGCCCAATCCCCTGTTATAGCTCGTGGCTCCAGCCCTTGTCTTGCAGAGAGCCCCTCAACCATCCCTCCAGCTGACAGGTCTACATCTCCACTCCTGTTGCAATACTTACTATCATCACTACAATTGGCCTAGTAATTGCCAATATTTCGTTTGACTCTATTGACCCGTTGTTGAATTGATAGTCTATCTTCAACACCAATACAGTGGCTTTACATCTCAGCAGCATCAGTCTGAATATTACATGGCTAAATAGTTTTTACTCTTACAGATTATCAAAGTATTGTGAATGTCTCATTAACCATGTTAATCTTATACATTGTTTCTAAAGAGTTGCCTTCCTCCTGGAGCTAGCTTTTCTGGCCTTGCAGTTGAAACATCACCAGATGGCAGCGGACTGTCTGAGAGAGCTGAAGACAGCGGGAGACACTGTGAGTGGCGGACAATCACAGATAATTATATTATCATGTCTCTATATTCCATATAGAGTAATGCAATTATGCAAACATATGCACGTAAATTGACCCAATTTCTCAGTCGTGGTCTCGACAAGAGACTTGATTAGCTAGAAGAGGCCCACATATTCCCTTTACCATCAGTTGTATTTCTAATACGCTCAGTAATTCTACATTACATGTGTGGGTGGAAATGGGTATTGGGTAAAGATTAAAGTTAGATGTATAACGTCATTTACACTCTCACTTCGATACTGTGATTCCACTTGAGCCATCAGGGACCCTTTTCACTGAGCATCTCAAAGAAATAATGCTGATCAAGGATCATTATTATAAAAAATTATCATAATGAATATGATTATGGACCTGATCCTGAATCTGCGCTCTACTCTGAGACACTGTGAATACACATGGTCTCACTATAATTTAGCAGTAGAAATGCCATGCTCCTTACATGTTTTGGATTTCACGTTTTAAAATTCTCTATTTGTAGAGTGTTGGCCAGTGCATCATGATGGAGTGTGTCCAGTGTGACCTGGACCTCCAGAAGAAGCAGGAGGGGGGGATGAAGGACTACTCCAAAGCCAATGTGGAGGTGCCCTCTCCTGTGCATGAGTTAGCGGCATTAATGTGCCAGTTTGCCACCCAGAACATATTACAGTACATCAATACAGTGTTAACTGAGCTCAGAAGAGCCTAGCACCTTTTACGCATTTGTTCTTTTTAATGCAAACCAAGCTGTGGATGTCATTGGGGAATGTGTGTTGTGGTATCATGATGTTACAGTATTATCTAACTATTATACCGTTAGCGTGATTAAATATATTTGATTGTTCTGTGCAACAGTGTTGCACCATGCTTTGTAGAATCATGCATTAGGCAGTCCTCGCTGTAGTTGTTGCCTGGTCCCTTAGGCCCAGCTGAAGGTGATAGGCAGACTGGACAAGGTGCTGCAGAGTGCAGTAAGAGAGGGGGATGCCAAGGTGATGCAGGCGGTGTGTGCCTCACAGTGGAACACCTGTCTGCCCCTCCTTCAGCACAACCTCAGGAGGAATGTCAAGGGGGCACTCCTCAAAGTGGCCCAAGTCCTGGAGGACACACACAGGTGACTCACACACACACAGAGGCCAATATGTGTGTTTGTGCACTTTCATGCCTGCATGTGTGTCCAATCTAAAGTGTTAACTTTGTTCTCTCTCAGTGTACAGCTGGAGATGCGCTGTCAGGTCCACAGTGAGCTGGCAGTGATCGAGGAGGAAGAGGGGAGGCTGGAGCCCGCTCTGCTCCACCTCCAGAGGGCCCTGCTGCTGGACGAGAGGGGGGTGCACCACGAGCGGCTCACCTCAGCCCTTAACCTCCTGCAGCTTCGCGGCACCCTATATCAGACCCCCAGCAGCACAGAGGACCAGGCTGCCATGCTCATCCAACAGGTCTGCGGACCCCTTACACTAAATACAAAGCAGGACTGGGGAGACTTGACCTGACTTAACTTACTGTACGATGAAACCTGGCAGTAGGGTGAAGCAGGCATTCATTATAATTTCTGTGAAATATAGATTGTGATGTCCCTGATAGGCATGTTTGTTGTTGTCCATCTGTGTGATGAAAAGTCAAACTGTGATGATATGTTAAACTGTGAGATGGTCAGTCAGTTGGTAAAATGCTTTGAGTAGACATCAGAGTCGGCCTGCAGAGAGGAGAGCTCATAGTAGGTGAAAACAGCATGGGTGTCAGTCTCTGTCTTTCTCTCTGTATTTCTCTGTCTGTCTGTCTCTCTCTCTCTTCGTCACTCTCTTTCGCTTTCTCTCTCTCTCCGTTAAAGGCTAAGAATGGTCAGCCACAAGAGGAGGTGAGAAAAAGAAGGCCCATGCTGGTCAACGCAGGCCTCACCCTGGCCCCCGACGCTTTCCAGGTGGTGCTCGACGCAGATATCACTGCAAAAAGTACAAAATATCTTTTTGAATAGCCATTTCATTTTAGAATGACTTTGGTGTAGTGTCTTTCACCAGCCATGTACAGTGAGGGAAAAAGTATTTGATCCCCTGCTGATTTTGTACGTTTGCCCACTGGCAAAGAAATGATCAGTCTATAATTTTAATGGTAGGTTTATTTGAACAGTGAGAGACAGAATAACAACAAAATAATCCAGAAAAATGCATGGACGGGGCCATGTACCATCAAATCTTGGGTGAGAACCTCCTTCCCTCAGCCAGGGCAGTGAAAATGGGTCATGGATGGGTATTCCAGCATGACAATGACCCAAAACACATGGCCAAGGCAACAAAGGAGTGGCTCAAGAAGAAGCGCATTAAGGTGCTGGAGTGGCCTAGCCAGTCTCCAGACCTTAATCCCATAGAAAATCTGTGGAGGGAGCTGAAGGTTCGAGTTGCCAAAAGTCAGCCTCGAAACCTTAATGACTTGGAAGAAGATCTGCAAAGAGGAGTGGGACAAAATCCCTCCTGAGATGTGTGCAAACCTGGTGGCCAACTACAAGAAACGTCTGACCTCTGTGATTGCCAACAAGGGTTTTGCCACCAAGTACTAAGTTATGTTTTGCAGAGGGGTCAAATACTTATTTCCCTCATTAAAATGCAAATCAATTTATAACATTTTTCACATGCGTTTTTCTGGATTTTTTTGTTGTTATTCTGTCTCTCACTGTTCAAATAAACCTACCATTAAAATTATAGACTGATAATTTCTTTGTCAGTGGGCAAACGTACAAAATCAGCAGGGGATCAAATACTTTTTTCCCATCAGTGTATTGGGTTGCCTAATCCTGCTATGTAAAGCTCCCTATTGGTGATAAAGGTACCCTCAAAACTAAGACTGAGTTTGTTGAGGGGTTTAGTTGGAAAGAGAGGCTTACTAACTTCACAGCCCAGCATCCAAGTACTAGAACCATTTCTTGGAAATGATAATAGGATGTAGTGTTTGTACCATGCTGTTATTGGTCCCCAGACTGTCATCAGAAATGTGCTGTAGTGAGACGTGTCTGGCTGTCTGCGAACTCCGCAAGCGAGAGCAAGGGTCTAACCTTGGAGTACTCTGCCTTTTAAAATACTGCAATCAGACGGAGGCACAGACCTCTTTTACATTATTCAAGCAGGTGTGCCTCTCGCTGTTGCAGACACAGTTGTGTGGATCCTTTGTTCAGAGATGTAATTTCTTGATTTCTGATTAGTCAGCGATTCCTGGATTTTCGTACTTAATTTTCTCTTTAGAAGCCGAAAGCTTTACATTTGGGGATTTTATGCCAATCACAAAGCTGTTTGTCAGGGCTGGGAAGAGTCTGTGACAAATTGCAGCCTCCTTGGATTCGTTCCAATTTCAAAGTGATTGTCCATCATTGTCATATGACGTATTTTCGTATTTGTTTGTGTGTACGGCACCAATATGATGGACTATTTATCACTATTCCAATGCAGTTGGTTTCTTAATGTAAATGTGTATTCAAATGTGTTTAGTCCCCTCAGGCACCAGTGGACCTGCCGGTGTGGCTCATCTCTCTGCTAAGGCTCAGCACCACTCTGCATGTGTTGAGAAGGTACAGGGACACCTGACCAGACAGGGAGCTGGCAAGAATGACAGGGAGAGGTGTGTATCATGTAAATATGAAATGAATGTGTGTGTGCATGCATGTTTATGTGTGAGTGAGTGAGTGGGTGGGTGGGTGGGTGAGAGAGAATATATCAAGGTATTCTACAAACATGTGCTCTTGTCTTGATATCTTACAGGCATTAACACAAATGAGTGCACATGGTGCGTAATCAACAATCAACTTTAAATACATTTCTATGTGCTAGGACACCGTGAAGCCACTATGTGGCTTATTCCTTTTTTGTGCATACTACTAGTACTGAATATCAATAGTAGGAGGTTTTTCAGGCTGATATGGGATGATGTGTAGCAGCACAACCAGCCTTCCACCAGGCTTCAGTAACACCCTGAAGAATAAACACATCAAAAAGATCCGGAATCACAGTGGGGGAAGATCATAGCCAAAGGAAACATTTATTATTTAACACTCCCCAAACAAAGTATGGATAATTGTATACATTTTTTTTCAGGGTGAAATTGTGGGCAGCCTTGGCAAAGACAGCTAGGAAGCAGGAGGTTTGGGATGTGTGTCGAGCTGCCTGTCGTTTCTGTCTGCTCTACGATGATGGACGATGGAAAGCTCCTAAATCAGACTGTGAGGAACTTTCCCTTTGACAACAGAAGGGGGATATATATATATATACACACACACACACACAGTTGAAGTCGGAAGTTTACATACACCTTAGCCAAGTACATTTAAACTCAGTTTTTCACAATTCCTGACATTTAATCCTAGTACAAATTCCCTGTCTTAGGTCAGTTAGGATCAGCACTTTATTTTAAGAATGTGAAATGCCAGAATAATAGTAGAGAGTGATTTATTTCAGCATTTATTTCTTTCATCACATTCCCAGTGGGTCAGAAGTTTACATACACTCAATTAGAATTTGGTAGCATTGCCTTTAAATTGTTTAACTTGGGTCAAACGTTTTGGGTAGCCTTCCACAAGCTTCCCACGATAAGTTGGGTGAATTTTGGTTTGTAGGCCTCCTTGCTCGCACACGCTTTTTCAGTTCTGTCCACAAATGTTCTATGGGATTGAGGTCAGGGCTTTGTGATGGCCACTCAATACCTTGACTTTGTTGTCCTTAAGCCATTTTGCCACAACTTTGGAAGTATGCTTGTGGTTATTGTCCATTTGGAAGACCCATTTGCAACCAAGCTTTAACTTTTTGACTGATGTCTTGAGCTGTTGCTTCAATATAACGAAGGCAAGTCGACGAAGGCAAGACCTGCAAGTTCCCGGACATTTCTGGGGGAAATGGCCCTAGCCCTCACCCTCTGATCCAACAAGTCCCAGACATGCTCAATGGGATTGAGATCCGGGCTCTTCGCTGGCCATGGCAGAACACTGACATTCCTGTCTTGCAGGAAATCACGCACAGAACGAGCAGTATGGCTGGTGGCATTGTCATGCTGGAGGGTCATGTCAGGATGAGCCTGCAGGAAGGGTACCACATGAGGGAGGAGGATGTCTTCCCTGAAATGCACAGCGTTGAGATTGCCTGCAATGACAACAAGCTCAGTCCGATGATGCTGTGACACACCGCCCCAGACCATGACGGACCCTCCACCTCCAAATTGATCCCGTTCAAGATTACAGGCCTCGGTGTAACGCTCATTCCTTCGACGACAAACGCGAATCCGAACATCACCCCTGGTGAGACAAAACCGTGACTCGTCAGTGAAGAGCACTTTTTGGCAGTCCTGTCTGGTCCAGTGACCGTGGGTTTGTGCCCATAGGCGACTGCCCTGGCCACATCTGCAGTCCTCATGCCTCCCTGCAGCATGCCTAAGGCAGGGACCCTGAGCATCTTTCTTTTGATGTTTTTCTTTTGGTGTTTTTCAAGAGAAAGGCCTCTTTAGTGTCCTTTCATAACTGTGACCTTAATTGCCTACCGTCTGTAAGCTGTTAGTGTCTTAATGACCGTTCCACAGGTGCATGTTCATTAATTGTTTATGGTTCATTGAACAAGCATGGGAAACAGTGTTTAAACCCTTTACAATGAAGTTCTGTTTAGTTATTCGGATTTTTACGAATTATCTTTGAAAGACAGGGTCCTGGAAAAGGGACGTTTCTTTTTTTGCTGAGTTTATATATGCTACCATTCAAAAGATTGGGGTCACTTAGAAATGAGATATGGCTTTTCTTTGCAACTCTGCCTAGAAGCTAGAAGGCCAGCATCCCGGAGTCGCCGCTTCACTGTTGGTGTTTTGCATGTACTATTTAATGAAGTTTCCAGTTGAGGACTTGTGAGGCATCTGTTTCTCAAACTAGACACTCTAATGTACTTGTCCTCTTGCTCAATTGTGCACCATGGCATCCCACTCCTCTTTCTATTCTGGTTAGAGCCAGTTTGCGCTGTTCTGTGAAGGGAGTAAAACACAGCGTTGTACGAGATCTTCAGTTTCTTAGCAATTTCTCGCATGGAATAGCCTTCATTTCTTAGAACAAGAATAGACTGACGAGTTTCAGAAGAAAGTTCTTTGTTCCTGGCCATTTTGAGCCTGTAATCAAACCCACAAATGCTAATGCTCCAGATACTCAACTAGTCTAAAGAAGGCCAGTTTTATTGCTTCTTTAATCAGAACAACCGTTTTCAGCTGTGCTAACATAATTGCAAAAGGGTTTTCTAATGATCAATTAGCCTTTTAAAATGATAAACTTGGATTAGCGAACACAACGTGCCATTGGAACACAGGAGTGATGGTTGCTGATAATAAGCCTCTGTACGCCTATGTAGATTTTCTATAAAAAATCTGCCATTTCCAGCTACAATAGTCATTTACAACATTAACAATGTCTACACTGAATTTCTGTTCAATTTGATGTTATTTTAATGGACAAAAAAGTTGTTTTTCTTTCAAAAACAAGGACATTTCTAAGTGACCCCAAACTTTTGAATGGTTGTGTGTGTATAACTGATTTGAAACCTAAGTAGTGGGTATCTCTGGAGGATTGTGTCCGATGCTCTTTGAGTTTACATGTAAAAAATGTTTTCACAGCCTAATTAATTACACTAAGTAATTCTATCCACAGCACTCAACTAGAAGCACTAGGCATTTCGCTACACTCGCATTAACATCTGCTAACCATGTGTATGTGACAAATAAAATTTGATTTGATTCGAAGTTAGTTAGTTATCAACCAATGATATTGATAACTAGCAGGTGGCTCACTGGTTAGTGTCAGCGGTAATGGAGATTAGTGTAGGAGGGAGGAGAGACTGGGTTGTTAACAGAAGCACTGATGCATAACTGCACATGCTCACTCTGGCTCACCCGATACCCTCTGGTCCCCAGGTGAGCGCAAGGCAGGGGACGAGAGCCCAGTGGAGGGTGGACTCCATGGTGACCGGCGTCCATCGGCAGGGCGACTGGCCCAGAGTGCGGAGAAGGACCTGCTCCGTTTGCTGGCTGAAGTCTGCTTCATCAATGCTGAGGTCAGAAGACCACCTTTGACCCTTGACCCCTGTCCCTTAATATGCTGAGAAAATCGGTCTTCTCACGAAAACTTCTGTAGCGTCCGAACGGTTTGGCCTACAAACTACTATGACCACTCTGTGGTAAGATGAGACTAACAAATACGATGTTGTTCTCCGTTTTTCTCGACAAGCATCACGGGACTCATCTGATGTCGGTACCGCCGATTTGCCAAGTTCTGTCCGTAGTGTCCAAACAGTTTGGGCTACACACGAACACATACACGTCGGTTGTTTTGCTCTAGGACGCCCACAAGCCTTAAGACTCATCTGAAGGTTGCCCAGTACCACTTAAAAAAATGAATGGAAGTGTAATCGAAAGTAGTTTAGTGGCCAATTTTTGGGGGGTAAATATAGATAAAAATATAAATAATTTCATGATCTTTCTTATATCTCTGATATTGGACCGACACTTTAAAACAAACTTCCTTTTGATTTATTTTTTGACTGTCTGTTTTTCTATGTATGAATCTGTTATTCAATGCGTTTCTATGGGCTAATAGCAGTAAGGCCAAATTCAGTGTTTCATCAAACAATGTTTATTCTAAAATACAAAATCAAATGGCTAAATTATCCTTGGTATGGCCATCTTAAAACAATTCCATATGTTAGCTTAGTAGAACCCCCCCCCCCCATCCTCAGTTCTCCTGACCACACACTATAGTCACTGTGACTTTTCTTTATAGACATTGATTGATTCTATTGATGCAATTAATGCAAAGTAAAGACGAAAGCAGTAGAGTGGCGCTGTGAGATTTTATCAGATTGAGCCCGGAAGTACAGAGGGGGGTGTACTATGATGCGAGAGAACAGTTAGTGAGCTATCTTTGGTCAACTCGGGGTAACTGGGCACATGAAAGTGGCTCACCTTTTATGGCAACGAATCCTTTAGAACTTACCTGCTCCGGGGCAGACTAACTCAGGGCCAACTCCACTTATCCTGAATGAAATCAGATTCTCCCCTCTCGCAAATATGGCGTCATCATCCCCTTCATTTGAGGAAAACAACTGAGTAAAGGTAGAGTCAGTGATATGATGTTTATTTAACAGAAATATAAACGCAACATGCAACCATTTCAAAGATTTTGAGTTACATTTCATATAAGGAAATCAGTCAATTGAAATAAATAAATTAGGCCCTAATTTATGGATTTCACATTACGGGGAATACAGATATTCCTGGCTGTATCACAACCGGCTGTGATTGGGAGTCCCATAGAACGGCGCACAATTGGCCCAGCATCGCCCGGGTTAGGGTTTGGCCGGGGTCGGCCGTCCATTGTAAATAACAATTTGTTCTTAATTAACTGACTTGCCTAGTTAAATAAAGGTTAAATAAAAATTTACAAATATGCATCTGTTGGTCGCAGATACCTCACAATGGGCCTCAGGATCTCGTCACGGTATCTCTGTGCATACAAATTGCCATCTATAAAATGGTGTTCATTGTCTGTAGCTTATGCCGGAACATTCAATTCTCTTGGCAACAGTTCTGGTAGACATTCCTGCAGTCAGCATGCCAATTGCACTCTCCCTCAAAACCTGAGACTTCTGTGGCATTGTGTTGTGTGACAAAAGTGTACATTTTAGAGTGGCCTTTTATTGTCTTCAGCACAAAGTGGACCTGTGTAATGATTAGGGCTGTCCCTGACCCCAAAACAATCTATTCATCAAAACATTTTTACTTGTATATTTCCATATATAGACACATACATATTTTAATCAAATCAACTACAGTTGAAGTCGGAGGTTTACATACATCTTTGCCGAATACATTTAAACTCAGTTTTTCACAATTCCTGACATTTAATCTTAGTAAATATTCCCTGTTTTAGGTCAGTTAGGATCACCACTTTATTTTAAGAATGTGAAATGTCAGAATAATAGTAGAGACAATGGTTTATTTCAGATTTTAGTTCTTTCATCACTTTCCCAGTGGGTCAGAAGTTTACATACACTCAATTAGTATTTGGTAGGATTGACTTTAAATTATTTAACTTGGGTCAAACGTTTTGGGTAGCCTTCCACAAGCTTCCCACAATAAGTTGGGTGAATTTTGGCCCATTCCTCCTGGCATAGCTGGTGTAACTGAGTCAGGTTGGAAGGCCTCCTTGCTCGCACATGCTTTTTCAGTTCTGCCCACAAATCTTCTATGGGATGGAGGTCAGAGCTTTGTGATGGCCACTCCAATACCTTGACTTTGTTGTCCTTATATGCTTGTGGTTATTGTCCATTTGGAAGACCCATTTGCAACCAAGCTTTAACTTCCTGACTGATGTCTTGAGATGTTGCTTCAATATATCCTCAAAATTGTCCTACCTCATGATGCCATCTATTTTGTGAAGTGCACCAGTCCCTCCTGCAGCAAAGCACCCCCACAACATGATGCTGCCACCCCCGTGCTTCACAGTTGGGATGGTGTCTTCGGCTTGCAAGCATCCCCCTTTTCATTATGGCCAAACAGTTCTATTTTTGTTTCATCAGACCAGAGGACATTTCTCCAAAAAGTACGATCTGTGCAGTTGCAAACCGTAGTCTGACTTTTTTTATGCCGGTTTTGGAGCAGTGGCTTCTTCCTTGCTGAGCGACCTTTCAGGTTATGTCGATATAGGACTCATTTTCTGTGGATATAGATATTTTTGTACCTGTTTCCTCCAGCATCTTCACAAGGTCCTTTGCTGTTGTTCTGGGATTGATTTGCACTTTTCTAACCAAAGTACGTTGATCTCTAGGAGACAGAACGCGTCTCCTTCCTGAGAGGTATGACAGCTGCGTGGTCCCATGGTGTTTATACTTGCATACTATTGTTTGTACAGATGAACATGGTACCTTCAGGTGATTGGAAATTGCTCCCAAGGATGAACCAGACTTGTGGAGGTCTACAATTTCTTTTCTGAGGTCTTGGCTGATTTATTTTTATTTTCCCATGATGTCAAGCAAAGAGGCACTGAGTTTGAAGGTAGGCCTTGAAGTACATCCACAGGTAGACCTCCAATTGACTCAAATGATGTCAATTAGCCTATCAGAAGCTTCTAAAGCCATGACATAATTTTCTGGAATTTTTCACGCTGAATTATAAATGAAATAATCTGTCTGTAAACAATTGTTGGAAAAATTACTTGTCTTGCACTAATTAGATGTCCTAACCAACTTGCCAAAACTATAGTTTGTTAACAATAATTTTTTGGAGTGGTTACAAAACGATTTTTAATGACTTCCGACTTCAATGACTTCCGACTTCAACTGTATATGCACTCAGCTTTTCTGATGCTTTACGCGAACTGTTTGATGAAATAATTAAGACACACATGACTAGAGGGAGGTCGACCGCAGTTGATTTGATTGTGCCGCCTGGCTCAGACTTGATGCACTGTTAAAAGAAAATACAGCGAGTGACTAGCACCCGTTGCCTCTCTCTCCTCCCTGCTGCAGCAACCACCACAGAACATCAGTGTGTGTATAACGCTGTCTTTGTTGCTGAAGCTGCAACATAATTACATCCATTTCTGACTGAGAAGTTATGTTACTGAAATCCCTAATTTGTTTAGGAAATAGATTACATATTCCCTCAACCCTTGCTCTCTTTACGTGACACATGTATTCTTCGCATGCACGTGACCAATAGGGCCTGACCTATAGCATGATCACATCAATAAACTGGTTATGTCAAACTATGAACACTGTAACACATGTGACAGCAAAATGGATGCAGAGGACGTGACAAATAAACTCGAAACGGGAGAAGGTTTATTGGTTGCGCATGAGGTAAAGGGGAAGTCAGATGTGTGGAATAAATTTGACTAGTTGTGGAAAATAAGGTATGGAGCAAGCGCTGTGTGCATATTAGGCCTACGTGCACCAAACAGGTGCTGTTAGATTACAATATAATTTTTCGGACCGTTTGGAACAGTGTAAACTACACAAAATAGATGATAAGTGTACCAGAGAGTCTGTAGTAGAAGGAGATCACAGAAAAAGGAGGGTTGTTGTTGTTATTATTATTATTAGAAATATAATGGTTCTGACAATTTGGAACAGTGTCAACAACACTAAATAAATAATACCAGAGAGGTTAGTCTAACAACAAAAAAAGTGTAAAGCCTTTATTACAGCATAGCAAAGATTAAAAACAGCCACATTTGTGAAATTGTTGCGTGAGGCTTGGTACTCACGGATTCAGTAGTCTATCAACCAAACACTCAAGACAACAGAAGCAAGATCTGTCTTTTTTCCCTTTGTTCTTAGAGAGGTTGACTCTTCAAAAAAAAAGGGCCCCATGTGACGATACACAAAACTTAAGGGTTTCACCTCAGTTGTCAGACAGCCACAGGAATTAAAATCATTGTTCTCTGAGTTCACCAGTTATATTTGCTGCCTTCGATGACTATGGCTATGTGGCTGCCCGTTTGTCTCTTTGCTATTTGCTGAGTGGTGCTATTTGCTCCTTTTGAGGCAGAGTTATGGGGAGGGCAAGTCATCATCAATATCATTCGAGGTTGTCCCTTACAGGCCACCATACACAAGCTCCGCTCTGAGGGGGTACAGCTCAACACCCCAGCCGCCCCTCCTGAGGAGAGAGGACTCCGCCTCCCTGAGGACAATCCACAGTGGTCTGTCTACAGGTGAGGACACATGCACACACACTCAATTTTTTTTTCTTCTTTCCTAAAATGTATTTCCATTCAAAATCCTATTTTTCTTACCCCAAGCTTAACCTTTAACACCTCAACCTAACCACTAAACCCTTACCTTAACCCTAATTCTAACCATAACCCTAATTGTAACTCTTTTTTTTCCTATCCTTGTGGGGACTTTTGGGGATTTTAGGTCCCCACAAGGCTGGAAGAATCAACACACACACACACACACACAAACAAAACATGCAGATAAACGGACAAAGCACAGCATATCATTTTACATTAAATTTAAACACTGTTGTAACTTATTTGTGGTTCTCAATATGACCAGCCAAGTGTGTATATGTAATTACGGAGCTTGGTTCACCAGTTTGTTATATGTAGTGTGTTATACAGTAAATTTAAAATAAAGTGTGACTTCCTTTGTTTTCTCATATATTATGCACTGCAGACAACATAACTATTGTTTCCCTCCTTTCCACTCCCAGAGATTGGATCCAGGACTTATCTGCCTATGCCACCTCCAACTTTTTGCGGGCAGCTGAGCTGGGAGCAGAGATTCGCGAGGCCTGGGTGGTGGTCAACGCAGCCGTGTACTTATGGAACTACAACAGCCACCTGGTGGCAGCTGGGGAGCAGCGACGCCTCCTGCCCACCTTCCAGAGAGCCGTGGAGCTGCTGAGACAGACCGGACACGCTGGGTAAGTCTAAGATGAACATCTCACTGGACGGTAACACTTAAACACTACAAATTGTAACATTTGCTTGTTGCTGTTACACACTTAATACTCATCAGCCTTTTAGTGACATAGTACGTATGTGACCCGATTCAGGAAACCAGCCGTATGTCGCAAGTTACGACTTCACAGGAGATCTGTTTGAACGTAAAACATTTTTTTTTTTATCAAAATGTGTGTTTTGGCAGAAATGCCTTCTCGAACTTGTGAACTTTCATGTGCCTTAATATCAAACTTGTATGTAGGGTTGCACAATTTGGGGAATATTCAGAGGTGGAAACTTTCCGTTGGAATTAATGGGAATATATGGTAATTAACAGGAATATATGGGAATTAATATTAATACCATTTAAATGTAGATGTTTTTTGGATTGGATATATTTACCATATCATATGGAGACAGAAACATAAACATTTTACCTTATCATAAGTAGACATAATTGCAAATGATTAAATCCTTCCAATAGAAATAACATTTAAAAAAATTTAACTTTACTTAAATTAGCTGACTCTTCACATGGGTTGATTTCACTGAACAACAAAAGAAAGGGAATATTGAATGATCCCCAATGATCCATCGCATCTCCCAAAAACGTTTTCAACAAAATGATAGTCTATAAACTAAAGCTTTGGTTGTCTTCCTCTCAGGCTTCCATGTCTTCTCTCTGGACCTCCTCAATGTCCACCTCTTGAACATCAGACTCTGAGGCCTCATGTTCACTGTCACTTTCCAACCTTGTTGAGGATGGCTCAAAAAGCCTCAAATTTGTCCGGATGGCCACCAATTTTTCAACCCTTGTATTGGTCAGCCTGTTGTGTGCTTTGGTGTGTGTTTTACCAAACAAGGACCAGTTGCACTCTGAGGCGACTGATGTTGGTGGGATTTGGAGGATGATGGAAGCAACAGGGGAAAGAGCCTCAGATCCACAAAGTCCCTTCCACCAGGTGGCTGATGAGATATGTTGGCACCATAGGCCTTGTTGATCTCTGCACCAGACAGGATGCTTTTGCCAGCATACTTGGGGTCCAACATGTACGCTGCGGCGTGTATGGGCTTCAGGCAGAAGTCTTCACGCTTTTTAATTTATTTCAGAACTGAAGTTTCCTCTGCTTCGAGCAACAGTGAAGTGGGCAGGGCAGTATGGATTTCTTCTCTTACATCTGCAAGCAGAGTCTGAACATCAGACAGGGTGGTATTGTCTCCCTCAATCCGTGCAATGGCTACTGTTATAGGTTTCAGGAGTTTCAGGCTGCTTACCACTCTCTCCCAAAATACATAATCCAGGAGGATCCTCTTGATGGGGCTGTCCATATCGGCAGACTGTGATATGGACATTTCTTGGAGAGACTCCTTCCCCTCCAGGAGACTGTCAAACATGATGACAACACCACCCCAATGGGTGTTGCTGGGCAGCTTCAATGTGGTGCTCTTATTCTTCTCACTGCTTGGTGAGGTAGATTGCTACTATAGCTTGATGACCCTTCACATATCTAACCATTTCCTTGGCTCTCTCTTAGAGTGTATCCGTTGTTTTCAGTGCCATGATGTCCTTGAGGAGCAGATTCAATGCATGAGCAGCACAGCCAATAGGTGTGATGTGAGGATAGGACTCCTTCACTTTAGACCAAGCAGCCTTCATGTTCGCAGCATTGTCTGTCACCAGTGAAAATATCTTCTGTGGTCCAAGGTCATTGATGACTGTCTTCAGCTCATCTGCAATGTAGAGACCGGTGTGTCTGTTGTCCCTTGTGTCTGTGCTCTTGTAGAATACTGGTTGAGAGGTGGATATTATGTCGTTAATTATTCCTTGCCCACGAACATTCGACCACCCATCAGAGATGATTGCAATACAGTCTGCTTTCTCTATGATTTGCTTGACTTTCACTTGAATTCTGTTGAACTCTGCATCCAGCAAATTAATAGATTAAGCATGTCTGGTTGGAGGGGTGTATGCTGGGCGAATAACATTTAGAAATACACATTGCCTGTGAACATCAGAGGTGAACCAGTTGCATACACTGCTCGAGCAAGACATTCATCAGCATTTCTCTGACTACGCTCCTCCATTTGGGTCAAAAAAAGCTGTTGCTATCGATCATTTTCACCTTGACTAGAAGGAACTTTTATCAGAGGTTGCTTGTTGTGAGCACTGAGGGAACTTTATGCACTTGCCCAGATGATTCTGCATCTTTGTTGCATTCTTCACATACGATTTGGCACAGTATTTGTAAATGTACACAGCTTTTCCTTCTACATTAGCTGCAGTGAAATGTCTCCACACATCAGTGCATTTTCCTGTAAAGATTAGGAATAAAAAAAAATACAATTCCATGTACAGATAAATTGTTAAGCAGTTAGATTAAACAACTCCTTTGTAAGATAAATGTTTTAAAATGAAACATGTATGAAAACAGGTGAATTAACACTCCTCAGCAGGCTCAAGCAAGCTAAAACCCACATGGTAGCAAAAACTAACTAGCAGATTGTTAACAAGCTAGAAAGGATTTAAACACACTTTGCTGTAGGCTACTATTTACTAATTAACAAAAAGTAATGTATGTCATATAAAATATATTCACCCCACCCAGTATTGTAATCAAAACTTACCAGAAAGCATGTAGTCCTTGGCTCAGACAGCGTAGTAGTGTGGGCTCAATTGCATCTCATTTCTGTGCAAGATCTTGAGAATCAGCTGTACGTGTGATGGAAGAGTGCACTGCACATGTAATGGAAGAATGCACTGTGCATGCAGAGGGTTGCAATTCCATTGAAATGGGGATAGTTTAACCAAAATATGCCAGAAGACCTAGAATTGCCTTATGTTTATTCCACAAAAAAGGTTCACTGTTATAAACTTTCTTGATTAATGTAAGCAAAATTCCCAAAATTCCTAGGCTTAACTACCCATAGAAAATATCCGGAAAATTGCTGGAAATTTACCGGAAAGTTTCCGACCCTTTGCAATCCTACTTGTATGCCATCTGTAAATGCAAATAAAATTGTTACATTACGAGCCTAGTTGGTTTAGCCACAGAAAAAGGTAGCAACCTTCCCGCTAGCCATGATTATATTATAAGCACAATTACATTACGTGAAAAGTAGTCCATTAAAACCACAATAGGGCAATGCAGGTGCTTTAAAGGCTTTGCTATTTACAATTTATTTGCAACTGATGTCAGTTTGTATGTACAGAGTATGACGCTCTTCTGTGCTTCCAGGGAGCCGGTGCTGTTGGTTATGCTGTGTGAAGCGGTGGCCCAGGGGCTGATCCAGCCCTGGTTTGTGTCGGCTGCTGTGCCGGGAACTGGCCAGGGAAGGGAGGACAGCGGAGGCAGGGGGGGGGAGCTGAGGAAGAAAGGAGCTGGGAAGGGAGCCGAGAGGACAGGCAGCATCCACAGCCTCTCCCTTGACCATGCGGCCCTCCAGGACATGCGGAAGGCTCTGGAGGTGTGTGTGTGTGTGTGTGTGTGTGTGTGTGGGTCAAGTAGTGAACTAGACAGGAGACTGGGCCATGGGAGATTTAAAAGGTGACTTGCTAATTAGGTTTGGCAGAGAGTCAGGTTCTATTATCCTTCAATGTGCTGTCAAGGGTACTCCCTCCCCTGAAGAGGTCTTAATTTGGGCTCTGCAAAAACAAACACCCTCTCTCCCACTCTGAGCTTATTGGGATAGGCAGAGGGCAGAGTTGGACCTGCATAGAGACCTGGACTGTATTACTGCATGGCAATTTGAGGGATCGGAGAGCTGTGCCTGTGTATTCCTCAAGGGCACCCTCTGGTCTTCAGGTTTCCCAAGTTTCTAAATAAGTTCTTGGAGGGCTGTTGAAACTCTTTCTGTCTTACATCTTAGTATCTCCAGTATCTTTCTCCTATATTTTTTTGTTGAAAAGGGGGGCACAAAGAATGAAAGAATCAAGGCACATTTGATACATGATGCTTTTCAGAACTACTCGAAATACAACTAGGGCTCTATTTTAACAAATCAATATTTCTAACCTAGCGCTATGGTAAATCTTAGCGCAGCCGCTGTTGTGTTGTGGGTGTTTGAAATATTTCTTATATTTTCACAGCGGGAATCATGGGCGCAAAAGCTGGTGGTGGCGAGGAAAGGCTGGGTTTTGATGAATAAATAAGTTGTAGGTGTGGCGAGGGCTTGACCACTCACTGGCTAATAAATGTTCTCCATGGCTTAATACTGCATTCGGTTGTCTCAAGTTGTTTAGGCTATTGACATTCTTTGCATTATCATCAGCTCCAATTCGTCTGGAGGGAATTGAATATTCTCATCCTAGTCCTTTGTGGATCGATGCTGTTTATTAAATTGCATTCAGTAACAAATAATAGCAGTAACAGTAAAATACATTGTTTTGCTTAACTACTTAGGGAGCAGTGGGGCGCTACTCCCGACACTACGCGCTGAAATGTGAGGCGCCAAATTCAAAATCCAAAAGTTGAATTATTAAACATTCATCAATATATAAATGTTGCATAGTTATCAAAAGCTCTGATTCTTGGCAATATCACAGCATTGTCAGATTTCAAAAAGGCTTTACGGCGAAAGCACAACATTTGATTGTTTGAGAATAGCCCCTCATATTTTAACCATTAGCATAAATACATAACCAAAGCGGGTCTCAAACGCATAAAATTGCTAATATAAAATCCCTTACCTTTCGAATAACTTCTGCTGAGGGCTTCCCAAGTGTCCAACGAAGACATCTTTATTATATCCATAAATCTCCGTTTGGTTGGCGCGTTAGGATCATAAAATCCACCGTTGAGTCGCCCATTGAACCGTGAAGAGAACACGTTCAAATTATACCTATACACTTTCTACAAACAAATCAAACATCCTTTTTAATGTATCCTTAGGTATCCTTTTGTGTATTTTTGCTGTAATATTTCAACCGGACGATAACGTGAACAATAGGAAAGAAATATAAAGTGGTGCGCATTCACAATCTCGCGCGCGTCAAACCTTGTTTACAAAAGTGGTCC
The DNA here is from genome assembly GCA_030435695.1 of Brachymystax lenok tsinlingensis. Lineage (NCBI taxonomy): Eukaryota > Metazoa > Chordata > Actinopteri > Salmoniformes > Salmonidae > Brachymystax > Brachymystax lenok. The sequence goes on from CM059780.1 coordinate 36,892,879, forward strand.
TGTGACTTCTTCCTGTCCCTATCCGTTCTGGTCACTACTAGAATTCCCAGTCTTTGACTGTTGACATCTAGTGGAAGCCATAGGTACTGCAGTCTCAGTCCTATATAAGATTGTATTCAATAGTCAAAGTCACCATTATTACCGAATGCCTTCAACCGAAATGTGTCTTCCGCATTTAACCCAACCCCTCTGAATCAGAGAGGTGCGGGGGGCTGCCTTAATCGACATCCACGTCTTCGGCGCCCGGGGAACAGTGGGTTAACTGCCTTGTTCAGGGGCAGAATGACAGATTTTTTTCCTTGTCAGCTCGGGGATTCGAACTTGCAACCCTCCGGTTACAAGTCCAACGCTCTAACCACTATGCATAATGGAGAAAAATGGAGAATGGAGAATTTTTTTTTTTTTTTTCCTCGGGTTTTCGCCTGCTATATCAGTTCTGTTATACACACATACATGATTTTAACACTCTTAGAAACGTCAGTGTTTCCTATCCAATAGTACTAATTATGTGCATATCCTATTTTCTGGGCCTGAGTGGCAGGCATTTTACTTTGGGCACGCCAGACTCTCCAAAACCGTCACCTATGCAGCCGCTCCCTAAGAAGTTAATGTTTGGCATATTTGGCTTCAACATGTAGCATCACATTTTCAGTTCTCCAGAAAGAAAAAAATATTAGCTCCTATAAATTGTGAATTAAGCAAAAGCATGAGGGCAAAAAAGGCACTCTCACGAGTAGAATATTTTAAAACCTTTCATTGATAGGCTACTTGGCTAATGGATGGCCAGAATAAACAAAAAAAGATGCACAGACACATTGCTGTTGAACCAGATTTATAGTAGGGTAGCCTACTGCGGGCTTGGTTTTTAATCAAATAAAATCGAATATAAGGAATTGGACAGGAAACTTAAATATTTCTAAATATGAGGGTCACCGGCATCATCAAATCTCTCGTTCCATGATGGGCATATGGACACATAAAAAAAATAATAATAATTAAGCAAGGAAGCTGATGTTAGACTAGTAAATTGCCGAACCTGGTTGCAAGTGGCAGTTTTTACAAGCCTAAATTGCCAAATACCGTGCATTTGACAATAGCGCCGCCTTAGGGGCAGCAAAAATTTGAGCCCCTAGTCTGTGTGAAACCCAAATGACTCATTCTGACATTCATCCATCTTTTACAGAGATAGATCTGCTTTGTTTTAACTATTTCATGTGAATGAAGTGCATTTGTTCCCAATTGAATCCCATTTCCTCCATCTATTCAGCTATTCTCCAAAAGGTCTGCTATATCATCAGCACATTCTCTGGATAAAATTAACTTTATTAGTGAATTATTAGCTAAGTGTTCTCTTTCAGAACAGAAGATAGAAATGGTTCTCCATTTTCAACATATAGGCTTATATATCAGATACGTCTTAGATAGCTGACTTTAACAAACTCAGATTACGCAATGGATTTTCTCTAGATACTGTCATATGTGAAAATCAGAGCTGCAAAGCCCCGGTTAAAGAGTCCCAAGGTTATGAGTGTATTGATTCGAAAAGAGTCTTGTGCAGATTCACATGGTTAGGTTAGTTACTTTGCTAACTGCTATGGTTATGCAAATCTGTCTGTGTCCTTCAGCAAGGCACTTAATCCTAATTGCTAATCTAAATTGCTCTGGATAAGAGTGTCTGCTAAATGACTCAAATGTAAATGTACCCCTTATGCTGCTATAGTTACTATGCTGACTTTTATTTCCCCCACTTTATGGACTTTTAGCTGTGTGACTATGCACTGCACCTGTCTAATGGCAATGTGCCGGGAGAGAGCGTCCCTATCGCAGCGAGGAAACAGGTAATTTCTACGTGGGTGTGGACCAAGAGGCTCCTCCAGCAGCAGATTGGACAGAAGCTGGACATTGATGATGAGGTACAGTAACACAACAATCCAGGTCTCCCTTGGGAAATATGTTTTCCGACCTCAATGGGACTTCCTGGTTAAATAAAGCTTAGATAAAATCAAATAAAAACATGTTCACTCAGTAAAGTTAGTCGCTATGTTGAGCTGTTTGTGAATTTGCCTGGCTGTCAGCCCAGCACCTCAAGCTCAACCTCGATAAGACGGAGCTGCTTTTCCTCCTGTGGAAAACCTGCCCGTTCCAAGACCTCTCCATCACGGTTGACAACTCCACGGTGTCTCCATCCCAGAGTGCAAATAACCTTGGCTTGACCGTGGACAACCCTGTCGTTCTCCACAAACACCAAAGCAATGACTCGCTCCTGCAGGTTCATGCTCTACAACATCCAGAGTACAACCCTACCTCGCACAGGAAGCGGCATATGTCCTAATCCAGGCACTTGTCTCCTCCCTTATGGACATCTGCAACTCTCTGTTGGCTGGGCTCCCCGCTTGTGCCATCAAACCCCTACAACGCCGCAGCCCGCCTGGTGTTCAACCTTCCCAAGTTCTCCCATCTCACCCCAGTTCTCTGCACACTCCACTGGCTTCCAGTTGAAGCTTGCATCCACTTCAAGACCCTGGTGCTTGCATACGGAGCAGCAAGGGGAACTGCCCCTCCCTACCTTCAGGCTATGCTCAAGCACTCCGTTCTGCCACCTCTGGCCTCTTGGCCCTCCCACCCCTACGGGAGGCCGGGCCCCGCTCAGCCCAGTCAAAGCTTTTCTCTGTCCTGGCACCCCCATGGAGGAACTAGCTTCCCCCTGACTCTCATCCCCTTCACTCAAAACTCAGTCACAGCAGCTGCCGGACAAGGGGAAGGAGACTTCTTCAAATATGGGGACTCTTTTATTCCAACAGCCATTAGGCTGTATAATAGATTGTTTGTTGGTCCATCGAGTATACAGCATATTGCATTTTCACTTTAAATGTGTAGCTATACCACTTTGAATGAATTATATTGTGTAGTTTCTGTGTTTCATGTTTTATGTACTGTCTTTTTAAGCACATGACCAAATGAATTTCTGGTGGGATAATAAAGTTGATCTGCATCTGAAGGACAGAGTACCTGCCCATCGTTTTGAAAACGTCTGAACCCGCCTCCAAAACACAACTAACTAACACCCTTGCCTTTTGTAAACTAAAACTTGCACTTGACTTTTTTCTACTAGCACTGGCTTTGTTAATAGCTACTTTGAGGAAACTATAATTGAGATGTAGTTGTCTCACCTAGCTATCTTAAGATGAATGTAAGTCACTCTGGATAAGAGCGTCTGCTAAATGACTAAATTACAAAATGTGGTTATTCCCCCAGACTCTGAGTCAGTGCAGTGTTCATGTGAGAAGAAATATGATTCATCACCCAACCGTCTGTATACAGTAAATCATTGTTTTAACTCAAGTTACAGTATCACAAGGGGATAGAGAGTCATGTATCCATTGCAAATGTCAGTCTCACTGATATACATGTATGATTGTGCCTGTCAGAGATAGCATTGTTAATACATCTCTATGGTCTTGACTGGTAAGCCACGGTACCATTGTGATGAAATATTCAGTTGTATCTTTACCTCTGTTTGTCTTTCCAGTGTAAGAATGAGGCAGTGTCAGCCATGACACGTGTGCTGGTAGGAGTGGAAATGCTGTTATGCAACAGTCACCCCAGGCAGATAGAGTTCTCTGTCCCTAGTCTCTCTACGGTAGGTCCTGCTTTCTTGGCCAGGCGGCTACAGGTGCTTTGAGACCGTACTGGTAATCAGAGTGTTTGTCCATGTCTATGCCTGTGAATTTGGTCAAAAAATGCTTCCTCAAATGAACATCTTATTTGATTTGTTTGTTTGTTTTCATTTCCTAGCACTGTAGGACTGTATGCATTTCCGTCCTGCATTCTTGCATCATTAAACCCCAGTTCTATGGATCTAGAGGACAGAGCACTCATTGCCTCTTTCTCCCTCATCCCCCTCTTTTCCTTCCCTACTATTTTCCTCTCCGCTCTCCTCCCCTCTCCTCTCGTCTCTCCATCCTCTCCTCTAGCTGGTCCGCATGGCGTCAGACTGCAAGTGGAGTGACCCTGTGGTCGAGCTGCAGGTGTGGACCCACCTGGCTTGCTTCTCTCACCAGGCCCAGGACCACAACCTGGTCATGACCTGCAGCCACAATGCACTGCAGCTGGAGGCCGCTGCAGCTCAGAGGTTGAAGGTCATGGCCTATGCTCTGTAGGTGTTGGTCACTATGGTGACTTTGATTCCATCTGTTTTACCAAGGCTGAAATGGTCAAATCTTCCCTGTATGTTTTACCTGATATCTACCCATTCGGTCAATTTGCCTTTAAATCAAAATATGGGATGGGATCAAGTGTTTTTTTTTTTTTTACATAGCAAGTTGAGGTGCAATAGTCTCCACAAGAGAACATTACAATATACTCGGCCATATATGCAGTAATAATTTTATGTTACAACAATGTGCAATATACTATCATCGAATGACTTCAGTTAATGGTTATCTTCAAGGCTTTAAGGTCCCACTCTTTGTGGGATTCTGACAATCAGTCATTCTTAAAAATGGTGACTGTCAATTTTGTCAAATTCCTGACTGGCTGACTGATTCTCTGAACGGCATATTTGTCCGCTTATTTAATTAAAAAACGTTTGACCTTTTCAAGGTACAGCCGGTCGGCCGTGCAGGAGATGTTGAGCAATGCTGCATGTCTAAGAGGATTGAGCATGGTCCACAAGTCAAATGGACATCCTCACAGTTACGGAGAAGCCTTGCAGATGCTCCAGTCCAGTGTCAGGTTAGTTTCTGTCTACTGTAATTCCTAAACAATAGACTACTCATTACTTTGTTCTCTTTTTGTCTCCCCTACATCTGCCTTTATTTCACTTCGTTGCTTTGACTACAGTCTCTCTCTCTCTCTCTCTCTCTCTCTCTCTCTCTCTCTCTCTCTCTCTCTCTCTCTCTCTCTCTCTCTTTCTCAATCTGTCTTCATTTTTCTCTCCATTTCAACCATTTTCATATTCATTTGTGCCATAACAACAAATGCTTTCTCTCTTCTTCAGCTATGCGGAACGGGCAGGTAACTCTGTCCTGTGTATGGCTACAGCGCGCCACTACTGGAACAACTGCCTGCCCTTGACTGAGACGTCACTGGAGAGACAGCAGCTCCGAGAGCCTCTAGAGAAGATCCTGAAAGCCCTGGTCCACACCAGCAAGAAAGACCCAACTGTAAGAACCCCGTCTCGAACTAGCCTGGTCCCGGATCTAGTTTTATAGCAAACTCCTGTCGTATTTGTCATGTTTCTCTGGTACGAGCCCCTCTCCCCATTGGCTTCTGTACAGTATGTGTATCATCGGTGCTGTCACTGTAAAAATACTCCTATTCAATCTAGTGGGGTTTGATGTGTTCATGTGTATGATTCATTTTCTCTGGTGGTTTAAGCAGGGGGAAGAGAAGGGGGCTACCCTGACTGTGATGCCCTCTGTGACCTCATCGCTGGAAGCCTCAAGTGAGTCCCCACACAAACTTCAAATGTTCATACCGCATAAACCTTTGACTGCTGTTTTCCAGCTAACTACTACTTTTTATTCTATAATCTTGTTACAACTTTAAATCCATAAGCCTGCTTATTCATTTATTTCCAAAACGTCCTGTATTGTGCTGTATCATTCTCAAACACCACTAGTAGACATGATAGATGAAGTCACATTCCCACGCACACCAGTAGGCCATTAGATCTGTGGCATTTACATCCAAACAGTCACATAGAGAAGTGCTTTTTCCTGAAGTTCTGTTAACTTCTTAGGGAGTGGCAGCTGAGGTGTCGGTTTTGGAGAGTCTGGCGTGCCGAAAGTAAAAGGCCTGCCACTCAGGCCCAGCAACTAGGATATGCACATAATTAGTACTATTATATAGGAAACACTCTGAAGTTTCTAAGAGTGTTAAAATATTGTCTGTGAGTATAACAGAACTGATATAGCAGGCGAAAACCCGAGGAATTTCTGTCCTGGAAAAAGTGTTTTTTGACACATTGCCTCATTTTGAACCCCTCCCTATTGAAAACAGCTATATATGGGAGTAAGATTGCAGTACATATTGCTTCCACTGGATGTCAACAGTCTCTAGACAGTGTTTGGTGATGTTAGGTTGCTCTGGATGGTAATAGAAGAAGAATTTCGAACTAGTCATTGGATGTAAACAGAAGAGGAAGCACGTTCACGGGCTCGTGCGCGCTGTGGTTTTTTCCTTTCCTATCGTCCAGTTTATAATCCGGTTGAAATATTATAGTAAATATACATAAAAGTGTTCCTAAGGATACATTATCAATGATGTTTGATTGTTCTTGGACAAGTGTATAGGTATATGCAACTATGCAACACTTGTATATTGATGAATGTTTAATAATTCAACTTTTGGATTTTGAATTTGGCGCCCACTACCGGGTAGTGTCGGGAATGGGGCACTGCTCCCTAAGTAGTTAAGTTCTGTTACCCAACCTATTCACTCTCTATAGAGAACTTCAGGAAAAAACGCTACTCTGTGACTGCTTGGATGTAAATGCAACAGATCTAATGGCCTACTGGTGCGCGAATCCAAATGATTTTTTAAATTCTCATTCTCTATTCCTTTCTTTCTGTGTCTGTTTGTGTCTGTTTGTGCATTTGCATTTGCATTTGCATGTGTGCGTGCGTGTGTTTATCTATACATTTTTGTGTGTGCGTGTGTAGGCATGGGGAGCCCGGAGGATGACCTGACCCTGAGAGCAGCCATGTACGGCCTGCTGTTCCACATCCACGCAGACAGCTCAGATTGGACAGGAGCTCTGACACTGCTGGAGCAGGCTATCAGAGACATGCCCCGCACCAGACACAGGCTGTGAGTGCTGGAGAGAAATGACGCTGGGAATAAGGGAAAATAATGGGGAAGGCCAGGAGGAAAGGGAGAGAGGAGAGAGATGGAAGAGGTTAAAGGCTGTGAGTACTACACTGACACTAGGAGAAAACGGGGGATAGAAATGGTGAAAGGAGATAGGGGGAGAGAGAGGGAAGAGGTTATACAGGACTGCGGACTCCTATCACTGGCGTCATCACATTTCTGTGTGCTTATTTGTACGCATGTTAATATGCCTCGATATGAATATGACGCTATAAATAAGTATGTGTGTTTTATGAAATATCATATTTTGGATATGGGCAATTCCATCATTATGGAGGCCTCAGCAAAAAAGCCTGACCCTTATTGGGTGAATAAGCATAAAATATGTTTGATTTGTAAAATCAATTGCTTAAATGATTAGTTTTTTGTGGGTTTTTTTCAGCTTTTGTAAGGGCTTTTCAGAGCGTCAAATCCTTAGTTCTGAAAACATTAGGTCTTGATAGTTTAGCCGGAGGAAATGATGCCCTTAATAAAGCGTCAAAGGTTTTTCAGTGTTTGAAAGCGAAATATGAAACAACTTTTTCATGGTTACCCATGTGTGAGAATGTGATACACTTTTCACACTACTGAGCCAAGATCAGCTGTAGATCACCTGTGCTGGCCTGGTTACACATCCACATAGTTGCCGGAAATGACAATGTGAAAAGAAAATGTCTGAGCCAGCGCAGTATGGTTTGGGTTGGCACGATGGTGGGAAAAGGGCATGAGAATGTGAATGTGCTTGTCTTCCCCCATGACTGTGCCCTAGGCTCCTGTTCAAGCACCGGGTGCTGGTGAAGGCTCGGCTGGGGGAGAGTGTGGTGATAGACATGCAGAAGTTCCGGGATGAAGGGGAGCTCTACTGCTCCCACATGTGGCACCGAGTGGCGCTGTGTTCTGGGGAGATGCTGCAGCAGTTGGCCTGCTACCAGAATGCCATTACCTCTTTACTGGTAGGGAAAGGGGATACCTAGTCAGTTGCACAACTGAATACATTCAACTGAAATCTGTCTTCCGTATTTAACCCAACCCCTCTGAATCAGAGAGGTGCGGGGGGATGACTTAATCTACTTCCACGTCATCGGCTTGGACTAGAGCATTTGTGTTTAGGGAATCGACCAGATCATGTAGTAGGGATGACCAGCCATGCTCTCTTGATAAGTGTGTGAATTGGACCATTTTCCTGTCCTGCTAAGTATTCAAAATGTAATGAGTACTTTTGGGTGTCAGGGAAACTGTATGGAGTAAAAAGTACATTCTTTTCTTTAGGAATATAGTGGAGTAAAAGTTGTCCAATATATACATAGTAAAGTACAGATACCAAAAACGACTTCAGTAGTAATTTAAAGTATTTTTACCTAATGCCATTTATACCACTGCTCATACACAAACATATACACACAAAGACACATTCATGAGCAAACACACACACCTACACCACACATATACACATTCACTTTTGCATTTTCACTTTTGATTACATTACATACACACAGTTCTTCAGTGTGCTCTTCGAAGTGTGAAATATTGCAGCAGTTCCTTGCCAGGTCTGAATCCAAGTGGCCGTATTGAGCTAAGGGACTCTAGCAGCATCTAGTGGAAGCTTAGTGCTATTGCAGCCAGGCTCTGTGCATCGCTTACGCTGTAGCTTTGTATGGGTGAACCTTGTGGGTTTGATGTGTTTGTGTAGAGTGTGAAGAGTCAGTGGCAGAAGGCGGATTTCTTGTTGGAGTTTGGGGAGTGGCTGTACTGTCAGAACTTTCCCCTTGCTGATGCCCAGCACCAGATACAGTGGGCTATTGACATTCTCCTGCACATGATCACTGACCAGGAAGAGAGCAATGGTATGTTTCTTGTCATTGCTATGTGTTTGTGTGATTGCTATGTAAAGGTCTGTTTAGTTACTGAAGAATAGTAAACTATTTCCTTTTTTTCTTTTCATTTTAATTCATAGAGAAGACCGGTTCCAAGGGAAGCAAACTGAAAGAACTGGAGAGGAGAGAAAATTCCCAAGGAGGTACTGATTTCTCTTGGGATGAGTCTACACATTTATGTTGAATGCTGTGCGTGTGTGCTTGTACATGTACACCAGACTTGGGTTCGAATATTATTTCAGATGTTTTCAAATATTTTAGCAGGGGCTGATTAAGCTTGCCTGGACCCAAGAGAATATTTTCAAAACTGCAACCCTGCCACTAGCACTACAGACAGGCCAGAGCGAATGGGAAAGTATTTTAAAGATTTAAAATGGGTTTGAACCCAGGTGGACAGTATGTGGGGAAATCCGACCCGAGTTAAGCACACGTAACTGGAACGCAATTCCCTTTTTATGCAGTTTTCTCTCTATGTGTATTCTGACCTTGAACTTAAGTATGAGAATGGCATCCTATTCACCTGCTATATGTTCGGGGTGGAGATCTAAGAGGTGTGTCTACAGACACGCAACATTCTCACTTAATTCCCTCATAATTCCACCACCTTTACTCATGATGAAATTAGGATTTAAGGTCGAGCCACCTGTCGGTCCCCAGTGGAACAACATCTACTTAATTTTTCGGATAGAAATAACACCATTCTCCATGCACTGTAATTTACAAATTGATAAGAGCTAGGTAAATGAGTAAGGGGATTGTAAATTTAAATTACAATCGTTTTAGATCTTATGATCGCTGTAGACAAATATGAAACCAGTCATATGGCAGCAAACTGAAGCATATCAACATATCACCTTTCATCACAGTGAAGTTTATGAAATAACATGTAAGGATGACATTTGGAGATCAAAGCTATAGGCTTCTGTAGCCATGCGCAAATGGCAGGCCTGTAGCGCCAAACCTACCAAGTTGATTTATGATTTCTAAAATGTTTTAATTATGCCAAGACTTTTCACTGTATTTAACAACAAAAAATGGTATGGTGTTAAATATTAGCCACTATCGGTAGCCATCGTCAATTATCCCTACATTCATGTATTACTGTCTCTGTTATTTTATTATACTTTTTTTTTGCTGGATTCCATTATATCGTTAGTTTACCTTAATTTCCTCTTTCACGTTCGTGTGGTTGTTCCTTAGATTTATATGACTACTGTTCACTCACCTATTGTACACTCACCTTCCAATATTTCAACTATTGAACAATTGAATATGGCAACTTAAGGATGAATCAAACCACTGTATTTTTGATTCACCAATACATTTAGCTCACCAAATATATTTTTTTAATCATTCATAAATGCCTTCTAACCCTAAATAATATACAAGATCAGAGTATTTTTTAATCTACCAATTGATGCTGAAAAGGAGACAAATATGTGTGTTATTTAGGCCTACATGGCTTTCTTGAATTGATCCCTAATATTCTGAACCGTTCTCTCCATATATTCTAGTGAGTCTGTCGAGAAAATTCTAACTAAAGGTACCCACATTTAAAGCGATTGCTTTAGATAAATGTACTTATTCAGCTCGTGCAAGGGAACCATGCCTGCGAAGCCATTTACGCATCTGTAAAAGGTAAGTCTGAATACCATTTCTTAAGTCTGAATCGGGCCCTATGTGTGTATCCTCCCTTACAGATGAGTCGGGAGAAGGGACAGGGATGATACCAGTGAAGGTTCAGTCCCACATCGGGGTGCAGGGGGCGGTGTCTGGGCCCTGTCTCTCTGACCTCAGGGAGGTGAGGCGTCTGGACAGCCTGGTCAGAGCACACACTCTGCTGGCTGCCATGGGGGATAGGGCATCCCCCCAGCACCAACAGAACCTACTCAGGGCCTATAGCCTAGTGCTGCAGATCTGGCAGGTAGGGACTCCTTTAAAACTACCACACCTAAGTTGTGTTGATGAGGGCACACCGTAGCAAAACATTTTGCAATGGATAACAGGTTCAGATAGTACCTTGACGTTTCATGTCTACTGAACACGACCCTGTAATTTCACTATGTTTTATACCAGCAGATGCATACAGTATAAGCCACAAAACGGTTTCTCCGTTTAAAAAAATGTGATTTACGGGTAACAAAAAGACGAGTGATAGCAGTGCACTCCCATTGCAGGTGTCCATGGCAACTGCAAGTGAGGTAATCAGGGAGATGAAGAATCCTCCAGTCCCACCGTCCCGGCCATGTCCCTCTGCAACAGCCAAAAAAGACAAAGATAAGGAGAAGGACAAAGGCAAAAAGTCTAAAGAGGTAGACCTGACCACCCAGACCTGACCACCTTCAGAGAAGTCCATGGCTATTTGTTGTTGTTTTCTCATTATATAGCATTGCAAATGACAAGTAATGAATGATACGATATGTTGTTTTACCATTGTACAGTCTTGCCAATGTGCAGTTTAGAGTATTTGTACAGTTAAATTGTACACTTTTGCCAGCTGAAAGCAATTAGGAATGAATATTTTGCCAAGGAATACCAGAGCTCTTCTGTGTTTAAACAGCCACCCCCTACTGAGGAGAAGCCCAAAGCCCGGAGGCCACAGGATGACGTGTTGCCCTCCAGCCCAGAGGAGTGGGCACAGTACGACTGTCCCGAGGATGTCCGCCAGGCCTTCAGATTTGACACCAGCCCCCACTGCATCAACAGACAAAGCCTCAGCAAACAGGCAGGCACCACTAAGCTCTCTCTGACTGCCTTTGATATAGAGCCCAATGGGGTTATGTTCAATAGGGCCCACTGTGGCAAAACGTTTTGCAATGGAAAATTGGCAAGTTCAGGTAGCCTCCCTATTTCAGTCTGTTTTTGTCCTTTTGGTCCCTAATGAATATAAAATATTGAGTCATTATCGGAACAGGGACTGTTTCAATTGGCCGTGGCGGCTTAGGGTCGAAGGCTTGAAAGCCGGAAACATTGACTCGATATTGATCCTCGTCTTGACCAGTCATAATTTGTTTGTTGGAAGAGGATGTCTACTCATTGATTTTTGGAGCAAATCAGAATGTTGGCAGAGACAAAAAAACTTAAGACGTGTAGTGATTCATTTATCTTATGCCACTCCAGTCTGACCGTAATTACAGTGAGGAAAAAAAGTATTTGATCCCCTGCTGATTTTGTACATTTGCCCACTGACAAAGAAATGATCAGTCTATAATTTTAATGGTAGGTTTATTTGAATAGTGAGAGACAGAATAACAAAAAAATCCAGAAAAACGCATGTGAAAAATGTTATAAATTGATTAGCATTTTAATGAGGGAAATAAGTATTTGACCCCACTGCAAAACATGACTTAGTACTTGGTGGCAAAACCCTGGAATACCCATCCACTACCCATTTTCAATGGCCTGGCTGAGGGAAGGAGGTTCACACCCAAGATTTGACGGTACATGGCCCCGTCCATCGTCCCTTTGATGCGGTGAAGTTGTCCTGTCCCCTTAGCAGAAAAACACCCCCAAAGCATAATGTTTCCACCTCCATGTTTGACGGTGGGGATGGTGTTCTTGGGGTCATAGGCAGCATTCCTCCTCCTCCAAACACGGCGAGTTGAGTTGATGCCAAAGAGCTCCATTTTGGTCTCATCTGACCACAACACTTTCACCCAGTTGTCCTCTGAATCATTCAGATGTTCATTGGCAAACTTCAGATGGGCATGTATATGTGTTTTCTTGAGCAGGGGGACCTTGCGGGTGCTGCAAGATTTCAGTCCTTCACGGCGTAGTGTGTTACCAATTGTTTTCTTGGTGACTATGGTCCCAGCTGCCTTGAGATCATTGACAAGATCCTCCCGTGTAGTTCTGGGCTGATTCCTCACCGTTCTCATGATCATTGCAACTCCACGAGGTGAGATCTTGCATGGAGCCCCAGGCCGAGGGAGATTGACAGTTATTTTGTGTTTCTTCCATTTGCGAATAATTGCACCAACTGTTGTCACCTTCTCACCAAGCTGCTTGGCGATGGTCTTGTAGCCCATTCCAGCCTTGTGTAGGTCTACAATCTTGTCCCTGACATCCTTGGAGAGCTCTTTGGTCTTGGCCATGGTGGTGAGTTTGGAATCGGATTGATTGCTTCTGTGGACAGGTGTCTTTTATACAGGTAACAAGCTGAGATTAGGAGCACTCCCTTTAAGAGTGTGCTCCTAATCTCAGCTCGTTACCTGTATAAAAGACACCTGGGAGCCAGAAATCTTTCTGATTGAGAGGGGGTCAAATACTTATTTCCCTGATTTTAAAATGCAAATCAATTTTATAAAAATTTTCACATGCGTTTTTCTGGATCTTTTGGTTGTTATTCGGTCTCACTGTTCAAATAAACCTACCATTAAAATTATAGACTGATCATTTTTTTGTCAGTGGGCAAACGTACAAAATCAGCAGGGGATCAAATACTTTTTTCCCTCATTGTAGGTGACACAATTATGCTTGGTAATCATACAAATTAAATGAGAACATAGTCAGTGTGAAATATATGCTAAACGATGACCAGTCCAACACTTCATGTGATATCAGGCTGTACTGTAGTGTTTTTTTCTTCTCTGCCCTGTTCCACAAGCTGTATCACCACATGATACAGGTGGATAAAGTCTTATTGTCTATGGCTCAAAGTTTGTCCTACACATCAAATTTAACCACGGTCCTGCACTTCAACTACTTATTAAATTACTAATTACAAACGCAGGATGTTAATGAAGCAAAATAGTAATGATTAAGTCATGTATTTACTTTCTTTTCTCCCTGTGTCTGGGTGGCTGCAGACTCAGAGCTTATTCTTCCTGGACCTGCTGGTGAAAGAGCTGCAGTCTCTTTCTCTCACCCACCTGACTCTTCCCATACTGCACCTGGCTGAGGTCATTGCCCATGACCTGCTGGACAGAAGGAGCCTCTCTGACCTCTACCGTCTCAGGTGAATAACGCCAATTTCGCATCAAGAGTTTATTCTTTCTGTGCGTGCACAGGTGCAATACTGCTACTTTCACTGGAAATAGTCTATGGGACGTTTTACCAGACACCAGGCTAATACTGGACTAAAAAGCATTTTCAATGCAGATTCTCTATTTATCTTCCTTTTTAGTCCAGGACTAGACTTAATGTGTCCAGGAAATTGTGCATATACACTGATTATACAAAACATGAAGAACACACTCTGTCATGCTCTTTCCTTGACAGACTGACCAGGTGAATCCAGGCGAAAGCTATGATCCCTTATTGATGTAATTTATTAAATCCACTTCAGTCATTGTAGATGAAGGGGAGGAGACAGGTTAAAGAAGGATTTCTAAGCCTTGAGACAATTGAGACATGGATTGTGTACAGTATGTGTGCCATTCATTGGGTGAATGGGCAAGACAAGAAAAATTCAACTCCATATTAGGAAGGTGGTCCTAATGTTTGGTATACTCAGTGTATGTTAGTTAAGGCTACTGCTTTTACTTTTGGCTTGTCAATTATTGAAAAACCTTGTAGAGCTAAACATTCAATATGAAAGGTTTTCCACATGTGTGGTCCAAATCCTGCCCATATCAGAATCATTGATTTATTGTAAAATATTACCTAATAGTTTTCCCATGTATTTCCTTATTCTAACGTTTCAGAATTGTGAGGAGCTGTTCTCAGCTGGATATGGAGACGTCTACAGTGTACCACGAGAAGCTCCTGAGCCTGACTGGTATCCATGAGCAGGAACAAATGGAGTATGTGTGCCCCACTCTTTTCTACCAGCTACTGTACATACTGAATACTCATTTGTATTGGATCTGTAGTGTTTGCTCTTATTATGTTACTAGTGTTTTGATCTCCTGTACATTCATTATTTCATTGCAGGTGTCGCAAAGCTATAGCTTTACAAAGAGAGAGAAACAGCCTGTATATGGATTATAATGGCAAAACGGACAATGAGGTTAGTTTCAAAGCGTTTATTGACCTAGAATTGAAGAGAAAGAAAGCGAAATGACCCCTGAAATGAATAACTACTACTGTAGTTCTTAGTTTTATTATAGTTTAAAGCATGATTGGCAAGCAGCACAGACTGATTACAGTCAAACGCAGACAGGGGTTTAAGTCCAAACTGCACTTTTCATAATGTGAAACCCATAACACATCATTATCACAGGTTCATAAGAGTTTAATTAGTTGCTTGTTAAATTTCAAATGGCCATCACTCATGTCAATCTGGCATGAAGATGATCCACATTTTTTTACGAACATTATTAATGGTTGTATTTTTTTATTGCCTTACCCAGAGTTCTGTAGCCCATGAACAATCCTTTAGATTTACAGTATGTTCAGACTTAACCTATTGAGTTCATTCCATAATTCAATTTGTTCCATGAGGTGCAGGGCAGGGGGATTGAATAGAATTTAGGGATCAGAATTCTTACATTGCTGCCTTTATCTATTTCTCTGTTTACAGAAGTGTAAGGTTGACCACCTCCGTCTGTCTGGGAAGCAGTGTGGGGATCTGTGGAGTCAGGATATCTGGCTTGATAAGGCTGAGATATGCCTTGGTATGGGACTGTACCAACCCGCCAGACAGCTACTGGCAGAGGCCCATCTGGTGGCTAAGGTTCTTTCATTTTGAGTAATTTTGTCAATAGTTTTTTCAATATTTCTCTTAAGTAGTCCACTGCATATTTGTGAAGTGTTTATCTGTGTTTTGGTTGAAATGTGACTCCTATTTATGTGTATGTGAAGTCATAACAGTTTAGCAATTCACTTTTATTATATTTTTGTGGTCTCTCTTGTGTTGTGTGCTCAGGAGCTAGGAGATCAGGCTGCAGCAGGGAGGAGTCTGCTCTCTCTTGCCGTCCTGGCCAATAAGGAACAGAACCACTCTCAGGCCTTGGCACTGCTGGAGAAGGCCCAAGACATGGGAGGTGATGAGGACTTCTGGTACAAGCTCACCCTGGCCCTGGTGACAGCTACGGTGACCCAGAGGGGCCAGGATACAGACACCAAGGTCAAAACTATTCTGTTCTATTCTATTTTATTATATTGAAGCTCCTACAAAGCCTCTGCTCATTTGCCTCCTCTGAAGCAAATATTGTCCTTTTCAATGTGACCACTCTCTCCCGTTACAGGCAGATCAAATAGTAAAGCAAGGCTGTGGAGCCCTGAAATCGATGCTGGAAAAGAGGCGGAACCGAGCTCCTGAGCTCAGGTTCCTGATCACGTCTCTGGAGAGCAGGTAAGGTTCTTTGATATCTGTGTTCTCCAAATTCGGTCCTGGAGAGCTTCTGGGTTATGCAGGCTGTCGATCCAGCCCCGCTGTAAATCACCTTATGGTCCAGAGTCAGACTCACCACCTTGATTAGTTTGATATTTGAATCAGGTGTGGTACTGCAGGGTTGGATCAAAAGCCCTGGTGTACAGTGTTCTCCCCTCTGCTGTGACCAAAACAGACCTCTCGATGTCATTGACTCACTGTGATGTCTGTCTTTCAGAGGGGCGGTGGAGCGTCTGCATGCAGCCAGCCCTGTCGAGCCAAGTGAGGCTCTGTCCACCCAGTCAGTGCAGAATCTCATGGCTGCCTGTGACACCCTGAGAGAGAGCACCAGTGAGTTCCTCCGACTGGGCCACAGAGAGCAAGCTGCTGAAGCTCTCCTGGAGCACGCACAAGCATTGAGGTCAGACATCAACACAACACATCATAGTATGATCTATCTAATTTGGGATCACTAACGTTCATTCATTCATTTTGTCTACAGTTCCTCTGTTGGTCCGCTTCAAATCATTCACAGCATGTTCTACTTTGTAGGATATTGGCTAAACACACTGACAATGAGGGGAAACGGCGCCACCTGCTGGATGCCTACTCCTTCATGCAGCATGCCGTCTCTGTACAGGAACATGTGGTTCTGAACGCCCAAAGCCTGTTCCCATCACAAGAGGTAAAGCACATACTGTATACCTTCCCAATATCAGCCTTTAAGTCAGAACATACCATACAGTTCAAACTCTTAGGTAATACTTTTTTAAAACACGTTGTAATTTTACTAATCATCACACCAGCTTGAGTCAAGTTATTTGGTTAGATTCTCATCTAAGGATGACGTGTGTATGAAACAGAAAACAGAACACATTTTAACATTTTTACCCCCAATTTCGTGATTACGAACTTGTCTCATCACTGCAACTCCCCAACGGGCTCGGGAGAGGCGAAGGTCGAGTCATGCGTCCTCTGAAACATGCCCTGCCAAACTGCGTTTTTTATTACCCGCTCGCTTAACATGGAGGCCAGCTGCACCAATGTGTCGGAGGAAACATCGTTCAACTGACGACCAAAGTGCCTGGCCCGCCACAAGAAGTCGCTAGAGCGCGATGAGCCAAGCAAAGCCACCCCGGCCAAACCCTCTCCTATCCCGGACGACACTGGACCAATTGTGCGACGCCCTATGGGACTCCCGGTCACGGCCGGTAATGACACAGCCTGGGGTCGAACCCCAAGCTGTAGTGACGCCGCAACACTGCGATGCAGTGCCTTAGACTGCTGCGCCACCCGGGGGGGCCAGAACGCATTTATTGGAACCATATCTCAGCAGTGTTCTTCATTGTAAAGGAATTTGTCTAAATAAGTGTATTTTCCTCCGCTGTTACAGTTCCTCAAAACAGAGTTCTGGCTATCTGTCCTGGAACTGAAAGCATTTGCAAACAAATCACACTGTATTTAGAGAGTAACTGAACATGTTGACAGGGTTGAGATATTAGATTTGCTTGTGAAAAGTCCATATATGGCTTGTCAGAAAACCTGATTCGCTGCTTGGACTCCTGTCGCCCCAGGGCTGCCAAGTCCAAGCCAGTGCTGCTAAATTATTTATTGAATTCATTTTGCCCTTTGTTTCACTGGGGATCTACATTGTTACATTTTCCAAATGAATGATTTTATTATAGAACAAGGAATTCCTGAAAAGGAGAGAACCATTCATTATAAAGCAGATACATATACCTATAAAGAAGATAAACCTGATCTGCCTGTTAATACTCGCTCAATAAAATGGCATAATCCATTTTTTTTACTGAACATGGTATCTCAGCCAAATCATTACTGAATGTCTGTGGACTCTGGTGGATCCACCTATTTGCTCCAGACCTCCGTTCATATCCGATATAGCCTACAGAGTAGACAGACACACACACCCATTTGAGTTGTATTTTCAGAAACACCTGATGGTTAAGAGCCAACTTTCAAACAGGCCAACATCCAAACTGCCATGTGTAGAAAAAGCATTCCAAAAGCCAATGTCAAAGATGGAGCAGACATGACTTGCACACTGCCATTTTGAAGTGCATCTTGATCTAATCATGAAAGGACATTGAAATTGCATCTTGCTTCGTTATTAAACCACCTGCTGACATCCGGAAGATTGCAGTTAGCTAGATACAATCTACTATGAAGGTGCAATTCTGCATTTAGGATTCACAGTCGATAGCCCTGTGCTTTCAGCAGATGGTACTGCTGCCCCAATAAGTTACATTGAAATTACAAACCAAATATGAAAACAGCAGTGTATATGAATTCACTTACTCTCGTGGAACCAGACGAGTATCTGAAAATTGCATATAAAGTCTGTCACGCAAGATTTGAGTTTTTTTGACCCAATCTACATTTACTTCCCTTTCATTACGTTGTAAATGAAGGTGTCACTTTTGTTCAGTCTGAAGATGTACATCGATATACGTTTATCTTCTTCATGAACTTTTCCATTACAAAGGAAATCAAATTTAGATCATAAGGCTTTTAAAGCTATCTTGCACTGGGTTGAAAAATGAGCTGAGGCCAATAAGACATTTTGAACTTCTTGCATTAGTATGTACAGTGGTGTCTGTGCGTGTGTTCTTGTTGTTGTAATGTGTCTGTCTTAATCTTTGTCTTTTTCTTGCTCTCTCTTTCTG
This sequence comes from Brachymystax lenok tsinlingensis, assembly GCA_030435695.1. Taxonomy (NCBI): domain Eukaryota; kingdom Metazoa; phylum Chordata; class Actinopteri; order Salmoniformes; family Salmonidae; genus Brachymystax; species Brachymystax lenok. Next base: position 36,911,547 of record CM059780.1, read on the forward strand.
CCCTTTGTACCTTCCACAGTGTCAGCCCTTGTCTCTCCCAGCCACGAGGAGGCTGTTGCGGGTCAGACTGGCTCTGGCTGAGCTGTCCTTAGCCATGCTGGAACAGGTGTGTGCTGAGGAGAACAGACTAGCCCTGGCCCAGGACAGGAAAGCCTCTTTGGAGAGAACCGTGGAGGAGTTTGTACGCAATACACCGGACCTCGGCTCTGTAGAGCAGGTAAGGCCATAGACAGAGATCGTGTCCAAATATACATACTTGCTTTTTGGGTATGTGAAAAAATGGAAAGATTTATAGTATGTGACATTTCCAAAATGTTTTATGCTTTAAATACCAGGATGTCATACTCATTTCGCTTTTCATCAAGTAGAATTCGCAGCACACTATTGAGGAAGAGAATCATATTTTCACACTCACTTGTGTTTGACAACAGTTGATAATCAGAATAGGGGATACCCTCAATTTTTTTTACAAATAGCAGCGAACAAGCACGATTTTCAAACCTGTTTGGTTTGCTTGGTTAGCTAGCTAGCTAATAGTCAATGCCATGGCAAGCAAGGTAGGATCTAAGCTAGCTAGCTAGCCTGTTATGCTAGCAACTACGCCTACCGTTTAGCTAGATAACTAACGTCAGCAAGCTAAATACAAGGCTCTGAGTCTGGCTGGCACTGGCAGGAGTATGGGGTAACATTAGTTACAGCATGGTGAGGGTGAATTAAATTCTTCAACTTGCTAGCTAGCAACATTAGCAAAGCTAGCTGGAGTTATATATTGGCTACCTAGCAACATTACATCATTTCTGGAGGCAGTGTAAACACAATTTGTGTTAGCCCACCAAGGCCAGCCCAACCTGGGTTGACTTCAAAGTCCCAATGGAAACGGGGATTAAGCCAGTTCCAATGTGATCGGTACCCCTCCCCATGGCCCTAATTACCCCTTCAATGTTTGCAGATCTGTAAGGTGAAAGCAATACGGTTGAAGCTTTACCACAAAACCTCTCACACCTATACAGACTCTTCAGACATGCTAACATCAAGGGATTAGTGCCAAGGGGGAGGGATAGGGAGCAATTTGAGACTGGTGGATAGACATAGCGAAATAACTACTGGCCTACACAGTTATTGGACAAGTTACAAACAAAATAATTTCCTCAATTCTGGGAGGCTTATTACAAGTCAATGTCCGACTTGTGAGAGCGGGAGAGGAGATTGCCGATTTCATCAACTAGCGCTTTGAATTGCAAATGTTCTATCTAATATTTATGTGTGAAGCTAATGATTAGGCTCAGACAGGGATTGGCTCGTAGGATATGTGTATGCAGACTGCAGAGCACACACACTCTTCCGGTCGATCTTCAGTAGTTCTGTGGAAGGGCTGCAATCATGTCTGTCTGATAGTAAAGGGTTTTTCTCCCAAACTGAAATCTCCACCGCTATAATGGGGCTGATCTGATGAATACTGGCAGGGATTAAGCTAATTGCTTGATGACTCGCTTCATGTTGTTTCTCTCTGTTGCTGCTCCCCGTAATATCAGCTCCCCCATGAAAAACCTAAGCGAGATGTCACTATGAGTAAGATCTGGTCTGTAGCTACAACCTTTAAGGGGTTTTTGTTGAGAAATGGCCCGTCTTCTGCAACCAAGACGATTCATTAAACCGATGTGCTTTCGATTTGGAGGACTTTGTGTTTGTCTTGAAATTTCCAAAATTGGTACACGGGAGGGAGAACCTCCTCCGTTAGAAGAAGTGCAAGTTGGTTTTGGAATAAGGATTAGGTCTATCTAGTGTCTAATGACCGACGCTGGGGATGAGACGGGGGGAAGGCCAGTGTGTGTTATGATGATGGCAGGAATGCGCAATGCTGGGGAGCCTGGGGTGCCTAAGCCAGCTCGTCGGGCTGACACGCCCACGCCCCCCCCGTCACGCGCAACAGCGGTTCCATCAGTGTCGGGCCCCAGACCCGACGTCACCACCAACCGGAACGCCAGCACAACCCGATGCTTCGTATGATGGCTTCTGCATTCTGTAAGGATCGACGCCGGGGATGAGAAGCAGGTACGGGGAGTTAAACATTTAATGCGGAACAGACCGGTAACAGGACAGGAACAGAGTCAGCACACTGGTATATAAAGACATACAAACATTAATGCAGAAGCCGGGAACAGAGCAGGGAACCAGACAGATATAGGGAAGGTAAGGGAGTCCAATAATCGCTGATGCGCATGAAGGCGGGAAGGCAGGTGTGCGTAATGATGACGGCAGGTGTGCGTAATGATGATGGCAGGAGTGCGCAATGCTGGGGAGCCTGGTGCCCTTGAGTGCCAGGGGGGAAGAGCTGGAGCTGGCGTGACATAGTGTAGTGGTTCCCAACCAGTGTACAATCACTTATAAAAGTGGCCTGTGGAATGCACATGGAATTTTGACTTGGGGGCACTAGTGCCGGTCAGATAATACATTAAATGGCACATGGTTACAACTGTATCGTTGTCTCAATTCCAGTGCGCTCAGGCTGTTATTACATTTGTATCATTTGAGGGGTGTGTAGTAATTTGTATCTTTTTTTTTTTCATCTGTGAAAACCATTAGCAAAGGCAAGTCTGATTTAGGTTTAGTCAGTCATTTATTTCTTAATACATGGCTCTGGGCTTAGCTCTACCACAGCCTCTGCCATAGAAACAAACGGAGCATGACATTGTGTCCGTGGTTGCAGCTTTATATTGCCTAAAACCGCTCGTCTGTAGCTCAAACTGTTCAAAACTAAAGACCTATTTTACCAGAGCTACATTTTCTTCTTGGTGCATATTTACAGAATACTCTTACAGGGGTACACACAAATTAACATGAGTAAGGAACTATCAAAACGATGAAAATATTTCAGATAAGATGAGATGGTCATTACAACTAAATAAATTGAAAAGGGACATTTTTAGGTGTGCTGCAGAATTTTGTATTCCATCTCCCTCCCTTCTTCCTTTATACATCCTTCCATTTCCTGTGTCCCCCACTAACCACCCCATCCGCTTTGTTCCCTTTGTAGGAGTGGATAGCTACAGGGAGGACCCTGGGGCAGGTGGCTTTGAGCCAGCTGGCCACGGTCAACTTCCTGTCCCTTGACTGTGTGGAGACCAGAGCCAGCTCTCTGAGCCTGATGGGGAAGTGCCTGAGGCTGCTAGCCATGCAGAGAGACCCACTCTACCCCTTCACCCTCTGGGATGGACACAACCTGGTACAGACACTGACAGACAATACCAAAACAGTAAAAATTGACTAAAAGTAACTTTTAGGGGGGCTCAAAGTGACTTTTAGAGATGTCATTCCTCTTCACAAAAATCTAAGCGCTCAAAAAAGATTGTCAGCGTTCATGACCAGATTGTAAACTAATCTTGATTCTATGAACAGGAGGAGGACCAGTCAGAGTCTAAAGCCAGCCCTGAGGAGGAGGAGTTAACCAGAGAGAATAGCCTAGAGTCAAGCAGAACGGAGCCCAGACAGTACGCAGCCAAATGTGCTGAGTTGCAGGTACTGTATAGTCTACCCGGAACCTTTCCTCCACTTTAATCTGGTGTCTTTAGACAAATCTAGTCTTTCTTATCTTCAACAGAAGTCACTTTCTTGGCTAGTCTTGATATACTGTAAAAGACAGTCTTTATTTTAAAAGTAATCTTGGTTACCCAGAAGTAAAATTCTCTCTTGAAAGTTTGTTGTTTCCTGTTTTACTTCTGGGGGAACAATTGTGATTATCTTTTTGCAAATCAGTGATGGAAAAGGTACCCAATTGTCATACTTGCGTAAAAGTAAAGATACCTTCAAAGAAAATTACTAGTATTTGGTTTTAAATGTACTTAAGTATCAAAACTAAATGTAATTGCTAAAATATACTTAAGTATCAAAGGAAAAGTATAAATCATTTCAAATTCCTTATATTAAGCAAACCAGACGTTTTTTTATTTACGGATAGCCAGGGGCACACTTCAACACTCAAACATAATTTACAAATGAAGCATTTTTGTTTAGTGAGTCCGCCAGATGAGAGGCAGTAGGAATGACCAGGGATGTTTTCTTGATAAGTGCGTGAATTAGACAATTTTCCTGTCCTGCTAAGCATTCAAAATGTAACCAGTACTTTTGGGTTTCAGGGGAAAATGTAAGGATTAAAAAGTACATTATTGTTTTTAGGAACATAGTGGAGTTAAAGTAATATAAATAGTAAAGTACAGATACCCCAAAAAACTACTTAAGTAGTACGTTAAAGTATTTTTACTTAAGTACTTTACACCACTGGTGCAACGGAAGGAAGCGAAGTCTCCTCCCTCGCAAATGGAAACTCTTGGCCAAATCCCTCCCTTCCACTAATATCACCCGTGTTTATCATGGCCAAAAAGGAAATGTTTTTGTTTAATGAATTTTTACAATACAGCCAATTTTGACTTTGTGGCTGTGGAATCTGGTGGAAACCGTTTATCATCCTCACACGGGCTTGAAAATCACCGCACCAGTTTAAGCACCGCCTTCGTCCAATCCTGATTCATCCAAATAATCAATGACGAAAACCCCAAACCAGGAACTACTTTTGCTCCTAATCACAAAATTCTATGTGCGCTTTGACAGATTCTCGCCGTTTCATCTGTCCACGAGAGATTATATTAAAGGTAATCTAAGAAGGTCAAGTCCATCCAGAAATGTTACTCTGAAGTTGGTGCAATAGATTAATAGCAGCAGGTGGCATTATGATAGCATGGTGGCATGCACAACTTGTAGCTACTTGTTTTCTCTCTCTGTTTGTGTGTGCGCGTGTGTACGTGTGCTTGTGTATTCCAGAGAAGAAGACGTTCTGCCCAGCAGCTTCTGGCTCAGGCCAGTGAGACTTTAGCACAGGCTGTCAGCCTCTCCCTCCAACACAAACTCCCCAGCTCCATCCTCTCAGAAGCCTGTCTCAATATGCTGGAGTGTCACGGCCAGTTTGACCCCTGTGCCACTGGTCAATACCTGGCCCTGCTCCAGGTACAGTACGTACAGTTGAAGTCGGAAGTTTACATACACTTAGGTTGGAGTCATTAAAACGTGTTTCTCAACCACTCCACAAATGTCTTGTTAACTAACTATAGTTTTGTAATTTTTCCAACAATTCTTTACAGACAGATTATTTCACTTATAATTCACTGTATCACAATTTCAGTGGGTCAGAAGTTTACATACACTAAGTTGACTGTGCCTTTAAACAGCTTGGAAAATTCCAGCTTCTGATAGGCTAATTGACATAATTTGAGTCAATTGGAGGTGTACCTGTGGATGTATTTCAAGGCCTACCTTCATTCTTAAAGTAAAGTGGTGATCCTAACTGACCTAAGACATGGATTCTTTTTTTTTTTTTACTAGGATTAAATGTCAGGAATTGTGAAAAACTGAGTTTAAATGTATTTGGCTAAGGTGTATGTAAACTTCCAACCTTAACTGTATGTGTGTAGGGAGGGGTGTTTGTGTACATGTGTACATGCATGTGTATGTCTGCGTGTCTGCCCATATGTGTGTGCGTAGTTATAGGTTGTCTTGGTCACTGTAAGATGTTGTGTCACAGTCGAAATGTTTGTGTGTTAGTGTCCCTACTCCCCTTAAATTAGATATTGTGTGCTTTTGCTAATCTCTGTTAATCTCTATTCCCAGAGCTGCTCCTGCACGGCTATGATGGCTGACATTCTAAGATCTGCTTGCACTGACTCTCGTGTGTCCCAGCTCTCTGCGCTACTCAACCTACACAGCAACCTGCTCCCTTCACAGGAGGAGACCCCCACTAGTCTGCTGAAGGGAGTGGAGGACTCACTCAATGTCCTCTCCAAGGTATCGTCCCACAAAACACCCTCAATACAACAGATGTTTTCTAGGCAACATAGAGATTCACTTGAGCACCCATTACTGGTTCCCCATGAATGTATTGCAATAGATTAAATATGCCTTGTTTTGTTTCACACATTGAACGCCATGTGGTCTCTCTGTGATGTATCCATCTATCTTTCTTATCTGGCTAATTGCCCTTTAGAGTGTGTTCATTACAAGCTTTGGATAAAGAGTCTTTTTTTGCATTTCAATTATGTATCAACATAAATAATGTGCTCAGTATAAACGTGTAAAAAAATGTATGAACATGTATCAAATCTGTGCCCAGGCCTACAGCCACCTGACCATCAACCCAAGTCACCTGAGTCTCCTGGGAGAGCTGCCCTCTAACCTGAAGATCCTGCTGCTTCAGCACACACAAGACAGGTACATGTCAACGGGGGCTTTTAGTCTGTCTACCGTGTGTCAGACACACACAAGCCCACGAGTCTAATCTGTCCCCATCTGTTACACTGGCTCACGGTCGGCCATTTTATGGCCGCGTGGTCACATTTCACATTAGGTTAGTTTACATACATTTTCTGGAGCTGAAGTGGCCTGGTTGCAATACTTGATGACGCCACAAGAGGAATAGTCTCATCCTATGTCCTCTGAAGAATCAGCACAATCGGGCTCCTGCTATACCATTTAACATACTTTACTGTAAATGCCAAACATACTTTACTGTAAATGCAACCCATACATATAAAGTTCTGTCATGACACGGCAAATAGGTGAAATGTGTGTTCTTTTTTAGGTCAACTCTCTATGGAGCTTTCTATGAGAGGAGCAAACTTACAGAGAGTCAGAGAGGGAAGGCCATGCAGGTTTCTGGTGAGGCTTCTCAACCTTTGTGATATTTTCATGTAGTACATGTTCAGTTGGTGGTAACCAGTAGCATGCTTGCATTTCTGGAATAAGAAGATGGATGCCAACCTTTTTAAAGGTTTATTTGTGTGTGTGGGTGGGATTTTCATTGCTATGATATGCAATTCGTTTTTTAAGACTAGGCAAATATTCCATTGATATGCTGCAGCAATGCACAAGTGTAATCAGCATTCAGAATTAAACTATAAAGAAATAAATCATTCCATCGTAACATTGAGTACGGCCGGGTCTCTCCCTAACAACAGTGCCCATGAAAAGTTGAGAGCTAATTTAGACAGAGACACATGCAAAGATGAACACTGAATAGTAAGATACCTGGACACGGAGCCTTTCACCTTTCGTCTGCAGCTGCTAGCCAAGCATGGGAATAGCAGATTTTCTAATTCCAAAAAACAAAGTAACGTTTGCGTATTACCTCCTCAAATGACCTTTCTGTAGGCTCTGCTGTTCGAAAAGGCACAGGCTAGCATCTGGGCTTGTTTTGGGAGAATGAGATCAAATACGTTCAACACAAAGAAGAGACTGGGAGGGATGGAGAGACGGGGTTCGTACGGTCTTGAAAATCCTGGAAAAGTAATGGAATTTTTTTATTCTGTTTTCCAAGCCTGGAAAAGTAATGGAATTTTTTTATTCTGTTTTCCAAGCCTGGAAAAGTAATGGAAATTAATTTCACAATTTCTGTTAATTCAATTTATTTAGGCACAGTTTTTAAATATTTTATGAATCAGATAAAAATCAACATATCATCCTGGATCAGAACCACACTGTGTTTGCGAGCATCACCTGCGTGTGTGCGAGACGAGTGGGCCGTTGCTCAAAGAGAGAGAGACAGTCGGACATTGCAGCAGGTAGGCCTAGCCTATAAAATATGATAGAGAACAGACCAATTCAAAACAAACTTGTACCCTCTAGTTAACTGTTTAGCGATTGATAGCATGTATTAATGTTTTCGTCATGTCCCAAAAAACCTTCCACCGACATTTGTGAATAATCTTTTTAACGATTCATATGATTAATTTAAATGATTCTTTTTGATGAAACGAATAATTCACTTCACCATTGTATTAGTTGGGATCCAGTTCAATCGTGGTGAATCGAATCATGTGAATCAAAATAATAAAATGTGAATCGTGAACATTAATTTTAGGAAAGAATATTAGATTTAGCCTTTCTTTTGGATTATCTGGTTTATTGGGCATCCAATGTATGGGACATTGCAACTCAATAGATGCTTGTCAGCCTGCAAAGTAAATACTTCTAAAGTAGCTAAGATAAATATTTGAAAAAGAAAAGGCGAGGAGCTCAGATGCAAAAATGTAATAACAATGTTTTGACAGCCAATATGTCTTCATCAGGCTATAGGCTAAGATAAATATGACTAAACTATAGAATGTTTATTTCCTGAAGAAAATGTATGTGCCTGCTTCAGCAGAATAAAAAGATGTGTAGCTTACCATAGCCATTTGATCTTTGATATATTGAATGAGCACATTATTTAAAAAGGCATTAAACATATTTGATTGTATTGTTGCAATGTTTTCCATCAAGGGTGGTCAACCATCCTCCAGGAGATTGAATGGGTGTGCAAGCTTTTATTCCGGTTCCCCTCTAACAAACCACATTTAAAAAATTAGCTGGTCAACCCGGACCTTTATAAACTAGCTCTGATGTCCTTGAGCAGGGCTTTATCAAAAGCTTGCACAACCAGTAGCTCTCCAGACTGAGTCTTGACCACATTTGTTTTATACAGTTGCCTAACTACTTTGTGGGGGGTTAAGTGCCTTGCTCAACAAAGGAGATGGTACATGGGATCAGAGAGCAGCCACCCATGGTGTCGATACCACATTATTCTTACTTTTTTTATACGTACATAGAGACGCTGCCAATTGCTGGTCATGGAAATGTGGTTAAAAGTCATGGAGAACTCATGGAATTCTATGAGGGAGGGGGAGAGGGAGAGATTACAGAGGCTGTGCTGTTCTTTTGTTGTAGGTATGCTGGTCTGTACCAGGGTCGCCAAGGTTGCTGTCCACCCCAGGGCTCTGCTTGATCTCCAGGACAGAACACAAGCCTTCAAACGCGAGACCAAACACAACTTCTTGAAAGAGGCGCATTGGCTTGGCAATGAGGGCAGTGCGGGGAGCGAGCGTCACATTCACCCAGTAGGTCACGAACCCTCTACAACCCCTTTATGAACCCACTACGACCCTTTGTGACCCTTTGACTTGGCTGTGCAAGTAACATTTTTAATTGGTCGCATCAATGCGAGCTGCAAATTCTAGCTGGCCACTTCAGTCGAAACATATTTGGGGGGCGGCTAAAACCATGATTTGGTCGAACATTAGCTCAAACAAGATAGCTCAGATGTGCTAGTGCTTTTAGATTTTTTTTAACAACATTCAAAATGCAATCGCATGGAATAAACGGTTTGAACACACATACTGTTGTGACTGTTAAAGAGAGGAGGGTCTCAGCTTCCTGTAGGTATTACGTTTATTTCTCATCTGTCAATATTGACTGTATTAGCACCTTTTTTAACCGTCTATATGGGTTTGAGAAATACGGAGCGCAGGAAGTGTGCATCTGCCATTTTCAGTGATTTCATTGGCTAGTATGCTTAATACATTTTTTTTTTAAAGCTGAGTTACTGTATCTAGAAACAGGTGCATGGGAATAATGTGATTCCTTCAAAGAAAAGAGAAACCCGCATCATACATTTTATTAAATCTTTTGTGTTGGCCTCTTGGCCTTCGTCAGAGCTTTGAGCTTTAATCAGTGACACGAGCAAGATTAACTTTTTTTTTTAATACATTACATGTACTGTATTGGTACACAAAAATGATTAACCAAAATAATCTCTATTGAACAAAAGGAATCTGCAATTCTGGAGCCCAATAGCCTAATTGTCAACCCAAAATTCATGACAATCACTTTTTCAGATTGCACACAAATATATCTTGATCATGCATTCCTGCTTGGACATGTTAAAATCAACTTATTTCTTTAAACATACCATCTAGGTAGCACTGTGAATAACTTTATGAGATGATTGCAAAAAATATATATATTGCATGATGCCTCAACAACATTATTTTTTTATTTATTTTTATTTCATATTTATTTAACCAGGTAGGCAAGTTGAGAACAAGTTCTCATTTACAACTGCGACCTCGCCAAGATAAAGCAAAGCAGTTCAACACATACAACAACACATAGTTACACATTGGAGTAAACAAACACTCAGTCAATAATACAGTAGGGAAAAAAACAAATCTATATACAATGTGTGCAAATGAGCTAGGATAAGGAACATAAGGCAGTAAATAGGCCATGGTGGCAAAGTATCTACAGTATAGCAATTTAACACTGGAATGGTAAATGTGCAGTAGATGAATGTGCAAAGTAAAAATACTGGGGTGCAAAGGAGCAAGATAAATAAATGACTACGGGTGCAGTGATATCTGTGAGCTGCTCTGACAGCTGGTGCTTAAAACTAGTGAGGGAGATACGTGTCTCCCAGTTTCAACGATTTTTGTAGTTCGTTCCAGTCATTGGCAGCAGAGAACTAGAAGGAAAGGCGGCCAAAAGAGGAATTGGCTTTGGGGGTGGCTTTGGTGCGACCAAATCATGACCTGGTGCCACCAACTGAAAATGTTAGTGGCCCTGCTCTATTACCCCTCAACAAACCCTCTACAACCCCTTGTTCTCTTTTTCTCTATTAAAATGATCGACTGGCCTGAATTTCTCTCTTCCCTCACTTTCTGACGATATCGGATTTTAATATCCAAATATTGTTCAAGTTATGTAGGTCTGTGTAATCGTTGTTGATTTTACATGTCAGCTAGGCTTTTACTTTTTGTCCCTGTATAGAAATCGAACTCAGAAGAGAAATTGGAATCTCATTTCAAAGCCCTTGTACAAGACATGGAGGACTATTTGTGTCCAATCCTTTCTCAGTTTGACTTCTCATGCTTCAGGTAAGTCAGTACAGGTCCAGATATTGTCCTGTATTGTACAATGGTCATTTTAGGGTAAAACAATTTTCTACAGTTTTCTTAGCTGTACTGGGAGGTCAAAAACATTCTGCTGCTGAGTTCTGTTTATTGCAGAACTTAAACTTAACCCAACACCTTACCCTAACCTTAACCAATTGGGATTACTTACTGTACCTAAGACTCTTTTCTTGGCTAAACCACTCAACCAATCACATTGTTTCTGCTCTTGAGGCGGAGCTGCCCTGGGAAAAAGATTGAATAAGGAAAACTCCAATGCAGTTGATTTTGTCTACAGTTCATCATAGAGCTGGGCGATATGGGCAAAAATCCATATTGCAATAAATTGCCTGAATTAATGCATTAACGATAAATAGAACGATAAGACTATAACATTAATGTGCAACACATTTATTTTTTATCCTTTAAACTACTACTAGCAATTGGATGGTTGTAGCCGTCAATTGTCCCATTAACATCACCCATATTAGCAAACTTATTTCATTTCAAACTTCTCTAGTATAGGCTATGATCGGTATGCTCAGTTTTGATTATTTTCTGTTTATCTTCCCAGGTCTAGTTCAGCATGTCTGACTTATTCATGTGTTGTATCAGCTAGACATACACATTGCAAGATATTAAAATGAGTCTTTGTGTCAGTGTGGCCTGTGAACTTTTTCTCTCTCTCTCTGTGTGTTTGGTTTTACTATCCTTGTGGGGAACAGGAGTCCTCACAAGGATAGTAAAACAAGGGACATTCTGTTTTTCATCTGACACATTGGTGCAGCTGGCGTCCGGGTTAAGCGAGCGGGTCTTAAGAAGCGCTTCTTGGCGGGCCATGTTTCGGAGAACGCTTGACTCGACCTTCACGTCTCCCGAGCCCGTTGGGGAGTTGAGGCGATGAGACAAGATCGAAATCATGAAATTGTGGAGAAAAGTTTTAAAAAATGTATTTAAAAAAATTAGGTTTAGGGGTTTAGGGTTAAGGATAGGGTTAGGTTAATGGTTATGCTGGGGAGGTATATCGTATATTATAAACTGGGTGGCTCGAGCCCTGAATGCTGATTGGCTGACAGCCATCGTATATCAGACCGTATACCACGGATATGACAAAGCATTTATTTTTACTGCTCTAATTACGTTGGTAACCAGTTTCTAATAGCAATAAGGCACCTCGGGTTTGTGGTATATGGCCAATATACCACGGCTAAGGGCTGTATCCAGGCACTCCGCGTTGCATCATTTTAATTTCACCTGTCACATTATTTTACATTATGAAGCTTACCGTACTTCCCCAGAACAGTTGAGCCAGTCACGTGTTTGTTTGTAAAGAGCACAACGGGAGAAGGCAGGAGCTGGTGAGTCCATAGCATTCTATTTCTATCGGCGAGTCTCTTGTGTGGCGCACATGAGGTATTTATTTTATTTTTATTTAACCTTTATTTAACTAGGCAAGTCAAGAACAAATTCTTATTTACAATGACGGCCTACCCCGGCCAAACCCTAACCCCGAGGAGGACGGGCCCACTCCCATGCACGCACACTCACACTCACAAACATGCATACCAGTGGAGGCTGGTAGGAGGAGCTATAGGAGGATGGGCTCATTGTAATGGCTGAAATTGAATAAATTACAATGAGCCCTTCCTCCTATAGCTCCTCCTACCAGCCTCCACTGGTATGCATGTTTGTGAGTGTGAGCGTGCGTGCGTGGGAGTGGGTTTCTTTGTGCATGTATGTGTCCGCATGCATCAGTCTGTCTATTTGTCAAGCTAGGTGTCAGCTGTGGTGTTGGTCTGTGTTCTCCGCTTCCTCGTGATTCTCTGGGCCTTGTACATTCATTTCCCCACGGTATCTCTCCTGATCCTCCCTGTCCTTATCTACTTCACTCAGACACCAGACACCATCAATTTCCATCCCGGAGTCCATCCGGCCCAAAGAAAAGGAGGAGAAAGCAGGCCCAGATAAAGGTCTAGCGGGTGCGTATTGCTTTTCCCAAAAACTGATATATACAGTGTATGGATCAGGGGACTGATGTTCAGAATCCGGAGAGTGCTTGATGTGTTGTAATGTACTGTACTGTACCTGCGCATTGCTTGTGATTAGCCCCACAGCTGTGTTTACTTGGATTAGATTGAGTTGACGAATTCCCCCCCCCCATCTCCCATGTCTTTTTGATTTTTGTTATACCAGTTTGTTTATTGACCAAATGATGTGCAGTGGAGCCACATCAGCATGTTTTTACAAAAAAGGCAAATGGTATTTAATTCCCTAAACACAATACTAACTGAAATATATATGATGTTCAAATACTTTCTCTAGTGCGAGATACAGTACAGCTATAGTGTATGTAATGGAACATATAACTTACCAAATAGCTAACTGGACCATGGTTTAAGAGACCCATTTCAGATGGTGATTTATACTTTGGATTTTCCTCGCACCATTATATGTATAAGTATACACTGAGTGTACAAAACATTAGGATCGCCTTCCTAATATTGAGTTGCACCTAGGGCTGTGGTGGTCATGACATTTTGTCAGCCGGTGATTGTCAAGCAAATAACTGCCGGTCTCACTGTAATTGACTGTTAATTAACATAACACATTTAGCATCTCCTGGCTTCCACGCATAGACTACAAGCCACTGATGCGGACCTTTGGAACAGCTACATTTTTAAAAGTCTTAATAAATCCATACCCTACACGATCACAATCCATACCCTACACGATCACACCATTATGTATTTTAGACAAGTCTAAAGAAACATGATATGAAGAAAATGTTGTATATTTCAGAAGAACAAAGAAACAGGTCTTCCTATATGCTTAATTATTTATGCAACTTTAGTTGTGATCAAAACATATAGCCCAACGTTTGAATTTGTAATACATTCTAAGGCTGCATGAAAGGCATGAGCTCTGTTGTTATTTGCGCAGGTTGCACACATTTCATCAGTCTCTTATTCGCAACACTTGATAATGCCGATTTTCCCGGCGGAATCCCCTTTGTGTGGCCGTAATGCCCCTTAAAAAGATCCATGTCTTTTGCGGCCAACGGCCGTTGTAAAGTGGATTAATGTGCTTAAATTTAAGAAGTTATTTGGCCACTTTTTTGTGATATAAGCCTTACCAAAACAAATAAGACTATGGGCTAGGTTACATGAGGTGTGTGACTATAATTTGAAAAATTTGCAAAAAAAGCCATGCTCTGTTTCTTGCCTTACTGCACACAACCTGGGAATCATTCACAAGTGATACATTATATCATTCACAATCGAGTTAGCAAGTTTGGTAGGCTACTAATGACCATCAGCAGCATCAGTGCTTGGAGAAGCCTAATTACAGTGACTACACGGTCACATGGAATTTGACTTCCTTCATGGCTCGTGACTGCCTGTGTGGAGGTAATACGGTCACCGTAACAGCCCTAGTTGCATCCCCTTTTGCCCTCAGAACAGCATCAATTAGTCTAGGTGTTGAAAGCATTCCACAGGGATGCTGGCCCATGTTGACGCCAAGGGATGCTGGCCCATGTTGACGCCAATGCTTCCCACAGTTGTGCCAAGTTGGCTGAATGACTTTTGGTTGTAGACCATTCTTGATACACACTGGAAACTGTTGAGTGTGAAAAACCCAGCAGCGTTGCCGTTCTTAACACACTCAAACCCATGCGCCTGGCACCTACTACCATGACCTGTCCAAAGGCACTTACATTTTTTGTCTTGACCAATGGCACACACACGATCAATGTCTCAGGGTTAAAAATCCTTCTTTAACCCGTCTCCTCCCCTTCATCTACACTGATTTGAAGTGGACTTAACAAGTGACATCAATAAGGGATCATAGCTTTCACATAGATTCACCTGGTCAGTCTATGTCATGGAAAGAGCAGGTGTTTCTAATGTTTTGTACTCTGTGTATAAAGTATGTTGTATGGGTTTTGCGATCACATTTTATTTTCACTGTATACCTAATCAGAATGTGTGATTGGCAACAAAATTACTATATATTCACTAATATAAACATTTTTACAGAAAGCTGAGCATATTGTATTGACATTTGTACACTGTGTGTGGGTGTGTGTGCTCACATTAATCTGTGTCTGTTTGTGTGAACAGTGGGGTCTCCTGCAGAGCTCGGGGAGTATGTCGTGCTCCTGGCTGACTGGATGCTCATGGAACTACCTCTGGAAGCGTTGGCAATCCTGCAAGAAGAGGGGCTGAGCTCTGTATCTCGTGACTTCTCACTGCAACTCCTCCACACTCGCCTGCAGAGAGAGGAACCAGGTGAGGGGTTACACACACACACAAATGGAGTTCTTAGTTGCAAGTATAGTTTTCATTCTATTTCATTTCAAAACACAGCAAATTTTCATTAGCATGTCTACACTAGTAGTATTAAAGGAAGACTCAGCGATATGACGTAGATGCAGAAAGTAAACAGCATAATCAGTCAGTTTCTGCAACAACTGAGAGCATTGAAGCGCGAGGCTCAACTTCTCCTCAGTTTTGTTGCGCTGGCTACCACACTGTGAACAGAGTGACACAAATCCATACACATGCACAGATACTGTGTGAGGCGGTGTGCGAGCGAAGTGTTGCCTCTCACTCATTTAAATAATTGCAGAGCACCAAATTCAAATTACAGAAATACTCATTTCAAACATTCATGAAAATACAAGTGTTGCACACCATTCAAAAGCTTAGAATCTTGTTAATCTAACAGCGTTGTCAGATTTCAAAAAGGCTTTATGGCGAAAGCATAACATAGCAGAGGTGTCACAAAGCTCAAAAATAGCATAAAATAAATTGCTTACCTTTTGAAGATCTTCATCTGATGGCATACCCAAGCATACTGGTTACACAATAAAAGGTCCTTTTGTTCGATAAAGTCCCTTTTTATATCCATAAAGCTCCGTTTGGTTGGCGCGTTTTGTTCAGTAATCCACCTGCCCAAAGGCGTTCATCCATGCAGGCAAACAATATCCCAAAAGTACCGGTAAAGTTCTTAGAAACAAGTCAAACAGCGTTTCTAATCAAAACTCAGATACCCTAAAATGAATAAACTATAATATTTCAGACAGAACATAGCACTTTTTCTGTTCTATTCATCAGGCTAAGAGCCCGCTGACTGTTACTGGCAAAATCCATAACAGTACACTTGACGTGACCTCAGCAAGACCTTCTCTAACTCCATGGTTTTTCAAGATAAAAGCTTGAAACCTTTTTCTAAAGACTGTTGACATCTAGTGGAAGCCATAGGGACTGCAATCTGGGATCTATTCCCCTATATAACCAATAAGCCTTAAATTGAAAACGGGTCACCTCAAAAAATCCCACTTCCTGGATGGCTTTTGCACGGGTTTTCGCCTGCCATATCAGTTCTGTTACACTTCAGAGTGTTTTCTATCCAAAGTTACTAATATCCTAGCTTCTGGGCCTGAGTAACAGGCAGTTTACTTTGGGCACGTTTTTCATCCAAACTTCAAAATACTGCCCCCTAGCTTAAACAGGTTAAGTTAGTTTATCACACATGCATAAATTAGGCAGCTTGCAAACATTGCAAGTGCAAATTAGCGTCTAAGTCCGTCCAGAGGGTTTTGTACTCTACTTTAATCTATTTTTACCCCTCCATCCAATTGGCAAAGCTTCATTAAACTTTTTGGAATACTAATGATGTTTTCATAACATTTGTTCAGGCAGGATTAACACCCTCCCCCCACTGTAATCTCATTAAACCTCAGTTGGAATGACTTTGACAGTGGTTGCATGGCTACAACGCTCTATTCCAGCCATACTCAATAGGCGGACTATAATAGTCTGGATCCAGACCTACAATGTTAAGAAACACAGTCGGGCTTTAAACTTACTGTTGAGTTAAACTTACTGTAATAAAAGAATGCAAAAGAAGCAATTATCGAAATCAACTAGCCCATTTTTTAGCTAGTTAAGTTAGGCAAACCAGCTATCTAAACCATGTAGTTATCATGGTCAGATTCTCTGCTGAGGCCCCTATTTGATTTGGTTGTAATGTTTGAGTCACTCAGATATCATATAAACACACATAAGACATGGCAAAATGTGTAGAATTGCAGTAAATAATCTTTAAAGCGGCAAAATGTTCTCTCTGCCAAAAAGAGGGTTGTGAACAATTTGTGTCAAGTTGTATCGCATGCACAAGTACAGTGAAATGCCTTGCAAGCTTTACCCAAAGTGCAGCAATCAATGTCAAAATAGTATAACTAATAAAAATATATATTAGGCGAAAGTGGTGGGTAGCAGGATCAATAATAGTGAACAGTATGGCAGCAACTTAAGGGTGGGCATTTTACATTTACATAAGTATTCTGACCCTTTACTCAGTACTTTGTTGAAGCATCTTTGGCAGCGATTACAGCCTTGAGTCTCCTTGGGCACCTGAGCTCAATTTCGAGTCTCATCGCAAAGGGTCAGAATATTATGTAAATAAGGTATATATATTTTTTTTTTCACATGTATTTTTTTTTAATCAATTTTAGAATAAGGCTGTAACATAACAACATGTGGAAAAAGTCTGAATACTTTCCGAATGCACTGTATGTGTATTAAAGTAGTACAAAGTTTAGTATTTGGTCCCATATTCCTAGCGCGCAATGATTACATCAAGCTTGTGACTCTACAAACTTGTTGGATGCATTTGCCGTTTGTTTTGCTTGTGTTTCAGATTATTTTGTGCTCAGTAGAAATGAATGTTAAATAATGTACTGTGGCATTTTGAAGTCACTGTTATTATAAATTAGAATATTATATATTTTTAAACACTTCTACATTCATGTGGATGCCATGATTACATTTAGTTCTGACTGAATCGTGAATAATGATGAGCGACAAAGTTAGAAACACAAATAATATACCCCCAAGACATGCTAACCTCTCACATTACCATTTTGGGGGTAGGATATATGTGTGCGTCTGTAACTTTCTCACTCTCACTTTTGTTGGTGGGAGAGGGCAGAGTGGAGTGCAGTTGAGATTGTGTCGTCTGTGGATCTTTTGGGGCGGTATGCAAATTGGAGTGGGTCCAGGGTGTCCAGGATTATGTGTGCCATTACCAGCCTTTCAAAGCACTACATTACAGATGTGACTGCTACAGGGCGGTAATCATTACGCCGATAAATTACAATATCCATCCGGACCTTTGCCGCCTAGGAAATTTGTGTGACCGGACCTTCTCCAAAAGTATTTGAGTACCCCTGCTCTATTCTTTTCTGATATGGTCTGCGTATCCAAATTAATTTGTAATTTGGTTGTAAAATTCACGCAACAAGTGAACTTACATTTATATCTGGGAAGGTAATTCTGATAATGACGCAGAGAAATGTGAGCCTAACATTCTTGTGGATACAATAAAATAAGTGTCAGATAGTGTTCAATCAATATATTTTATGTGCAAGCTGCAGTGTCTATCCAACAAGTGATGTACTGCACATAGATCATGATGCTCTTACAAACAGTACCAGTCAAAAGTTTGGACACACCTACTCATTCAAGGGTTTTCTTTATTTTTACTATTTTCTACATTGTAGAATAATAGTGAAGACATCAAAACTATGTTGTAACCAAAGAACTGTTAAACTTATCCAAGTATATTTTATATTTGAGATTCTTCAAAGTAGCCACCCTTTGCCTTGATGACAGCTTTGCACACTCTTGGGATTCTCTCAACCAGCTTCATGAGGAATGATTTGAAGGAGTTCCCACATATGCTGAGCACTTCTTGGTTGCTTTTCCTTCACTCTGCGGTCCAACTCATCCCAAACCATCTCAATTGGGTTGAGGTCAGGTGATTGTGGAAGCCAGGTCATCTGATGCAGCACTCCATCACTCTCCTTCTTGGTCAAATAGCCCTTAAACCAGATGGGTTGGCGTATCGCTGCAGAATGCTGTGGTAGCCTTGCTTGTTAAGTGTGCCTTTAAATTCTAAATAAATCAGTGTCACCAGCAAAGCACCATCACACCTCCTCCTCCATGCTTCACTGTGGGAACACATGCAGAGATCATCCGTTCAGCTACTCTGCGTCTCACAAAGACACGGCGGTTGGAACCAAAAATCTCAAATTTGGACTCATTAGACCCAAGGACAGATTTCCACCAGTCTAATGTCCATTGCTCGTGTTTCTTGGCCCAAGCAAGTCTCTTCTTCTTATTGGTGTCCTTTAGTAGTGGTTTCTTTGCAGCAATTCAACCATAAAGGCCTGATTCATGCAGTATCCTCTGAACAGTTGATGTTGAAATGTGTCTGTTACTTGATCTCTGTGAAGCACTTATTTGGGCTGCAATTTCTGAGGCTGGTAACTCTAATGAACTTATCCTCTGCAGCAGAGGTAACTCTGGGTCTTCCTTTCCTGTGGCAGTCCTCATGAGAGCCAGTTTCATAGTAGTGCTTGATGGTTTTTACGATTGCACTTGAAGAAACTTTCAAAGTTCTTGAAATTTTCCAGATTGACTTAAAGTGTCTTAAAGTAATGATGGACTGTCATTTCTCTTTGCTTATTTCAGCTGTTTTTGCCATAATATGGACTTGGTCTTTTACCTAATATGGACTTGGTATTTTACCAAATAGGGCTATCTTCTGTATACCACCCCTACCTTGTCACAACACAACTGATTGGCTCAAACACATTAAGAAGGAAAGAAATTCCACAAATTAACTTTTAACAAGGCACACCTGTTAATTTAAATGCATTCTAGGTGACTACCTCGTGAAGTTGGTTGAGAGAACGCCAAGATTGTGCAAGGCTGTTATCAAGGCAAAGGGTGGCTACTTTTGAAGAATGTCAAATATAAAATATATTTTGATTTGTTTAACACTTTTTTTGGTTACTGCGTTATTCCATATGTGTTATTTCCTAGTTTTGATGTCTTCACTATTATTCTACAATGTAGAAAATAGTAAAAATAAAGAAAAACCCTTGAATGAGTAGGTGTGTCCAAACTTTTGACTGGTACTGTAGATCATGAGGCTCTTACACCCACCACTTTTTTGGTAAACAGGGATTGGCTGGAAAATGTTACATGCTCAAATTCATAGACAGAGCTATGGATGCAAGGGATGACCGTCCATGAGATCCAAATGATAGTTTTAAATGTGTTTTGAGCCTATGCAGTGTTTGTTTACTAAATTAAGATTAACCTAGGAAAGGAATTTTAACCTATGGAAAGGCATGACATTTTACTTTGGGTGTTCATACTGCCACCACCATTTTATTTATACCGAATGAAAACATGTTATTTCATCCAAGTAGTTGTATGAAATGACATTGAAATGTGTGTTAGATTGCCTTAGATGTGACAGTAGGAAGATTTGGATGTTCAAGGTGAGTCACAAATTCTTAATACTGCATACTGTATGTTTACAGTTTTGGATGTGAAATATTGAATTGAGCAGATTCTGATCATCAAGGTCTTGAGTCACTCATCTCCTTGTAGCTCCTGGGCTCAAAGTCTCTGGCATCTCTGGCAATAACACCATTGTCGTTGCAGAGAAATGTTATCAATAGGGCTACTTCATTTTTTTAGATTTGGATTAATGGAATAAGAAATGTATTAGTGGCATTTTGAACAAATAGATCCTGAAAGACAGCCATTGTTTGGTGAAGGACAATGTTTATTGTAGCCTGAAGCATCCACAACTCACCACGAAAATGTAATAATGGACAAGAAAACACTTATTTAAGTACAAATAACTTTACTACTTCACTACTAGTTTTAAACTTGCACATTTCACCTTACATCTAAGAAAACTTAAGTAAATCCTTAAGGCAAAATTCCTGGAAACTATAGGTGAAATGGTTCAATGAAACAGCTCTCCGAAATGCAACAAAAGTCTTTAATTTAACCATTATCTTATTTGTTTGAAACGCAATTTTGTACTGCTACAGTGGTAAATATTAAAATAAAAGCGTATTCCAAATTAAAATAACACCCCCACCTCTCTGTCATGGTTTAAACTAATGACCGTTGGTTCAGGTTCTTTCAATCTTATTCATCTCTCTACTCTGAATGTCTGCCTCTGTCTTGAGCTTTTGCTAGCAAACTTGCAACATTGTATCAACTGGGTTCAGCCTGCTAGTGAACTTGCAATGTTGTTTCAACTGGGCCCCTACAGTTTCCTGCGCAGATGAGCTCAGAACAGACACTGCTGTATTTGTGTCATGTATTTCAGCCCTTTTTCAGGTGTCCCAATTATTTATTTTTTTAAAGGTCCGTTTGTCAGCAAGACTCATTAATTATTTCAGGCTACAAGAGGCCAATGACAATTGTTGAACGTCATTACACTTTTTTATATATTTTTTTTCATGAGGTTTTAAAATGTATTGGTTGACAAGACAAACTAAAAAACACAAACCAGCAGACATTACACAAAATGCACATTTATCCCCCCACCCTCCTCCCCATCTCACTCATAGGACCTGCTTACTTAACTTCTTAGGGAGCGGCTGCATAGGTGACGGTTTTGGAGAGTCTGGCGTGCCCAAAGTAAAATGCCTGCCACTCAGGCCCAGAAAATAGGATATGCACATAATTAGTACTATTGGATAGGAAACACTCTGAAGTTTCTAAGAGTGTTAAAATATCGTATGTGAGTATAACAGAACTGATATAGCAGGCGAAAACTGCAAATCCGGATGGATTTTCCTCAGGCTTTCTTTGTAAATGACCATCTTCTCTATTGTGCCTATTGCATACAATGTTATGTAGGACTGAGACTGCAGTACCTATGGCTTCCACTAGATGTCAACAGTCTTTATACAAAGACTGGGAGTTCTAGGAGTAACCAGAACGGATAGGAACAGGAAGAAGTCAGGGGACCACTTTTGTAAACAAGGTTTGACGCGAGCAAGATTGTGAACGCGCACCACTTTATTTTTCTTTCCTATCGTTCACGTTATCGTCCGGTTTAAATATTACAGCAAATATACACAAAAGGATACCTAAGGATTTGTTTGTAGAAAGTGTATAGGTATAATTTGAATGTGTTCTCTTCACGGTTCAATGGGCGACTCAACGGTGGATTTTATGATCATAACGCGCCAACCAAACTGAGATTTATGGATATAATAAATGACTTTTTCTAACAAAAGAACCATTGGATGTCTTCGTTGGACACTTGGGAAGCCCTCAGCAGAAGTTCTTGAAAGGTAAGGGATTTTATATTAGTGATTTTATCGTTTTTGAGACCAGCGTTGGTTATGGATTTATGCTAATGCATAAAATATGAGAGGGGCTATCCTCAAACAATCAAATGTTGTGCTTTCGCCATGAAGCCTTTTTGAAATCTGACAACGCTGTGATATTGCCAAGAATCAGAGCTTTTGATGACTATGCAACACTTGTATATTGATGAATGTTTAATAATTTAACTTTTGGATTTTGAATTTGGCGCCTCACATTTCACCGGGTAGTGTCGCACCCCACTGCTCCCTAAGTAGTTAAGTACATATATTTAAAGTAATGATTTTATACTGCCAAGTGTTGTAGTTTTGCACCATGCAGTTGAGAGATTGACAGTTTAAATTGAGCTATGTCCATGAATAAATAAATCCATTGTTAATGTGGCAGAGTGTGTTGGGCTTGGCATTGTAAGGCAACCATTCTCTTGGCTGTTGTTAGGCCGGCAAGCCAAATCCTTCTCTGCCTGTATGTTAAGTTCAGTGAAGACTTATCGTTAAACAGTAGCACATTGGCCAGACATGGGATGGGTTTGGACAAAATGCCTGACATTGACGAAGCCACAGATTGCCAAAAGGAGAGAACCTCTGGGCACTCCCAGACCACACATATAGTGGGCAAAGAATAAAGGCCCAGAAATATAATTTAAGATTGGGGAGATTTTGGCCTCCAGAACACTTCCGTCTTTGTAAAGTGGACATTTTTATCCAAGGGCACTTTCCCCTCCATATAATTTTGGAAATCAAAGGGTGCAGTTTCTTCCAATATCCCAGTGGCTGTGAAAGGGGAATCATAGAGCTGTAAAAGTTTATCCGAGGAAGTATGTTCATCTTAATGATGTACATGCCTATCTGAAAAGAGTTTGAATTTTTGCATTGAGACCATCTTTGTAGGTCTGACTCTGCTTGTTTATGAACACTATTCAAATTGGTAGTGATCTGTAAGGACAGATAGATGTCAATGCCTAGGTATTTGAAATGGCTTACTATTGGGATGTCATGGGACATGTAGGTATCTCTTCATTAAGCGGTAATAGTGCAGATTTGGCACAATTAATTGTGTAACCTGAGATTGAACTAAAGTTCTTAAAGATATTGAGAAGGACAGGTAGAGAACGAGGGACATCTCCAACCTATAGTAATATATAATCTGCATAAAGGGAGATATGGTGGTCAGAGTTGTGAGCAGTGATAGGAACATGTGTGGACTGACAGACTGCCTGAGACAGGGGTTCTAGTGATAAAGCAAAGAGTAAGCTGCTGAGAGCACATCCTTGCCTTGTCCTTCTGGCAATGGGGAATTGTTTAGAATATAATTTCCAAAGCCCATACGTTTGAGTACTGCCATTCAAAGTGATCAAAGGCCTTTTCGGCATGAAGTGAAATGAACAGCATCAGGTAGTTCCACATCTGCAGCTGCAGCAATGATGTGTAGCAGTTTGATCATGATGATCTAAATTTGCCATGCAAGGTTCAAGTCTGCTAGCCAATAATTTTTCATATCATTTAACATCTAAATTGAAAAATGATATGGGGCGATAGAATACTGGTGCCATCATTATCGTCATGTTTAACCTACAATTTAGACTAAAAATTGCGAAAAGTATTGTTAATTAGCTTCTGGTCTGTATGGACTATCCCTTCTGTTGATTTGACTGCAATTTTCTTTGCAAAGCCCATTGATCCTTAGTTTCATAGCCAATAACCGTCTGGGCCGTGCACTGTTGAAGTAATCATTTTGACGAGCTTTGTGCATAATAAATTCCGCACGTCTGTATAAAACATGCAGTTCTTTCTTAACCAATTCTATGTCAAGTAAATATTTTGAAGAGGTGTCAGATTGCACTCTGTTGTAAAATGTTTAACTTTGCCTCCAATCGTTTTGCTTTATTAATATTTGCCTTGTGTAAATTAGAAGAGAATAAAGTTGCATTGCTTCTAATAAAGCCTTGAATTGCATCCCGAAGTATGCTTGGATAGTCAACCGATCCTTCATTAATGCTAATGAATTCTGCGAGATCTATTGCAAATTGATGTTTGAAGCTCTTATTTTGTAAGTGGTATTGAAGCACCAGCGAGCTGCAAGGTTCCTGTTAGCACATAAATTAGCCATTTACAAAACGATATTATTATCTGACATACACTGAGTATACAAAACATTAAGAACACCTGCTCTTTCCATGACATAGATTGACCAGGTGAATCTAGTTGAAAGCTATGATCCCTTATTGATGTCACTTGTTAAATCCACTTCAATCAGTATAGATAAAGGGGAGACAGGTTAAAGAATGATTTTTTAAGCCTTGAGACAATTGAGACATGGATTGTGTATGTATGCCATTCAGAGGGTGAATGGGCAAGACAAAATATTTAAGTGCCTTTGAATGTAGTATGGTAGTAGGTGCCAGGTGCACCGGTTTGTGTCAAGAACTGCAACGCTGCTGGATTTTTCACACTCAACAATTTCTTGTGTGTATCAATAATGGTCCACCACCCAAAGGGCATCTAGCCAACTTGACACAACTGTGGGAAGCATTGGTCAACATGGGCCAGAATCCCTGTGGAACACTTTCGACACCTTGTAGAGTCCATGCCCCAACGAATTGAGGCTGTTCTGAGCGCAAAAGTGTGGGGTGCAACCAATGTTCCCTCAAAACAAATTACAGCACTGAGCAAATAATAACAACAATGCAAGCCTATAGATGCATTTTCCTACTCAGTCGTTATTGCTGTAGTGCTTGTTGTAGCGCTGAGTGGAAATGGGAAGAACACGCATTTTAAGGTTCATAAGTGTTGAATACAACGTTTTGACAGTGCTGAGTAAGAACTTAAACATGAACTCACTCGTAAAAACAGCAGCTCTTTGCTGTATTTGTTGTTAGTCTCGCTCTAGTCATTGTTTTAAACGTTTTGAAATCTCAGCATTCAACTTTGCTGTAGCTTTCTTTTATGCCCGCTACATTACTGCAGACACGGTAGTCTGAGCCGTTGGATTGGCCAGCGGAAGGCCTACAGTGCACTTGATTTGCTCTCTGGGCCTGCTGTGAAGGCAGAGTTTGTACGTTCAGACACATAAAATGGTTCAAAATGGCAACAGTTCGCCTACCCTACCCAGCGCAGGGCAGCTGAATCGGGTTCACCTACTGCCAACAGCCCGCGACGAATAATAAAAAAAATAAGAACCCAAGGCTTTATCCTTGTTTTTTTTTTTACAGAAATGTTTGGCGATCGACTAGGAATGTCTTAGAGATCAACCAGTTGGTGACCACTGCTATAGAAAGTTGAGTGAAGTTCAATCTCGTGCTTCTCTCTGAGGGCTGATATTTCTGCAGTCTCGTGGTCTACTGCACGCGAATGCATTAGGTGTTCCGAATGTTTGGTATACTCCGTGTATATTCTGTTTGGACATTGTTTAATATACTGAACAATAAATATAAACACAACATGTAACGTGTTGGTCCCATGTTTCATGAGATGAAATAAAATATCCTAGAAATGTTCCATACGCAAATGTTTGTTTACATCCATTTCTCCTTTGCCAAGATAATCCATCCGCCTGACAGGTGTAGCATATCAAGAAGCTGATTAAACAGCATGATCATTACACAGCCGCACCTTGTGCTGGGGACAGTAAAAGGCCACTCTAAAATGTGCAGTTGTCACACAACATAATGCCACAGATGTCTCAAGTATTGAGGGAGCGTGCAATTAGCAGATAACTAGGCCAATGTAATTTAGGTCATGACACAGTACATCATAGGTTTAGTTACCCTTTAGGAGATGCAGACGGATATGTAGTGGGTTGTGTGCTTGGCTTGAGGAGAGAGGACCTATTCCTTTCAACCTATAGTAAATGTTTTCCTAGAATTGTGACAGAAACATGGCTTCCAATATTCATACCTGCTTAAACTTTAAATGACATCAAAATCATCAATGATCTGTCAGGCTTTGCTTAACTTACCCCGTCTTGCCTCCTTCAGGTTCTGTTTTTAGAACTTAGCCGATGATAATACTACAGCATAACATTTTTCATGATAAGACTTGATTTATTGTTTTATTTATACATGGACATTTGCAGTGTATCTCGCAGCCTGTCTGGATGTAAAACAAGTGTAACAAACATCAGACATGCATTCAACATATTGAACCTATGAAATGGTCTTCATATGTAAAATTACAGTGAGTAAATTGAATTTAAATGTTTTATTGTAGTTCTTTTGAAGGATGATGTTTTTCTTAACCTTTCCGAAAATATGCACATTTGGAATTTCCAAAAGAAAAAGTACTTCATGTTATGTTTGGGCAAGCTTAATTAACTTTAAAAAGGTTAAATCATTTGCATAACACCAGTGGGTGCTCAAAGGTTACAGACTTAAATGAGCAGAGACGTACATAGGGCATTTGGAATCTGGTGTGTGTGTGTGTGTGTGTGTGTGTGTGTGTGTGTGTGTCATGCGTGCACACATGTCGTACTGAGCAGAGATTGCGTGTGGATGAGGGTGGCTGGAGTATATATAAAAAATGTGACATTTACTTTCCACACCTAGGACAAAAATTACCAACATTTTGACATCTATAGTTTACCACTGTGTCAAGAAGATGTAGTGCCTGAAGCACCTTTTGGAAAGCGCTATTTGTTATTCTACGCAGTAGTTTGCATGAAACATGCACAGGATGAATTCGAGCATACAAAAGACTTCCTTTGGGAAAGCAATGGTTATTTTGTTTAGGTGTCTGTCTGTTGTTTCTGGTTTGAATTATAAGGTACATTTACTGAAAAGGAATTCTACAAGGCCTGGCATTTAAGGGTCCAGTGTTTTTGCAGTTCACTAGTTTGCTAATCTCTGTTAACACAGAACTATAATCTTGCTTAATTTGGTCAGACGTAGTCTGTCCGCGAGAGATTACTAGTTTGCTAGTGGTCACTGCAGAAGGAGGTGTTTATGGGTCGTAGGAAGTATTTTAGTTTCTCTATCGTAGTTTCTCTATTCTTTCAGCGTCTTCAATGATACCTAAATGGCATTGTCTTTGGCAATAAACCTGAAAGTAAAGTAAAGTCATTAGGATTTGTCAAAATGCTGTGTAATTTAAACCGCCAGACAACTGCTTCCTTTCTTATTTCTGCATCCTGTTTGTGGCAGTTGAAAATGACAACAAAAAGGAGACCAAAGGTGGAAAGGGAGCCAAGGGGAAGGTAGATCAAAGCAAAGCCATCAAAGTGGTGAGTTCGGTAAATAAATCTGGGCCTGCATTTTTACCTGCCTTCAGCACAGAACATTATTTAAGTCCCCTTGCTCGCTTGTGACTTCTCAATCAATTACATAATGTTTCTGTAATGATCCTGTGTCTTGCTTCTAAATCATATTTATTCCCTGTCACCCTTTCACTCTTGCTCTCTTTCTCTCTCTTCCTCTGCCTCTCTTTCTCCCCCCCTCTCTCGCTCTCTCAATCCCGCCCTCTCTATCTCCCTCTCACTACTCCACTCTCTCACTCCCAAGTCAAATGTGTCTATTTTGCTCTTGCTGTCACAGATGTTTGTTTGGATGTCTCTATCAAATATTAGTCTACCTGGATTTAATCTGTGTTTCTTGTTACCCAGGTGCCGGTCAATCGTGTCTTGCCCCCCAACACCCTCCCAGTAGACACACACAACTTCAAATGTATATTTTACTCGTTTGACCTCAATAATGACCTTTAACACCTACAATAAGTATTTATCTGATTTTCAGTGGTGAGATCATCTGTATTTCTAGGAATTTCCTAGATAGGTATTTCTTAAATATCTTTCCGGTACAGCCAGAAGAGGACAGGCCACCCCTCAGTGCCTGGTTCCTTTTTCCTATGTTCCTGCTTTCTAGAGTTTTTCCTAGCCACTGTGCTTCTACCTATGCATTGCTTGCTCTTTGGGGTTTAACCCTGTGTATCTGTAAAGCACTTTGTGACAACTGCTTATGTAGAAATGGCTTTATGAAATTTGATTTGGGAAATAAGATTGTTTGTAATGCCAGACCAGTGACATACTGTGGAGAAAATTGTCCTTAATACACCTCACCTAAGATATCATAGACCCTTACAACGAAGAGGAATATGGTAAGTAAACATGATCTTAGTTGTCATTATTATGTTTCTGTTTTTGCTAATAATTTCACAAGAGAATCGTTGATCACGATAAGGCCCCAGACGATAAGCTATGTTGTTCTGACAGCCCGGGCCCATATTCATAAAGTGTCTAGGATCAGATTTGACTTTTATATCATAATGTATAATATCTGAGACACTTTATGAATATAGACCCTGATCTCTACTGATATCTTTGTAAGCTGTGCTATGATGGGGTTTGTTGCAGTAGACACCTACCGACATGGCTCTCCTGAACAAAATATCCAAGAATACCATAAAGAGGAGCCTCCAATCTAGTGTAGAATGTGCCCCCAAAAAGTAATTGATTCAAGATAGCACTTCTTTCCAATCCCATTTATTGATTCGGTCTTTTGTTTTAATAAGCATGAAAATGTAGCCAGCGCCAAATAGACGTGGTTGTAATGATCAGAGTTTTTAGCCTTTACCCGATTTATGTTGATGTCCCTACGCGTGGGTGTAGTATGTGAGTGGCCGTTTTACGAAATCTGTCTTGCCTGCTACTTACTTAAACTGCATATTGTGTACTAATCATACCAAATACTATATAGAACATATTGTTTAGTAAAAACATGCAGTAAGCAACAAATATCAATATATTACTCATCCATATTAAGATAGCCTCATTGAATGCGCAATCGCGCTTTTTCCCCAACGTTCATACATTTTTGTAGAACACGTCCCCTTCCTGATTATCAGCTGGTGTCGAACACACTTGGGTGTGAAACAACTATTCAGTTCTGTGAAGCGAATTCTACTAGATGAAAAGCCGAAATGAGTATGACATCGGGGCATTTAAAATATACTTGATTTTCTAAATTTCACATACTATAAAAGGTCATTTTTCCGCATACTCAAACGGCCTACTATTTAGGATGCAAGTATGGGTATTTGAACTAGTTGTGTCCAGTATGTGAAATTTTGAATATCTAGTATGCTTTAAATGCCTTGATGTCATTCTCATTTCAGCTTTTACAACAGCTGATAATCAGATATGGGGATGTGCTACCAAAATTAACTAATAACACAAAACAACGCAATCGTGCATGACGCATTCTCAGTATGCAAAAATATAACCTTTTATAGTATGTACATTTTCAAAAACAATTGTATGGTTTAAATGCAAGGATGTTATACTCATTTCTGATTTTCATCTAGTAGAATTCGATGCACACTTTTCCACAATGCATTGGAATTGGTGGGCTGCGATTGATAGGCCCTACTTCTCTTCATGTAGCCAAACAACAAAACCAGACTACTTAAAAGGATCCAATCCTTTTTTTTTTAAATGTTAGCCTAAAATGACATACCCAAATCGAACTGCCTGTAGCTCTGGACCTGAAGCAAGCATGTGCATATTCTTGATACCATTTGAAAGGAAACACTTTGAAGTTTGTGGAAATGTGAAATGAATGTAGGAGAATATAACACATTAGATCTGGTAAAAGATAATACAAAGAAAAACATGCTTTTTTTCTGTACCATCATCTTTGAAATGCAAGAGAAAGGCCTTAATGTATTGTTCCAGCACAAGAGCAATTTAGATTTTGGCCAATAGCTGGCTTCAGTGTATGTGCAAGTTTTAGACTGATCCAATGAACCATTGTATATCTGTTCAAAATGTTGTATCAAGACTGCCCAAATATGCCTCATTGGTTTATTAATACATTTTCAAGTTCATAATTGTGCACTCTCCTCAAACAATAGCATGGTATTATTTCACTGTAATATCTACAGTAAATTGGACAGTGCAGTTAGATTAACAAGAATTTAACCTTTCCCATATCAGATATGTCTATGTCCTGAGGATTGTTTTTGTTACTTACAACCTCAAGCTAATCACATTAGCCTTTGTTAGCTCTCCGATCCCATAGAGGTTAATTAGGAAGATGGATTTCTGTTTTCTCATTGAAATGTGTTTCTTGCTCTCTTGGCCTTCGTCAGAGATTTTAAACTAAATATTAAACCATCTTTTGATTTCTGAATGTGTCGACACAGGGGACTCGGGATGTGGCTACGTTATTGATGTCATGTTAGTCAGGTCTTTTGATTTGAGCATATGGATTGTTATAGTTTTGTAGGCTAGGCTACCTATTTAATTATTACATTCATGGATCAAGCCTTAGCAGTCATTTTCATCTCGTTCCCAATGATCAGTGCTTTAGTTTATTATGTTGCTGTCCAACGGTTCTGAATATGCAGCACCCGACTGTCCAAATTGTTTTGTGCAGCAGCCATTTGATTTGAGCATTTGAAAAGTTTTGGTGTGTGTGTACTAGGCTATTTGATTTAATGTATATATGTTACAGAACTTAGGTTTCACTAATAAATATGTTGAAATGGAACCAGATTATACATTTCTGTCTTCAGTCATTTTTAAATAGGATAGATGGGCTATATGGTCTACTACGGTATAAGTCGAATGTGATAGTGTTCCTATAACCAGCCTCAGTAGGCCTATTACTCCATTCCTATTCTATTCAGAGTTTTGAGAAATTAATCAAATTAGAAATGAGCTATTATCAGGCTGGTTAATGTTGTGCATGCCTGTTAAATTTGGAAAAATCCACCCACACACTGCCTGCGTTGCAGCCATGGCATACTGCATACTTTTTAATAAACAGTATAGTACGTGCTAAATAGTATGCAACGATGCATACATAGTATGCGGTTTAAGTACAGTATGTAGTACACTAGTATGGGTATTCGGACACAGCCTCTGTGCTTAGAGCTAAGACTCCTTCTCAGCAAGGAGAATTTTGCAGTGATTAATGTGCTGTTTGCCAAAATCCAATGGACTGTTGACGTGTCCTCCTCCCTCTCCGCTCTCGGGTTCCCAAACGCCCTTCACACTGTACATTTTGTCAGTGCAATTTTGATGTACCTCATCCAATGATAATAAATCATGAAGTAGCTGTAACTGTTGTTTATTCTCTGTGTGTCGTGTGCGTACGTTGCGGGGGGGCTATGTTTCAGAAGGCAGCAGCCTGACAGAGAGGATGAAGAGGACTTTGGAAGCATACAGCCAGCAGTTCACCCCACTGTGGGAGGGCTTTATGGGGAGTGAACGTACTCCCAGGTCAGAAGTCCCCTTCACTCAACACACTCATTAGCAGTACTGACACAAGTGTTCCAGTTGGGTCACATATGTATGTCATGTATTCCTGTCCACTGGCATACCAATCTGATGGCTGATGTGTTTTACGTGATGTTTTTTCATGGCCTGCTGCACTCTAAGCCACTAACACTGATATGTGTGTGTCAGTCTCGCAGAGCTGGAGCAGCTGCTGACAAACTGCAGTGCTTTCATCTTCCATGGAATGGAGCGCTTTCTCGCTAACATCCCACCATCCAAGCTGGCTGCCCTCAACCTTTCTGGTACTGTATCCAATACCTACCTACTTTTTTTTGTGGTTTGAGTTTGTTTGGTCTGAGTTTCAAGAACCTTCTTGTGGAGATGTTAGACAATTTGAGGTAGATTTTATTTTATAGTATCAGCTTTTTCCATCAAATACCAACCGTTTAATTTATCAGAAAACAAGCATACCTTTAACCAAAGCCTAAGCTCAAATACCAGAACACAAATAAATAACCAGAACCTGCCACATTCCAACTATGCCTCCCTCCCAGTAAGCTGCTGTTGTATATATGCCACCACTGCAGAATTAGCACAACATACCTTTTGAAGTGACCCATTTGTCTGAAAAGGCATCCCAAATGGCACCCTATTCCCTATGTAGTGCACTACTTTTTTCTTGTTAAAAGTAAAGCACTACATTTAGGGAATACGGTGCCATTTAGGATGCATCCTGTGTGTCAGAGATTGGTTGTCTGCCATCTACTATTCCACTGGAATGTAAAAAAAATGAAGGAAACTAAGTAGGAAACAACATCATTCAACTCCAAAGACTGGTATTCAAAGGCATTAGGCTGTAAATTCAGAACACGGAACATAACTCTTCCGTTATGACAGGGAATATTTGTAAAGAATTATATAAAAATGTCACGTTATGTCAAAGATGTGAGGGGCTTTGGATATTATGTGATGATAATATGATTTATTTAATCAAATTAAGGATTTTCCTGAAGTCAGTGATGGAGAAACAAAAACCCCGATATAAATGTTAAATAGTACTGTGTGTAGCTTATGTACGTAAATGGAGCAGTAGACTTAATCTCTTTAAACACATCAATCTTTAATTTCTCGAGTGGTTATATTTAGAAAGACAGCAATGTAACATCAATTAGATTTCATTATAGGCCCTTTGCTGTTACATTTTCCAAGTTTCACCAAGCACTTGTAGAAATTATACAGAGATTCAGAATTAATGGATTAGGGATAATCAGTAGGCTTAGATGATTTATTAACATGATATAGGCCTAGTAATTGTTTGATGTAGGTTTAATGTGTGCATTGGAGATGTTCATCAGATGTAGTGTTCTGAATCTGTCGCCCGGAGTTGAAGTAGTTATTGTAGGCACTAGAGAGCAAGCTGTCAATTAACGTTAATCTCACATTGAACTGTTCCCTGGACAGGAACACTGGCGTTCCCAATCCAGCAGATCAGAGTCTGGAGCTGACAGTGCCCCACCTGTGGCCTAACCCGGGTGTGTCGCACTTTGGCAGATCCATTGACAAACCCCTCCGCAATTGATTTTGACTAGGGGCCTTGTCTATAAACATTGATTACACCAATTGTCACTCAAAAATCGGTCGTAGTGCTGTAGTACATTGAGTAAATGGAAATAGACACTTGACTAACACATTCATTGACAAAAAATAATAACAGTATGTTGTGAAAAGAATAGCCATGTTTTTTTCTTCTCATTTGCATTATGTGAAATTAAATACCAGTGTCTAAATAGAGCATAAAGCAGCTTGTAGAAAACAAGGAGGAAGGGAAGCACTGCTAAGGTACATAATAGTAGATTTTGGTAGACAGAAGTTGCTCTTTGGTAAAAGGGGTAAATTGGTCATCAAAAAGAAAGGAGGACCAAGGCACTCTTCATAGAAGTAAAAAAAAAAGTGGAGAGGGGGGATTGATTCTCATCATGTTCGTATTGCAGGCCTTTGGTATTTTGGAGACAGAGACTCCACTCTTTCCTCAGTGGCTGCTGTCTTGATTCCTTTATTAGGAGACTTTTTCCACCAATCTTCCTTAAATAACTGATCGCACACCCCAAAAAGCCTTCTGACTTTTCACACCTTTCAAACCCTTTTCACACCAATCAAACTCTTTTCACAGGCATGGCTCTTGGACTTGCTTGATTTTCTTCTTTTTTTACATACAGTTACAGCTACTTCATGATAATTTTTTTTCAAAACGAAGGACGTTTTAGGTGTGGATGACACTGGGTGTATTTGATTTGATTGACAGGGGAAGTCAGAATGACCTTACACATCACCCTGGGCCTCACAATAACATCCACTATCACAGACAGGCTGGGCTTTGGCACTTCTAACCCAACAAAGTGGTGAGGTATGTTCAGACTATGTTGCCTAGTCTGAATAACAGCTGTTACTCGATAACAAGCCAACCCCACCCAGTTAACAAGCCAGCAGGAACAAGGTGTTTGCAGATGTTATAGATAGTTTTAATGTCACATGCACAAGTACAAGTACAGTGAAATGTCTTCCTTGCATCAGACCGAGATGTTCAGAACTGATCTAGAGCAGAGGGAGGGAGAATGAGTTATATTCCACTTCCTGCACTCAATCTAATGCCTGAAGAGAGTTTTGAAGTCATGAACATGAAACAACAGCTCTCTTCTCTTTTTCCTTTCGTTTACACACACTGGCCTAAATTCATTGACCTTCCTTCATAACCTATCTAGGGTCTACGGACGAGAATTAGCCCTTTTACTAACTCTGTTGCATTTACGTTGATGTAAATAAGGAAATGTTCATTAATGTGCCATAAATAAATCCTATAAATAAATAATTTCAAGCATACATACATTGCCGTTCTAAAGTTTCGGGGCACTTAGAAATGTCCTTGTTTTTTAAAGAAAATCACATTTTTTTTCCATTCAAATAACATCAAATTGATCAGAAATACAGTGTAGACATTGTTAATGTTGTAAATGACTATTGTATCTGGAAACGGTAAAAAAAAAATATATATATGGAATATCTACGTAGGCGTACAGAGGCCCATTATCAGCAACCATCACTCCTGTGTTCCAATGGCACGTTGCGTTAGCTAATCCAAGTTTATAATTTTAAAAGGCTGATTGATCATTAGAAAACCCTTTTGTAATTATGTTAGCACAGCTGAAAACTGTTGTTCTGATTTAAAGAAGCAATGAAACTGGCCTTCTTTAGACTAGTTGAGTATCTGGAGCATCAGCATTTCTGGGTTCGATTACAGGCTCAAAATGGCCAGAAACAAGGACCTTTCTTCTGAAACTCATCAGTCTGTTCTTGTTCTGAGAAATGAAGGCTGTTCCATGCGAGAAACTGCCAAGAAACTGAAGATCTCGTACAACGCTGTGTGCGTATTCTAACCAGAATAGAAAGAGGACTGGGAGGCCCCGGTGCACAACTGAGCAAGAGGACAAGTACATTAGAGCGGCTAGTTTGAGAAACAGACGCCTCACAAGTCCTCAACTGGCAGCTTCATTAAATAGTACCCTCAAACACCAGTCTCAATGTCAGCAGTGAAGAGGCGACTCCGGAATGCTGGCCTTCTAGGCAGAGTTCCTCTGTCCACTGTCTGTGCTCTTCACTGTTGAAGTTGAGACTGGTGTTTGATGTTATTTTAATGTGCTTTTCTTTAAAAAACAAGACATTTCTAAGTGACCCCAAACTTTTGAACAGTAGTGTATCATTCCACGGATAGAGTGCCTTTTGGGTAGTGTAATTTCGTCCCAAAAAACAATTTATTTCACCTAATTGCAAAATGTTGTCATAAAGAGCACATGGTGAACTTAATTTCACAAGAATTTCGCTACACCCGCAATAACATCTGATAAAATATGTGTATGTGATTTAATTTGATAAATTTGATTTGATAAAAAGCATGTTTTTCACATCTCAAAAGGGTTAAATTAAGAATTAAGTGCCATTTAAAGTAACAGGATTGACGTAACAGGATTGACGTAACAGGATTGACGTAACAAGGCTGACGATTTCATCTTAAATCAGCCATAACTCCCCTTGTGACGGGGAATGGAAGCTTGTGTTCAACAGGGAGTGGCAATTGAATGTAAGTAAAAAAAATATGTAAAGTTAGGCTAGAAATGTTTATCTATTAATGGGTGGTAACAGGGTTGATGTGTTATGCTCAACCCGTTCAGTTTTCCACCACAAAACACCAGGAAATGGCCAAAAAGAGTAAAACCAACTCACACTATGACCAGCTCACACTAAAATATTATTTAAAGGAATAGTTTCACAATATTCAAATGAGAGTAGAAACAGGGTTGAACTTAAAATGAGGGACAAACATACATTTATCACTAATAATGTGAAATAAATAATCATTTTTGGGTTAAGTGGGTTAAAATCTTCCTAGAAGTCGGTTGTCCATGTGGTTTATGTTAGGGGCACTTTATTTAATATAACAGGCTTTTAAAATGCAATATTGGTGCACCATTTTTACATCAAATATCAAAGGACACAAAAGTCACTATTTGTGGACCGACCCATGACCAGATGATGACAATGTGTTGTTATTTGTCCTCAGAGTGCCAGATGGCTGTCCTTTTCGACCTCGTCCAGAACAGCGCCAGCATGCTACGGCAATCCAAGCTAGATGTGCAAAAGAGGTAACGCATTGCATGTGCTTCCTAAAACTTTATCCAATGAAGTGTATTAAGTTGCATCCCCTCCTTCACAGCTGATACAGAACAGCTGTTTGATGCTTTGTCTCAGGATGGTAATGAGAAGACGCTGGACAGTTCCTTTTTATACCTCATGTGTCTCCGCCGCTCTTTCTATCCTTCTTTCTACCTCTATCTATATACTCTCTATCTCCCCCTCTCTCGCTACCCTTTATCTATATTTCTCTCTTTCTATCCATCTCTTTTTCTCTCTCTTTCTCGCTCTCTATCTCTCTCGCTTTCTCCCTCTGCTCTAGTGATGGGCACCTGGCCCTGGAGAGGCCCTTGGAGACAGCCCTGCTACTCACTCTGAGTGGTGTTCGTTGTGTTCTGCTCAACCAGTGGCACAGCAGCCCCCAGAGGAACATAAATAACATGGACTCCGTCATGGAGAGTGAGTTCAAAACACTGTTACTGATGCACATTACTGTATGGAAATTAAAAACAGTTTCATATAAACCTAAACTGGGACATTACAGCTTTAATTTAAGGTGTGATATGAAGTCTAAGAATAGTCGTAATATGTGTTGTGTACTGTGTGTTTTCATGTGTTGTAGATCTCCTGAGGGTGGGCCTGACCTCTGGCCAGACTGTCCATGCACTGAGGAAGGGAGAAGTCCAGAGCACAGAGAAAGACACAAACACTGTAGGATCAGATGGTAGGGCTATATACTGTGTCGCCATCACTACTTCTCTGGGGCTGGGCCATATTAATTCATATCTGGTAGAATTCTGTTAAGATGCTGAGAAAATATGTTGAAATTCATATGTAGTCAAATATACCCATTTGGAAGAATGTTGAGTGCTTTTTGCATTACAAAAATGCTATGGGATGCATTTGCTCCATTGTTTACATTTTTGTTGGTGGCACTATGTGGGAATATACCATTCATCGAGTGAGCTTTAATCCTTTACACTAGTGGGAATTGACCTATATGGATAGGGCTAAATTGAAATGTTTCTTACAGAAGATGTATGAATGGCATATGCATAACCATGGTAGCAATTGAAAGGGAACAGTTGGGAAAATTATTAGACCAAAGGTGAGTACACAACAGTTCACCTGACACAAGACTGAATCCAAACCTTACACTTTTGATTTTATGTGCATTTTACATTTACTGTACTTTTTCGCCATATTTGTTGATAACGAAGTCTGAAAATGTTCTGGATACATTCAGTAACAAAATAAGAATTTTCCTGGAAAATGTGGGTTAGGTGCAATACAAATTACAAGGGTTTGAGCGAGACGACTAGCTGGTGTCCCCAAGTGGCCATACACCTCCAAAGTAGTGTGCACAGTTCCTAAGCAATTTCAACTATAAGGTACTTTTTTTTGCTTTCGTAACTGCCGTTGAGGAACTAGAGCAAACATACTTGTAGTCATTTAATTTGGACACAACCTTGCATCCCTGCCATCACACAATTACTGTTGTTGTTTACACAATCCAAAAACAGTCAATTAAAAAATCACAATCTGGGTCAGGTTGGCATGACTTGAAAGCTTGTTCTATTGCTAATATGACTAGGTACGTTATAAAATGTAATTTTACAGTGTTAGGCTTTCACAAGGCAATTAAAATAAATAGTTTGTAGTTTTGGTGTGCATAGAAATGAGTCATGAGTATTTTCAGGTGCGTGTGCCGCTGTCAATTTTCTTCACAATAAACAAACATGCTCGTTATGTTCAGAACAACCCAGGGTATGACGCCATGTCATCTTGTAACTGTACATCAAACATAGTGGTCATGAATATTGACACTGTATATGACATGAGTTTGGAAATGTGAAGTGCGCATTTGGACTCACGGGTGTTTGGCTTGCTTTTATGGCATCAAAGCACTCTTTATTACGTATAATCCTCAACGTCTCATCTTTCAGAGTACACAGAGTCATCTTAATTTACAGAATTTCCCTAAGTCAGATAACAAAACATTTACAAAAGTTGCCCAATTAACCGGGATAGATGTGGGCAACTTTTTGTCACATGCGGTGCTCAGGTTCAGTATGGCTTTCAGTCAAAACTCATACAGCAGTGTGAAGCGGAGAATCTGAACTCTAAATCATGTATAGCATGTTACTGTACAGCCACTGCGTTCCAATGTAGGTGCTTATTAGTGCCCAAATCTGCCATTTTCAACCCGTATACGGGTACGAGTGCATGTATTCAGATGTCAATTAGTCTTGCCACCAAGCAAAATGTGATTTTTTTGCTTATCCCATTGATGACACAATTCCTAGAATTAAAATGTTCCTAAAACAAAATTCTCTGTCAATTATTAGGATTTAAAAGACAGGGCACATTACGTGTGCTACCTGTGTCACTCTCACTCCCTTTTAGTCCCCATGAGTCATCTCTCTTGCTCTTACTCCCTCTCTTTCTCTTTTCTCTACAGATACCATATGTCATGAGGATTCGGTAAATAGAGATGGGAATGCTCATGATGCTCAACCAAGATTGACCACTTCACCATCAGCCTTCAATTGTGTCATCTATGGACTGCCTAACTTAGTTATTACATGATCCACTTCAGTCCCTCGTAACATGCCTTCAAATTTAAGGATATTCATAAAATTGTTTTATTAAAAGAAAACATCAACACAATGTGATCTAATAAAACAGTTATTCCGTAGGCTGTACAATTACAAACAGATACCCCAAAAAATATTAGCCAAGAGCAATTCTCAGTTTCTCTAAGAGACAGTTCACCATCCATTGCTTAGCTTCAATGAATAAAAAAATATCTTGTTTGCCTCCACTTGTTTCATCTGTTTTATTGCGGCTAGCAGAAATAAGCCATCTAATGCACCTGGTGCCAGTGGTGGGATAGACAGGGTTGGGTAAGAGGGAACTCTCTAAAGCATTATCGTCCACTCCCCAAGCGTTCTCCCCTATGGAGCTCTGCCATGCTTTGGAATTACACGGTTATCAAAGCCAATAATGTAATAAAAGTCTATGAAAACATAGGGATGTATAGTACATAATATTTGGACCACATGGGTTGCTTGTGAGAGGACTAGATCTACAGTCGGCCACAGGACAGCACCCTGGGACTGTATGTATAAAGCGTCTCAGAGTAGGAGGGTTGATCTAGGATCAGGCCCCCCAAGCTGTCTGTGTGACCTTTTTCATTGTATTCTAAAAGTCTAATCTTATCCTAAATTAGCACTCTTGACACGCTTGATATATACGGCCCCTGGTCACAAATAACATGTGGGCCACTTGACGTTCCAGCAGATGCAACTGAAGTAGTTGTGTGTGTTGCTCTTGAAATCTTTCACCCTGTCGGTACAACACACCTTTGTTAGCAACTATGTTGTTTAGTGCTCGCTTCCGGGTTGTCTTTTGGTTGTGTGTTTACTCAAGATATTCCTTAACAGTCTACTCTAGATGATAAGTGGAATGTTGGCTGTTATGTGGTATCCAAGAGTCACTGTAAAACTCTGACAGCCCTTTCTATCCATATTTCTATGTCTCTTTCTATTCATCCCTTGGAGATCACTCAGCTTAACATAAAGGACTGAATGATCAATGAGTTAAAAAATGATATGACCAAACATAATTTAGAGGGGCCATGGGCAAGTCTGAAAACTCCACTTCTCGTAAAGCAGGTATGTTGTGTGTTATTGTAGAGGCTTCAATGCTTTTGAGTGAATGTATGCCTTGAGGCAGATTTTTATGTATGACCACCTGAATCCCATCTTTGAATTTTACATTAAGGTTAGTCTTAGCTGTAAGCACCCTTGGTAGAAATGTTTGATCTAAGATAATTGTTTTCTTTTCGATGTTCTCTGATTTTAGTAACATGCATGTCACACAAGTATCTTTGAATAAAAAATGGATTTTGTACTTACCGGTAAATCAACATTCTGTCAACATGAACATAGCAGAGGCTTTGTCGGTTCACATGGTGGCTGAGAGAACATGATTCACTGTTTCAATTAAATGGGGCTTTTTGTGTGGGGTTTATTGATTCTAATTCAGGGAGATGTGGTTATGCAGTGCAACCAGAATATTACCCATAAGCTTGTAATCCTCAGTTTCCCAGTATTTGTTATATCCTGCTGACTTTTATCCTGCTTAAAAATGGTTGTCAATTGGTAAAAATGTTTACTCTCTCAAACATCTTGTAGTGGGTGGATAATGGTCTTATACTTTAAGAGGTCCATGAACTCTGGATATGAAGCTGTCCTCAATTACTTTATATCAAAATAGAAGGCCCTGCTAGGCCGTAGCACTGAGTGTGTGTGTGTGTGTGCGTGTGTGTGTGTCATTGTGGTTGAAGATGCTTCCAAGGAGCATTCTGGGAATCCAGGAGAGAGAGAAGTGATGCGGACAATGATAATGAAGGTACAGTAAAGGCTGGGTTCCAATAGAGGGATGAATGGGCATTCTTATTTCTCCCTGTTTCCCTTGTTCAGATAATATCAGTTCAATGGGCAGGCAACATATTTTCTTCCTATATAGTGTACTGTATATTTACTATGGTTTGTATGGCCACAGGCCCAAACCGGTATCTGTAGATTATTACCCCTGAACAGCTCTGTTTGGAGTTATACATTTTTATACTATGTTCGATGCTTGAATTTATACATCTGTCAGCAACTGCTGTGGCTGAAATAGCCAAGTCCACTAATTTGAAAGGGTGTCCACATACTTTTATATCTATCCACCTCTGGTAAATTAATTTGAATGGACATGATTTGGAAAGGCACACACCTGTCTATATAAGGTCCCACAGTTGATAGTGCATGTCAGAGCAAAAACCAAGCTATGAGGTCAAAAGAATTGTCCGTAGAGCTCCGAGACAGGATTATGTCAAGGCACAGATCTGGGGAAGAGTACCAAAACATTTCTGCAGCACTGAAGGTCCCCAGGAACACATTGGTCTCCATATTTTTTAAATGGAAGAAGTTTGGGACCACCAAGACTCTTCCTAGAGCTGGCTGCCCAGCCAAACTGAGGATCGAGGGAGAAGGGCCTTGGCCAGGGAGGTGACCAAGAACCCGATGGTCACTCCTCAGTAAAAGGCACATGATAGCACACTTGGAGTTTGCCAAAAGGCACCAAAAGGACTCAGACCATGAGAAACAAGATTTATTTGGTCTGATGAAACCAAGATTGAACTCTTTGGCCAGAAACCTGGCACCATCCCTACGGGGAAGCATGGTGGTGGCAGCATCATGCTGTGGGGATGTTTTTCAGCAGCTGGGACTGTGAGACGAGTCAGGATCGAGGGAAAGATGAACGGAGCAAAGTACAGAGAGATCCGTGATGAAAACCTGCTCTAGAGCGCTCAGGACCTCAGACCGGGGTGACGGTTCACCTTCCAACAGGACAACGACCCTAAGCACACAGCCAAGACAACGCAGGAGTGGCTTCGGGACAAGTCTCTGAATGTCCTTGAGTGACCCAGACTTGAACCCGATCGAACATCTCTGGAGAGACCGGAAAATTGCTGTGCAGCGACGCTCCCTATCCAACCTGACAGAGCTTGAGAGGATCTGCAGAGAAGAATGGGAGAAACTCCCCAAATCCAGGTGTGCCAAGCTTGCAGTGTCATACCCAAGAAGACTCAAAGCTGTAATCACTGCCAAATGTGCTTCAACAAAGTACTGAGTAAAGGGTCTGAATATATACGTTAATATAGTATTTAATTTTTATTAACATTTTTGTTAAAATTCAAGAAACCTCCTTATGCTTTGTCATTATGGGGTATTGTGTGTAGATTGATTAGGGGGGAAAAAACTATTTTAACAATTTTAGAATAAGGCTGTAACGTGACAAAGTGGAAAAAGTCACGGGGTCTGAATACTTTACGAATGCACTGTATGTGTGTTTTGGGCTTTGTTTATTTGAATGTGTTGGGCTTTAGCTGAGATTATTCTTTACAGAGTCAAGTATATTTACCCAGGCCTCAATTGTTCCTTGAGTAGCACCATTAATTCTCAATAATTCTAATTTCATAACTTCTAATAGTAACTGTATCCACTGGTGAAATGGGAGAGAGAGTGGGGTGATTGCCATCTAAGAGCCAACATCTTTTTTTTTTTTGCGGCAGTGCTGCCTGCCAGTATCAATCGTCTCTGATTTATTGAGAGATTCAAGGACTTATCATCGTTAAGTAGCATGATATGTAGATGCAATGCATTGAATATTTACATTATTGCGCTTCAAAATGAATGTAGTAACTTTGTCCCAGAAGCATTAACTGCAGGGCACCTCCACATCATACGAAGGAATGTGCCTACCTGATTTAGGGGACACAGTGAACAGCTGGGAGTTGGGGCCAATTTCATCGTTAAACTTTTCCTTGGTGTTAAATACAGTCTGTGAACAAACTGAAAATGTATAAATTGATGGTTTGGATTACGGTCATATTTTTTCCATATTCTGTTCCACTTAAAGGGTTGTTCAGATTCACTTAGATCTGTTGATCATATTTTTTTAATGGCTAGCTCAGAATTTGAGCTTTCCAAAAGTTGTTTATATATTATAGTGATCAGTCCTTTCGGGAGCCCAGATAATTTATTTATAAATTCCATCATTGGATGGTTCGGTAGTTGGGTTTCCCAAGGGACTCCATAGGCCAGCATAGCATAGCTATGTTGTAAATATAAAGTTGTAAATATAGTAAAAAAGGGGTTGCCTGGTAATATATATGCTTCTTTCAAATCTTGGAATGTTCCCAAACCAGTTAGCTTGTTTTTCAATTTTGAGCCAAATAGAAATGGTGTGAGCAATAATAGGACCAAAGCATAGTTTACAATGTTTAAGGGATATAGCAGTGGATATACAGTTGAAGTCGGAAGTTTACATACACGTTAGCCAAGTACATTTAAACTCAGTTTTTCACAATTCCGGACATTTAATCTGAGTAAAAATCTCCTGTCTTAGGTTGTTTAGGATCACCACTTATTTTAAGTGAATGTGAAATGTCAGAATAATAGTAGAGATAATTATTTATTTCAGCTTTCATTTATTTCATCACATTCCCAGTTGGTCAGAAGTTTGCATACACTCAATTAGTATTTAGTAGCATTGCCTTTAAATTGTTTAACTTGGGTAAAACATTTCAGGTACAAGCTTCCCACAGTAAGTTGGGTGAATTTTGGCCCATTCCTCCTGACAAAGTTGGTGTAACTGAGTCAGGTTTGGAGGCCTCCTTGCTAGCACACACTTTTTCAGTACACATTTTCTATAGGATTGAGGTCAGGGCTTTGTGATGGCCCCTCCAATACCTTGACTTTGTTGTCCTTAAGCCATTTTGCCACAACTTTGGAAGAATGCTTGGGGTCATTGTCCATTTGGAAAACCCATTTGCGACCAAGCTTTAACTTCCTGACTGATGTCTTGAGATGTTGCTTCAATATATCAACATAATTTCCCTCCTCATGATGCCATCTATTTTGTGAAGTGCACCAGTCCCTCCTGCAGCAAAGCACCCCCACAACATGATGTTGCCACCCCCATGCTTCACGGTTGGGATGGTGTTCTTCGGCTTGCAAGCCTCCCCCTTTTTCCTCCAAACACAACGATGGTCATTATGGCCAAACAGTTATATTTTTGTTTCATCAGACCAGAGGACATTTCTCCAAAAAGTACTATCTTTGTCCCCATGTGCAGTTGCAAACCGTACTCTGGCTTTTTTTATGGCGGTTTTGGAGCAGTGACTTCTTCCTTGCTGAGCGGCCTTTCAGGTTATGTCGATATAGGACTCGTTTTACTGTGGATATAGATACTTTTGTACCTGTTTCCTCCAGCATCTCCACAAGGTCCTTTGCTGTTGTTCTGGGATTGATTTGCACTTTTCGCACCAAAGTACGTTCATCTCTAGGAGACAGAACGCGTCTCCTTCCTGAGCGCAATGACGGCTGCGTGGTCCCATGGTGTTTATACTTGCGTACTATTGTTTGTACAGATGAACGTGGTACCTTCAGGTGTTTGTAAATTGTGGAGGTCTACAATTGTTTTTAGAGGTCTTGGCTGATTTCTATCTATGATAAATTTTCCCATGATGTCAAGCAAAGAGGCACTGAGTTTGACGGTAGGCCTTGAAATACATCCAGGTACACCTCCAATTGACTCCGGCACAGGAAACTTAGTGTATGTTAACTTCTGACCCACTGGAATTGTGATACAGTGAATTATAAGTGAAATAATCTGTCTGTAAACAATTGTTGTAAAAATTACTTGTGGCATGCACAAAGTAATGTCCTTACTGACTTGCCAAAACTATAGTTTGTTTACAAGAAATTTGTGGAGTGGTTGAAAAACGAGTTTTAATGACTCCAACCTAAGTTTATGTAAACTTCCGACTTCAACTGTAGCAGTGAAGACCAACTCTTCCAGGTCAATAGGAGACACCAT
This sequence comes from Brachymystax lenok tsinlingensis, assembly GCA_030435695.1. NCBI lineage: Eukaryota > Metazoa > Chordata > Actinopteri > Salmoniformes > Salmonidae > Brachymystax > Brachymystax lenok. Next base: position 36,955,840 of record CM059780.1, read on the forward strand.
ATTTCTCTCTATACTCAGCCAGGGGGTGGAAGAATCATTTCTAAACTCATTTAGGATTGGACGAAATGCTTGTGCCTGGAAATACAATTTAACCATTGTGTGGTGTTCGGGTCTGTGGGACCCATTTTCAATGTTGACAACAAAAATTAAAATTCTACCTGAGACTCATTGGCTCATTTTCTGTGAAGAACATGTAAAATACTTGACCCGAGGGTAATAAGTGTGTGTGTGTGTGTAGGTAAAAACAAGTAAAAATGAAACAAAAAGGTTTGCTGTGTGCCTTCGCTCTGTCTTCCTCCTCCCTGGGCCTGCTGTTTCAACATAGCACCTGTCTCCACGCTTTTCTCGCACTCTTTACCCTTTGTAGTGTGTGAAACTACAAATTCTGTCTTTTCGCACACTCTACCCCAGCCAGGTGCAAATTGGGGAAGGGACACAACAAATAAACCAGCCCGTCGGTCACGGATCCCTCCAGAACTTTCATTACGCACACCTGTCCCCTATTCCCACTGATTAGTACTTGTATAAGTGTGCCCTCTGGTTTCCATTGGGCTGTCCATTATTGTTACAATGTCTGTTGATGCGTGTGAGTACCTGTGCTGTGTGTTTTGGCTTTCGTGCCATTGTGGATTGCCCAGATGATTTCGGGTCTCGTCCCGTGTGTTAATCATTGTGCGCGTGTGTTATTCATTGAAGGTACTCCTCTCTCTTTTTTGGGGGGTTTCTACCTGGTGTTTTGTTGCGTGTTTGGTTGACACCGCCAGCAACCAGCTCATCAGCAGCCTGCAGGAGGAGAAATATGGATGTAAAAAAATAGTGAAATTGCATGGTCTTCTTGCCCAAGTAACGAGCCACCCCGCATGGCTGCCAATGTGACCTATATGTGACCTGCCATCCAGGACCTATATACTAGGCAGTGTCAGAGTAAAGACCAAAACATGGTAAAAGGCTCCAGTCACTCAAGTCCTAGACTGTTCTCTCTGCTACCACACGGCAAGCGGTACTGGAGCGCCAAGTCTAGGACCAAAAGGCTCCTAAACAGCTTCTACCCCCATGCCATAAGACTGCAGAACAATTAATCAAATGTCCACCCAGACTATTTGTTTTTACACTTTATTATCTATGCATACAGTGAGGGGGGAAAAAAGTATTTGATCCCCTGCTGATTTTGTACGTTTGCCCACTGACAAAGAAATGATCAGTCTATAATTTTAATGGTAGGTTTATTTGAACAGTGAGAGACAGAATAACAACAAAAAAAATCTGAAAAATGTTATAAATGGAATTGCATTTTAATGAGGGAAATAAGTATTTGACCCCCTCTCAATCAGAAAGATTTCTGGCTCCCAGGTGTCTTTTATACAGGTAACGAGGTGAGATTAGGAGCACACTCTTAAAGGGAGTGCTCCTAATCTCAGCTTGTTACCTGTATAAAATACACCTGTCCACAGAGGCAATCAATCAGATTCCAAACTCTCCACCATGGCCAAGACAAAGAGCTCTCCAATGATGTCAGGGACAAGATTGTAGACCTACACAAGGCTGGAATGGGCTACAAGACCATCGCCAAGCAGCTTGGTGAGAAGGTGACAACAGTTGGTGCGATTATCCGCAAATGGAAGAAACACAAAAGAACTGTCAATCTCCCTCGCCCTGGGGCTCCATGCAAGATCTCACCTCGTGGAGTTGCAATGATCATGAGAACGGTGAGGAATCAGCCCAGAACTACACGGCAGGATCTTGTCAATGATCTCAAGGCAGCTGGGACCATAGTCACCAAGAAAACAATTGGTAACACACTACGCCGTGAAGGACTGAAATCCTGCAGCGCCCGCAAGGTCCCCCTGCTCAAGAAAACACATATGCATGCCCATCAGAAGTTTGCCAATGAACATCTGAATGATTCAGAGGACAATTGGGTGAAAGTGTTGTGGTCAGATGAGACCAAAATGGAGCTCTTTGGCATCAACTCAACTTGCCGTGTTTGGAGGAGGAATGCTGCCTATGACGCCAAGAACACCATGCCCACCGTTAAACATGGAGGTGGAAACATTATGCTTTGGGGGTGTTTTTCTGCTAAGGGGACAGGACAACTTCACCGCATCAAAGGGACGATGGACGGGGCCATGTACCGTCAAATCTTGGGTGAGTACCTCCTTCCCTCAGCCAGGGCATTGAAAATGGGTCGTGGATGGGTTTTCCAGCATGACAATGACCCAAAACACACGGCCAAGGCAACAAAGAAGTGGCTCAAGAAGAAGCACATTAAGGTCCTGGAGTGGCTTAGCCAGTCTCCAGACCTTATCCTCACAAGCTCCAGCAGCAGAGGTGACTGTTTTGGAGAGCCTGGCGTGCCCAAAGTAAAATGCCTCCCATTTAGGCCCAGAAAATGGGATATGCATATATTTAGTACCATTGGATAGGAAACACTCTGAATTTTCCAAAACTGTTAACCCTTTGTCTGTGGGTCAATCAGAACGCATTTGGCAGGCAAAACCCTGAGGAATCTCTGTCCTGGAAAAAGTCATTTTGACACATTGCTCATTTGGAACCCCTCCTATCCAAAATGACCATATATAGGCATGTGAACGCAGTGCACGTCGCTTCCTTATGATGTCATCAACCACGAGACGGTGTTTTACTCCATCTTGGAGGAATTTCGACCATTGATACACAGCATGGCAATGGGAGACCACGTTATGAAAACTCTTCAGATTGCGCGCGCACGAGAAGGCGCGCTGTGCCTTATTTATCGTCTTTAGCGTTCAGTTTATATTCCGACTGATTTATAATAGTAAATATACGTAAATATGTTCCTAAGGATACATTTAAAACTATGTTTGATTGTTTTTGGACAAGTTTATAGGTATAATTTGAGCGAGTTGGCGCCTGCGTTTCAAAAAGAGGAGTGGAGGCTGTCGTTTCTGATTATAACGCGAACCAAATGGAGGATTTATGGATAAAAGACGTTACTTTTTCTTACAAAAGAACCATGGATTGTCTTCGTTGGACACTTAGGATGACCTCAGCAGAAGTTCTTCAACAGGTAATTGATTTGTTTTCGCTGTGAAATGTGTTATGTGTGTGCCATGATGGCTAATCGATACATGGCTATTGGAAAATATGTGAGGTGCTAGCCTCAAACAAATGAATGTGCTGCTTTCGCCGTAAAGCCTTTTTGAAATCTGACAACGCTGTGATATTGCCAAGAAACAGAGCTTTTGATGAGTATGGAACACTTGTATATTGCTGGATGTTTAATAATTCAACTTTCGGAATTTAAATTTGGCGCTTTAGATTTTCGCTGGTAGTGTCGGGATGAGCCCGCTAGCGACCCACTGGATATTGAGAAGTTAACAAACCTCCAAATGAGCTTCAATGCCATTCAACGCTCCTTCTGTGACCTCCAACTGCTTTTAAATGCTAGTAAAACTAAATGCATGCTCTTCAACCGATTGCTGCCCTCACCCGCCTCCCCGACTAGCATACTCTGGACGGTTCTGACTTAGAATATGTGGAAAACTACAAATACCTAGGTGTCTGGTTAGACTGCAAACTCTCCTTCCAGGCTCACATTAAGCATCTCCAATCCAAAATTACATCTAGAATCGTCTTCCTATTTCGCAACAAAGCCTCCTTCACTCATGCTGCCAAACATACCCTCGTAAAACTGACTATCCTACTGATCCTTGACTTTGGCGATGTCATTTACAAAATAGCCTCCAACAAACTGGATGTAGTCTATCACAGTGCCATCCATTTTGTCACCCAAGCCCCATATACTACCCACCACTGCGACCTGTATGCTCTCGTTGTCTGGCCCTCGCTACATACTCATTGCCAAACCCACTGGCTCCAGGTTATCTATAAGTCTCTGCTAGGTAAAGCCCCACCTTATCTCAGCTCACTGGTCACCCTAGCAACACCCACCCGCAGCACGCGCTCCAGCAGGTATATTTCACTGGTCATCCCCAAAGCCAACACTTCCTTTGTCCGTCTTTCCTTCCAGTTCTCTGCTGCCAATGACTGGAACAAATTGCAAAAATCTCTGAAGCTGGAGCCTTATATCTCCCTCTCTAACTTGAAGCATCAGCTGTCAGAGCAGCTTACCGATCACTGTACCTGTACACAGCCAATCTGTAAATATATAGCAACTACCTCATCCCCATATTGTTATTTATCTTCTTGCTCTTTTGCACCCCAGTATCTTTACTTGCACATCATCATCTGCACATCTATCACTCCAGTGTTAATGCTACATTGTAATTATTTCACCTCCATGGCCTATTTATTGCCTTACCTCACTACTCTTCTACGTTTGCACACACTGTACAGTCATGGCCAAGAGTTTTGAGAATGACACATATTAATTTTCACAAAGTCTGCTGCCTCAGTTTGTATGATGGCAATTTGCATATACTCCAGAATGTCATGAAGAGTGATCAAATGAATTGCAATTAATTGCAAAGTCCCTCTTTGCCTTGCAAATGAACTGAATCCCCAAAAAACATTTCCACTGCATTTCAGCCCTGCCACAAAAGGACCAGCTGACGTCATGTCAGTGATTATCTCGTTAACACAGGTGTGAGTGTTGACGAGGACAAGGCTGGAGATCCCTCTGTCATGCTGATTGAGTTCGAATAACAGACTGGAAGCTTCAAAAGGAGGGTGGTGCTTGGAATCATTGTTTTTCCTCTGTCAATCATGGTTACCTGCAAGGAAACACGTGCCGTCATCATTACTTTGCACAAAAAGGGCTTCATAGGCAAGGATATTGCTGCCAGTAAGATTGCACCTAAATCAACCATTTATCGGATCATCAAGAACTTCAAGGAGAGCGGTTCAATTGTTGTGAAGAAGGCTTCAGGGCGCCCAAGAAAGTCCAGCAAGTGGCCAGGACCGTCTCCTAAAATTGCTTCAGCTGCGGGATCGGGGTACCACCAGTACAGAGCTTGCTCAGGAATGGCAGCAGGCAGGTGTGAGGTGCATCTGCACGCACAGTGAGGTGAAGACTTTTGAAGGATGGCCTGGTGTCAAGAAGGGCAGCAAAGAAGCCACTTCTCTCCAGGAAAAACATCAGGGACAGACTGATATTCTGCAAAAGGTACAGGTATTGGACTACTGAAGACTGGGGTAAAGTCATTTTCTCTGATTTTCTCAGAATCCCCTTTCCAATTGTTTGGGGCATCTGTAAAAAAGCTTGTCCGGAAAAGACAAGGTGAGCGCCACCATCAGTCCTGTGTCATGCCAACAGTAAAGCGTCCTGAGACCATTCATGTGTGGGGTTGCTTCTCAGGCAAGGGAGGGGGCTCACTCACAATTTTGCCTACAAACACAGCCATGAATAAAGAATGGTACCAACACATTCTCCGAGAGCAACTTCTCCCAATCATCCAGGAACAGTTTGGTGACGAACAATGCTTTTTCCAGCATGATGGAGCACCTTGCCATTAGGAAAAAGTGATAACTAAGTGGCTCGGGGAACAAAACATCGATATTTTGGGTCCATGGCCAGGAAACTCCCCAGACCTTGAGAACTTGTGGTCAATCCTCAAGAGACGGGTGGACAAACAAAACCCCACAAATTCTGACCAACTCCAAGCATTGATTATGCAAGAATGGGCTGCCATCAGTCAGGATGTGGCCCAGAAGTTAATTGACAGCATGCCAGGGCGGAGGTCTTGAAAAAGAAGGATCAACACTTGCATCAACTTCATGTAATTGTCAATAAAAGCCTTTGACACTTACAGTATGAAATGCTTATAATTATACTTCAGTATTCCATAGTAACATCTGACAAAAATATCTAAAGACACTGAATCAGCAAACTTGTGGAAATTAATATTTGTGTCATTCTCAAAACTTTTGGCCACAACTGTACATAGATTTTTCTATTGTGTTATTGACTGTACGTTGTGTAACTCTGTGTCGTTGTTTTTGTCGCGCTGCTTTGCTTTATCTTGGCCAGGTCGCAGTTGTAAATGAAAACTTGTTTTCAACTGGCCTACCTGGTTGAATAAAAATATAAAATAAATAGTGGTGACTATTTAACAGTCTAATGGCCTGGAGATAGAAGCTGTTTTTCAGTCTCCACTTTCAGTTATAAGTTAATTGATTTTGCATAGTTTAATTAGATTCCTCTTAACAAGCCATCACACTCCATTTGCCGTGACGATGCTGTGATGCCGCCTGCTTTGTTCCAGGCCTCTATTGACTATTTTCACTCTCAATGTTTTCTCCTAAACTTCAGCCCTTCTCCCAAACTTCCAGTGTTGTTCCTAATATGTTAATGTCATAAGACATTTATATTTGTCTAATTGTTTAATGAATATGTTATGACATTGTTTATTAATTGCTGACATATTGCATCTAGTATGTGAATCAGGGTCCTAAACTGGATGTGGTTCAGGAAATTGATTCCGGCTTACTGTCAGTGACTGTTGAATGGATCAATTAAGAAAGAAAACGTTTAAGAACGTTAAGCCACTTCAAAAGTCTTTGGACCATATCTGTCAATGTAAATTTGCTAAATCCTCCCCACTCTCATTCTCTACCTGAATTGATGTCCTTGAATTCTCCATTTAGTTTGGTATCTAAAGCTTGTCTGGTGACACTTTAATCAATGTTCCACTTAAAGGCTTTGTAGAATACACCGTTCTGTACATACAAAGCTCATTGATTGCAGCCTTGTGAATGGCTGTTAAAAGGATCCATTATTAACACATTCTTCTTTTGAAACAACTTGATTTGATTCTCCTGTGCTGTCCATTTGGTTTGAGCCAGTATCTAAAGCCTTGAGTCGAGGCATTGCAATGACGTAATTGGTGCTCCATGGCAATTAACACTCTCAACCTTCCATGTGTCATTGACAATAAGTCCAATGTGAGTGTCACAGGTTGGCAATAGAGAACAACACTTTAAATAGAAGCACTCTTAATCTTATTTACATCTTTCACCCACTAAAATAAGACAATAGCCAAGGATAGCAGAGATTGGTTTAGTCTGAAATGACACCCTATTCCGTACAAAGTGCACTACTTCTGACCAGGACTATATAGGGAATATGGTGCCTTTTCAGATGCAGCCATGCTTTAACACTCTGATAGTCTTTAACTAGCATAGTCGACATAGCCAAAGAGTTTATATTCAGACCAGGTTCCAGTCTGCAAGTCTTTAGAAGCAGGAAGCCAGAATAGTATGTTTACTCTGGTGCTGGAGAGCAGTCCACACAGTAATTGAGTGAAAGGAGTACAGATCTCTTGATGATGTTAATGTTGTTTGCTTCCTTTGCATGGCCATGTCTGTCTGTCTTGCGTGTTAAACTGAAATAACAGCATTTTCCAATTAAGGAGCAATGAAATAATCTACAGTGCATATCAGTTTGCAGATCCCGAAAAATCTGACACACAACTGTGTACAAACACACAAACCCGCACATAATTATTTAAAACAAGCTTTTTAATGATTTGACCAAAGCAAAGAGAGTACAGTACATTCATCTGCTCAAGGCCCTTATTTCTGCCCTCTGAATACACCAGGTGAATGGCAGGTTCAGCTCCTTGGTATCGACTAACTCCACCCTGTGTCAGGACATTGAGACCATGATAGGAGAGAAGGAGAAGTTTCAACAGCTACACAGAAAGCTGCAAACGATAGGAAGGGGAGAAACCTCTTTTCAACATTTAGAAAAAAAGTTTTTGTCAAGTCTGGGGTCCAGGAGTTGAAATCCGTAGTTCTGAGGGAGAAAGTTCTACATTCTACAAATCATGAGTTGATTTCCAAAGTTTTGTCTGCAACGCAGGTTCTTTGATAATTTTACTGGGTTTGGGTTTAACACAACAGAAACTATCGGAGACCTGTTCGCAAAAGGGAAATGTTTTTGACGAGGCCATTGAACACGTTAACATGAGGTACAGTAATCTTCCTTCCTCCAGCTCTCTCTGTAGTTGTGCGTAGTGCTTTATTCAGCCTTTAATTGTCACATGACATGACGCTGGAGAGACGAAGCTGGTACAGGGAGTAAAACATTTAATAAAGAACGGACATGGCACGAGACAGGAACAGCGTCAGCAAACTAATAACAGACAAAAACAATTAATACAGCAGCAGGGAACATAGCTGGGGAACTGGCAAATATTGGGGAAAAAACAGGTGATAAGTGAGTCCAATATCGCTGATGCGCGTGACGAGGGAAGGCAGGTGTGCGTAACGGATGGAAGGAGTGCATGATGCAGGGCAGCCTGGCGCCCTCAAGCGCCAGGGGGGGGGGGGGAAGAGCGGTAGCAGACGTGACATTAATAAGTAGGCCTACAGTCATTTAAGGCAGGCTCCGCCTAAGTGGGAATGGAAATATCATGTGATACCATTTCCTCCTTCCATCAGACTCGTGCTACAGAGCCCTGCTCAGGCCCTATCAGGATAATATGTCAAAGTAGCATCACTGATATTAGTCCCTCTTATAAGGGTTGTTTGATGTTGTTGAGGTGCACTGCTGTGGAAAGGGAATCTTTTTTTTTACATCTTTCTGTCCCCTCGTTTAGGGAGGAAGTTCGGATCCGCTTCCTCAGAGCCCAGGATCAGCGGCTAAAGGACAGGGAGAGCCACAGAGGAGAGGAGAGGGAGCTCCACAGAGCGCTGTGCCACACTCAGAAAATAGAACAGTTCCACCAGGAGAAGACCAAAGTCAGATGAAATGACAAGAGTTTTCTCAAAGCTGAGGATAAGAGAGGTGTGCTGCTGATTCATGTTGTTCCCAATCCTTGGGGGTGATCGTCCTTTAACTTTTACTAAATTCTACTATCCCCCAGAAACTTGTTTCAAATTCTATATTCACATCATATACTTAAGGCAAAATTACGTGTTTTTACTTGAAAGATACTATAATGCATTATCTGTAATTTCTTGGAATTCCACTGTCATCACTCTCCCTCTCTCCCAAAAGCAAAATAGCTCATTTTATTTTACACAATATGCAAAACCAGCTTTTGTTACTTTAATACAAGGTCATTAATACAATACAATGCCATATGGCAATATATACACCTAGTCCACATTACAAAACAATGCATACTTTTTAAATAGAGTGCAAATGGAGTGATCGTATTTTACTTTAACAGCGTCTTTCATGCTTTGTCTGAAGACCACTGACCGACACAGTCAAATTAGTAGAGGCTGAAATCAGAGTTCCCTGATTAACATAATCAGTGTGGCCCTCAGACACCCTATGCCTCCAGCTCTCTACTGTCTTGTCATTACCGATGGAATTTGAAAATGAGGAGCCTGTTGAATGAAGGGGCAAAACTAAGTGATATTTCTCTACCTCTCATGAAAAACATAGAATAGATTTCTTTGTCCAAACTTATTCTGTTCTTTATCTATTTTTCCATGTGACCTGTTGATTCATTTGATCATACCAAGACATGCCCAGGCCTAGCACCAATGCTGATGGCATAAGCAGGGCCAGGGTTGTGTTCATCAGGGCACAATGTAACAAACTGTTTTGCAAAAGAAAACGAAAACAATGATTCTTACTGGACAAGTTCAGGTAGTCCCTCCCTCTTTTAGTCCCCTTTCTTCCATTTGGTGCCCAATGAATGTGGCCCAGGAGTTTTTATTTACCATGTGACCTAGCAAGTCTATAACTAAGGCTCAGAGCTATTTCTGGCCAGGTCATGTGGTCGGAATAAACTCCTGGCCCTACTTACACCTTGGCATCTGATTGGTGTTGGAGAGCACGGAGGCCTGTGATAAGGTTTCTCAGGGCCTTGTTAAGTTGTACCACAAGCCCCTGGAGCTACAAGGCAAGCCAGAAACATTGCTATAATGGAATAGGGTGAGTAGTTTCAAGGGCACAGTGTGCTTCCCATATAATTAATAGGATCTCTATGGATCTTCCATTTTGGTGGCTACAGTTGTAGTCCTCAGACCATATAAAACTACATGCTTCACAATGCCTTGTTAGCCATTACTGAATGTACCTATGAGGGTGCAGTCAATGATGTGGTCAGAGGCTCTCCCATTCTAGTCGTTCTATTTCTATGCCTCAGACTCCAAAGGAACTGTCCTTTTACAGGACTGCAAAAGAAGGAGAGCAAAGTGTAGCTGAAATAATATGAGTTTGCCGTGGAAAAGATTGGTGACATCGTGGAGCATAGCACCAAGAGGAGTAGCCAGCCAAGGGGAGGAGCTACAAGCCAGAACATCCTCACAGACGATCTGGGAGTGGAGTAAAGGAGATGTGCCCTGCTCTGGGAATCAGGTAGATCCTTTTCACACTACTGAGCTGAACCAAGCCAAACCGAGCCAAGCTGTACTGTACTGGCCTGCTTAAGCATCCACCTTAGTTGCTGGAACCATGCTGAAAAGGACAACATGCAAAGAAAATATCATTGTCAGCACAATAATGTTCAGGAGGGGACAATAGTATAAAAAAGGGTACCATCCAGCCAATATAATGACATATGGTTGGACATTCATATATATAATCTATGGATGTCAATAGAAGACTTGCATAAATTTGCATGAATGTATCTCTGCTGTCCACAAATATACAGTAAGGGTAGCTGTTAAAAAGACTGGTCAGACCATTATACAGTACTGTTCCAGCTTGCTGATCAGCATTATTACTTAAGTAGTGTAAAGCAGAGCACAAAGAATTTTCGACCGCTTTACTTGGCGATACTTCCTCAATTTCCGACTTGGAAGACAACGCCTTCTAAACGTCCATGGATAGTTGCAGACAGCATCAGATACATGTGCTACACATACATAGACAGAGGAGTTCTGCTTCCCTCGCTTAGATGATTTTCCAGTGAGATTCAGCCACTTGCAAATTGAAGTAAAATTATGAAAGCACAGAGACGAAAGATAAATTATTTAAATGTTTTTATTGGTCAAATATTTGTGCAAGCCCGGGTTCCTTTTGGCGTCCACGAATACATGCCAATGGTTGTCTGTTTGAATTTAGAAAATGCTCCGTTATTCAATTAAATCCATGTTTTGCTCCATGAAATATCCAACATCTTGTATATTTCAAATCTTCTCATTGATTGAGGCAGATGAGTGTCCTTTAATGCAACATGATTTCTGAGTTGTGCTAATGGCATGCTGCACTTTGGGGTGGACACCCACCTGTCTCAATCAATGACAAAACTATTTAAATAGACAATATAGCAAAAGGGTAGGATCCAAAAGGTACAAAAAAATGTAAGAAGCAGGCAAATGACATCCAAATGAAAAGGTAGAAAACTGTAGCTCTACGTGGCTTCTTCCATCAGGTACAAACACCTGTCCTAACTAGAGTTCAACTAACTCTGCCATGTTACCCATTAACCTTTTTATTACTCTAAAGGTAAACCACACAGGTGACCACCAGGTGTCACAATGCCAAACCATAAAGGCTTCCAACAAACTGTACATATAATAAGTATTTCCATATATTTTCCCCAAAATGATATTCAATAATAAATCAACTAAATATATTCTATACATTTTCTTTTATATATGCAAAATGGCTCTAACAGTTACAATGGCAAATCCAAAATAAAAATTTGAATTGGCTTCCTATTTCGCCAAAAAAAAAAACACTTCACTCATGCTGCCAAACACCCTCGTAAAACTGACCATCCTACCGATCCTCGACTTCAGTGATGTCATTTACAAAATAGCCTCCAATACTCTACTCAACAAATTTGATGCAGTCTATCACAGTGCCATCTGTTTTGTCACCAAAGCCCCATATACCACCCACCACTGCGACCTGCACGCTCTCGTTGACTGGCTGTTCCTGCTAGGTAAAGCCCTGCCTTATCTCAGCTCGCTGGTCACCATAGCAGCACCAACCCGTAGCACGCGCTGCAGCAGGTATATCTCACTGGTCACCCCCAAAGCCAATTCCTCCTTTGGCCGACTCTCCTTCCAGTTCTCTGCTGCCAATGACTGGAACGAACTACAAAAATCTCTGAAACTGGAGACACTTATCTCCCTCACCAGCTTTAAGCACCAGCTGTCAGAGCAGTTCACAGACCCCTGCACCTGTATATAGCCCATCTGTAAATAGCCCAACCAACTACCTCATCCCCTACCGTATTTATTTATTTATCTTGTTCCTTTGCACCCCAGTTTTTCATTCCAGTGTTTAAATGCTATATTGTAATTACTTTGCCACCATGGCCTATTTATTGCCTGACCTTCCTTATCTTACCTCATTTGCACTCTTTGTATATAGTGTCACGATCTTCATTGACGGACCAAGGCGCAGCGTGCCGGGTGCAGTTAAACATATTTATTTGGTTAACTCACTCAATACAAAAATAAAGAACAAACTGACCGTAACGAAGGTGTAGCACATACAGGTACTCACACCTAAACACAACAATGACCCACACCGCAAGTGTGGAAAAGAACAAACATATATGGTCCCCAATTAGAGGTAACGACACTCAGCTGCCTCTAATTGGGAACCATCCACAAACCAAACCTAGAAAATAAAACATAGAACAAAAACCACCCCTGCTCACGTCCTGACCAAAACCACCATAGAGCAGCCAAAGGGCTATCTATGGCCAGGACGTGACAGTACCCCCCCCCCCCCAAAGGTGCGGACTCCGACCGCGCCCAAAAAGTCACTGGGAGGGGTCTCTCGGGTGGGTCCTTGCCTTAGGCGGCGGCTCCGGTGCGGGCCGTACCCTCGTTGCGTGCCCCGGACTGGGCAACCTCGTTGCGGGCCCCAGACTGGGGACCCTCGTTGCGGGCCCCGGACTGGGCACCCTCGTTGCGGGCCCCGGACTGGGCACCCTCGTTGCGGGCCCCGGACTGGGGACAGTGGCAGGACGAGCCGGGCCCTCGACGCGCACTGAAACTCTGGTGCGAGGAGCAGGAACCGGCCGTACTGGGCTCACGCCGCACACAGGGACAGTGCATGCTGGGCCCTGAAGACGCACAGGGAGCCTGGTGCGTGGAGCAGGAACGGGCCTCGCCGGGCTCTGAAGGCGCACAGGGGGCCTGGTGCGTGGAGCAGGAACGGGCCTCGACGGGTTCTGAAGGCGCACAGGGGACCTGATGCGTGGAGCAGGGACAGGACGTGCCGGGCTCTGAAGGCGCACAGGGGACCTGGTGCGTGGAGCGGGCACAGGCCGTGCCGGGCTCCGAAGGCGCACAACGCGCACAGGAATCCTGGAGCGTGGGACAGTGCATGCTGGGCTCACAACACGCACAGGGATCCTGGAGCGTGGGACAGTGCATGCTGGGCTCACCACACACACAGGGATCCGGGAGCGTGGAACAGGGGCAGGATACACTGGGCCGTGAAGACGCACTGGAGGTCTCCGGCGTACAGCCTGCACAACCCGTCCTGGCTGAATGGATAACTCCGCTCTGCACCTGCAGGGCGCTGGCACAGGACGTACCGGGCTGTGGAGACGCACCGGAGACACAGTACGCAGAGCCGGCGCAGGATATCCTGGTCCGAGGAGGCATACTGGAGGCCAAGAGCGCTGAGCCGGCACACTCCTCCCAGGCTGAACACTCCTACTCGCAAAAACGATGCGGGAAGCTGGCATGTCGCGCACCGGGCTGTGAACACGCACTGGCAACACCGTGCGTTTCGCCGCCACACGGTGCCCTACCAGTGCGCTGCTCCCTCTGGTAAGCACGGGGAGCTGGCCCAGGTCTCCAACCTGGTCCAGCCAAACTCCCCGTGTGCCCCCCCCAAAACATTCTTTGGGGCTGCCTCTCGGGCTTAAAGGCCAGCCGTGTTCCCGCATATTTTTGTTCGTAGAAGTGCCGCTCCTTCTTAGCTGCCTCCAGCTCCTCCTTCGGACGACGGTATTTCCCCGCCTGCCTCCCGGGTCCCTTCCCGTCCAGGATCTCCTCCCATGTCCAGGACTCTAGGTAGGCACGCTGCTTGGTCTCTTGGCGGTGGGAGGTTCTGTCACGATCTTCATTGACGGACCAAGGCGCAGCGTGCCGGGTGCAGTTAAACATATTTATTTGGTTAACTCACTCAATACAAAAATAAAGAACAAACTGACCGTAACGAAGGTGTAGCACATACAGGTACTCACACCTAAACACAACAATGACCCACACCGCAAGTGGGGAAAAGAACAAACATATATATGGTCCCCAATTAGAGGTAACGACACTCAGTTGCCTCTAATTGGGAACCATCCACAAACCAAACCTAGAAAATAAAACATAGAACAAAAACCACCCCTGCTCACGTCCTGACCAAAACCACCATAGAGCAGCCAAAAGGGCTATCTATGGCCAGGACGTGACATATAGATTAGTACTGTATGTTTGTTTACTCCAATGTGTAACTCTGTGTTGTTGTATGTGTCGAACTGCTTTTCTTTATCTTGGCCAGGTCGCAGTTGTAAATGAGAACTTGTTCTCAACTTGCTTACCTGGTTAAATAAAGGTGAAATAAAAATAAATAAATAAAACAATGACCAGTTTATGGAACCAAAATATAAAAAGTATGATATAAAAATAATATGGTGTGTGAGTACAGTATAGCTAGTCAGAATGTTCTCTCACAAGTGAAATATTCTATTCAGTACCATTAAAGCACTTCCTGTCTTTTTTTTGTGTAATCCCTCAGTCATAGCCACATAATACAGTTACATATGTCATAATTTGTTATTTAAAAATAATGAGTCGAACAGAACAGCTCTCCCAAATGCACAGGAGGTTGGTGGCACCTTAATTGGTTTCCATGTGTTTGATGCCATTCCATTTGCTCTGTTCCAGCCATTATTATGAGCCGTTCTCCCCTCAGCAGCCTCATGTGGCTCACTCAGGGAATATAAAATTGGCCCTTCTTCTCTGATGAACAAGAGGAAGAAGTAGAGAAACTGTGAGATGACAGATTGGACACGCACACACTTTAATTCAGGAAAGAAAAAAATAAACATTGAAAGATATAACTATAATGTAAAAGCCTTGGGATTCATTAACTAGACCAATCTTGACAAGAGACATAGTTTTTCCTGTGTAAAGAAAAGCCATACGTTCGATAGAAAGTCGCCGACAACTGTTTCAAAAACTGAGCTGGAATGTAATTGGAGAGACAGAGAAGGAAATAAGTACCGAACATTCTCTTTGTCTACACTACCTCATGGCTCCATTATGCTTCTCACTCTATGCCCAATTATAAAGAGATCCTCCCTGAACTGCATTTTAAAGGCCTATTATCATATTCACCATCGATTACATCAAGAGACTGGAGAAAATAATTTAATATGAAGTTATACGATGCAAATAAAGTGTGCTGCAACTGAGAGCATTCAGAGGGGTCATCTCGATCTCATTGCATCAGTGTTGTCGTGACAACCCCAGGCGTTGACTGGGTCAGCCTGCCTGCATGTCAGTCATGGAGCAGTGGAGGAGCACACTGGCGTATTGTGGATGACAGAATGAGGATGATTTGGATGGTGGACTGTCCCTCAAGCAAATAAATGTTCCTGCAGCATCCCCGGGGGCTTCAGACTCCAGGTGCTGGCAGGCAGGCAGACGGTTCCTCAGCCCAGGTGCCTCTCAGCCTTTCACCTTCCTCCTAACAATCACCTCACTGCAAGGACATAGCTGACACGAGAGATAAACAGCTAGGTTCTGTACATGCATTTCGATAAAGGAGGAGGTCTATGGAGAGTTGTGAATTAGGGTCAGAGACAGAACCATGGCTGGTTGATACCAGTAGGCTAGCGTCAGATGGTGGATATTATGGAGATCTTGTCTCACTGTTCGCACCATGAAACCTTTGTGAAATACACCAGTAACAGAATATTGGTATGAAGGACAACAAATGAGTAATTGAGCTGTGATACTGTACAAATGTTACAATGGAGAATTCAGTGTCACAGCTCAAAGTGCAGAGCAGCTAAACATAGCCAAAGTCAATTGCAGGGACAAAGGGTAAATTCTCCGGTGCTTCCCTGCAATTCACCATGGACAAAAACCAAGCCATGAGGTCGAAAGGAATTGTCGGTAGAGCTCCGAGACAGGATTGTGTCAATCATAGATCTGGGGAAGGGTACCAACACATTTCTGCAGCATTGAAGGTTACCAAAAACACTGGCCTCCATCATTCTTAACTGGAAGAAGTTTGGAACCACCAAGACCCTTCCTAGAGCTGGCCGCCCAGCCAAACTGAGCAATCGGGGGAGAAGAGGCTTGGTCAGGGAGGTGACCAAGACCCGATGGTCACTCTAACAGAGCTCCAGAGTTCCTCTGTGGAGATGAGGAGGACAACCATCTCTGCAGCACTCCACCAATCAGGCCTTTATGGTAGAAATGTTATTTGTCACATGCGTCGAATACAACAGATGTAGACCTTGAAGTGAAATGCTTACTTACAAGCCCTTAACCAACAATGCAGTTTTAAGAAAAAATAAGAAAGAAAAAAAAAGATTATAATTAAAGAGCAGCAGTAAAATAACAACAGCGAGGCTATATACAGGGGGTACAATGTGCAGGTGCACCGGTTAGTTGAGGTACATGTAGGTAGAGGTATTAAAGTGACTATGCATAGATAATAACAGAGAGTAGCAGCAGTGTAAAATAGGGGTGGGGGGTAGAAGCCTCTTGAACTTAGACTTGGCGCTCTGGGAGAACGGCTCATAATAATGGCTGGGAGTAGAAGCTGTTTAGAAGCCTCTTGGACCTAGACTTGGCGCTCCGGTACCGCTTGCTGTGCGGAAGTGAGAGAACAGTCTATGACTAGGGTGACTGGAGTCTTTGACAATGTTTAGGGACTTCCTCTGACACCACCTGGTATAGAGGTCCTGGATGGCAGGAAGCTTGGCCCCAGTGATGTACTGGGCCGTAGGCACTACCCTCTGTAGTGTCTTGCGGTCAAAGGCAGAGCAGTTGCCATACCAGGCAGTGATGCAACCAGAGGATGCTCTCGATGAACGCTGAGCTGTAGTCAATGAATAGAATTCTCACATACAGTTGAAGTCGGAAGTTTACATATACCTTAGCCAAGTACATGTAAACTCAGTTTTTCACGATTCCTGACATTTAATCCTAGTAAGAATTCCCTGATTTAGGTCAGTTAGGATCACCACTTTGTTTTAAGAATGTGAAATGTCAGAATAATAGTAGAGAGAATGATTTATTTCAGATTTTATTTCTTTCATCACATTCCCAGTGGGTCAGAAGTTTACATACACTCAATTAGTATTTGGTAGCATTGCCTTTACATTGTTTAACTTGTGTCAAATGTTTCGGGTGGCCTTCCACAATAAGCTGGGTGAATTTTGGCCCATTCCTCCTGACAGAGCTGGTGTAACTGAGTGGAGGTCTACAATTTCTTTTCTGAGGTCTTTGTTGATTTCTTTAGATTTTTCCATGATGTCAAGCAAAGAGGCACTGAGTTTGACGGTAGGCCTTGAAATACATCCACAGGTACACCTCCAATTGACTCAAATGTTGTCAATTACCCTATCAGAAGCTTCTAAAGCCATGACATCCTTTTCTGGAATTTTCCAAGCTGTTTAAAGGCACAGTCAACTTAGTATATGTAAACTTCTGACCCACTGGAATTGTGATACAGTGAATTATAAGTGAAAAAATTTGTCTGTAAACAATAGTTGGAAAAATGACTTGTGTCATGCACACAGTAGATGTCCTAACCGACTCGACAAAACTATAGTTTGTTATCAAGAAATCTGTGGAGTGGTTGAAAAACGAGTTTTAATGACCCCAACCTAAGTGTATGTAAACTTCTGACTTCAACTGTAGGTGTTCCTTTTGTCCAGGTGTGAAAGGGCAGTGTGGAGTACAATAGAGATTGCATCATCTATGGATCTTTTGGGGCGGTATGCAAATTGGAGTGGGTCTAGGGTTTCTGGGATAATGGTGTTGATGTGAGCCATGACCAGCCTTTCAAAGCACTTCATGGCTACAGATGTGAGTGCTACGGGTCTGTAGTCATTTAGGCAGGTTACCTTAGTGTTATTGGGCACTGGGACTATGGTGGTCTGCTTGAAACATGTTGGTGTTATAGACTCAGACAGGGAGAGGTTGAAAATGTCAGTGAAGACACTTGCCAGTTGGTCAGCGGATGCTCGGAGTACACGTCCTGGTAATCAGTCTGGCAATGCGGCCTTGTGAATGTTGACCTGCTTAAAGGTCTTACTCACATCGGTGAAGTATGGTGAAGTATGGTGGTGGCAGCATCATGCTGTGGGGATGTTTTTCAATGACTGGGACTGGGAGACTAATCAGGATCAAGGGAAAGATGAACTGAGCAAAGTACAGAGACAGCCATGATAAAAAACCTGCTCCAGAGCGCTCAGGACCTCAGACTGGGACAAAGGTTCACCTTCCAACAGGACAACGACCCTAAGCACACAGCCAAGAGAATTCAGGAATGGCTTCGGGACAAGTCTCTGAATTGCTTTGAGTGGCCCAGCCAGAGCCCGGAGTTAAACCCGATCGAACATCTATCGAGTGACCTGAAAATAGCTATGCAGCGACGTTCCCCATCCAACCTGACAGAGCTTAAGAGGATCTGCCGAGAAGAATGGGAGAAACTCCCCAAATACAGGTGTGCCAAGCTTGTAGCGTCATACTCAAGAAGACTCGATGCTGTAACCAATGCCAAATGTGTTTCAACAAAGTACTGAGTAAAGGATCTGAATACTTCTGTAAATGTGATATTTCAGTTGTTTTTTTTAATAAATTTGCCAAAAATTCTAAAAACCTGTTTTTGCTTTGTCATTATGGGGTATTGTGTGTAGATTGATGAGGGGGAAAAAATACAATTTTATCAATTTTAGAATAAGGCTGTAACTTAACAAAATGTGGAAAAAGTGAAGGGGTCTGAATACTTTCCGAATGCCATGTACAAATCCGATTTGGTCACTTGTAACTTACTGTTTAGACAGTCAGTATTCCAAAATGGATTTGAAAAAACAAAACTCATTTGAGTATTAAGGCCTGCAGTGTGAACAAGGCTTCACTAAGCTTTCAACATCATGTATAATTACCATTTGTGGTGTAAAACGTATTCTTTTCGTGGTCTAATTGTACTTAGATTATTGGTAACACTTATCAAAGCCTGCCAATGTAATTCTTGATAACCTGTTATAAGCGTATTGGCTTTTATAACGTCTTATAATAATGTTTATAATATCTTAGGTCTCTCTTTGTTTGAAAAAAGTTTTTACCTCAGTAAGAGGCGCTCTACTTTTGTGGGGCCCATATTCCCGAGCAGTTGCAGCAGGTCCTGGAGATGGTGGAGTTGAGTCTGAGCTTCGGAGGGGCAGGAGGTTGACAGAGCACCAGCGAAGCTCCACCCTGCTGCTTGGGGTGTTAGTGGAGGAACAGGAAAGACTGAGGGAGCTGGCTAGGAAGGCTCTGGAGGAGCAGAGGGGTCAGGAGGAGAAGGAACCCAGCTGGCTTCGACACTGAGCTCTTGTCTAAATGCAGAGTAAGATGCTCTCTAACATCATCTGAATTAAACAAATCCACCCAAACACTCCAACGTTGAAAAAGACCACACATTGATTAGAAATATGTCATGTTTTTTTTATATAAGATATACATAAGAGCACTAAAACGTGTCATTTAGCAATTGATATAAATAAATGTAAAGTTGCAGATTACTGTTTGAAGTCTTTCTATATTCCCTTTCTGTTTTTGGAAGACCCCACTGTCATATCTGCCTACTGTACTGTATCATTTATATAATGGAATCAGGAACAGCATTCAGCAGAGCTGCTTTCTTGACTGCAACAGATAAGCTTATAACGGCCAAACTGATGAAGGATATGTTATTAGTTCCGACTTCCTCTGGTGATGTCTTAAAACAGTTTATTAATTGTGTACTCAAGATAACAACCACAATGATAACAACAAGATAACAACCACTTATCTGTTGCAGTCAAGAAAGCAGCTCTGCTGAATGCTGTTCTCTCACCTTCTCTCACCTTCCGGCGCCGACAGAGATGGCAGCCTCGCTTCACGTTCTCAGGAAACCATGCAGTATTTTGTTTTTTTATGTATTATTTTTTACATTGTTACCCCGGGAAATACTAAGTTTTATTACATACAACCGGGAGGAACTATTGGATATAAGAGCAACGTCAACTTACCAACATTACGACCAGGAATACGACTTTCCCAAAGAGGATTCTCAGTTTGTTGCTCCCAGCCTACAAACAGAAACTAAAACAGGAAACGCCCGTTCTCAGGTCTGTTCAACGCTGGTCCGACCAATCTGATTCCATGCTGCAAGATTGCTTCGAGCACGTGGACTGGGATATGTTCCGAATAGCATCTGACAACAACATTGATGTATACGCTGATTCGGTGAGCGAGTTTATTAGCAAGTGCATTGGTGATGTTGTACCCATAGCAAATATTAAAACCTTCCCCAACCAGAAACCATGGATTGATGGCAGCATTCGCGCAAAACTGAAAGCGCGAACCACTGCTTTTAACCAGGGTAAGGCTACCGGAAACATGACTGAATACAAACAGTGCAGCTATTCCCTCCGCAAGGCAATCAAACAAGCTAAGCGTCAATATAGAGACAAAGTAGAGTCACAATTCAACAGCTCAGACACAAGAGGAATGTGGCAGGGTCTACAGTCAATCACGGACTACAAAAAGAAAACCAGCCCCGTCGCGGACCATGACGTCCTGCTCCCAGACAAACTAAACAACTTCTTTGCTCGCTTTGAGGACAATACAGTGCCCCCGAAAGTCAAGGATCATATCACCTCCATCCTGCCAGACACCCTGGACCCACTCCAATTTGCTTACCGTCCCAATAGGTCCACAGACGACGCAATCGCAATCACACTGCATACTGCCCTAACCCATCTGGACAAGAGGAATACTTATGTAAGAATGCTGTTCATCGACTACAGCTCAGCATTTAACACCATAGTTCCCTCCAAGCTCGTCATTAAGCTCGAGACCCTGGGTCTCGACCCAGCCCTGTGCAACTGGGTCCTGGACTTCCTGACGGGCCGGTCCCAGGTGGTGAGGGTAGGAAACAACATCTCCACCCCGCTGATCCTCAACACTGGGGCCCCACAAGGGTGCGTTCTCAGCCCTCTCCTGTACTCCCTGTTTACCCATGACTGCGTGGCCAAGCACGCATCCAACTCAATCATCAAGTTTGCTGACGACACTACAGTGGTAGGCTTGATTACCAACAACGACGAGACGGCCTACAGGGAGGAGGTGAGGGCCCTTGGAGTGTGGTGTCAGGAAAATAACCTCTCACTCAATGTCAACAAAACAAAGGAGATGATCGTGGACTTCAGGAAACAGGAGAGGGAGCACCCCCCTATCCACATCGAGGGGACAGTAGTGGAGAAGGTGGAAAGTTTTAAGTTCCTCGGTGTACACATCACGGACAAACTGAATTGGTCCACCCACACAGACAGCGTGGTGAAGAAGGCTAACAGCGCCTCTTCAACCTCAGGAGGCTGAAGAAATTCGGCTTGTCACCAAAATCACTCACAAACTTTTACAGATGCACAATTGAGAGCATCCTGTCGGGCTGTATCACCGCCTGGTACGGCAACTGCTCCGCCCACAACCGTAAGGCTGTCCAGAGGGTAGTGAGGACTGCACAGCGCATCACCGGGGGTAAACTACCTGCCCTCCAGGACACCTACACCACCCGATGTCACAGAAAGGCCAAAAAGATCATCAAGGACAACAACCACCCGAGCCACTGCCTGTTCACCCCGCTATCATCCAGAAGGCGAGGTCAGTACAGGTGCATCAAAGCTGGGACCGAGAGACTAAAAAACAGCTTCTACCTCAAGGCCATCAGACTGTTAAACAGCCATCACTAACATTGAGTGGCTGCGGCCAACATACTGACTTAAATCTCTAGCCACCTTAAACATAGGAATTGGATGTAACAAATGTATCACTAGCCACTTTAAACAATTTTGTATATAATGTTTACGTATCCGACATACTCATATCAAATGTATACACTGTACTCTAAACCATCTACTGTATCTTGCCTATGCCGTTCGGCCGTCGACCCAAATCTCTAGCCACTTTAATAATTATAATTGGATGAAATAAGGTATCACTAGCCACTTTAAACAATGCCATTTATATAATGTTTACATATCCTACATTACTCATC
The DNA here is from genome assembly GCA_030435695.1 of Brachymystax lenok tsinlingensis. Taxonomy (NCBI): domain Eukaryota; kingdom Metazoa; phylum Chordata; class Actinopteri; order Salmoniformes; family Salmonidae; genus Brachymystax; species Brachymystax lenok. Next base: position 36,977,972 of record CM059780.1, read on the forward strand.
TCATATATATGTGTATATACTGTACTCCATACCATCTACTGCATCTTGCCTATGCCGGTCAGCCATCGCTCATCCATATATTTATATGTACATACTCGTATTCATTCCTTTACTCTTGTGTGAATAAGGTAGTTGTTGTGAATTTGTTAGATTACTTGTCAGATACTACTGCATGGTTGGAACTAGAAGCACAAGCATTTCGCTACACTCGCATTAACATCTGCTAACCATGTGTATGTGACAAATAAAATTTGATTGGATTTTGGATTTCGCTTGCTTCTTTTTCCTCAGAGATGGCAAAATGGAAATGTGTAGATCATAAAGATATACCCAAATTGTATTAGTAATAAAACATTTTTTGAGGTTAAATCATCATACACTACAGTATAGTGACAAATGCAATATTATTTGTACCCATTTGTCAAAAAGATAAGTAATTTTGTGGCAAATTTATCTGTTATTCCCTTATCCACCCATACCCAAAGTGTGTGTGTTATGACAGAAACAACATAAGTCTGAGTAGAAATTTGTAATGTCAATTTGAGGAGTTCTGTATTTTTATTTCTTCAACAATAACAACTAGAACAAACACTTCTACCTTTTTTAAAAGGTGAAAGACTTGATTGTCTCTACATGAAATAAACAGCCAAACAGCTGTTTCTCAATTAAGGGATTCATTCTTGTTTGTTTGTCTGTATCTTGTCTTTCCCTGTCAGGAGAGGATCAGAACTTTGCCCTCTTCAACTATGTATTGGAGCAGAGCATAATAGTAGAGGAGATGACCAAAGACCTAGAACAGGTACTGTACTGAAAACTGAGAGGGTGAGAGGTTACTCACAGCTCTAGGCCTGTTTCCATAAAGCGTCAGAGTAGGAGTGCTGATCTAGGATCAGGTCCCCCCTGTCTATGTAATCTTAGTCATTATGATCCAAAAATCCAAACCTACTGTAGATCAGCTCTCCTATACTGAGACGCTTTATGAATCCGACCCCTGATCAGATGGCAGAGTGAGATACAGTGATGGTTTAACTCAATTCAGATGACTAAAGTCATTACTCTTATCTGTTGTGATAATCATACAGATTTTTAAGTAGTCACTATTTATATTAAACATTGCTATGTAGTGTCACTATCAAAGGGCTCTTTTTGAGTGGATTCCTTTCTGTTTTAGGACTCTCATCATTTTGAAGAGAGGTTCTTGTCACGTCCTGGCCATAGATAGCACTTTTGGATGCTCTATGGTGGTTTTGATCAGGACGTGATCGGGGTGTGTTTTTGTTCTATGTTGTTGCGCTACACGTTGTGTTACAGTCGTTGTACTTTCTTTTTGTTTTTGGTGAGTTCTATAATTAAAATATGATTAACTCAACCATGCATGCTGCGCCTTGGTCCACTTCTGTCAGCGATCGTGACAGTTCTGGAAATAGTGTGTTAATGTACAGGTAATAATGGAAACACAAGTAAATGAGGGTTCTGGCAGATCTGTTATGGTGTGGGGTGCATTTTCCTGGCATAGTTTAGGTCCACTCATCCCCTTAGAGGGTAAGGTAAATACCAATACACAGCCATTTTGAATGATCACCTTCAACCTTTGGTTAAGCATTTCTATCCTGATGGGAGTGGATGAAAATGAGTGGTTACTGAATGGTTTTCTGAGCATGAAAAAGATGTTAGCCATATACAATGGCCAGTCACCAGATCTCAACTGATTGAACACTTATGGGAGATTCTGGAGTGGCGCCTGAGACAGTGTTTTCCACCACCATCAACAAAACACCAAATGTATTGTGGAAGAATGGTGTTGCATCTCTCCAACAGAGTTCCAGTCACTTGTAGAATCTGGAAGGCGCATTGAAGCTGTGGTAGCCCACGCCCTATTAAGACACTTTATGTTGGTGTTTCCATTATTTTACCTGTATCTTTCTCTAAGCTGGTTAGCTTGGACAGAAGCTTGTTGGTTAAGGATTTATAGACCTTCCCGCCCCTTTAGAAACAGAGTTGGCTGTCGATAAGGCACACCCCTGCACTGATACTACTAGCTCATTCTCTGCTGAAAATACGTGACTATAAAGTATGGGCCTGGGTAGTGGCATTGCTGGGGCCTCTGTTGCAGCTCAAATGGAGTGTCGAGCTCCAGAAGGAGACAGACTGGGCAACGCTTACACCAAGACAGGGCTAGAGAACTGGAGCTAGAGTGTCAGCAGGCTACGGAGGCCGCCAGAAAATTCCAAACAGATGTTAAAAAGTGCGAGAATATTCTGAGCCTTGTCAAAACAGATATATATATATATATATATATATATATATATCACCACCACTTTGCGAACAGAACACTGTTATATTGTAGGACAAATAAAAGGTTCAAGAATGATAG